>JAOYMU010000077.1:78215515-78230388 GCA_025802295.1 Psammodynastes pulverulentus
TCCTGATTCACTCCCCTAAAAACAAACAAACAAACAAACAAACAAACTCAAAACTTGAATTTTAACCCTCGAGATAATGCTAAGGAGGTGATGGGGGGGGGGGGGGTCGTCGCCGCCAGCAAGTTCTCTTAAACTCGGGGAATAAGCGATCGTCGTTAGGAACAGTTAGATATTAGCCGAGACCCCGAGCGCGCAAGGCTTCAGGATCGCGTTTGCCTCCCGAAGCAAGTTTTATTTATCCTGGATCTCTCGCAGAGTTTAGGAAGGGGAGTTTGAGACTCGCGCGATTAACTTTTAACTTGTGCTGCTGCTGGGGTCTAAAAAGATGGGGGAATGATGCCAGCTGGGGAATTCTGGGAGTTGAAGCCCCACCAGTCTTAAAGCTGCTATGTGTGAATGCCTCTGGTTTAGTGCCCGGGTTAACCTATTTTCTGGGTCAACCCCGGGGCAGCTAAGCAGCGCCAACGCAACGCAGGGGCCGCAAAAACACTCGATTGAGGTTGGAACTAATTCATCCACTCGGGGGTTGTGTGAACTTCGCTTCCTGGGATGTGAAAGGTGCGACAGGGGAGGCAGGGGTGGCAGGGAACCCTATTAGCTGGCCCAAGGAGGCAGGCGACTATCTTTGATTAAAAGGCACAAGCTTTTGTGAGCTACAGCTCACTTGGGCGGATGCAAACTTTATTACAAGCTTGAAACCAGTGTGTTCCTCGGAAAAGGTCCTACCAGACTCCCAAACGCAAGTGGCCTCAACTAGTTTGGGGGTTCACTGAATTTTGAATTTTTCTTCCAGTCCTGCCGTCTTTCTCTTAAAATCTGGCGTGTTTTTTTATAACGGAATTTCATTCCTAACAAGGCAAAAGTCAGCAATCGGTGGCTCTAGAGCAGGGATGTCCAAACTTGTCAGCTTTAAGACTTTTGGACTTCAACTCCCAGCTATGCTGGCTGGGGAATTCTGGGAGTTGAAGTCCACAAGTCTTAAATTTGACAAGTTTGGACATCCCTGGTCTAGAGCTGCATGCGGCTCTTTCGTTGGCTCCCTGTCACTCAAAATAT
Organism: Psammodynastes pulverulentus; assembly: GCA_025802295.1. NCBI lineage: Eukaryota > Metazoa > Chordata > Lepidosauria > Squamata > Psammodynastidae > Psammodynastes > Psammodynastes pulverulentus. The sequence continues at coordinate 78,216,572 of JAOYMU010000077.1, forward strand.
GGGTCACAACCGCCAATGTGTGACACCCTCCGGCAAGCAATTTATTGGCAAGCAATTTATTGAACTTTTCGACCCCCGGTAGGCCAACCATGGATAAATCGCGCCCCTCACCCGCTGGGGAGGTGGGTGGGTGGGGGAGAGCAAAAGGAAACTCTTGCACTTGGCCCTAATGCGCCTCGCCTTTTTTTACGGGCGAGGAAAGCCAGAGTGGACGCAAAACCGAGGATTATGAATCGGGATTTTCCTGGGGGTGGGCAAGAGACCCTTGGAAGTGGGGAGGGGGGCGGGCAGAGGTTGAAGCTACCCGCCCTACAGCATCCTGAGTGGAATTGACTTAGGGGCCCAGCCACTTTTATTGTTTTACTGTATAAAGCTATTTTATAACTATTGCTTTATCCCCTCCTAAGGCGCCCAGACGCCTTCTGACGTTCAGAAAACCGGCGTATAAATGTAATAAATAAATGTTTCATAAATAAATAAGTAAGTTTCACAATCAATCGATCGGTATCCTAAAGCACAGAGAACGGACGCTGGGGAAGACAATATTCCTGCCTTGTTTATTGGCCCACGGGGGAGTTTGGTCACCAGGCGAAATCGACCCTGGAAGCCTTTAAAAAAAAAAATGACTGGAAGCTCTTTGTCCGACACCAGCAGATGGAGAGGCCTCTTCGGTGGCTCTTGGCCTGCTAGAGCCTCCTTCTGCAGAGACGGTCTATCTGTGAATAACGCCAATGGCATGTTTGGTGGCACAGGGCTGGGCGTTGCCCGGGCGGCCCCCAGACCGCTTGGAGGCGGCTGGCCTGTCCTTTGAGTGCTCCCTCCAGAAAGGGGCCAAAAGGACGGTTCGCTACCGCCTGCTGGGCGTACGTGTGCCACGTCCTAGGGAGGCTGGGCTGCTTGGGAAGGTGGCAAACTTTGGCTCTCAATTGGGGATCCAAAGTCGAGTGGCAATCCCCCCACCCTTGCCTAGCTCGCCCTTCTCTCTTGGACTAGATGACCTTCAAGGTGCCTTCCAACTCTGTTATTCTATGTTCCCTTCACCAGCCACCGCCCTCCTCTCCCCTTCCGTCTTACCCCTGTTTCCCTACCATCTCTTTCTCTCTCTCTCTGTCTCCCTTCCTCCCTCTCTGTCTGTCGCTCTCTGTCTCCTTCCCTCTCTCTTTCTCACTCTCTCCTTTCCTTTCTCTTTCTATCTCTCTGTCTCTCTCCCTCTCTGTCTCCCTCCCTCCTTCTCTTTCTCTCTCTCTCTCTCTCACACACACACCACACACCCCGCCCCTGTTTCCCTACCATCTATTTTCTCTCGCCGTCTCTCTCTCTCTCTCTCTCTCTCTCTCTCTCTCTCTCTCTCTCTCTCTCTCTCTATCTATCTATCTATCTATCTACACACACACACACACCATAGTACACATCAATAAGAAAGAATATTTACTTTACCTGTCTGATTATAATGCATCCAGTTTAACATGATTTCTGGGGCTCTGTACCATCGGGTTGCCACATAGCCTGTCATTTCATCGTCAGTTTGCCGGGCTAAGCCAAAGTCTAAAATCTACAGAATAATGAATAAAGTTTCCTGTTATTTTGGTTATATTAAATGTTCCCACTGCTTTTTAGTCTGATTATCGTAACTCATCAAAAACTGCACTGACAAGACAACCAAACCAGAGGGCCAATATGGTACAGTGGTTAGGTATTGGATTAGAAACCAAGAGACCATGAGTTCCAGTCCTCCCATAGGCAACTAGGTGACTCTTTTCCAGTCACTGCTCCTCAGCCCAACCCACAAATTCATAGGTTTGTTGCTGTTGGGGAAACTGACAGCTGCTTTTGTACACTCCTTGAATTATACAAAACAAAGAGAGGATATAATTATAATCTTTATCATCTCATGATTCAAAGCCAGGGAAATTGAAAAAAAAACAGTAGTTGTTCCAGCTAACAAAGTCCTTATGCCTCTAAATTATATGACAGGTTATATGGCAATTTTCTGGTCTGCAGAGTGCCTTGAGATAGAGCACAACAAATTGAGGGGTGGTTTGAAGAAAAATAACATGTAATTCTGTTGAACTATAACACACTGGGTTATCTCATCTTATTCTGATCATCTCCCCACTATCTTTTCTTAAAGCCAGCACAGACCCAAATATAAAAGTGGCAGAAAAACTGAATTTTGTCAGAGGCTTATGGTAAAGGTCATAAAGTGGAGGACAATATTTTTGAGATTGATTTACTATTATCTTAAATATCTGGTAAAACACCAGCATTACGGATTAAAAGAATATCTAATCCTGCAAATATTGGCATGAAACTTTATGCTGGGTCAGCACGCTTTCAACTTCACCATATTCAAATATATAATTTACATTTGTAAGACAGGACAATAATTTTTAAATGAAATAAGACCCAAAGACTGTGATTATATACATCTTAGGAACATATCCTTTCTTTTATAATCTATGACTACTACAAAGCTCTGTAGTAATGATGAACAAATGACAACTAACTAGGACCAGCCAGCATGATGAATGGGGAATTCTGGGAGTTGAAGTTCACTCATCTTAAAGCTGACAAGGTTGAGAAACACTGAACAAAGATGTTGTTGTTGTTATTATTAACTATTCTAGTGAGGCCAAGGGGTTCCCCCCCTCCTCTCTTTCACCAAATCCAGAACAACGTTATTTGAAGTTATTTGGCTTTTCACTTAATTATCATGATCATTTTCTCTTGGACAGGGATTTTTTTTTAAATGTTATTGGTAAGTAGGAGAGGGATTATTTTATGGTAACATTTTCTGGAGCACAGATTCCATTCTGGGTCAAATGTAAATGGCACTTCTTGTTGTTCAGATTGTGTCTTTTGCCAAGTTTTCACATTCCATGAAACAGTATGCAAGTGATGAATAATTTTTAACTTCTCTATTTAACTGTATAATTACCTATATTCTTATCAATACCCATATTTATCTTTGGAGAAAACATTATTGTGCATTACTACCTAAATTGGGGTACAAACATTATTAAGTGACATATCCTAAAACAGAATTTCATATCTTGGTATCAACATCCCCCAAAAAATCAATAGTAATTTTGTCATCTGTTCAGGAGATTCCTGAGTGTCGCTAATATATAGCTGTTTAATCTTCCTTTCCAAATGTTAGGGTTTAATTCCAGCAATGTATCTATTCTTTCATTTATACTTGCAAGGCCTAATATGCAACTATGAGCAGTTACTTAGATGCAATTACTGTCATGAATGAAGATCCAAAACTTCCATAGCAGCCTATTTAAGAATCAAGATGATTCCTATCACTTTTAAATTAAATAATTCTATCAATATCACACTTTCTGTAAATGTTATTTAGCTTAAGGAATAATGGACATTGATTTGCTTGCACATCTTATTCCTTTTCCTCTCCATCTCCTTACCATAATTTAAAATTTTATTGTTACTGAGTGTGTGTATTTGTATAGTTTGATTGCTTTTAACCGTGTAAGCTTCCCAGAGTTGTCTTATGGTGAGCTTGGCAGCACATTTAGGTAGATGAAATGGGGGGGGGAGAGGGAGAGGGAGTGGGAGAAGGAGAAGGAGAGGGAGTGGGAGAGAGGGAGGGAAGGAGGGGAGAGAGAGAGAGAGAGAGAGAGGGAGAGAGAGAGAGAGAGAGAGAGAGAGAATGGGAATCAAAATAGCATGAATCCTACCCTTAATTCACAGTCTTCATTTACAGCTAAGTTACTGGGCTTCAGGTCCTGAATCAGAATGAAAAGACTATTAAAACAGGGCTACATTTAAGATGATGAAACTAGTCAGTGCAGAAGTATACAAAGCATCCTATCAGTGATTGAAACTTACCCGGTGAATGATTCCAGCAGAATGAATATACTGCAACATGAAGAGAAAACAGGTAACATCAAAGTCAGAAATCAGATACAGTTGAATGAACATGATTATCAGAAACCATTTGCTTTGACTCATATTTTTCTACAAAGTAAAGTTTTAGTTAGGCTGCATTTATTTCCACACTACAAACTCACACAGGGATGAATCATATAAGAAGTTTGATTACATTTTAAATGGCATTTTAAAGTGCAGACTCCACCACTCTTTGCAATCCAATCTAGGGGCCTTGAGAATAAAGATTGCCAGTTAGAAAACGATCTCTTCTTGGAAAATAGTACTGTAATCAGAGAAAGAAAAAAGAGAGAGTACAGTTTTCCACAAAAGATCCTAAATTCTTGGCTGATAGGCTTGTTTTAATTCCTTCTCCAAAATGCATGAAGCTTCAAAGTCTCAAAAACTCTGCAACATATAAACCTGCATTTACTGTGTCTTGTAAAAAAACACTCAGCTTTTTCTGGAAAGCAAGAATACCATAGCATCACCATGGGAATGGATATTATTTATGTGGGTATACATTCAGAGGATATACATTGATTTTCCAGGCATTTCAAAAAAGCAAAATCATATTTTGTTCTCAATTTGTTGGGGTCCTGCAAAATCACTCCCTTTGTTCAGATATTAGAAATTGGTCCTCATGCTTATTGCAAAGGGCTGGATTAAATTATACTTTGGGTCCTTTTTAAATACACAGTTCTATGCTTCTTAGTTCTACTGGAAAGCCACAGCTAACCTCCAACTATCAGATTCAAAAAGATTTGATGTCTAAATTATCTAAAATCAGAGTATTAATTAGTCAATAGTGTGCAACATAAATGCCATTATACCAAAATAATATTATACTACAAGGTATGTTTAACAAGAATATAATAAAGGAAGGGAAAAAATCAAGTGATTTCAAAGTCAAAATATGACTCAATACATAATCATATATAATAGTACCTTCTCCATCATGGTGCCTGCCTTATGAAACAATTTTCCATGATTCAAAATTCCCTGGTAAGAACACAGGGAAATCTCAATCTCAATCACAACCACAATCTCTCTGTCTCCATCATTTCTCTCTCCCTCCCTCCCCCTCCCTTTCTCTCTTCTATCTATATCTCATTTAGAAACTGCCCAGAGTTGCTCTGTGAGGGAGACAGGAGATATGGATGATCCTGACCCTGTGGGCCTCCAGGAATGCAATAAAATCTTGGCTTTTCTCAAGGCACTGGGGCCAGGATGTTGATGGAGCTGGCATAGTGGTTGATAGATGAATGTGAGTTTCATTGTATTAAATGGTCTTTTTATTTTTAGAGTATTGTAGTTTTAGTCTGTTTGCTCCCCTGAATTCATTCTGGTAGATGGACAGTTATGCAAGTTGGTTTAATTAATTAATTAATTGATAAAGCAGTGTTGAAATGGTAGGCTTCACATTCAATATCTTTCTGAATTGGATCATTAACCCTGAAATCTGCAAGAAGAAGCACTGTAGTGTGATTAATTTAATTTTGTAAATCAAAGATAAATAACCAGCATCCCTTGAAATAAAAAGCATACAATATTTGATTCAACAGTTCTTGCTATAAGGAGGATCTCAAGTAAATAAGGTGAGTATTTATTCATTGGGTGTCAGCTTACACACTGGAGTTAAAAATTTACCAACTGAAAGATGTATTCTCAATTCCTTTCAAAAATATTTTTAAAAAACAACCCTATACAGGGTAATCCTCGACTTACAACTACAATTGAGCTCCAAATTTCTCATGCTAAGTAAGACAGTTAAGTGAGTGTTGTCCCATTTGAGCCTTGGTGGTGTAGAGAATAGAGTGCAGTAATTGCAGGCTCCTTCTGCTTACAGCCAGCTGCCTGCAATTTGGCAATTTGGCAGATCGAGGTTCGAGGTTGACTCAGGCTCGAGGTTGACTCAGCCTCCCATCCTTCCAAGGTGGTAAAATGAGGATCCAGATTGTGGGGGCAATATGCTGATCCTGTAAACCGCTTAGAGAGGGCTGTAAAAAGCACTATAAAGCGGTATGTAAATCTAAGTGCTATTGCTATTGCTATATATCTATTAGAAGTCTGTTCCACCTTTAATTTTGACCAACTCAAAGCAGTTTACACATTTAGGTTTTCCACTTCCTATTTCCCCACAACAACCCTGAGAAGTGTAGGGTTAAGAGACAGAGAATGATTGCTCCAAATCACTCAGCTGCCTTTTTATGCCTCAGGGAGTTGAATTCACAGCTGTTTCGGAAGGGTGGGGACAAGACATTGCCCTAGGACAGGGCTGTCAGACTCCTGGCCCTCAGGCCAGATGTGTCATATCCTGACCACATCCGGTTAAGTGAAGGGGGGGGAAAGTCCCAATACATCACGTGACACCGCCGTGACAACATGAGTTTGACACCCCTGCCCTAGGAGGTCCCTCCCTTAAATTTCCTTCAAATCTACTGGAGCTATCATGAGCTCTGCCTTTGAAACACAGGTAGTCCTCGACTTACTACCATTCATTTAGTGACTGTTCAAAGTTACAACACTCAAAAAAGTGACTTATGACCAGTTTTCATGCATGCAACTGTTACAGAATCCCCATTGTCATGTGATCAAAATCCTGGTGCTTGGCCACTGGCATGTATTTATGATAGTTGCAGTGTCCCAGGGCCATATGATCACCATTTGTAACCTTCCCAGCAAATTCAACTGGGGAAGCCAGATTTGCTTAATGATCACATGATTCACTTAACAATTGCAAGGAATTGCTCAACAACTGTAGCAAAAAAAAGGTTATAAAATGGAGCAAAACCAGAGGTGGGCTGATGCTGGTTCGCACCGGTTCTGGCAAACTGGTTGTTAAGGTTTTGTGCAGTTCAGAGAACTGGCAAACCACGCCACTGGCTGGCCCCCACCTCGCCCCTGCCACCCCCGCCCCGCCCAGTCACTCCTTTTCTCACCTCACTTGCCTTGGCCGATGTCTAGAGTTATGCCCATAGCGTAGCTGCTGTTGGTCTCTAGTTCCCTCACTTGCCTCGACCACGTGGCCCAGATCTCTGTCTGGCGATCCTTCTTTCACTGATCTCCGCTCCACAGTGAGCTGCCTCCCAGCCACTCTTATCCTGGCCTGAGAAGGTAAGGCCGACAGTGGGCAGACACTGTGCTCAGCTAAAGGGCTGTGGGGATGGGACAAATGGTGAGACTCAGCCTGATTCCAGGAGAGAGGCCCAAGAGAAAGTGCCTGGTCCAGGAACACAGCATCCCAGCATAGCACTCTCTCCTGATGGTTGCCTGCTTTCTCACCCACAAATGGTGAGTCACCCCATTGCAGATTGGATGTGGGACCCAAGGAGGAGGAGGAAGCTGGGCCCTTGGTATGAGCTGGTGGCACCCAAGGCAGCCATTGCTTCCCACTGCTTCGGCTCGGAGTTGTAATGGGGTCATTCCTAGCTTTGCTGTCCATTGCAGCTAGGAATCTCAAAACCGAAAATGAACAGTTCTGCTACCAAACCAGGCACTAGATAGACAGGCCCCCTGCAAACTGTGTCATCTGCCAAGGTACCTGGCCAAAGTTTCATTCACTGAGTGCCCAGACTCCCGATAACGGGATGGGGCCTTTCAGGCACTTAGCGTGGCCACCATTTTATAGCTCCAGCAGCCTCCAACCCCTCCGTCTGTTGGTTCGCAAAACTTTGGCCAGGCTCCTCAAGGGATGGATCTCGCACCCGGGCTGGGTGTAGCACCAGCGTTCGTTGTCGACTTTATTTGAGATTTCTAGCTGCAATGGACAGCAAAGATAAGTTGATATCCCCCTGCACCGATCCAGCAGACAAAACAAGAAAGAAGGACAGAGAGAAACAACCCCATTTCCAAGGTACACCAGAGTGGGAGGCCAGTGAACCGGAGAGCTGCTTCCCCACCTTCCCAGGAGCATGGGACTACTTGCAACCAGGCCCAGAGCTCCCTTGCAGTTTGTTCTGCTGCTGGAGGAAGGGCTGCAAAAAACCTTTGGGGGTTTCTTGTGTGGGTTGGGGCCTTCAGCCTCCTGGTGCTGCACGGGGCTTTGGGTAAAGGCTGGAGGGAAGCGCTGCTGGCTCGCTCACTTGCTCATGCTCTGCCTCTCCAATCTAACTTGATGCAGGAAGCAGCTCATATTGCCCTTTAAAAGCCTGCTGTCAGTGAAGCTGGGTGCCAGTGAGGGTTGTTGGGGGGAGAAATGGATAGGGGCTTGGGAGAGAGAGTGGTATCTGATCCAATCTCAAAGAGTTGTATTAGGGCTGGTAGCAGTGTGCTCTCTCTCTCTCTCTCTCACACACACACACACACACACACACAAACACATACACTGGTTGGATCTTTCTTTTCTCCCACCCACCAGAGACCCCTGGATTCCCTCCTCAACCCCGCCTGGCCCATACTGGCACCACTAATGTGAGTGACATAGAATTGGCCACTCCCACTCAGTCACATAACCCTCCCGGCCACGGCCACCCAGCCAGTCATTAGGGAGAACCAGTTATTAAATTATTTGAAGCCCACCCCTGGGCAAAACTCACTTAACAATTGCTCAGCAATGGAAATGTTGGGCTCTGTTGTGACAATAAATTGAGGTCTATCTAAATGGTTAAATCAAGCAGTTAAGGATGATACCTTCTTTTATAATCTAACCTCCAATTTCCCCCCAGCTAATATTTCTTTGTTTTATTTCAAAGCACAAAGGCAAAGAAGATAACCCTCTATTTATGCACTTGTGAGTCACTTAAACATTTGCATCTGGCCTACATGCAAGAAATTAGGCATTTGCCAACTTTAACATTAAGCTCTGCTCGAACACGTAAAAAGAACATGCAGAACAAATCATTAATTTGTCTTGATCACTAGGAACAGCTGTTCCTATCATTAGGAACCATATCTTGCCTCTATTTGGTAGCCTTCCTAAGTCAGTAATAAACTATTTATTCAACACCTCCCAAACTACTGCAAACAATCTGGAGAATCCCCTCTTTTTATAAAAAGTATTATATATCAGAATTTCATTTTCAGTAACGATTCATGGAAGACATTGCCTCATTCCACTTACAACAGTTTTTAGGAAAGGATGGATTATCAATGAAGGAGAACATTTGTAGCTCAGGGTTGAAATGCGGGTTCCTTAGTGCTCTCTGATTGTTGTTTTCTCTCAGATGTTTCATTATGCAAACTAGGTAATATGACTAGCACTGATGGTGTTACCTAGTTTGGATAATGAAACATCTGCAAGAAAACAGCAATGCTCAGTAACAAGGACCCCTCAAGGATGGATTAATTTACCTTCCATTTATTCTGAACATGTTTTTTTTTTCCATATTCCAATAAATATTTTACTGGATAATAAATAAAATAAAATAGGGTTAGACTCTTACATACTATATAACATGGTTTGAGACTTTAATCCTACTCTGGCAAACTTTGAGATTTTTTTGTGTGAAAAGGATGAAAAGATTTGTTCCATGTTTTCTCTTTTTTAGGTCTGTTCAGTCCTTTGCATGCTTGTCTCCCTCAATGGACCACCCTTTAAACAATGAAAAGTCTCCTTTGGGTAACTTAAATTGCAGGTGACTTTATGAACATTTCCATGTAGTTCCCTATCAAACTTGTTTGCATTTTGTTCCAAGATAATGTTTTAATGACCATAATAATTAAAAATTGTTTTGTAAGTGGTTAACATATTCAAATGGGATAGAGAAAAATCCAGATTCAAGTCTCCATTCAACCCTGAAGCTTGCCAGGAGATTTAGAGCAAGTCTTTTTCTCTCAATGCCCAACCAATCTCACAGGATTTCTGTTTGGGGAACAAAATGAGACCAGATCTCTTCTTCTCCTTCTCCTTCTCCTTCTCCTTCTCCTCCCTCTCCCTCACATACACAGTTTCTAGAAGAAAAGAGATATATAAATGCAATAAATTATATTGTACACATGTGCACATAAATGGGAGTGAAAAATAGATCACCTATGTTCCACAAAAAAGTATATTAAATTATGGCCTTAAAGGAAAATTCAAAAATATGTCTTTAAACAATGCCAGTGTTGACAAATGGCAAACCAGTTTTTGAGTTCTCCAAGATACTTAAACCAGATACAACATAGATATCAAATGGCTCATGCCATATGTTCTCGATTCAAGCTCCATAAACCTTGCAACATAGTCAGTGATTATGAGAGTTGTAATCCCAATTTCTTGAGGGCATATCATGACTGTACTGGCTGGATCTGATGCACCACAGGTTCCAAGTTAATCATTATACAACTGTGTTCAAGCTCAAGGTACAGTGATATTAGCCTCTTCCTCCCACCTAAAAGAGAAATCAAAACAAATAAGTGGAGGTAAGAAATAATGAAGTTTGATTTCATTGAAATACGATTAAAAATAAATTAAATCATTATGGGCTTAAGATATGGATTAAATATGACAATACATCCTTCCATTACACATTATGTTGCCATAGATTAAATAGAACCAAAATCAAAATCAGATTTTTCTAGTTAATGTGCTCAACACTGCCTTAAACTACATCTGCTATGAGGATTTAATTTCCCATCATGTGCTACATTTCTAGGCTTCCAGGCCTATGAGTTGTAGACACACCTGGATCCAGCATAATGAAGAAATAATTGAGCCTTCAGTATAAAAAAAAAACATCTATTATGTTTAATGAATGTTCCATAATGGCTTGAGAGGTGGTATGGTACAGACCAGTGAAGGTGAGACCGACCCAGGGACAAAGGTGAAAATGATCCTTCCTATGTTCTTGGGCCAGCAGTAATTAGTTCTCAGTTGCCACTGGTGAAGTTGAGTTCCATTTATGTCCAGGAGCCAGATGTTTGGTGGAGAATAACTGAACACATCATATTGCTCTTTTATTGGACTCACTTCACAATTATTCCTCTAGCAATCACTAATTGCCAAGCTACTCAGCAATATAGAGGACAAAATAGTGGAGGAAATGGGCTTTAGTAATGAGCAGCTTGTGTAAATACCCCATCCAGCTTTGTCTGTGAAATAAATAGTAGATATGACTACTACTGCTTAGTAGTTTTAGAGCTGGATCCAGATTGGAAGAGCTTGTTGAGGGGAGGGGGGGTGTCCTTCCTGTTGGGAGACCTTGATGGATGTTTTAAGCAGGTGCAATTATTCATCCATTTTGGCTTCCCAGAACAACAGATGACATCAGATTGCGGGACATACGAATGAAGACTGAAGCCAACTTACTGGCCAAGTTAGGTGTGCAAGATGGTACAAATAAATTGATTGACCCAAAGATACTCAGTGTGGACACAAACTGTGATATTGTCTCTTGGTTTACAGCCTCTCTTGTTCTTTTTTGTATTGCTGTTAAATCTGACTTGAGACAGTATTTTTCTAATAAATACATTTCAACCAAACAAATTCACAACAAACCAATACGATAGCAGGAAAGATTGTACCAGTTGACTTTTGACCTTCTAAGAAGCCATAAAAGCAAGGAGGATAATCTCAGATCTGAGATTAGTACATACAGGCCTCTGTTCCAAAAGCATTTTACCAAATTTCTCACTATGATCAATTTTTCATGAAAAAAACCTTCACTATTTTTAGCCCAAAAAAGGGTGGGGAAGTGGATAGCTAAAACAATTAGAAGACAAAATGGAGCTCCCTCTCTCTGCTTAATCACCATTGTACAAGTAAAAAATGTGGAAAATACCTAGTATCATAATTCATCTGTAATCTAATTGTATCAAGTGCCCTTACTGGTCCAAATAATTGTTAAGTGCTATAAAAAGCTTGGCTAATTATGTAATAGGTGTACAAAACTTTTGCAATACAGGTAGTCCTTAACTCATGACCACAATTGAGCCCCAAAATTTTGCTGCTAAACTAAAAGTGAATTTTTTCCCCATTTTATGAACTTTCTTGTCATGGTTGTTAAGTGAATTTGGCTTCTCCACTGACTTTGCTTGACAAGTGACCCAGGACACTTGAACCATCATAAATATGAATCAGCTGCCAAGCGTCTGAATTTTGACCACATGACTATGGATAATGGGTATGTTGCAACAGTAATGTGTGAAAAATGATCATGGCCAGTGGTGGGATTCAAATTTTTTTACTATCGGTTCTGTGGGCATGGCTTGGTGGGCTTGGATTGGCTTGGTGGGCGTAGCAGGGGAAGGATACTACAAAATCCCATTCCCTCCCCACCCCACTAACCTGATTTCCAGCTCTGTTCTCCTGTGCAGGGCAACAAAAGAAGACCAAGACGATCAGCTGGGACTTGGGAGGCAGAGAATAGATGGGGGCAGGGCCAGTCAGAGGTGGTATTTGCCGATTCTCCGAACTACTCAAAATTTCCACTACCGATTCTCCAGAACTGGTCAGAACCTGCTGATCATTGTTATTGTAACTCTGAATGGCCACCAAACAAATAGTTGGAAGTTTAGGATTACCTGCACTGAAAAATTGGAGATGAGTTCTCATCTTCTAAAAGGCACGTAGAAACATTTTGTAGGAGTTACTACTTCAAGCTATCTTCAGAGGTAGTTCCTTCTTCAATACATTGCAGCAATCCATCCCACAGGTAACAAAATTGTGCACTAGGAATGTTAGGGCTTCTCTCCACAACTGGCATACCACCTAAACTCAAAAAAAGACTTTCAGCCACCTGTTTATTTAGTAATAGCTATGAGTTTTGAATAACTGCAAGGCATGGATCATGCTCCTTTAAGAATGATCTTATTCAGTAGTGGGATTCAAGAGGTTCGCACCTATTCATGAGAATTGGTGTTGTTAACTTTCTAAGCAGTTCTGAGAACCTGTTGTTGGAAGAAATCTTTTGTTTTTTTCCACTTTACAGGGCTAATCCTGTAAGTAAGGCAGGAAGAAAACATTATAGTGTTGTTTCTAGCCTAATCTTTATTGTCCTGCTTACAGAAACTGCCTCTGGGTTAACCCATAAACAGCTAAATAGTATGCCCAGACTTACTGTCCCCTGAGCTCCATCTAGTCACATGATCATCCAGCCACGCCTACCCAGCTGGTCATTAGGGCAGAGAACCAGTTGTTAAATTATTTGAATCCCATCACTGAGATAAACTCTGGAATAGTGAGAACATATCCTTGTAGAAACACAATTAAGAAAGAACCAGCATATTTATGCAAATACACAGAGATAAGAAATTAAGGAATAATGAATATTTTAATTTAAAAATAAGGATTTCTAGGTTTTCTAGGACTATGTTGCAACAACATTGTTCTATTTGTCTTATTTCGAAGACCTAAAATTAAAATGGTATTATGGCATTGGCAGCTAAGGAAATATGTATGTTAGCCATTAAATGTCCTTCTTCTCTGACAGTCCAATTTTGTTTCTAGATAGCTCTGCTGTTAGCAGCAGCACCTGCTAGTGAAAACAATGAATATTTTTTTTCAGTGATACAGCAGATGGCAGCACTTAGCTGATGTTAGCTGATATCAAAAAGCTAATCAAAAAGCAAAAGACTAGATGGGAAATCCCGGTGCTGTAGATTAGACAGGGAAGTCATCACCAAGGCAGGACGAAACACTGTCAACCAGCTTCCATACTGTGGCCAGGAAAGCTATAATAAGGACATGTCCATGGAGTCACTTGGAGGCAAGTTTGACTTAAATGAGATTTAAAAAAACAAAAAAACCAAAACCGATTGCCTGAGTTGCCTTCCAAGAAACTAGAACAAACATCTAAAGCAAATCTACAAAGTATGAATATTCCTGCCACTCTGGGATCATCTATTAAGACCCAGTTTTCATCGCTGATTAGCACTAGCAGTAGCACTTAGACTTATATACAGCTTCACAGTGCTTTACAGCCCTCACTAAGCGGTTTACAGAGTCAGCCTATTGCCCCCAACAATCTGGGTCCCCATTTTACCCACCTCGGAAGGATGGAAGG
>JAOYMU010000077.1:78281728-78295714 GCA_025802295.1 Psammodynastes pulverulentus
GCAACTGGCGCACCAGGCGAACCTGGTAGAAAGCCCCCCTGGCCACGGCCGTCAAATGATCTTCTAAGGATAGCCGTGAGTCCAGGAGGACACCCAAGTTGCAAACTCTCTCTGTGTGCAGTTAAGCACTACATCTTTCTGCAAACTTGGATGCATGCTTATTTTTTATGTGCAGTTGTTTTGCATATTCAGAATCAATGAAAAATGAATACAGATCGGTGCAAAAATTTGGACACCCTTCCAATCTCTACATATTATGTCTTTTGGCAGAATGTTTTCTATGCAGAATTTTTTTATTTTTGCTTCTGATAATTTTTCCCATTTTTCACTGCAGATTTCTTCTAGCTCAGAAATCTAAAGTCTCCTGCATGTCTGGGATCTCTGCATAGATCTTCAATAATATTCAAGTTTGGGGACTTTGAAGATCATTCTAAAACTATTATTTTTTTCCTATGGTATAAGCAGTTCATAGTTGATGGAGGTATATTTCAGATCATTATATTGCTGGAAGACACTGTTATTCAAACTTGCAGGAGTTTTTTGAGTGTTTCTTCATTCATTATGCACCCCTCGCTTCTATGATATATTGACATTTAGTTGAATCCGCTCTCCCATCTCTATAAAATTCCTGTGCCGTTGGGTTGCCATCCAATCCCAAAGCAATTTCCACATTTAATAATTGGTAATTGGTAAAGTATTCTTTATTTTAAATCAGGGGTCTGATTTAAAACTTATGGACTTCCGTTCCCAGAATTCCTCCTCCCATCATGTTAGCTCAGGAATTCTGGGAGTCTTTAATTCCACAAGTCTTAAAGTTGCCAAGTTTGAAGACCCTTGTTTTAAATGCTTCACCCTTTTCTCTCTTCAAATATCTTGCATGGTTATAGCCAAACGATTCACTTTCTGTTACATAAGTCTAAAGTACTTCATTCCAAACGGTACTTAATTCCATGTTGGAAATCATATTGGGACCGAGCTGGACAGCCTACAAAGATAATTTGAAAAGATCAGTTTGACTTTTGTGTAAAACAGATGATATAATAAGGCACACAAAAGAGCTAAATGTTCTGGTCTCCTAATAACAGAAATGGGTTCTGTTCACAACCAGCGAACCCCTTGTCACCACAAGTGCAGCCCACCCTCTGTGTACTGTAACATTACTTTGAAACATTTTTTTTTTAAAAAAGAATCACCACTTGCTAAGTTTTGCTTGCCCTTTAAATCCTCTCTGTCTGCCTGTCTCCCTCCTCCAGTCATTACACCCTCAGACTGTCTACTCTTTATTTCCTGCCTGCATAATATACTGTAAATAGAACCCTCAAATTTTCCAAGATGTTGGCACTTGCTAATATCTTCCACATGGCACTAAGCTAAAAGTGATACACTTGCCCATTCCAACCTGACTCTGAATTTTGTGGAGCAAAAACTGTTTCCTAGAAACGAAAGCAGCAGAAAGTATAAAAGCCATAGCAGATGTGCCACGGGAGATCCGAATTGTGTCCATTAAGTAAGCCTTCCCAAAATAGCCATTTTGTTCCATTTCTATCTTGCTCTTGTTCCGTTAACACCAGGGAATATTTCCCTTTAGAATTTTCATTCAACATCACTGCATCATCTTTTTTCCTTGTGTCCTCCACTTGCAGTAATGGGGGACGGTTAAATTGAACTCTACAATTTCCACCTCATTCATAGTACCTTGCAGGTAGGTAGCTATTAAACTGAGGAAACAATACAGGTGAAAGGCCAAGCACTTCTTACTCTAACATCTCAGGAATCCCTCCTACCTCTGTTTGTTGACACTAGTGCTTATCTTGATTTTTAAAGTCAAGATATGGCTCCCCTACTTTTATCTAAATGGTTGCAGGGGAGTACTGGATTAAGACAGGGGAAACTAAGGTTCAAATCATGCCATTCTTGAGTTCATTAGCTGATCTTGAATAACATTTAAGCAACCAGAGACAGATGTTCTCAGCTACAACTCCCTTGGAAGTAGAGCCAATAATGATGGATGCCAGGAGTATTCTAGTAGTTAACAACATCTGGAGTGCCACAGTTACTTCCTACTGAAAATAGCTCTGATCTTGTAACTATTCCTCAAAGCTCACAGAACAAGAAGAGGAAATGAGCAAATTAACAAGGAAGTTTATTTCCAATTTAACATTATGTGCAATCCTAGCTCCTGTGATTCAATTATGATTTCAAACTAATGCCTCAGTCAAAGAAAACTATGATGGCTTGGAGAAGGTGAGTGAGATAAGTGTTCTAAATAAGTAAAATGGAGAAAAAACTAGAAATACTGCTCAACGAATGAGGAAGCACAATTCTGGATCCAGCCAATATTATTAGGTTAAGACCATTGTCTTTTGGACGAATTTGTTAGCTTTTTTCATCTATTTGGAAGTTAAACAAATGGGAGGGGAGGGACTAAAAAGGAGAAAAATACCTGAACCACAATGAAATCACAGCCTTTAATGAAACAAAGGAGGTGGCAATAAACATTTTAATTAGGTTTTAATAGATGCTGGAAATGGTTCAGGTTATACTGCCTAAAATGAAGCAGAAAATAATCTTTCTTTTGAAATTACACCATCCAATTGTTGCTCACATGTGGCCCCTCAGCAAAAGATTCTTTACTAACATGTTGAAATGAAACATTATTCTTAATAAAAGAAAGGAGGAAAATAATAGTTTACTAAATTCAAACTTTTCATCAGATACAATATTTTTCTCTGCAGAATCTGCTTTTGGAAGAAGTCCTGAGCAGGAAAAAAAGTAGTGAACAAGATCTACACTAGATACAAAGTCAAGAACAGAGACACAAAGATATTCGTAATAGCATATTTATGTGATTGCTTACCAATCCTACACGAACTTCTAATTCATGTCTTTCCATGGCATTGTTTTTCATCATAGCAGTTTCAAATGTCAGCCTTTTCCCCAGACAGAATGGCTGAAGGCTGAGCTACAACAGACTGTTTGTTTTGGGGTTGGCATGGTGTACTCACTGTAGATTAATGTACAGGTAGTCCTGGTTTACGACCAGTCAACATTGTGATGGACCTTCCCAGAGCTATTTATGACCCAGTTTCAAAGTTCCCACAGCCACCCTAGGCATCCATGATCACATTTTGAGTGCTTGGTGTGCATTTGTAGATATTTGTAGCATTCTACATCCACATGATTGCAATTTATATTTTTTGCAAGAAATCAATGTTTGCTTCTGGTTTCTGGAAAAAGATGCCCAGTGGGTGTAATGAGTTTATTTAATGATCATTGTGCTTGCTTTATTTTATGATCAACCCTCCCCCATCAAAAAAAAAATCATAAAATGACCAATGCAACATTCCAGACCCAATTATGGTCATATGTCCAAGACATATTTAGGGCCACTAACCCTAAAAATTCTGACTTGTGGCAGTAAGTGAATGTAACTAAAGCTCTTATTTTGTGGAAGAAATATCTCTAGCTGAGATTGAAAAATATATTTATGCTTTGTTGCAACCAGGTTTGGGGAAAACATTCCAACATAAGCTAAGCAAAAGCTCATTAGATCTTCCTTGAAAAAAAATATTCCTCCTTAGCAGGTAATTTGTAGAAGATTTTCATGTGGGCCATAAAATAGTTTGTTTGATTTGTGTTTAGTGTAGAATATAAAATCAGTTTCACTTGTAAACCTTTATATATGCTTTATAAATGCAGTGTATTCAATTAACATGGATAAATAAATCATGACTTAGTACCCATTGATTGGTAATCAGTTAGGACTTCTACTCCAGAATTCCCCAGCCACTTCTACAAAAACCCTGACAAAGTAGAGAAATTACTCACAATGATTGTATAAATTGAATCTTTTCCCAATTAAGTTTCATCATCCACCTCATTAAATTTCTAGTTTCTCTTCAGCTTCCATTAATTGCTTTTGAATCTTGCTTGCATTAACAAAGCTGACTTAAAACAATGGCTCCATTCACATATTATTCTACACTGTAATAGAGTTTATTTGGCTTGGATTTAGCATGCTGTGAGTGCATCCATGATTATTTATTAATTAAACCATGCTTAAACAATCCATACTTTTAGTATAACGTATGATTTCAGCCATGTTTCAGTATATTATTGCTGCACTTATTCTCATACTGTCATAATTTCTATGGAATATGATCCATTAAGTTTCATTTTCTATATCAAAGAATAATACTGAAATAAAATGTGGTCAGCCTGGTGAATGACATATTGTATTTATTATGTATTCTTCTGAAAGATTTATTGTTAAATAGTTTACTAACCTCAGTAAGACTCTGGATTGGAGCCAATTAAAACTGCAATGCTGAAACACATTTACTAGATAGCAAAATATAATGTTAAGTACTGAAGAAGTGGCAGAACAAGTTTTAAAATGATCTCAAAATGAAGCCCTTTCTGATCCAGGGACAAAATTATCATTGTATTGCAGTGAATCCCAGACAGCCTGTCTTCTTTTGCATCATATTCTGGCAGAAAGATGAATTATTTTTATTTATATAGCACTATTTATGCACATATCACTTGTCCTGCTCTAGGGAAATCTGTACCTCCCAAAACGTTGAACTCCCATCACTCTGGATCATTAAACACTTGGCTGGGGCTGATGGGAGTCATACTTTAAAAAAGCAAGATATTAAGAAAATCTACAGTAGAGAATTAAAAAAAGAAGCTATAGGCTTCACAGAAAACCTGGATTTTCTAAGGAAAGGAAGTAATGTTTAACTCTTTCCTTCTTGACAACAATTCTTTCATTCACAGCTGTTTTTACTCCCATTGGTTCCCAAGATGATTTTTGCAAGATAAATGGATAAGAATCACCAGCAAAATGAAAGCACAGCTGGGGGGGGGGGGGCAGGGGGACAGAAAAGAAAACCTGCATAGATTAAATATTCCCTTCTTTCTTCCATTATTTTCCAATGCAGTTATCCTCTTCCTGCTAATGCCATCATGCAAGGGATAAAAAAATGTCAAGACTTTTTCACACAAAGTGTAATGCATAGTTTGCTAAACAAATGCATTTTTCTCAGAGATAAGATGATCACAGCTGCATAAACTATTGGTACAATATTTGAGAAATCCACATTTATGTTTTAGTCACAGGGATTAGACTAATCATCCCCAGGGGATGATATCAGCCAGTTTGGTCTAGTGATTAAGGCGCCAGGCTAGAAAATGGAGAGATTGTGAATTCTAGTCCCGCCTTAGCCATGAAAGTCAACTGGGTGACTTTGGGCCACTCACTCTCTCAGCCCACCCTACCTCACAGGGTTGTTGTTGTGGGAAAATAGGAAGAAAGAGAAGTATTAGACATGTCTGCCACCTTGAGTTGTTTATAAAAGTAATATAGGTGGGATATAAATAAATGCTTTATCTGTTCAATGAAGGCTCAATTTATTCATGGAAATAATTCATGGAAAATATCAGTGGCCCCAGCCCTTTTACCAAAGGCTAAATAAAATACAATTATAAAATACAGTTTTTGGTCAAACCTGGAAGCAAGCAATGGGGAATCTTTCTGTCCATCATGTCCGCCCTGTAAATTTTCAGAGAATTCAACCATTGCTAGATAAGTCTTGTGCTAGATAATTCTTTATTCCAACCACTTGTTTATGTAATTTTATATTTCTTTTATTTTAGATAAAATAAAGCCTCAAACTCACGCAGAGATAATTTCAGAGTATTTAGCATACCCATCTAAATTCAAGTAAAGAATCCAATCTCTGCCATACATGCCTTTTATGCGGATAAACAATTATAATCTCAGATAAAACTCCAGCACATTCTATCACCCATCCTGGACCACACAATCCACTTCAGTAACATGCTTGGCTCAGTTTGGGAAGCAAACAGCACAAGACATAATTAAGAAGTGGCACCCATTATTCAAGTGATTGCATCCCCCAAAGTAGCTCTCTGCATTCTCTTCCTTTGATGTTGTCAGAGAATAATTAAAAAACAGATAAAACCACCTGTTTTGAACTTTGCTGAATAAAGACAAAAGCTAGCAGTCACAGCATAGCCGTTGTGGGTTTGGCTTGTGGCCAGCACTCCCATCTATTCCCATACTTCTATTCTTTCAGTAGCCTCCCTGGCACATCATTGCTAAATAGGTTTTCAGCCTCTTTCCCAATAGACCAAGAATTTATTTTCTACAATTCAAATTGTAAGGCAATCTTAACTGAGCACTACAGAGGATGACCAACTCCCTTGCAAGCCAGTGCCTTGAATGACATGCAGAATCTGCCTCCCTCCTCCCAGTTCTCTGCTCTCTACCTGTCCATCTTTCTTTTGTGGTAATCATATTGTTGTATAGGTAGTCCTCGGCTTACAATCACACTTGAACCCTAAATTTATGTTTCTAAGTGAAACTCATGTTAAATGAATTTTACCCCATTTTATGACTTTTCTTGCCACTGTTAAGTGAATCACTTCAGTTGTTAATTTAGTAAGGTGATTGTTCAGTGAATCTGTCTTCTTCCCCATTGACTTTGCTCGTCAGAAGGTCGCAAAAGGGAATCAGTCACGTGACCCTGGGCATTGCAGACGTCGTAAATGTAAGTCAGTTCCCAAGCGTCTGAATTTTGATCACATGACCATGGTGATGCTGCAATGGTGGTAAGCGTGAAAAACGGCCATAAGCCACTTTTTTCAGTGCCGTTGTAACTTTGAATGGTCACTACATGAACTGTTGTAAGTCAAGGACTGTGCATTCTCATTGTGGGTTTTTTCATCATTTATTTTATTGTTCTATTACTTTACTTTTGTTTGCACTCTTTTCATTTCTTCCTTTTTATGGTTGTAGCCCCAAAATGAGATAGGCGGCAAATTAATTTAATAAATAAAAAATAAAATAAAATGAATAGGTTAGTGAAAAAGGAAAATTACTCCATGCCTTTCTCTGCCAGTCCATTTCATTAAAGGGTTTTTTTTAAATGAAGCAAATGGTAGCTTGTAGTTTGATACTAAATGTAGAGAATCTTTCTTTCTCGTCAAGTAACTTAGAAATGCAGACAGACATTCTCTTCACAGGTTAATTTTTAAGAAAGATTTATATTAAATGACCTTGGAGAGAGGAGGTAGAGCAATGTTTGTCCATCTCAACAATGTTAAGACTTGTGGACTTCAACTCTCAAGAATTTTCCAGTCAAAGTGCTGGTTGGAGAATTATGAGAGTTGAAGTCCACACACCTTAAAATTGTTGAGACTGAAAAACACTGGAGTTGAGCAATCTCTCTCTTCCACTAGATCTATTTAGAATCTTAGACTGATATTCAAAATGCAATTATGCACACATACAATTACTTCAGTTTACTTGCAATAGTTTTTACTTATCTAGATCTGAACTCTAGGAATACATCAGCATATCTTGTTTCATTTCACTGGCTGTAAGCTTTGCATATATGTGGCTAGATAACTCATGATTATCATATAGCCACTACAGTTGTAAACCATGTGACTTGATTCTCCAGCAAGCCACAACGAAGAAGAAAATGGCTTGGTACAGCTTCTGTTTTAGACTGCTGAAAATTAGTCCTGTGGTTTTTTTTCTTTTTTGAAACTGCTGAGCTGCTAAAACAAACTGTTCCAAAGTGTTAATATCCTCTTTAAGGGATATAAAAGAACTTGGTTATACATTTGGTTCTTTCCAGATTAGTTGGGTAATCCAGTACCGATTGTATTGGAAGGGAATGGGAGAGTTTAAATCCTACACATCTGGATTTCAGAATTAACATTATTCTGATTTGATTCTTTTAACATAAAAAATGAATATTGGGGGAGGGGGAGTAGCATTTCTAGAAACCTTAGTTTAGATTGTTTAAATGGCTGTCTATTGCTGTCAGACCGATAACCATATAAATCACGCAAATAAACAAATCTAACTATATAAAGTATCAAAATAAAGAGCAAACTGCTTCCAATCCTATGCACCATGACGTGTAAGAAAAGCCTTAATTTGAAAAAAATATTGTTTTCTATTTAAGATATTGTAGCCCAAAAGAAATCACAAATAACAATTCATTTTTCCTGTCTTTGTTCTAAATTATTTGCTGTCATCAGCAAATCTTAAGATCCCAGAATTCAGATTCAATTCTAAGCATCTGAGTGTTTTGGGTGTTTAGTTTTCATGGCTATGTGTGAGGAGTCCTCGACTTTATAACCAGTCGATTAGGAATTGTTCGAAGCTATGACTTATAGCCTGAATCTGAAATTCAGACGATCACCCTACATTTACAGCTGTTTGCAGTGTCCTGCAGTCATGTGGCCATGATTTACAACCTGTTTTTTTTTTTTTTGCCAGAAAGTGGCATATATTCCAGTTTCTGGCAAAAAACAACAACAAACAAACACATTGTGGATGATGGGTTGTTTAATGGCCACCACAAAAAAAAGGTTTTAAAATTAGTAATGGTCACATGATGATCTACTTAATGACCAACATGGTTGTGATTTTGAGGACTACTAGTGCATGTTTTCAATTCTATATCCTACCTCTTGCTGTCAATAGCATTAGTGTGGTCTTAATATTTTATACTAAGATTTGGAAACAAAATGCTATAATTATATGTTCCAAGCTGGCTTAATTTGGAGTTATAGAGATTTTCCAGGTTTTTCATTAAAACCATGAAGTTTACTTTCAATAAGTAGCGTGTAAAATAAATGCAGTGTTTTAGGATGTTCATGTGGCAATCACAATAGCAAATTCTCAATTTTTAGGCACCAGAACTGTGAGAAAGAAGTTGTTAGCAACACTCTAGATTAGACATCACCAAACTGTATTGGAGTATCAGTTGCACTGACAAGTATTTACTTAACTTTTTTAAAAAAAAAAGAATTATAAAGGAACATATACATGAACATGGAATTCCTTCTTCCATATTATATACTTTAAAAAAAATCTGACTGCTGGTCAGCTGCTCAGTTTTACTCCATTTTTGCTCTGGTTTCAGAGAGCACAACCAATTTCAGATAAGCCAGAGGAACAATACATGCTAAGTAAACAGGCAGATAGCCTCTGTAACCTTTTCAAAATGCCATGTCCCCAGGCCCACACTTTCAAGAACAAAATACAAAATCCATCTCCAAATTGCAATTAGCCACTATGAATCTTAATTGGCCACTTAGGGAATGAGCAGATTTGAGGTTTCTCATCCCAGGTTAACTTTGATCAAAATGGAAGTAAAAAAGAGCAGCAAGTAATGAAAACCAAGGCAAGTCCCATTTTTAAACCACCCTCTTTCAAAAGCTTTAAAGCGGGGAGGGGCTCCATGGGTTTTTGCAAGTGGGGGGGGGAGCCGAACTCCACTGGTCAACAGTCATCACTCCAGAGGGCTGGAAAATTTGAAGGCCCTTTGCCAAGTTCCTTTCATAAGCAAATACCAACACAATGATGCCATTCATATTCTTGAATTTACTCAGGCTCAGTTACACTGAAAGCAGATGGAAGCAAAAGGAAAGATACTTAAAAGATGATGATAATGGGCATGACAAGGAAAGAGGCAGCAAACAAAGAAAGATCCATTAGATAGCCTTACCTTCAGTCAGCCAAGTTTCCTGGAACTGGTTTAGATCCAGGAAGAGATCTGCAAAGAAATGGAGCAGAGCGTGATTATCACTGAACGGTAGTTCTGGAGCAGGTTAAGAAGTTTGAAAGAAAGAGACAATATTTCTCAATCTTGCCAGCTTGAAGCTGGTAAATTTCAAGTTCCAGAATTCTCCAGCTAGCAAGCTGGAGTTGAGGTCCATCCATCTTGAAGCTACCAAAGTTGAGAAACACTGGGTTAAAGGGAAATCTCAAGGAGGCCCAAATCCATTATAGAAGTCCAATATAATCTAAGGATATCATGAAAACAAACAAAATAGTTGTGTTCCAAACCTTTAATCAAAATAGCCCCAGCAGGAACACCCCTTAAAAGACTACATTCTGAAATTCATTTTATTCCAAGCTCGCAATCCTAAAACATCCAACTCTAGCCCAAGTAAAAATGTGGCTTAAGTCCTCTCCCGAATGGTCATGAAAAGAGAGCTCTCCTCAACTCTAGCAGCTGTTTCTTCACAATTGCACTAGTCTCACAGGGGGGAAAAAGCTGGTCAGGTAAAACTGATTTTTCTAAATTGATCTGTGTTTTCAGAACTGGCTATGCAGGCTGCAGGCATCCAATGCCTTAGCCACTGCAGAATTATGGAAGATTCATTTCAAAGCTGCTAAGAATAAACTTTTTCTGAATTAAAAGAAAAAAGGCATTTCTGTCCCCAATAAAAAAAAACCAATTATCAACATTCAAGCTAAATAGAGAATGTTAACCTTTAAAATATTTTATATATAATGGCTAACAGTCAGGAAGATGGAGGTTCTTGAGAGAATTCTCTTAGATTATGGTCCAAGGACTTTGTAGTATGCTTCACACCAAGAGGGTCTGTAAAAAAAAAGACCTGTATTCTCAAGGTGTAGCTGTCAAGGTGTAGCTCTCCCAAGACAAAGAGATGATCTCCAAAAATTCCTTATCCTGTTCATTAGGTAAGCACTACAGCAATTATGACGTATTCTCCATCTAGGTTGCAGGCAAAGACTATGCGAAAAAAGAAGGTACAGCTTTTGAAACATCACTTTTGATTATTCAAGTGTGTTTCGCAGGTATCCCAAATGGAAGAACCGAAAATGGCCTTTAGTAGATCATGCAGTGGACTCTATAATCTTAGGGAATCTAGGTCCATGATAAAACTATGTTATTCCCTGTTTGCACAATAGGAAGCATGATTGCACTGGGATATCATTACATTCCCAAATCAGATTGAAGCTTCAAGCTAGAATATATCTGAAACAGGGTCATCTCTGATGCCCTCTATGTCTGCCCTTCTTCCTTCCCTCCACTCCCCCCACACACACCTTCTGAATCTGGGACATGGGGCACGCCTGGGTCCAGGGATTTCCTCCGTGAAGCCATCATAGCTCTGCTGTCCATAGTTCCATTCCCTGTTGCTTTCTGTAAGTAGACAAACAGCCCTAAAGTTAATATAAGACAGACCACTGTACCAGGTGCTCAAACTGCTGCTCAGAAAAAAAAACCAGAAGCCTTAAAGGGCAAACTCTCGACCCGTACTCACCTGTGCAGAAGTGTAAGGCACTTGTTGGTCCAAATATCCTTTCATCTTCCCATCAGTCATGGATGCAAGTTTCTCAAAGGCATGGAGGGCAAATGAAAGATCCACCAGGTAGCTATAAAGAGAGAGAGAAAAATAATGCATCAATAGATTGAAGATTTTTAAATGCTACTTGTGATAAATTCCTTTTTATTGATTTTCTGTAAAATATATTTCTTGGTACTTTATAAACATTCTGTTGTCTGGATATTTCATTTGGTTAACAATACAAATTACATTCTTCTTAATCTCCACCCCTTGGTAAAATGAATTCCATGTTTGATAATATTCTACGGCCTCTTTCTGCTTAATTTTCAATGTCAATCTATCCATTTCTGCATACTCTAGTATCTTCTTGACTATTTCTTCATCTCGTGGTATATCTTCATTTTTCCAGTATTGTGCGAAAGTAATCCTCGCTGCTGTTAAGACATGTAATATTAAATACATACGTTTCTTATCAAATTTTTCTGATATTATACATAATAAAACAATTCAGATTTATAATCTATTTGATGATAAGTTCCTTATTGCATGCAATTTGCAGCAGCATCTGCAAGAAGGATCTCTTAAATGGATTCCTAAGGCACTGGTCCTTTTCCCTGACCGTCCTGTTACTGCTGCCTGCTGGAATGCCAAAACTGAAAAGATGCCCCCCTTTTTTCCTTTTTTTGCTTCTTCTGCACCTCCAGAAGAAAAGTCCTTTAATCTGACTCTTTCAGATCTGTTGGGATTACAACTCCCAACATTCCCAGCCTTCATGAGCCATGTGCTATCTTGAAGATGGATCCAATGTACAGCAGGGGATGATGGCTTAACCTAATGAAGGAGAATGGATGCAATCCTGAAACTCAAAGTCTACTTTCAAAACTCAGATCCTCCACAAACCTTCTCAGCCTTCTGGGTTCCTGCAGTGTCCTCCTTCCTTCTCCTTTCTTGGATGCTTGGATATTATTTAGTTTTGCTCCTTTAGCCCTGTAATTTTCTCCACCCCCTTCTCCAGCCTCTGCTTTGCCCATCCCACTGGGCAGGAGTTTAAATCGTATCAACAACTCTTGACCGATTTTCTCCTCTTCAGAAGTTCAAGAAGCCAATCTTCATCATTCACCTCCCTATGGATCTTGTATTGAGGAGTAAGCCCCATTGACCTCAGTGAGACTTCTTTGCAATATGAATAAGATTAGATTTAAATCTCTCCAGCTTCGGATACCCCTCTGTTTGTTTCGGCTGCCCTTTCCCCCAAAGGCTTCGACCTTTAGATCTTCTTATTTGCCCGTGTTTGCTAAATGATTCTCTCTACAAAAGCAGACCTGCTTCCCCAGCACCCACTAGGCCCCATGGCTCTTAAAAAAAAAATCCTGCTCGTCCCCCACCCTCCTCAACTTCTGTAAAAGTATATGAAATAAATAAGTTTCTATGAAAACTTACATTTTCCTCACCTCACTTCAGAGTGGAAACGCGGAGGGTCAGTTCAGGTCTTTCCTGCCGGCCCCCACCTCAAGGCAGCTGATTTCAAACAAGAAGAATATACGGCTTCACGAAAAAACAGAGCCGTGTGGAGTTGCTCCCGCCTCTAGCCCGCAGTCGTTTCCTCTTTCACAGAAACAGACTCTTTTCTGTTTCTCTTTGTTTCATTGACTTTGTGAATGAAAGAAAGGAGGGGGGGGATTCCCTAGGCTCGCTGGGACACGCCCAACCAATCAAGGCTCAGCCAGGCCCTCAACCAGATTGGAATAAGGCGTGGTTTGAATGCTTTGAGCCAATCAGCTCGAGATGTTCCAAGATTCATTCAGTGTTGGAACTCTCATTCATAAAAAAAAACAAGAGCGCCCAAAGTTCATTCATAAAAGGCTGGCGAGGGAGGGAATGTGTCACGGGTTGTAGATTCGAAGGCTTGGCTTAGATCGAATCCGTTTTCTAATTGGCCTGAAACTGGTTATGAAGTTGCGTAAGTAAGGGTGTAAGTATAGTTGTTTACTCTCCGTTCTTAAGCCCCCCCCCCCCCATCGGCGCTGGGGACAGGGAAGGTCTCTCCAGAGAAAAATAAAGTTGCTAATTTCATGGGTATGTTTTTCTACTGAGTTTGCTTGAACGTATCAATAAGTTGGGGTGGGTTTACCCCCTTCTCCCTTCCGATTTAGAATTCCATTTCAGAAAATGGAAGAGGAGGAAAATAACTTTTTGTACTAGGTTCAAAGGGATTTATGCTTTTTAAAATGAGTATTAGAATAAGAAAATTATTTATTTTATTAACGTAGAAAAGAAGACACC
The DNA here is from genome assembly GCA_025802295.1 of Psammodynastes pulverulentus. Lineage (NCBI taxonomy): Eukaryota > Metazoa > Chordata > Lepidosauria > Squamata > Psammodynastidae > Psammodynastes > Psammodynastes pulverulentus. The sequence goes on from JAOYMU010000077.1 coordinate 78,295,163, forward strand.
TATTTGCTTGAAAGATACAACCGTTGATCTTATTATATTCAGAGTCATAAACATTAGGTTGAATCCAGATGTGATTGATTTATCATGGCACATAAGTGCTTTGGCTGCACTGCATTTTATTAGTTTATGCCAAGGAGTTAATCCATCGTCCACTTGGCCAAGTCTTCCATGAGTCCCATGTTTTTCTGGAGGGTAAGAATAAGACAAGGTCCTCATCTACCAACGCCCAACTCACCAGAAAGGCCATCCGTTGTTAACTTAATCCTGTGTAGCTTTTCTTCAATATTACCGAAGAAAAAGCTACACAGGATTAAGTTAACAACTTAGTGCTTTTTTGGCTATGTTGTTACAAGTGAGCTCTAGCACTTAGATCATTAGTGATGAATACTGCACTTTGACACAGTGGGGGTCATCTACAAGGTCATGACTATTCAACTTGTATTTTATTTTTTGATTTTTTTTGCCAATATATAGGACAGAACATTTGTTTGTTGAGATTTGAAGTTGCCACTTGTTTGACCATTCTGACACATAATCGAGGTCTTTTTGAAG
>JAOYMU010000077.1:78305794-78317519 GCA_025802295.1 Psammodynastes pulverulentus
CCTCTTTGATTCCCCCCCAACCAATTATTCACACACCCCCCCATCTCTGACCTTTTGAACACCCTGCCCTCTGCCAGTTCTGCCGCTTTGCCCTCTGCTGGTCTTGCCAAGCCTTGTCACCCTCACTGACCTTCAGTGCCATCTTCTTTCTATTGCTGATAAAGTAATTTCAGAAGCACCCTTCGCGAGGCAGCTGCTGGCCGCCACAGGTTTTGTTCCTGAAAGAAGAAATGTAGGCAGCCTTCTTGCAAGGTGCTGAAACCCTCAAAAGCCTCACAAGAAGGCTGCGTGGCACTTGGACAAAGCCTCATACAGTTTCGACAAGCGCACATTCAATCTCAGGACGAAGGCCTGGTGCCACCAGCAGTTGACCTTGCAAAGGCCAGGCCAGGCACACCTCATCCGCTGTGGGAGGAAGAAAATGGAGAAACTCAGTAGGAAGTGGCAGGGCAGTAAAGCCCAGGGATGCAGGCTGGCCAAAAGGGCAGAGATGGGGAGGAAATAAGTGGGGAGAGTTGAATGGCCTGGCAGTTAGAAGTGTGGGTTGGCTGCCAAGAGCCCAAATGCTGATCACATAACTGCAGGGATGTTGCAATAGCCGTAACTCAGATGTTGCCCGCAACTACCATTCATTCACTGCCTTTGAATAACTTTGAACCATCGTTGAACGAATGGTTGTTAACCGAGGACTACAATACCTAGTAGTAGGGGGGGAAATAGTAGACATAGTAGGACTTGAGCAAAAGCGGACTGTACTGATTATTTAATTTTATGGTCATTTTAAGGCTTATTAAGTACCAGACTGGGAATAACATGCCACCAATCAACTGGATTCAGACATTCAGTCATACTTCAAAGAAACTCTTTAAATTTATTACATTGGTTTTAACTTTCTCACTGGGCTGATTTCAGTGGGATAATTTTAGGCCTGACTAAGCGTGCATCCAGTCATCTAACTGGCTGGCGTAGTTTTGTGCGCTTAGTTTGCTTTGTTTTGTTCTGGCCCACTCATGGCAAACGAGATGCAATGGGGGTGGGGGGGGGAGAAGTTGGAGAGATCCAGGCATCACCACAGTGTTGTCGTACAAGTTCTGCCTGTTTGTCCAAACCTTGCCACTCCTGCAGGCACCACAGCCGGACTCCCAGCGGGTGAAGAAGTTGCTGATGACTTTAGTGGGCTCTCCTGCTTTCTAATCTGGAAGCAGATCTCAGCAGGAAAGGAACTCACAAAGTGAAATACTAATCGGGAGAGCTTGCTACAGGGAATCTCGTAAACATTCATGCCCACACAACCTCCTCCCCTGTATGGCGGGGCCCTCCTGGCCACAAAAAGGGTTATGACTCAGAACACGTATTTGGCATCATGGACGGGCTTCACGGTGGAGGAAAAGCCTTTTTTTAACCAGAATAAAATCACAGCTCACCTTCTGTCCCCCCTCCCCACAATTTAATGTGGAATTGGCTCAGTGAGTGGCAAAATTTCCCTTGGCTGCAGCTGATCTCAGAAAGAAATGTCAGATCGATCCTGGTTTCAGGACCAAAAGGAAGTTTGCCTACGAATTCCAGGGCGGTGGAGTAGCCGGACCACGGAGGAAAAGAAAAAAGTGCCTATAAAGGCAATTGCAAACCACTTCTGTAATGCTGCCAAGATAGCTTCAGGGACCAGGAAGCGAGTCCAACTTGGAAGCTGCTTTACCTTTTTTAGTGTGGAATGGAGGAGATGCAGCAAGACATTGTCCAAAATGCCAAATGCACAAATAAAGGGTTCCCCCAAGAGGCGGGAAAAAGTATTACCCCAAAATGGCATTAAAAATAAGCAAACATTTATTTAATCAAGGCAATAATCAAGGGATTCGTCTTTTTAGAAAGCAGAAAGACTTGGAGTTTAAGCAACCTCTCTAAGGCAGATGGTTCGTATTAGGGAATCACTGCTGAGAAGATCTGTTTTCTGCCTCTTCCCAACAGAATCTCTAATAATGCAGCCGCTGTTGCTGCAGTTGTGACTCTGCAGCAATCAAGCAGTAATTTTGACCTCTGCTTAGTCCCACATTCTTTCCCAACTTAGTATCAATCAATTTCAATCAAAATAGATCTGGGAAGGACCTTGGAGGCAGGTGACTATCGAGTTCCTTCTTAAAAACCTCCAGTGATGAAGCACACACAACGTCTGCAGGCAAGCTGTTCCCCTGGTTAATTGTCCTCCCTGTTAGGAAGTTTATCCTTAATTCCAGGTTGCTTCTCTCCTCGATTAGTTTCCATCCATTGTTTCTCGTCTTGCCTTGATGCTTTGGAAAATAAGTTGATCCTCCCTTGTTTTATGGCAGCCCCTCAAATACTGGAATACTGCTATCATGTCACCCTTAGTCCTTCTTTTCTCTACGCTAGCCGTACCCAGTTCCTGCAACCGTTCTTCTATGTTTTAGTCTTCAGGCCTTTAATCATCCTAGCTGCTCTTCTCTGCACTTTTTCTAAAGTCCTGACATCTTTTTTATATCGTGATGACCAAAACTAGATGCAGAATTCCAGGTGTGGCAATTTTGATTTTATGCCTCTGTTTATACAATCAAGGATTGCCTTCACTTTTTTGGCTGCTGCCATACACTGCTGGCTCATATTTAAGTGATCCTCCACTAGCACTCCAGAGTCCCTCTCACTGTTACTCCAGATGAGTTCAGTTTTAACCTGCATCAGACTTAAGACAACATGGACATGTTCTCAGATGATGATGGTTGAAATTTAAAATATTTGGAAGACACCTATCTTGCAGATTATTAATAGCCAGAGCAACTTGTCTTCTGCAAGTTATCCAACTGTCAGCCCTTTCAGGTAATCTAGACAGGAAATACAATTAGATGAGTTAAATCTACTTTAAGGCTAAATTAACAAAATATTGCAAGTGTGAAACCACAAATGTTCCACCATCTCTTTTTACAGCTTGATCAATTTAGGATGAATCCTTCCTAAGTTTTTTTTCCTCTGAAATTTAAGTGACTGTGGGCTCCTTCCCCATTTTATCTTATTATTCCCTAGGCAGCATCTCTCACCTTGTCCCCCAAGATCATTCCCACCAATATATCCATAGATCTATCCATCCATCCAGCCATCCATCTATCCATCCAACCATCCAGGTACAATAACCCATAAACCCATTTCCAGGTTAATCCATACATCCATCTGCAAGTTACGCTATTTTTCCATCTCAAAATATATAGTTTCAAAATGTCCTAATAGCTATTCTGGCAAAGGGTTTTCCCAAGTGTACCTGACATTTCTGGGAGTTCCTGGAAATTTTGGCTGGACTAATTTTTCAGTATTATTTTAGCCAACAGTCTATTTGCTTAGTAGTACAGCAATATCATTGTGACATCATACAAATAGCACTTTTCATGCAGGAAGGAAGCCATTAAATACTTAACCACTTTGAGAAATTAAATGCCATAACTTTACAGCGCTGAAGTCTCTCTGCAAAATGTTAGAATCAGGAGGAAAGCAATTAAAAAGACTTATCTAAGGGTGAGCGATAGTTTTATTGTGATAGAGCAGGCTGTTAATTGATGCTATCTTGTAAGATAGAACTGGGGGCTCTGGCTGGGGGGCACTAAAGGGCAGTGACTCAGGAAGCACTAAAACAAGGAAGTGCAGAATCTTTGCAGTGGGAAAGAGTGCTCAGAAAAATAATTTACAGCTTCAGATGAGCGCTGAACATCTTTAAAAAGAAAACATGTGCTCTCAAGTAAATCAGGCAGAAACAGGTCAAAACTTCCCGTGGCAAATTCCTTTACCTTTAAAAGACATCCAAGGCAACATTCAAACCTTTTCCCCATACATGGTTCATATATGAAGTAATGCCAATGTCTCTATATATGTACCCCCCCCCAAAAAAAATCAGTACATTACAAATGTACTCCCAACTTCTCCTCCCATCTGCAGTGTATTTAAATACATTTTGGCACTACTTTGAAGAGAGTTTTTAATGATTTCTTTTAAACTGGACATGTGAATTATTTTTAACAATGCATTCTACTTCTGCAAATCTTGGGTTCTTGTTATTAATATTGATTTATTGCTTCTTGTTATAAAATACAGATCACTCAGACACAAGTGCAATGCAATTGGATCTCATTGCCATTCCAAGGTTTTGGGCAGTTGTTCTGTATTCCCAATCAGTCTGGGGGTAACCAGCAGCTCCTGAGCCTTCCTACTCTCCCTTGCTCTAAAAAGTGGGCAGTCCAGCAGAGAACTTTTCTGAAAAGTGGATATTCTTCATCTATGAAATATCTACTGGAAAACAGGCCTCTGGCAGGTGTAAGAAGAGCCTGCCCTCTAGTACCACTTCTCCTACCATCACAATTTAGAGGGAAACCCCCCCCCCCCATTAAAACATAATGAATCGCCCTTTAAGTTTCATTGGAAAAGTGACCCAGTTAATAGCTCTCTTGCAGAAAGAGGAAGTGATAGCCAATAAAGAGAAAATCGATGGGGGATGAAGATGACCATTATGATAAGCAGTGAAAGGACCTTTGATTTAACAGCCACTTCTATTTGGAAAAGAGCCATCAAACTCTGCAAAGGCATTTAAGAGCCCAAAGGGTTCCATTAGAGGTGGATACACTGTGGATTATTTCTTTCCCCTTTCTCTTTACTTAAGAGAGTAATGCCCAGGTAACAATCACCTGCAACCACAGGCCTTACATGAGGGGGCCTGTTTTTTGTTTTGTTTTGTTTTGAGACTGAAGGCCACCTTGATCACTTACTGTAAGTTGCACATTAGTAAAGCAGGCCATATAAAGACAAACAACGACATTTGGTATATTCAAAAACCATCAGCTCAGTTAATAACCACCCAGATTGCAAGCTTTTTATTCAGGCACAAAAACAATTCAATATTTGTAGAGATTTGGGGAGCTGCTCTCCCCCAAGTTTTTGCAGTTCTCAAAATAAGTTGTGTTTTTCTATTTTAAAATATGCCCATCCTCTTTCCATAATGGTGCCTCAAAAAGTCAAATTTAGACACACACACCCAGAAAGGCCAATCCTGTTGAGTTTTGCAAATGATCCAAATCCAAATTTGTTTTACATTTTCTTGATTTTTTTTTTAAACTGATTTCTCTCAAATGAAATTCAACACACAGAGAAATCCCTGTGATCTGGAATGAGCTGAAAATGCAGCTTACTAATGAGGAACTCTGTGGAAAATAAAGCTGATAAAAGTTTGAAAATTCATTTGACTGATTTAGTCATACCTTCTTAGTTTCACATACGGAGTGCTGCTACACTTCTGAAAGCAGTCACTAAAATGGTCATTTGTGGAAATGTTAATTTGGGATTCATAGCGTACATAGTGTACAATAAATTATAACACAGCTCAATATACTGCGTACCAGAGGGCTAAATTATATGTTCCATCTAATTCATATCATGTTCTATTTTGCTTTTTATTTACTTATTTGTAAGCAGATAGGATCCTAATCTGAATTAGGATCGTAAACATAGAAAAAGGAGGAAATTTAAATCTACATTTTGTTTTAGTCAAATCGCATGCCCTGAAAGTTTCTTAGTGGTACCAGGCTGAATAAAATAGTAAGGTGTCTTACAGTAGATGCAGGAAACCTATGATATCTCCAAATGTTGCTCCGTTTAAAGGGTTGTCATCCCTGACCATTGGCTATGAATTCAGTGACAATTAGATTTCAGCATCTGAAAAACCAGAAGCTCTTCACTCTTTTCTATAAATTCTCTCTTCATGATCTTGCACAAATGTCTTCAGTTTTGTTATTCTGGTTTGCTAATCATAGCCATGCAATCTTTAACCTAGAACACTTCTAATGCAAACAACACTCATTAAGATCTAAATGTCAAAAGGGCTGGTGCCATAGTGGATAGGAATAATTCCTGGAGCGTCCTCATCTACATAGGAAAGGAAGGGAAATATGCTTGACTCAAATGAAAGAAAGGGCTTTTATTTTTTAAAAAAAGTTTTATTTCCCTCTCTAATCAAAGCATATGGTATAATTAAACTGGTTAAAAAAAAACTTGGCTAATACATTAGCACCGATGATCCACAAGAGGGCACTATTCCAATAGCTATGATTTCATCCTGTTTATGGTTTTCTCTTGGCTACGGGCATCCCACTCCTTATGTTGGAAAAAGGTGAGAAAATTAAGACCATAAAAAAACAGGAGATGCTCTTGTGCCTTGGTCTATGCCCAGGCTATGAACATTGATTATTAATCAGTTGAATGAAGAAGAATCACACAAGCTTGAGTATCCAGTTACCAGATCTTAATCTGGCAAAAATCAGTATACTTTAACCCTAATGGAATCACAGAGTGAGGCTCCTGCCATCTAGTGTCATTCAGATATTGGCTAGCCACCACCCCCCTCCAGCTAGTCAATGACAAGCCTGCTTTCCTTGCAAACAGTATAGCTTCAACAGCCTAGCACCTGGTATAGTTTCCGCATATCTGCAGGACCATTGCTGATGGTTTGCTTGGGCTCCTTCTTAAAAAAAAAAAGAAAAGAAAAGACGTTGGTCCAGTAGTCTGATTATTGGATCAGATACCATTTTTTTTATGTCCCTGAATATGACATTGGTCTGGGCCATTGTGGGATTGGCTCACCCTATTTGTGCCAGCAGAAGAGACATGCTGCAGACCTGTCAGTCAAGGAAGTTTGGCTGATGGGGCTCAGGAGAAGGGCCATTTCTGCCATGGCTCCTGCTCTTTGGAACATCTTGTTGTTAGAGCTGAGATCATCTACCCCTCCCCCCATTCAGCCTTTCCAAAGGACCTTAAAACTTGGTTTTACGGACTGGCTTAGGGCCTCAATGAAGTGGCCAACAGAGGAGAAGATCCCACCTCTCTACTGCTCATGTACTTGGTTCCTAGTTTTGTTAAATTCCTGTTAATGTTTAAATGTTTTGATATTTCTGCTTTTATTATATTGTAAGCTTCTGAGAATTGGATAGGAAGATGGGCAGCATATAAACTGAAAGAATAAATTAAATTAAATTTTCACCCTCTTGGTCACATATTTTCCCATGGTTTCATTTGTATATTATAATTAATTTTAATTCATTTTATCATACATTCTTTCACTTGTTCTTGTTTCAAAATTCAATAAAAAATTATACATTTTAGCAATTGCAAGTTCATCATTTATAGTTCTGTTTCAAACTCAGTCTTTTTTTGGGGGGGGATAAACTCAGTCTTAACAGTGTTGGAAATCATCCATTCTTTGGTTTACTTTAAATCTTTCCAATAAGTGTAGATAGGAAACCATTGATAAGTATATCCCTTCACTACTAAATATTCTCTTGATTTTATTTTTCATTCCCCTGGAGGAAACAGATATTTTAAAAGGTAACAGAAGCCAGTGTGAGTCATTCATTATTTATACCTTAGCTCCTAAAATATAAATTTGACAACTAAAATATGATTGAAATCTAGTTAATGAAATAAATATTGTGATTTTTGCTTGCAGGTCATTTTTTTATATTGAATAATGTATATTTTAGTTAAGATTGTATCTTCACTCTGAGCTGAGTCTGATTGACTTAAATGATTTGGGATTCTGCTTTCCATTTTCAGCTGCACGCTAGAAGGCAATGTAAAACTGGCTGAACTGGGAAATGTTATATTTAATTGTCAGAAGGGAAGCTGTGGCCTTCGGACAAGACATTTCAGGTAAAAGTAAAAGTAAAGGTTCCCCTCGCACATATGTGCTAGTCATGCCTGACACAAGGGGGCAGTGCTCATCTCCGTTTCAACGCCGAAGAGCCAGTGCTGTCGGAAGATATCTCCATGGTCATATGGCTGGCATGACTAAGCAGCGAAGGCACACGGAATGCTGTTACCTTCCCACCAAAGGGAGTCCCTATTTTTCTACTTGTATTTTCTATGTGCTTTCGAGCTGCTAGGTTGGCAGAAGCTGGGACAAGTAACAGGAGCTTACCCGGTTACGCAGTACTAGGGATTCAAACCGCTGAACTGCTGACCTTTTGTTTGACAAGCTCAGCATCTTAGCCACTGAGCCCGTACATTTCAGGTGCATACTTCCAAATCTTGCATTTAACAGACAAGTAATATATTCTTGATTGAATTTTCCTAGAATTAATTTTTCCTACCATATTAAAATCAGTCCACACTGAGGAAAAAGGTTACCTAATATATTATAAAATAGATTCGCTACCTATTTTTGTTACCATACAATAGTTATGGTAGACTGCTTTCTATCCCCAGTCTGACATAGTCATGGATATCTGCAATATTGAAGAGAGATATTCACTGTTTTCTTCTTTCACTTGCTCATCATGTTATTAGAAAGATCTTTAAACAGCAACAAATATGATTAGGGGACTGGAAGCTAAAACACATGAAGAACAGTTGCAGAAATTGGGTATGACTAGTCCAGTAAAAGGAAGAACTAGGGATGGCATGATAGCGCTGTTCCAACATTTGAGAAACGGTCACAAAGAAGAGGGGGTCAACCTATTACCCAAAGCACCTGAAGGCAGGGCAAGAAACAATGGATGGAAACTAATCAAGGAGAGAAACAACCTAGAACTAAGGAGAAATTTTCTAACAGTGATAACAATTAATCAGTGGAATGGGTTGCCTCCAGAAGTTGTGGATGCTCCATCACTGGAGGCTTTTAAAGAGAAGACTGGAAAGCCACTTGTCCGGAATGGTATAGGGTCTCCTGCTTGAGCAGGGGGTTGGACTAGAAGACCTCCAAGGTCCCTTCCAACTCTGTTATTCTGTTAATTTTATGTACAGAAGTTCTATGCACTGACATTTTCTGCTGGGTTTTGTGCCCCCAATTTGTGTGCCAGAAAAGCAAAGGGACAGACCCTTCTTTGTCCTTACCTGTACAACCTTTTTCCTAGTGGTGGTTGGTGTTGGATTGGACGATGAAATGTAGTTCATACCCTTGCTTGATCCCAGGATTGGTTTAGATTTATCTCTAATTCTCAGCTGTCACAGGCTTGTTATTTTGAGGAAAAGGTGAGAGAAAGACCCTGTAATTGTATCTATATTCAAGAGGGCTGGGTGTACTTTGTGTGTGTGTGTCATTTTTAAAATTTCCCTATTGTCCCCTTTCAATATTTTCCATTTTTGTTGTAATTTTATATTTTAACCTTCTATTTTTGAAAAGCAATAAAAACAATATAAAAGACTCACTCTGTACAACCTGAATTCTGTGAGCAAAGGGGAATATAAAAATAATGAGGATTAAAGAAAAGATTTAGAGGAAATTGATTTATGAGAAGAAGATTGGGATATAAGCAATTGATATATGTATATATATAAAAGCAAAATACCACTCATGCATCATCACAAAATCTCCAGAATCGTAGTGCCTACAAACTTGAAATTTGGCACGTATGTTCCTCTTGGCTTCTAGGTACTCGCTAAGAAAGGATTTTTTGAAATGACCATCAGAAATTCATATTTTCTATATTATTTTTAACACGCCCTGATGCTAAGGAGTTCTACTCACCCTCCCCACCTGAAAATAAATCTGTTCCAACTGCAGTTGAGCTAAGCCATGCCCAGGCTCCTTGCTGTCTCCTTGCTCACATAGCAAATACTGTTTCATTTGCCAAACACTCAACTCTCTCACACACTGACAGGATGCTAGCCAGATGAATACCAATGGATGTTGGTACGCAGAGGCAGACTTCCCTCCCTCTTATTTTCCTCCCCAAAAACTTGCCCAATCACATAGTTTCGTAGTGAAGCACAGGTACCCTGCTAGTACAGTATAGAAGTTCAGTATAGAAATTAACCTACAGAAAGGCTGAGTTTATAAAACACATTTAACCCGATCAGTTACTAACCTGGTTCAGGGTTTTTTTTTTTCCTATTGGCTATTTTGAGTATAGTGTGAACTCTGTTTATTAGTTTCTGGTTCTATGAACTATTCAAATTCCCTAAATAGGTTAACCCAGTCACCGAGTTACACATGAGTACGGCCTCAAAGAAAATAAAATCAAAGAAAATTTAAAAAAAAAACTGATCGAACTGGTTATCTGCTGTTCTTGCCTTTTTTTTCCAAGCAGGGAATTCTGTGCAAAAGGGGTTGAAGATGCTCTTTCTTTCTCCATAGATTTCACGTCCAAATGCTGGCCAGATTAGTGCTGGCTAATTTCAACCAAATGACTGAATCATTTACCGTTAAAAGACGCAAGACAGAAAGGGTGCACAGGAAAGGGGGAGTAAAAGGTGACGGGAAACTGATACAGATCAGAATCACAATTTAGGAAATGATTTAGTAACTTGTTTCTCTACAGAATATTGCTGCTCTAAAGTTCCAGCTTCAAGCACTACGACTGTTATTTGCCTTGCAAGTAAGGAAAGAATCTTTTGTGAAAAACAATCAATTTTACAATCCTAATGGAGCCCAGAATTTCTGACATATGTGTGGCTGACCTGATTATATGACATTTTTGGCATGATAAATGAATTTGGTTCTTGAAAATGAATACCACGCTCATTAAGCAAATGCCAAGGTCATTAATGCTGAGGCTTGTTAAGCAAACTTGTGTGTGATGAATCTCCCTGGACACTTCAAATTAACAGAGATCTTGTAGGTCATCTAGCCCAACCTCCTCCTAAGCAGGAGACCCTACACCATTTCTGAGAAATGGCAATCCAATCTCTTCTTGGTGAAGCTCTCAGAACTTTGGAAGGCAAGCTGTTCTATTGGTTGGTTGTTCTCACTGTAGGAAACTTTCTCCTTATTTCTAGATTGAATCTCTCCTTGTTCAGTTTCCATCCATTATTCCTTGTCTGGCCTCCAGGTGCCTTGGAAAATAGCTTGACTCCCTTCTCTGTGGCAGCCCCTCAAATATTGGAACACTGCTATCATGTCTCCCCTGGTCCTTCTCTTCACTAGACTAGCCATGCCCAGTGCCTGTAACCGTTCTTCATCTGTTTTAGTCTCCAGTCCCCTAATCATCCTGGCTGCTCTTTTCTGGACTTTTTCTAGAGTCTCAACATCTTTTTTATAGTGTGCTGAACAAAACTTGATGCAGTACTCTAGATGTGGTCTTACTAAGACTTTATAGAGTGGTATTAGTGCTTCCCCAGATACCTCTGCAGATATCAGCTCAAAGGAGGGTGAATCAGTTCCAGGCATGTCTTGGAGGGGAGTTGGGCAATGGCTCAGAGTAGCCATCTGAGAGGGCTTTGGCTGAAGTACAGCTGCACCAGGACAGCCCTGAGCTTCAGGTGGGGGAAAACATGGAACTGCAGCTGAGTTCCAAGCTGATTTGAGAACACACACAGAGAGAAAAGGCAGGAGCAGCGAAGTCAGCTGATTACGTGAGGAGGCAACCTTGCCCTTCTTGGTGGGCTGCACCAGAAGTTGGTTATTTAGCACAGTGACCAGATGGAGGAAATGCTGGGAGCAAAATGTTCCTTTCCTGACTGTGTGTTCTCTGGTCATTGTGATCATTGCCTTGCTTTGGACTGACACCGTATCTTAACAGATAACAGATAATCAGAGTTGGGAGGGACCTTGTAAGTCATCTACTCCAACCCTCCACCCAAGCAGGAGACTCTACACCATTTCCGACAAGTGACAGTCCAATCTCCTCTTGAAGGTCTCAAGTGATTATGCTCCCACAACTTCCGAGGGCAAACTGTTCCATTGGTTGGTTGTTCTCACTGTCAGAAAGTTTCTCCTTGTTTCCAGGTTAAATCTCTCCTTGTTCAGTTT
>JAOYMU010000077.1:78335260-78351224 GCA_025802295.1 Psammodynastes pulverulentus
GTGAACCGCTTAGAGAGGGCTGTAAAAAGCACTGATAAGCGGTATATAAATCTAAAGTGCTATTGCTATTGCTAAATCACCCCATCAAGCATGTTATCCAAATTGAGGAATTAACTAACCTTTTCCTCCCAACCTTTAAGATGAAGTGCCAGAGAGTCCATATGAAAGTGACTTTCCTAGGCCATTTCGGTTTTCACCATCATCATCTCCAACACAAAAGGGACAAAAATCTGTCAGTAAGTGGATTTCTTTCTCTCAATTCAGTAAGAGGCACAGGCTCTGATTGCATTATCATAGATTCCTTTACTTACAATTCTAATAGAGAGGGAGAAAAGTACCAGGAAGTGGAAAGTGAAGTCATCTTTTCAATGACTGGGTCAACTGATCCTCCTAATCATGCATCTATAATTTGTAAGCTGCCCAGAGTCCCCTTGTAGGGGAGCTGGGCTGCATAGAAATTTCATAAAATGTATTTATTTATTTACATAAATAATAAATAATAATAATTGCTGGAATATGGATTGGAGAGATGTAAACCAATGAAAAGGATGTCTCAGACAAGCTCATTGTACAATCACAATAAATATACTCCTGCTTTTAATTCACACATTAAAAAAAGAAGCAAATAGCATTATTTGGCAAGAAAATACCAGGAGCTGCCATCCAAAATGAGAGCAAGAACAGCCTACATTGCTTCCCCAGCAGACACAATTGGATAATGGGAGTGAGTTTAAGCAGGTTTTCAAATGCATATTTATTATAAAATTGTAGCTTCTATGTTCCATTCTACAAATGTTTAGAAGTGGATATTTAGCCAGAAAGTAACCAGAGCACTATAGTTTGTGTATTACAGCATTTGGCAACCTTTTTTCAGCCATGGGCTACATGCCTTATACATCTACATGGGCTATATGTCTACAAAACATGTCTAGCCATGAGCAAAAGAAATATTTTGTGACTCAAGATGTTGCTGGAGGAGTACAGCTGAAATTGGGTAGCCTCTGAGAGCCCCCAATTGGCAGCCCATAGATTGCTAACTCGGCACCAGACCATCCCAAATGCAAAATGCATCTGAGCAAGGGAGATTTTTGTTGCCCAAGAAAGTCTCAGTTCAGACTAGGATAACTTATTACGAGAATCCCGTTGTCAAGGACATTGGGTGGAACCAGCTCAGACCTTGAGAACATCTTGCTGCTTAGGAAAGTGTTCTTAAATGCAGATTGAATGACCACCATATGGCTTGCCTGTCCTGGTGGCTTCTAGCAATATTGGAGTTGGAACAATATACATCCCAATTCTCTGCAAAAGCACAAGAACTGAGCTCTAGTATGATAGTATAGGCAGGATAGTAAAGGTTGGTTAAGGTATATTAGGGCCTGGCAAATCCAAGTTCGCTTCTAGATATAGAAGCTTGCAACATTGGGTGGTTTTGGAATCCTCACACTCTTAGGCCAACCTATTTACTGGATTAGTGTTGAGGTGGGGGGATGGAATAGAGATAGGTGAAGTCCTAAAAGAATATTGAAATGTCCTTTGAACATTTGAAAATGAAGGCTCTTCTTCTCTATCATATATAACAGATTACAAACATGTCTGTCTGCAATTTCAGAAGCCATTTGGGGACAAATTATCCCAGAGCAAATAAATATAAGACAGGAAGACACTTAATAAGAACTATATACTAAGTAAAAGTGTGAGAATATGGGCTCCATGTATATGGGTCCTTACTTGTCACTCATGTAAAAATAAAGTTTGCAGGCTGTGTAGTCTTGATTTGCTAACCAAGGTCACAAGCTCTGAGCTTTGCAAAACCCACCCACGGACTGCTGCTGCAATATAGAAGGCAGGAAAAAATGAACAGCTGAGAAATTAATTAGATTGTCCTTCCCTCCATCCATTCCTACCCTGGGATAAAAGCCAAGTTGAAATTATCATTTTCCCTTCTTTCTTTTCCGATTTGCTTGCTGGATGGGCCGTGCAAAGTGCCTTTTAACTTCAAATGTTCATCTACCATTTAACTGCTCCTCCTCCTCCTCCTCCTCCTCCTCCTCCTCCTCCTCCTTTTGGAGTAGGACAGAGGGGGTTGCATTGCAAACATATTGCCTAATTTCCTTTTTCCATTCACCCACCAACCCACCCCCTCTTTTCCTTCTGGAACAGCTTTCAAATCCAGACCTAGCTCCACCTATACTCAAAAGAAGTATTGTCTGCCTCAGCCTATTCTGGCATCCATTACCATTTGGGGCAGAGGCCGAGAGAGAGGAAATCAAGACGAAGAAATTATTTAATGTTGGGTCATATTATTGTAGTTTATCCAGATGTATTATGTTCAGTGAACGGGAATTTATTTTCCTGAATCCCAGGAGAGCTGCAAATTTAGACAGGTAAAGAGCAACCCTTTGGGTCGAGGGGATCAAAAGGCTTTGTGGCTTGGAATCTGTCATGCCAACTTCACATTTGGAGTGCTGTGCTTTTCTCCTACCTCATAGGCCCAGTGGGAGGATTAATAAAAGACTTTATGGAAGCTTTTCTTGGAACAATTTGTTGTTGTGAAGCCAGGTTAACCTCATTAAGGGTTTTACCTTTTCCTCCATCAAGGAAAAAGGAGAGGGGGTGGGAAATCAGATGGTTTAAGTAAACCTTATTGTGGCTTTGTCATCAGTGGAGAAAGAAAAATGAAACCCGTTCCCTTCCATTGCATTCTGGCTGGTTCCCTGATGGAAAGCAGTCAGATTCACTTAAGTAATACCTCCTGGAAAAGGAAGTATTGTATTTTTATTGGACACTTTTATTCAGAATTAACAAGGAAAGGGCTCCCCAGCAGGTATCCATTCCGGAAGCCTTTCACCACATTATAATCCACAAGGCTTGGTGTTCAAATCAGAGCCAAAGATACTTCAACAATGATGCTGTTGGGAGAGGTAAAATGAATCTTCACTCTTCATAGGATTATTATCAGCAGCAGGCTCCTTCAATTTGGGTTTGCCACTTGAGACCAAATTTCTACTTCCTCTTGGGGTGGTGGTCACTTGTACATACTAGACAATTTTGCCTTCATAACCCATTAACTTGGTTTAAGCCTGAGTTCTACAAGAAATTACAATTCACTTGATACAAACACTATACTATACAGTATCATGTCATTATTTGCCTTCTATGATGTCTTGGTTCTCACCACAGTCCCATTGTTTAGCATATTGTGGCCTCAGCCATTGGATTCCTGTGAAGTGTCTGGCCTTAGGAGTTAGGAGCTCAAGTTCTATATCCACATGGGCGAGCATTGTCTCCCTATTGATGTTTGCAGATGTTTTGAGACACAGTTCTACAATGATGAGCTTTATGAGATAGTGATGGGTTTCCTCTCAATACATTTGGAGGACACTACTGAGGAAAAATAATTTCAAACCCTGAAGTCTACAAAATATCACACCAATTTTCTCCATCTTTTGGTCACCACTAAGGGGAAAATGTGCAAAACTGTGAAAAGTAAAAAAAAAACCTCAAAAAAATAAATAAAGATGGACAGGGGGAGGGCAGTATCTATCTCCTGATTTTGGAGTCTGTGCATTTTTCTGAGAAATCAAAGACTGCTTAATGAGAGAAACATAGGGTAAGTTACTGTGAAACCACAGAAGTATGAAATAGCTGTGGAGATAGAGGAGAAAAGCTGTCTTGGAGAAGGCAGTATCAACGTCTCATACAGCCACTTGAAAACTCTTTA
Organism: Psammodynastes pulverulentus; assembly: GCA_025802295.1. Taxonomy (NCBI): domain Eukaryota; kingdom Metazoa; phylum Chordata; class Lepidosauria; order Squamata; family Psammodynastidae; genus Psammodynastes; species Psammodynastes pulverulentus. The sequence goes on from JAOYMU010000077.1 coordinate 78,338,982, forward strand.
AATACCAGTCATTGAAATGGAATTTTAGCTGCTACTACTGAATGCCAGGTCAATCTGTAAAGAGGCCTAACATTGAGGACTTAATAAATGAGAGGACCTATATGGAATTAACTGGCTGGTTTTTGGGCAGAGAGAGCTCTTGTAAATGTACCTTCTGAATTTCAAGTGTAGAACCAGTGAAAAACCTAGGGCAGGAGTAGGACAGTGGCTGTGGTTATCCAAGAGACTCTGAGATGCTGCTCTATAGATGACCAGGTACAGGTAATTCTTGACTAATGACTGTAATTAAGTCTAGCAATTATGATTGTAAGTCATGACAATCATAAAACAGGGTGATCTCATGACAAACTGAATTTTAGGACCTTTTTGCAGTAGTTATTAAGTGAACGTGGTGGCAGTAAAGTGAGCACCATGGTTGTTGGGTGAAACCCAAAAGTTTCTGGCAGAAATATTGTGAAACACAGTTATCTGACTACAGATGCTACAAATGGCCATAAATGCAGGCCAGTTCCCAAACACCCCAAATTTGGTTATGTTATCATGGGGACTGGACCGCTGGGATTTCAAAATCAGTTTATAAGTAGCTTTTGGGGGAGTCCATCATAGCTTGTACCATTGGCTAATCAACCAGTCATAAGTCAAGGACTAGCTGTGTAAGGTTCCATTTGTGAAGTTGCACTAGGGATCCAATAGTTTGTTGCTACTATAGCTGCCTCCCTACCACATCATAGCTAATCTACCTAAGTGGTTTGATGCTATAATTAATGGGGCTTCCCAGATGTGCAATGTTGCTGCACAGTCAGAGACCACTCAGATGTTCATGGCCATCCTGGGCTTGTCCCAGAATATTGATCTTTAAAAAGGCTGTTCTACCCACATCCCTGTTTTCTGCAAAATATGGATTCCAGTGAAGGAACTACAGAATTCCTACCAAGGATATCTCAAAAATGTCCCTACTGAAATTCAAATTTGTACCTGTTGGTCCATAAATAGTTCAATTGGCGTAGTTACCAACTCACATTAAATTTTCTGTTAGGAGCTATCCATGGTGCTGCAAACACCAGTCTGTCTTAATGTTGTTAGTTATTCAGACCAGAATTCTGCTTCAGTAAAAGGAAAAAGAGGTGGCTTATTTGCAGCTTAATTCCCTGCAGGATGACCACTACTATTACTTTTTATTTGTTTCAAAATGAAAAACTCAGGTCAAAGAATTTGAAAAGAGTTTTTTGTTCTCTTTTGGCAAAAATCCAAGTAGCTCTCCTTGTCACAACGCACACTTGACTTTTTAAACTTTTTTTGTAATAGATCAAGGAGAGTTTCTTACATAAAATTAACAATACAACTAAATTCAACAAAATTAACAGCCTGCACTCAATTCTGATACTAATCTCAAATTATTGGATGGAGCATGTTCACAGAACATGTTAAACTTTTGCAGATATTTACCTGCTTAAGTATTTGTTTTGCAATTGGCTCAGTTTTAAGTCTTCATGGTTCTGAACAAACATAGTTGGTCATACTTAGATTGGAAAGTCTGCTCTCAATAAAAACAAAAGATTCATTCACAGCCCATGTATTTTGATTCCATGTGTGAGCAAAAGACTGTGCTGAAGAGAAACAGAAATTGGATTCACATAATTTGCCTAATTAGATTTCTTAAACTTGATACAGTCCCGTAAACTTTGAAACCTGGCTAGTTTTGAATGGCTTAGCACATCCTGTTCATTTTAGGATCCACTGTATTGTATCAACTTAGAAAATGAGTGAATTCATTAAGGAAGTTGAGGTGTGCTACTCCAGAAATGTTGTACAACTGAATAACCTGGTCATTTCTGGACTGAGACTGGAACCCCTGCCATTCAACACCCAAAGTAACTTTTGTGATGTGTATGGTTGGTTACTCCAATTCAGCTAGTGTGTTATACAAATTCAGAAAGAAAAGTTAATTACAGTTAAGCCTTTCCTGAGAGTAACAGCAGATTCCATATGTAAGCTGCAAAAACAAGGCCATCCACATGTGAGGGATTTGACAGGCTCTTCTTAGGAGGAGGATAAGCAATTTATTAATATAGGAGCTGCAAAGATGTTCCTGAAATAACAGATCACTCTGATCTGTTGTCACTCCAATTAAAAATGGTATAATCTGAGTCCAAACAGGAACAGAATAAAATTATTTTTTGGAAAGAGAAATGTAGTTCGAGGCAAAAATGAAAAAACAGCACAAAACTTTGAGTTGGAGTCAAAAACTGAAAGAACCACTCTACCTAATTTAGAATATCTTCCAACATCTTTTAAAATTGATCATGATTTCTTGGATTAATGGGAGCAGTTGTTCAGAAACATCATCAATCTTGTGTATCTGTGTGGTTATCTGCTTTTTAAAAAATTGTAGGCTGTTCCAGAAAGGAATTTTTTTTAAATTTCCTACTTGACAACTAATGTGTTAATGTGAAGGATTGTGGCAATAAGGGATGGAATTTTGTCTGCAAGGGAGATATATAGCTGCTGTTCTCTGCAGCAAATACAATGAACATAACTACAAACCTCTACTTCATATTCAGTTTCCACGTACATGAAAATAAATATAACAGAAATATCACATTCCTCCAATGGTTTCTTCACAAAATAACTGAACTGAAATACCTCACTGCTTTGAGGCGGTGAATATTCTGTACAAACTTTTCATTTTTGTTTCGGAATTGCTCTTGTATACAAGATAATCAGTTTTGGTGTAGTGGTTAAGGTATCAGCCTACCAATTGGGAAACAAGAATTCAGGAATGCTTTAGGCATGAAGAACTAGGTAATTGTGGGCAAGTCACTTTCTCTCAGCTCTAGGAAGGAGGCAGTGACAAAACCATTTCTTAAAAAATTTGCCAAGGAAACTACAGGGATCTGTCCAGCCACCTCCGAGAACCAAACATGATTGAATTGAAGGAAGAAAATACATACAATTATTTAGCTTTCTCATGGAGCACTCTACTCATGTAATTCCGTATACCTATGAACATTAGAACACTTCATCTGGGCCAGCTGGGATGCAGCATTTTCTAATGAACCAACTACTGGCTTTATATAAGGCAAACCCATAAAATCAAAAGTTATAAATCATAGAGACTGTGCATTTGGGGGAAAGCAACATTATATAAAGCACACAAAGACGCAAATCAAGTAAAATATGCTTTATTATTATTATTATTATTATTAAATTTATTTGCCACCTATCTTGCCCTGTGGCTACTGTAGGTATAATATACTGTAGGTATAATTAATTGATTAATTCACAGTGAGCTGCAAAAAAAGTGTTATTATAGTTATTCTAATAAAAATAGGTCTGCATGGTTTCTACTTCTTAACCTATTCTATGCTGTGAGGCTGATATGGAGATTGCAAGTGTCAATATGCTTCCCTTTCTCCTCCTTTTATCTTCATATGAATAGGGGATGGGATTGTTTGAAGCATTTCCATGAAGCATTTTCTTGGTCTGGACTCAAGCCACATTTAGCCAATTGTTGTCTTGGTACCAGATCTTCAAGGCCATTCTTTATAATCACTGCAAATAGAAAGCAAAAACAGCATTTATGGAGAACTAAATTGTGAAAGCTGCGAATTTTATAACTGCAATAATAATGTATCTGTGCCATCTTTCCATAAACCTCAATGCCTTAGGTAGTTTACCCAATTTGCTGTCAAAAGCACATAGCATGTCTGCTTATCCAATTCATGGAAGAAAGCATTTGTTTTCAAGTGGAAATCTCTGTAAGGGTCCCTTTATGAGATCACAGGAGGCTAACCAAACAATACATGTGAACAGCAGGGTGGCTGCTTCAAAGTTGCAACAACATTGCTTTAAGAATGAGAACCTAGGCAGTAAATTGGACTCAACATAGTTTGCAAGTCAGCTTTTTTGTTCTAAAAAAAAAGCATTGATTCCAACCACAGAATTGTTGGGAATCTCTCTTTGCACAATTCTGGTCTTTTTTCCTTCTTGATTTACTCACTCCAAGAAAGAGAGAGTAAAGCAATCTATCATTCTGGGAAGCACCACTGGCTCTATTTCCTGACTCCAACATCAAAGACATGAGATAAATCTTAAGGAGGATTATCACTTGCTTAATAATAGTATCCCCAATATTCTTACAAGGTTGATTTATTAGAGAACAGGCTACTCTGGAGTTAAGGGACGAGCAGGGTCCATATCTTGCATGTTGCTCCGGGGTGACATTGACTGTCCTTTCACACGTTTCCATTTCATCCTGCGGTTCTGAAACCAGACTTTAACCTGCACAAGAAACAGGACAACAATCCAATTAATTTAAGCTGCATGTAAGTGCCCTGCTCAAGCTGAGATAACTGTGAGCTTCTTGGGAAGTTTTTCTGTTCCAAGTCAAATCTAAGGCTTTAGGTTGTGTAAAGAGCAGTTGAACTCTAGTCTCCCTCTACAGAGGGTGGGGTGGGGATTACTAACTATATTTGCAGTGATTTATTTAATCAACCACATAGAAAAGACTAAATAAAACAAGAACACAAGAACACAAGGAACTACTAGACCATGACTGGGTTCATACATTGTGCTAAGCCACACCCAATAATGTTACAGGTTTGATCTTGGTGTATAATCAATATCCAATCATTACAGTTTATTAAAACCATGGTTAAAGCAAACTATGGCTTCAAACCATTGAGAATCCAGCCACTGGGTCTTCAATTAGTCTTCTCTTATTGCTGGAACCTTGCACATTTAAAAGATGTTAGATTATTACCCATTCTTGAAAACTCTCAATGATCCACCAAACTTTCTCTGACCAGGTAACCTCTGTAGCTTGAATCATGCCTCTCATAATCCATATGCCCACTGATCAGAGTGAGGAGGTTGTACTTTAGCATATCTGAGGGGTGCCAAGTTGGTTTCCTGACAAGCCATTCCATTACAGCATCCCAGACTGCATTTAGTTCAACTTGTTTTTCAGTAATCATTAATACCAAATGATTGCTAACGCCTGCATTCTACCAGCAGCCAGAAAAAAAGCTACCAGAGCAAGCAGGCATCATTGCCATTGCCCTTGGTTTTACACATCACATCCAGTTGTGGAGTTGGTTGTTTTTGTTTTAGATGAATGTGCAAACCAGATACTGTGTAGCTGTATCTATTGTGCAAAATATGGTTAAAACAAACCATGTTTAGTCATGTGATAACCCATATCCTTGAACTCCAGTCTCAGTTAGCTCTCAAGAACAAGACAGACAGGAAGCACTAAGCCTAATAGTAAAGTAAATACTTTGCAAAGAGAAAATTTTCAAAAATCAGCTAGCTTTGTCTTAGCCCATGGTGTCCTATGGGAATTGTGGTTTAAAATATCTGGTGCATTATTGCCTCAGTCAGTTTGGTCTAGTCATTAAGGTATCAGGCTAGGAACTGGGAGATTGAGTGATAGTTCCACTTTAACCATGAGAGCCAGCTGGGTGACCTTGGGCCCATTACTCTCTCTCTCTCTCTCTCTCTCTCTCTCAGCCCAACTTACCTCAGATGGTTGTTGTTGTTGCTGTGGGGAAAATAGGGGAGCAAGGAGTGTTGGATGTTCACTGCCTTGAGTTATTGTAAATAATAATAAAGGCAGAATAGAAACAAACAAATTCTGTACTGCTATGGTAGAAGGAAGGCATGTTGATATTATTTGGGTTTTGGGTAACCTTCTTTCTCCCTTTTTGAAAAAAAATTGGGATACTTAAAATGGTTATAGGCATTCAATGTTCCCAGACTTCTTTCCCTTCTCTAGGCCAGTTTTTCTCAGTCTCAGCTACTTTAAGGTGCATGGACTTCAACTCCCCAAATCCCCCAGCCAGAAGGAGACTTCTTTAGGCAGAGGCAGACCAAGCGGAAAGGCTTCACCTGTCTTTCTGTCAAATCAAGATTCACAGAAATCTCATATCTCCGGAGCCTTGTCAGATAATTGTGGTGAATAAACTCCATCTCAAGCTCCCTCAGCTGATCCTTAGTAAATGCTGTGCGCTCCTTACGTACTCTGGCACTGCTGGCTTCTCTCCTTATGGCGGCTACAGGGTTGACACGGACTCCACCTTGGTTCTCTGTAGAAGGAAGATATTTACCATTATGTCCAACAAAACCCATCAGGACAGCACACAAACAACCCCCCTCCCGCGAACTCTAGACTCAGTTGTTGGAGGCTCAGTCCATGGCATGAACCCAGTACATTCACTGATTCAACAAATGATGGTTTAATTAAGCTAGTAGCCAGCAAGTTGTGTGAACAGAGCTTGAAGCTAGGGAAAAAAACAGAGAAAAAGATGAAAAAGAAATCCTGTTATTGCTACAGAACAAAAATGAAAAAGCTATAAAATCAATTATGTATAAACTAGAAAGTGGTTTGCCACAAGCAGAAAATATGACCCAGGCAAATTAGTGCTGCAAAATTTCAATGGAACATCACCCTCCAGATGCTTGAAAAGTTCCAACTAGATGATACGTAGTAGAGGAAATAAGAGGGAGCAGGCAGAGTCTAGAAAACACTGATCTTTCACTTTGAAACAGAGAAAGAAATATCCAGATGGATGCTTAAGTATCTTGTTAACGTTATTGTAAATGATGAAAAATAAGCTTCCTATTCATCATGCACTTATACCCGGTCAGGAGCCTGAAAAACAGAGAGCAGCTGGTAACAATGCAATGAAAATCTGGTATCAGATGAAGAGGAAATGTAATTGAACTTTAAAGCAAACACGCGTGCACACACACGCACACACATTATATACATATACACAGAAAGTGTGTGTGGGGGGGGGGGGACATATGCTTCCTGTACACATTCACTGACCATCCAAGTTGGAGTGTTTTCAAGGCTAGGGCGCTGGAGTTGGCCTTTTTAAGGCAAAAGACAGGCTATAAAATATTTTATCAACTCTATTTGGATTTAATCATTCCTCTTTATCTGATACTAAAGTATCCAGGAAAAAGATCCTTGAAGTTTCTTGGGTTTTGATTACTTTCGCCACTAAACCAAATTTGCTTCCTGTTGCAAGTGATGATTTTTTTTATCTCTGACCACCAACTTCAACCAAATGCAGAACCACAATGCAGCCATCTAAAAATGTTGTCAGTCCGCTGGGGGCTCCAGGCCTGATGACCCCACCAGGTCTTGAAGGACTTCTGGAATGAAGACAGGGATGGAGCTAACCTGACTTCAGGGAGAAGAGGGATAATCTTCCATGGGGCAAGCACCATAGTTGAGAAGCCCACCTCCTGGGATCCAACAAACTAGGTCCCTGGCAAATAGTGTCCGTAACATACCTTCTCTGCCAGATTTAATGAGAGGGGCCTGTGCAATCAGCATTTCATTCCATAAAATGTATAGTCCAATAAACAAGAATACTCACTTGTGCTCTGAACACCATCACGCCACGGAGTAGCCACATCTAGAAGAGAGCAGAACCTAACCTTAGATTATGTGTAAGCCAAATCCTTTCAAATCAGAGTTCAATAATAATGTAATTCCTTTTGATGGACTCATCCACTGTAACACTTCATTATCCCATTGATCTCAGTACCAACCTCTTCACTCACCTGCTGTAGCAAACCAGAACTCAGTCTAGTTCTCTGCATATAAATAAGGGAAGTAATTGAAAAATGGGACATTATTAATACTGTACCACACCTTTCTATTCAGGTGTCCTTGCTCTGGCAGTAGAAGACAAACTGGCATTCTCTCAAAGTCTTCTCTTTAGAGAATTGCTATGCAATATCTCCAGGTTACAAACTGGTAATCTTGGAAACCAGTAAACAGTAATTTGTAATCCAGCAAACTGGAATAACCATATCCTGGAAATAGGTACATTTCAAAATGGAATCAGATATGCTCTTATTTAAAATAAACCCAACTTCCACTTTTCTCTTTTTTTCAGAGAGGAAGCCATGGTCAAGTTTTGATATTTAGAGTCCCACTTACCGTTCAAAGAAATTCCAAAGATGCTTATATGGCTATCACTCCGAAGTGAAAGAGGAGTCTTATTTCCCCTAAAACTAGTTTCCCCTGGGCTTCCCTCTGGCTTTCCAAATGTTGTTGAACTCCTTTTTCCATCTCTCTGCTTGTGGTCCATTGAAGATTGACAGCACTTGGAAGACCATATGTTGTCCCTCTCTATTCCAAAACAATTCCCAAGATTCTTTTGTGATCATGATATCTCCATCTCTTTAAAGCCAGTTTGTATCAAAGGGCAATCTAAATCTAGCACAGAAATATCTTTGAAAATTACCTTTACACAACACACTAATCTGATTAAGGATTCCATATAAATACAGAGCAGAGAAGCGTCTGGAGGATCTTCAATCAAAGACTGAATGAAAATCAAGCCAGCCAACCCACGTCTACACCACCTACCTGCGTTTTCCACTTTCCGTTGGACTGCTTTATTCTCAGCGCCGCTGGCCACATTCTCTGCGAGCAGGTAATTTTTTCTGGATCTGGGTCTCGCCTCTTCCAGCCCCTCTGTCCCGGGAGCCAACTTCGCCGGCGGCATGGTCTTGTTCTCAGAAGCAGCCACATTCCAGGCGCCGGCCGGCTGGAAGGATGTGCCAGGTTTCTCCAAAGCGCATTGAGGGCAAGAATAGCTCTGAGGAGCCTCAGCCTGGCTGGGGACCGAGAAATCCAAGTAACCCAAGCCTGGTTTCGGGGGCAGAATCGGGTATTGAGGGTCGTTGGGCGGCTCGTTGGGTCGTTGGCCGATAGGGCGGCTCAGGCATTCCCAGAGTATGGAGGGAGCGTGAGGATTCCTCACGCAGCTTCTGCTGACAGGTGGATCCATGGAGCTCTGCGGCTTTGGCGCGCGGGCACTACTGAATGAAATCGTCGGAGAGCAAGGAGGTTTGGTGGAAAATAAGCGCCGGAGAGAGAAGGCGCTGCTTTTAACCGGTCGTGGACCGAGTCGTTCGGGAAGCCTGGCAAAATTCTTAATGTCCTCAGGACAATGTCCTCCTCCTCCTCTTCCTTCCCAGGTCGGGGGCTTCCTTGCAATGAAACAACTGAGCCCAGGAAACTCTTTTTAAAGTCTGGGTGTGCGTAACAAGTTTAGGGGGAGGAATTTGAGAGAAGGAGGGCTTAACTCGCATCCCCAGCCCCTCCAACCAAAGCCAAGTACGCAACGATTAATCACACGAAACCTTAGAGGCGCATCAAATGGGAAACGCAGATGGAGACTTTTAAAGAAACACTGTACTTTTTTTAAAAAGGGGGGGGGAACCTTGGGGGAGAGGGAATATAACGCGCACACAAAGAGGGTTTAATATTTCCTTCTCACATTGAGGTTAGTTTTATTGCAGTTAGTGGGGGGGGAGTAACACGTTTGAGATTTGAAAAGGGGGGGGGAGGAACATTTTGCATCAGAATCCAGAAGCCTGGCAAAAGGGCACCAAGGTAACAATATGAAACGAATAGATCGGGGTAGAGAGACTGCGGATAAGATGAAAGAAAGCGGGAGTGAAGAACAGTTGGAGTTACACAGAATGAAAAGTGAAAACATATCTCCGAAAACGTTACTAGAAGGGTGACCAGATCAAAGCGAAAAGAACCCTTTAGAGATCAAACTCATTTAATCTCTAAAGTACGAGAGAACTTTTGGTTTAAGAAGTTATATCTACTGAAAGATGATTTTGTATACTACTACTTTCTGTGAATCTTTGAATGGTAAAGGTTAATACTATGTCAATATAATAACCAATTTGTTCACTATTACAATTATTACACATTTGGATGAACGTGATTAATTTCCATTTTTTAAATTGTCTTTGAACTTTTCAACATCTGTGCTGAAGTGCCTCATGGAATCTAGAAACAGGTGAAGGGCTTCATTTTTTGCCAGACATGAAGCGCCTTTTATCCCATTTTTGTATCACTTAACAAAACTGAACAAATACATGTGGTGTACATTTCTTTATAAACACATGTTTATATCCACTGCTGGTGTACAAATGTTTTGCAATTTTACTGTCATACATATATGGATTCCATTACTGTGTATATTTATATAGGCACCTTTGTCTATTCTGAAAAATATAATATTTTTTTTAAGAATTGGGAATTGCATAGGAAAAATATTAATTTGGATTTTTTATATTTAAGAAATATATTTTTCCTTTATAATAAAATTATGGAATACTCTATAGCATGCTGTTTAATATAATAGCACCATAGTTTGGATATTTAATTCTGTGGGCCACGGACATGCACAATTAAATCATAATCCATTCCTGTTTGAATTATGAAAAATAATAATGCTCTTTGGAATAAAGTACAGAGTGTCTATACGTTTTAACATTCTGAATCTTATCTTATACATTTAACTTATTTTTTCCAGAGCATCATTATCTCTAAATATTTCTTTGATAGCAGCGTTTAATCTTCATAATAATGGCAATAAAGACATCTGCTAAAGATGGTACAGAAATCAATTTATTACTTTATCAAATGCTGTGGGACCAGTGGTTTTTATTATCTTTTGAAAGCACATTAACAATAAATATATTTTCCTAAGTTCAGAGAATAATTAGATTGAGAGGTTGCTGAAATCTAAAATATTAAGTGGTATAACTAATGCATTTTCAGAGCAAATACAATTCCAAGCACTGGGTTTAGGAGTTTTGCTGAAGGGGCAGAAAGTCACTACAGATATAAAGCATTTTGGTTTATACTTCGCTCATTTACAAGTGCAGATAGCCTTCAACTTATGACAACAACTGAACCCAAAATTTCTGTTGCTTAAGGGAGACAGTTATTAAGTGAGTTTTGCCCCATTTTACAACCTTTCTTACCACAGTTGTTAAGTGAATCACTGCAGTTATTAAATTAGTAACACAGTTGTTAAGTGAATCTGGCTTCCCCATTGACTTTGCTTGTCAGATCACAAAAGGTGACCCTAGGACACCGCGACCATCATAAATATGAACCAACTTCTGAGCACCTGAATTTTGGATTACACAATGACCAGGGGGATTCTGCAATGGCCATAAGTCTGAAAAACGGTAATAAATCCCTTTTTTCAGTGCGGTTGTAACTTTGAATGGTCACTAAATGAATGGTTGAAATTCAAGGACTACCTTTTATAGATTCCTCTGACCAAAGCAATTCCCAATTCAAGAAGCTTCTTTTACCTTACCTGGAAAGGTGAAAGCACTGTAACAAGAAAGTTCTAAGCAACTATAAACAAGACCTTTATGGGTAGTTTCAAATTCTGGTTTTTGCTTTTCTGGTGGCTCTTTGTTTTATACTGGATTTGGACTTCACGTGTCTCCAAAGCTGTTTTTAATGTGACCTCTTTTATAATATTTTTTGGGGGGGAGATGAACTTTTAAAGCCAAAATGTAATAAATAGAAGAAACAAAAAAATAAATAAATAAATAAATAAAATAGAATAGAATAGAATTGAATTGAATTGCAAATAAAATAGAATTGAGTGTAATGACTTCAGGGTTGTAAGCTATGAGCTATCTGTGTGCAGGTCAGGATATAGCTGTTCATTTCACCATCCCATGCCTCATTCCATTATTAAGTTCATTATCTTTAAAAAAATACTTTATTTTTAGGATTGTTTGAGGAAATTGAAGCTAAATCGCTGAAGAAAGGATTTTAAGACATCAAATTGATTGTTTTCAAAATATTGTAAAATATATAAAGGCACTTCAGTGATAGCACTAGCAATAGCACTCAGACTTATATACCACTTTACAGTGCTTTACAACTCACTCTAAGTGATTTACAGAGTCAGCATATTGCTCCCAACAATCTGGTTCCTCATTTTACCCACCTGGGAAGATGGAAGGCTTGAGTCAACCTTGAACCTGGTGAAATTTGAACTGCCAGATTGCCGGCATATGGCAGTCAGCAGAAGTAGCCTGTAGTATTGCACTCTAACCACTGCGCCCTCAGAGCTCATAGTGATACATTTTTATGCAGAACTGAATATTCCAGTTGATAGTAGATCAACTATAGAGCAGGGGTCCCCAACCCCCAGGCTGAAGCTCATTATTGGGCCTTGAGTCATTCGGAACCAGGCTGCAGTGGGTAAGCATGCAAGTGCATCCCCAGTTGAACAAACAGCAGCTGAGTGCATGTCCACATGCTCCATTTGTGTGAGCAGAAGTTGCTTCTGTTCACCATTTACACAAATGGGGCTGTGTGTGCACACTTGCCCACCATCACATGGAATCATTCCTTCTTCTCCCCCCCCCCCGGGCCGC
>JAOYMU010000077.1:78468451-78478639 GCA_025802295.1 Psammodynastes pulverulentus
TCCCAGGGCAGTAACTCTGTTGAATTCTACTGTATAGTGCAATATTAATGCAATATCAGGGGGTTTCAATTCAATGTGAAGGATGTGTGTTTGTGTTTGTATTTTATATTCATGTACACTGAAGAAGGTATTTAATTTTGTTGTATGAGGTACAATGACAATAAACTAATTAATCCATTCTATAACTACTCAGAAGTCCCACTGAATTCATTGAGATTTGCCTGCAGACCACAGTTTAACAAAACAGTGTACAGATAAATCTAGTCATACATCCCTGAAAGGAAATCTCACTTAAAAGAATGAGTGAAACTTCAAAATAAACATGCCCAAGATTGCACTGTATCAATCCAGACATCAATCTTTACACTGGCCTCAGCAGTAAATCAAAGTGTCCAGACAGCACCTTTGGCAAAATTTTGCAATAGACTTCTTTCTCCCACTCTTCTGAATTAACCAAATTGTTCATGGCTTTTGTAGGTAGCTGAAATACACCGTTTACAGAACGACTTCTCTCCAGCATTAAAACCATTGATTTTCCACATGACTGCCTCAACATCTATGGATACAGTCTTTATTCTAGATAAATAAGCTTTCACCTGATGCTGAAAAAAAAAAGAAATCCCAGGTTTGGTGACTAGGACAGGGAGCCTAGTGATTACCAAAGGAAGGTTTATCACATATATCCTCAAGCAGCAAGGAACTCCTGCTCAGAACCACGGCATTTGTAGTTCAGCAAATTAATCTGGGACTGGACAGTCCTTTAAATACTCAAGTTCCAGCTATATAGGGCTTTGAACTGGCTTATACTTCCACATCCAATAGCCCATGCAACATCAATCCAGAGCAATGGCTGGAATGGAGATTTGATAATTCCAAAATCACACACAGTCACAATTTACTTTCCATTAACTGTTTAAGAGACCAAGCAGCCTACCTATGAATGTTAAGGATGATTTGGAACTCATGAGAAGGCGAATATGACAGAAGCCTCTGCTTGCTGCCTTTCCTCAAGGGAAGATGTAGATTCTTGCCTGCTCTAAATATGGAGTTTTGCTTAGCAAGACTTGTCAACAGCAGGTGTTGATGTGATGTGATTTTGCCCAATGCAGTGAGTCGGTGTCAGTGTGTTTAGGTCATGTTTTTGTGCTTTTAATCTTTGTACACTACCTACAGTCACTTATGCAGCCATATAAATCATATAAAATAAGTGAATTATTTGCTCTGACCTTCAAATCAATGCTATTCTCTGCAGAAGATTACAGCAAAAATAAGGTTGACTCTCACAAATTAAAATAACAATTTGACTGATTAGAGAATTACCATTTTGCAGGGAGCAAGAGATTAGAAAGATTATTGAAATGACCATAATGGAATGTTTAGAAAATAAAAATATTTGTAACAACATACACCAATTAACAAGACTGAAGCAAAGCATTCAGGTTGGATAACAAGTCTAGTTAACTGCATGTGTGATAATGGCCGGCTGAGGCTGATGGAAACTAGAGTGCAACACAATCTGGACAGCTACCTCTACACTGAAAATAACTTCACAAAAATAACTCATATCCTTCACTAGATCTGTTCTCTATCCCAAGCACAGCCAGCTAAAGTGTTGGTGCCAAAGCTTAGGCTCTGGTGTACATGTTATATATTTTTACTTTGCTTTTCCTCAAAAAACTCTGGGAAGAAGTCATGATGATTCTCTCTTCTTTGACCACTAATTTATTTTCAAATAGTAAATAAAATTTTGCTTATGGGCTTCCAGGAATTCATCAGATTCTACCATTTTAGGCCACTATCATGAAGGAGCAGAATGCAGCAATCAAGTAAGCCTAACAATGATTGTACGAAAACTATCTAGGATCCTTTATTTAGGCTGCCTTTGAATTCTTGTGCAGCTGTGAATGTAATAAAAAAATATCCACAAACGTCATAATTTGCTGATGTCTTGGAGATAACCTCCACACTTGCTGAAGTTCTCTTAATTATTATTCTCTTAATTGCTGAAAACTTACTGGTTTAAATTCAAAGGTCCATAAACCATACAGCCATATAGCTCTCAGAAACCACAACAGAATCCTGAGGCCCTCTAAATGTTGCTGAACCAACAATATCACAGCAAGCCTCCCACCACCACTGGCCCTGTTGGCCAACCAGCAGGGAATTGGAAGTTCAGAAATACAATATCTAGTTTCTAACTAATGTCTGTAAGAAACTGAAGATCAAGTACATTTTGCTTTGGCTATTTCTCTTTATAGAAGGCTCCCCTACTATCTGGATTCAACTAAACACTTCCCACAGCCTGCAGCCCAGCACTTCAACCTGTTGTCATAGCAACAGTTCCCCAAAAATTTTCTTCTCACTATCTCAGCATCTGCACTATCTAGCAAGATTCTTTTCCCTAGGTAACAGTAAAAATAACTTGTTTCCTACTTCAGTATACCCCTGATAACATGAACACTAATCTTCCACGTGGTTTTTTTTTTGTGGTTGTTTTTTATTCCTTTTCTTATTTTTTTTTCCATTTTAAATCACCAAATGGGCAATCATGTAGATATTCCAGATTTTATTTCTTATAACCCCCAGCCAGAATGATAGTTGACCAAATGACCATACTAGCTGGGAATTACAATATGGAAATTTAAGTTTAGCATGTGGAACAAGCCAGGTAAGACAAGGATGATGTACCCCTTATATAAGACAGACATTAAAAGAATTACATTCATAAAAGACAGAAATTATTGCAATAGTAATAGCACTTAGACTTCATACCACTTCACAGTGTTTTACAGCTCTCTCTAAGCAGTTTACAGAGTCAGCCTATTGCTCTCAACAATCTGGGTTCTCATTTTACCGACCTGGGAAGGATGGAAGGCTGAGTCAACCTTGAGACTGGTGAGATTTGAACTGCCAAATTGCAGGCAGCCGGCAGTCAGCAGAAGTAGCCTGCAGTACCGCACTCAAACCACTGTGCCACCTTGGCTCACTGGCAATAGTGGCGAATGTCTGTAGCTTGGGTGCAGAAGAGGGCAAAGGTTATTTCGTTGAGATTGTGGGTTGGTTACTAGAGTAGGTAAATCTTCAATGGAGGATCCCCTAAACTCTGATGATGATGTTACCTAGCCTGGTAATGAAATGTTTGGAAACCAACCAACAAGCTCGGAGAACGAACCTTTACCCTCACAAAAATTATTACTTTATACTCTTACTCTGTAACAATGTTCACTGAAATTTACAAACAGAACAGATATGTAACAGCTGGTGACTTAAAAGAGCTAACTAATTTGTTCTTTTAACACGATCTTTCCCAACTGGCTGCCAGATCGGTTGGACAAGCCCTTCTGCAAGTCCTAACCAACATATGTGAAAAATACCTAGCTGGGAAGGTTGCTACTACATACTATAGACATGAAGTTTCTCCTTGCTAAGACTATAGTTTAACTGATGTGAAAACACATTTACATAGAGATTACTGTATTATATACCCATATTTATAGGTTGTCTAAACAAAACAATGGTAGGTAGAATATGAGACACCAGGAGATAGTATATTTAGATTTAGCAGCAAATCAGCTTCTCCTGTAACTTTTTGTATTTATTTTAGGTTTTGCTTTAATACAAGAAAACCTGAAAAAAGTAAATAATACACAAAGTTATAAAGGAAGGAAAATGAAACAAAGAAAATAAACAAAATCACATAGGGCATACATTAATGGATATACATATACATGTACATGAATATTTCAACAAAGGCTAGCTATATTTCATTAATCCCTGTTATATGGAAATTGACATATGGGCAAAATAATGTGAAATTTTCTATGTTTTGATGGAATTTGTTCAAGTTTATAAATCTGTAAGATTTATTGACTACTGAAAATATAAATACATATTTTGCAGGTCTCAACTACTCGTGGTAACTGACATTATTAGAAATAATAATTATTTGTTGACTTGGATTAGTTTTTTCTTTTTATTGTGAAATGCAAGCCAGGATTTTTGGCTTGGGTTTTTGTTTTGTTTTTTTGCAGATAAAAATAAACCATAGCTTTGACTCTGCCTCATTTAAAAAGTAACAAGTTGGACTTCCTGATTTACATTCTAATAAACTAAGATAGTCATGCTCTTTTCATGGAAAGTCATATGAAATTTTATGTATCTATAATCAGCACAACAATTATTTCAGCCATCACAAATTGATCCCATGTTTTCTTTCTTGTACTGATCTTATTCTAAGTGGGTTACTATATATATTGGCTTCTAAAATCCATGTTATTATTAGTAGTAACAAAGAATTAGCATTTTCAGTCGAGTGCAGTGGGACTTTTATTATAAAACAGCAATAGTTTTAGAATTACAGTATGCAACAGGTATAACAGTAGTTCAAGCTGCAATAAAAAGAAATCTGTCTTATACCAATATCTGCCTAATTCATGTTACATTGTTATATATCCACTCTACGGAAGGATGATTTACTAAAGAGAAACCCCTCTGCTGCCTTATATTTAGGGCGATACTGGTTAAAAACTGTGCTTTGCCAAACATTCTCATTTTCATTGGAAACAATGGATGCTGCAAAAATATGGGAAGAAGTGGAACATCAGATGTGGTTTGTTTCCATTTTAAAGGGTTGTTATATATGGCGGAAAGTGTAAATTATGTAGGGAAAGAGGAGGGCCATGCCCAGAAGCAGTTCATGATCTCTAAGATTAAATTTGATTTAATCAAAACTGAACCAGTTTTCCTTCACTTTCTATGCTTCAAACTCAATGAAGTTTCACTTTTAATGTTAAGTGTATTAAACTTCCTAACTGACCTTCTATTTATCCAACAACTCTATATTAAGGAATTTATACTAACTAAACAATGTCTTTTTCAGATATCACCTGTTGTAACCTATTAAAACATTTTTTTCTTTTGTCAGTCAAAGGGATCTAAGTGAATGGATGCTAAAACTGCTAAGATTTACCAGCCCTAGAAAAAAGGTAAACTTCAAATGAATTCATGGTAATTTCATAGATACCACAGAATCAAAACTTCCCCTTGTCTTCTTGTAGAATGCTGTGTCCAGCTCACAATTCTGACATCTCCTGGTGGTCCCCCTCCCAAGTACAAATCTGCTTCAATCCTATTCAGCTTTTCATAACTAGCCACAGTTAATTGGGTGCTTCCATTTCCTGAGGCAAGCCAGAGAAAAGAGGATTTGCAAAAGGCTATTGTATGGGCAGTGGTTTGTTCAATTTCCTTAAGAGAACTGGATGGGCAAATTGCTAGTTACAAATGCTCGCAATGTATCAAATACAAATTATCATGGCTGCCTCAAAAAGAACTGATCAAAAGCAAAGCTCATGTGTTATATTAAAACACAGTTTGGGGCAACATCTTAATTTCTACTAATTATTGATTGGGAAGTTCCCTGGACCGACCAACGAACAGGCTACACAAATCTTTGCACTGCAAAAAAAAACAGAAATGAAAAGTAGGGTGAATAGGACAACAGGCAAGTGGTTTTTAAAAAAATGCAAGACCTCTAGATATTTGGAGAATCAAACTATGATCCAGACAGTGAAACTCAATTTGTGCAAACCATATCTTGGTGTGTTGCCTGAACTGAAGCATGATCTGATTCCTATTGCAAGGACTAAAGTAGTTGTAATATTGAAGAGCCCTCCAATATTAATATCTATTAGGCACTGCATCATGTTGAGTTTTCAAAATTAGTTGGGTTAAAAGCCACTAATTTCGAAGTCTAGGCATTCTTAGCTTGAAAGGGCATGCTGCCTAAAAATAGAGGCATGTCATAGCTACATTTGCAGGATTCGTCATGAATAGCAGTGGGTATATCAGTATGCTGAATCAGGGATTTCATAGTTTAATCTTCTACAATCCAAAATATTGTAAACCAGCATAGGTTGTCAGACCAAGATATTTTGATACAGCATTCTCATAAATCTCAATCTGCGTAGCTAGCAATTAGGAAATATGGGGATTATTAGTTAAAACATCTGGAAAACACTAGGGCTGTTCATATCTAAATTATTAAGCACTAAAACTTAATGAATTACAGCTAGTCCTCAACTTACAACTGATCACTTAGCAACCAAAGTTATGGTTACCTCCAAAAGCTACTTATGACCCTGTTTCAAAGTTATGGCCACTGTAGCGGTTAGGAAAGCAAAATTACCACACAATTGCCTTCCAGAAATGGCTGTCTTTTCGGAACAGCCAGTTTCTTGCAGTTCAAAAAATAAAATGGCAGCTGCTTCCAGAATACAGCCACGTGGCCCAGGGATGCTATAGGATAGAACAGCATGCTTGCCTATCCCAGTGTAAAGTCAGGAGCTGTGGAGATCTTTGAAAAGTGCATAGGTGGCAGGAGGTGGAGAGGAAAGTGTAGGGCCCAGCAGGGTGAGAGGAAAGTGTAGGGCCCAGCAGGGAGGAAAGACCGATGAGGGCCTGGAAAAGGAAGCAGACCCAAGGCCTTCTAGGCGCCTTGAGGGATGGGAAGGTGGGGGAGGGGTGTCTTAGGGAATGGAGAAGGCCTTGGGAAACCTAAAACAGGTGGGTCTGGTCCTGCGCAACCCATACTTCCAAGGCAACCAATGCGTTGCTTAATGACCTACGAGGTCGCTTAACAATCACATCAGTTAGAACTGGGGTAGGAATTGTTGTGAGATGATCACATAGTTGCTTCATGTAACAATCATCACAACTTGTGACAATATTGGGCAGGCTCCATTATGGTTATGACTCAAGGATTATCTGCATAGACTTTATTTATCGTACAACTAAACTTTAATTTACTGCCTAAAATATTTATTTTTCAATCATCATTCACCGGTTTTGGCCCCATGCCTTGAACAACAGCCTGACATATAGAAATGTAGCAACCATATGTTTTCCTACCACTTATTTACATGTCAAAGAAATATATTTGTTTCAGGTTGCTATTAAAGGCACATAGTGGGCCCAATTTTAAAAAGCGAAGTCAACTTTGTATTTTAATTATATACAGGCTGTCTTTAATCTTAAACAGACTAATGCTACAATCTTGACTACTATAGCAAGTGTCATTTGAACTTACTTTTGAGGAATCATCTAGAGATTTATTTGCCTTGCAAACACCACCATAAATTCTTGAGATACAAGACCATGCTTATCTTGACTGTTCAAAAATCCACCCATATTTTTAAATAGTCTCCCTCACTTTTGAAGCACTATAAATATATGGTCCAGAGGTCTCCAACCAGTGGTCGGGAGACCACTGGTGGTCCTTGAGAAAATATTGGTGGTCCGCAGAGCACCCAGGTGGAGGAACTGCTCCAGGATGACCAATGGGCAAGAAAGAGATATAGAGATGAGAGAGAGAAAAAGAGAGATGAGAGAGATACAGAGAGAGATGAGAGAGATGAGAGTGAGAGAGAGATACATAGAGAGATGAGAGAAAGAGAGAGAGAGATGAGAAAGAGATGATAGATTCCGGTGTTTTGTTTTCTGTGGGAAATGGGTCCAAATGGCTCTTTGAGTGTTTAAGGTTGCAGAAATAGGCGCCCAAGCTAAGTGCCTGAAGGACCTCATCACTGTGAGTCCAGGCGCTTCAGCAAGTGGCGTGCTGGATTCCTATTAGTGGTCTGCGGGATTTAAAATTATGAATTTGGGGGTCCCTGAGGTCTGAAAGGTTGGAGACCCCTGATATGGTCTATAAATAAAAAAAAAAGTATTCTATTAAATGCTATATTTAAGTAACAACTTTTCTTGACAGCTGATGTAGAACTTATAGGTAGTCCTCAACTTACGACACAATTGAGCCTAAAATTTCTGTTGCTAAGTGAAACACTTAAGTGAATTTTGCCCTATTTTAACTTTTCAACCCACAGTTGTTAAGTGAATCACTTAGTTGTTAAATTAGTATCCCAGTTGTTAAGTGAAACTGGCTTCTCCATTGACTTTGTCAGAGGATTGCAAAAGGTGATCATATAATCCTGGGACACAGCAAAGGTCATAAATATGAACAATTGCCAAACATCTGAATTTTCATCACATGACCACAGAAATACTGCAAAGGCTGTTAACTGTGAAAAATGGTCATAAGTCACTTTTTTCACTGCCATTGTAACTTTGAACAGTCACTAATTGAACTGTTTTAAGTTAAGGATTATCTGTACTTTAGAACAGGGGTCTCCAACCTTTCAGACCCCAGGGACCACCAAATTCATAATTTTAAATCCCGGAGACCACTAATAGGAATCCAGTGCGCCACTTGCTGAAGCGCCTGGACTCACAGTGATGAGATCCTTCAAGCACTGAGCTTGGCCGCCTGTTTCTGCAACCTTAAACACTCAAAGAGTGGACCCATTTCCCACAGAAAAAAAACACCGGAATCTGTCCTCTCATCTCATCTCATCTCTCTCTCTCTCATCTCTGTGTGTCTCTCTCTCACTCATCTCTCTCTCTCTCTGTGTATCTCTCTTATCTCTCTTTTTCTCTCTCATCTCTGTATCTTTCTTGCTCTCTCTCTCATCTCTCTCACTCTCATCTCTCTCTCACTCATCTCTCTCTCTCTGTGTATCTCTCTTATCTTTTTCTCTCTCTCATCTCTGTATCTCTTTCTTGCTCTCTCATCTCTCTCTCACTCTCATCTCTCTCTGTATCTCTCTCTGTCTCTCTTCTCTCTCTTCCAGAACTCTAGTGGAGGAGCTGCTCCAGAATGGCCCATTTGTCATCCTGGAGCAACTCCTCCACCTGGGTGCTCTGCGGACCACCAATATTTTCTCAAGGACCATCAGTGGTCCCCGGACCACTTGTTGGAGACTTCTGCTTTAGAACAGTATAATTAAGTCTGTGGTTAGCAGTCCCCTACTAATTTTAATGGTTGAGTCAAAATACTTTTCAATCATCTCATACTACCTATAGATTCTTATATAATGGCAAACAATAACATCTGTGCACAAATACACCAGTGGGTTGGGGAACCTCCATGTTTGCAAAGTACAACAGTACTTTAGGGGGGAAAAACATTGCATCATTTTTCACAACCTGGTACTGTCTCAATAAGTTGGAATAGCAACTCCTAGAATATGTAACATTTGGCCATTTTGGCTAGGGATTTGCTGTCATAACACATCTGGACCAGTATGCTCTGTGGCCTCAAAAATAAGATTGATTGGTGACAAGGAAAAACTGAACCTTATAGGTAGAGTGGAAAACAATTAAATATAACTCAACAGGGTAAGACTAGATGGCTGACACAGAGGCTCCATAAAAATTTGTCCTTATTGGCAGCCATGCATAGTGAAAATGGAGAACTATTTGGTATTGACTATATAACCTGTGAGGGACATGGTAGCTCAGTGGCTAAGATGCTGAGCTTGTCGATCAAAAAGTTGGCAGTTCAGCGATTCGAAACCTTAGTGCTGAGTAACAGGGTGAGCTCCCATTACTTGTCCCAGCTTCTGCCAACCTACCAGTTTGAAAGCAAGTAAAAAATACAAGTAGAAAATTAGGGACCACCTTTGGTGGGAAGATAACAGCGTTCCGTGCACCTTTGGCATTTAGTCATGCCAGCCACATGACCATGGAGACGTCTTCGGACAGCGCCGGCTCTTCAGCTTTGAAACGGAGATGAGCACCACCGCCTAGAATCGGGAACAACTAGCACATATGCGTAAGAGGAACCTTTACCTTTACCTTTATATAACCTGTGACCTGCTGGATCACGTTTTAGAGAGATTTCCTTACCTAAACAGAAACAAAATTACCACAAGGTAGACAAAAAAGCAGTTGGGAGCAAGCGTAACTTCTAACTTCCTACTAGCTTCCCCACTGATATTACTTGTGGGCAGCTGGCAGAAAGCAGTGGAAATCACTTTTCCTCCTTCCTTCACTGTCCACTTTAAAGGATTTCAGATTTCAGCCTCTGCTCCAAGCAGTCTATTCCTATCTGCCCATTGGGCTTTACTGCAAGCCAATCGCTGACATGGAGCAACTTCTAACTTTCTGCCAGCTTTCCAACTGGCTTTGCTCAGAAATCAGTCTACCTTGGTTGACCAGCAGAACTGCTTGTCACTTTGCTGGGAGGAGGGGACAAAGGGAACCATGGACTAGGAGGAAAACTCCACCCCCCTCCTGATCCCAGGCTGTTCCCAAAGTACCATTCCATCCAAAGGTCTCATCTATCAAGGGCTCCAT
>JAOYMU010000077.1:78482361-78497298 GCA_025802295.1 Psammodynastes pulverulentus
GAAGAGGCGTACCTTTTCACCGACTCTTTCCAGCATTTAGGCAGCTGGCTGTTTTCTCGCCCACCCTCCCACCCCCTCCTAGTAAGTCAGAGACCCTCACGCTATGCTGCCTCCTACCCATTCCGGTCTTCGGCCAGTTCTCAGGCCTACAACCTGCAGCCGGGTGGGGTATCCCTCCCGTGCACGAAGGCGAGGGGGGGGAGAAACTCACGCGTTGCCCACGTGGATGCGGGGCGCCACTTCGTTGCTGTGCGCGCTGGGGAGGCTGTAACAGCCACTGCCGTTGGCCAGCAGGTCGTTGAGCTCTTCCACCGAAATCTGGAACTCTGACATGGCTCGTTCGCCCCGCCGATATGGGCAGGGCCGCTTCCACGCTCTTTTCCTCGGGTCCTGCCTGATAGGAGGGGCCGCGATCAGCTGGTGCACGGCCGGCAACTCCCAAACTGGCCAGGAGGGAATGTCGCGGAGCTAAGACCGTGCGCCTTAGGGGGCTCCGCCCTCGGAGTTTGGCCGTCCTAAAGGGATCGTGCGGTCTTTTTCCTGTGGTGGGGGAAGCTTTCTCTTTCCTTTTTCCTGGGAGGAGGGTTTTCTTTCGCACCAAATTACATATTTAGGGTCGACTCCATAACGACTTAAGAACACAAGTTCAGAGGCCCATAGTATCTGTCTGGGTAGAGACCCACGCACGTTGCCTATGTGTTTGTTGCACTCTCCAGATTCATTTGTTCTTAATGTTTACCATTTAATGCTACAGGTGCTTGGGATCGATTTTGGAGGGAAACTCTAGGTCCCAGTGTGTAAAGGTAATCAGCTGTTAAAGCAAAAGTTCAAACGTTTTGTCTGATGCTTCTCTTGTACCAGAGAAATGACATCTCACACTAGATGCAAGAGACCCTTGTTCCACATTGTTTTCCCCCAAAGTTAAGGTCATGTATATTATAGAAACTTCACCCATTCTTGATCTTAACTGGACAGGCCAGGTTCAGGTTTGTCAACCTATTAGCAACCTATTCTCATCTTTAGAAGGGTCATTGCAAAATTATGAGATGTTCCAATTATTATATAAATAAACTATATAAAATTCAGCAGATGTTTACATTTTTCACTTAGATAACCCAATTTTCTGAATATGCACAGTAGAATGAACATAAAGTAATTCCACAGCCAGTTTCACATGACCCATTAGGCTGGACTATACTGAGTTGATACTTACATATTCAACTTGAATTTTAGCTGTAGTGGAAGTTATTTGCTTTTAGGGGAACTTGCTTCCTAAAAATGTATTTCTTTCTTATATTTATTTCCTTTCTTTCCTCCAGGAGCTGCAAATTACCTATATGGTTCTTCCTACTGTTTCATTTTATCTTTGTAGTATTCTTGTGTAGATTAGTGTGAAAAATAATAGCTGTGGACACAAAGCATCCCATGAGTATGTTTAACTATGGTTTCTTCAATAAATTGCAATTCACTGAATTCAGACAATCATTTATAAGTAGACTCTTTCAACATTCATGGAGTACGTTTCTCAGTATTGAATTCATTATTTTCCTTTGCAACACTCAAAATCTGATTTATTTTTACAAATTGGTAGCTGCAAAGCATATCCTCAAGGAATAATTTCTCATCATTTCTGCAAAACAGACACACACAGACACACAGGGTTCTCAACTTACAACCAGAATTGAGCCCAACATTTCTTTGCTAAGTGAATTTTGCCCCATTTTACGATCTTTTAGCCACCATTATTAAGCAAATAATTGTAGTTCTTAAGTAAATCATGAGGTCATTAAGTGAGACTGGCTTCCCCATTGACTTTGTCGGAAGCTGGCTGGAAAGGGTTTGAAATGGTGATCACATGAGCCCAATACAGTGCAACTGTCATAAATACATGCCACTTGCAAAGTGCTTGAATTTTGATCATGTGATTATGGGAATGCTGGAACGGCATGTGAAAAACAATCGTCATTTTTTTCAGTGCTGTTGTAACTTTGAAAAGTCACCAAATGAATGGTTGTAAGTCGAGAATTACCTGTGTATGTATATTTGTGTGTGCATGCGTATATATAGTTTTTGTTAAGAATATTGATTATAATACAATTTAAATGTAAAGAAAGAAAAGAATAAAAAATAAAAAATGCCCCCAAAAGATAAAAAGATTTTAATAATGAAAGAGAAAAGAAATATATAAAGATGTGATTTTCAACCTTCACTGCAAGAATTATAAACAAATTTAGTGACTCTTCACCCCCACTCCAAGATAACAAATATACATCCCATATTCAAGCTCTACAAACAAATCCATCAAACGTAATCATTTCAGTCTTGATGTCAGCAGAAAGTCCATAAAGAGTTGCCAAAAATAGCAATCTTCTTTTAACCTGGATCAACCAATTTTATATATATTTTTCTTCTAACAGTCTTAATCTTTAGTTCTTTCAAATATTGTCATAGATTTTGATTTTGCTTTATTTTTCTTTCTTTGGGTGGCATGATGGTTCAATGGTTAAGACACTGGGCTTGTTGACTGGAAAAGCCAACAGCCCAGGTTCGAGACCCTGAGCATCGCGCAATGGGATAAGCTTCCGTCCTCGCCTTTGTTCCTGCCAACATAGCAGTTCGAAAGCATGCAAATGCAAGCAGATACATAGGTACTACTTCGGTGGGAAGGATGCTCCATTATGTCCATTATGTATTCAGCAGGTTCTGACCAGTTTTGAAGAACCGGTAGCGGAAATTTTGAGTAGTTTGGAGAACCGGTGGTAACCTTCCCCCAAGAGTGGGGAGGGAATGGAGATTTTGCAGTATCCTTCCCCTACCATGCCCACCAAGCCACGCCCACAGAACCGGTAGTAAAAAAAATTGAATCCCACCACTGCATAATGGCCACATGACCACGGAAATGCCTTCAGATATCCTTGGCTCAATGGTCCTCAAAACAGAGATGAGCAGCAGAATAAGATCTTTTGGGACACCTTTACCTTTTTTGTCCTAGTGCAAGATTTCTTCAAAGCTATAACTTTTTAACTTGTAAATATGTCTTCCAAATTCCAGTTTTATCTTCCTGGACTGTAATTCATTCATTCTGCTGGAGGAAAAGATGGGACACTAAGTGATGGCGAATTATCCTCTGACTCTTCCTCTTGTCCTTCTTTCTAGCTTTCTTGACTTGGATATTGAGATGGCATTCTTGTTTTCATTCTGTTAAATTCCCTGTGCATCTGGTAATAAAGCTCACCATGGCACGAAAGGACACAGTACCTCTGCCGACTCTGAAGCTATTGCTGATTGGAGACAGCGCAGTGGGGAAATCCAGGTGCATGGGCAGGGTCACAGAATGGGAAGGCAGTGGGGAATTTTGTTCCAGAGAAAAAGGCAGATAGATGTTCCTTGTGGTTTACTATTTTTTCCTCTTTTCTCTGTTCCTGTAGCCTTTTGCTGAGATTTGCTGAAGATACATTTGAGCCATACCTCAGTCCAACTATTGGTGAGCAATGCTGCCTCTTCATACATAGGGGGAAGGGGGGGGATCAGAACTGTGACTATTGCAGCCTCCCATCTTGATAGCCAATCTAAACATCTTAATTAAATACACACACAGAGAGAGAGAGAGAGTTTTAGTGTTCCTCATATTTGGCCTTTTAATCAAGTTTTGATGCATGTTACATTGCCCAAACCTGAAATAGCTACAGTTCCAAAAATTGAAATTTGTACCCAGAATTCGTTGTACAACCGGAAATAATTGGGAGGCAGTATTTTCTGTTGATTAACCACCTCTTTAAATTAACTTGTGATGTCAATATATATAGATAGTATTTGATCTATGGCTGGTCACTTAAGGACCATTTCAAGGTATGAATAACCCCCAAAAAGGGACTTATGACATGGATTTGAAGTTCCCACAGTGAGGCTCCTCTGCAATCATGTGACTAAACTTATCAATTGCATCACAATGGTGATTCACTTAATGACCACCACAAAGACATAAAATTAGGTGAAAAGTGATTGAAGTTTTACGACCATTAAAGCATGTGGGCAGACTCCAATATGGTTGTATGTTGAAGATTTCTGTAATTTGTGTTTAGTGGCTGAAAAGGAATTAACCATCGATTTTTCAGAAGAAACATCCAAGTTGGGATAATGTAGACTAGATCAGAATTTGGGTGAATAAATTTGTGCAAAATATAGTAACAAAATATATTTATGCTACTTTTCTTTAATTGGATTTAATCCGTAGTCTGGATGGATTAAATTGAACTTGACAAATGGCATGAATTGGATAAGAATTTTCTACTCACATCTCCAAGAACGGATCTAAAATACCCTGCACCGGCCTTTTCTAACCAGCTACTTTCCAGACATGCTTAGATTGCTGTTCTGATTCTTCATTATTTCTGTGGCAGAATCCATACAGTATAACACCACCAAGCCACAGTATGGTTTTATTTAGTTTGGTTAGCCATGTTTTTCCTATAAACTAACATTGATGGCTTAGCCCAGGGTTTTCCAGCCTTATTGGGCCAATGGACAATGTGGAACTTTGAGACTGTACTATGGGCATTCTTACAAAATAGTAGCTCTGGTAGGTGTGGCCAATCACAAATCATCCATTTACCAAGAGGGCATGCTTCCTAAAAAAGCAATAGCATCAATTCTTTATTCTTTTTCTAAGATGGCGTCCAGGGTCTATGTAAGCACCAGAAGCAGTCATAGAAAAAGACATTTAATTTTAAAAACTATGAACTAAATGAAGCAAATAAGAACTGCAGTTTTCCAATACTCTATTTTATAAGAATGCCCCCATTACTATTGAGGGATCTTGCTAAAACTGCAGGTTATGCCTAATGCTGCGTTACTTTCTATTTGTTTGCTCTATCACTGTTAGACCATTGATTCTATTATTGTCAAACAGCTGGTCAATCAGCACAGTGTTGCTCTCAGCAGAGGCATAGCGTGGGGGGTGCAGGGGGGGCCGGCCGCACCGGGCGCAACATCTGGGGGAGCACGCTCGCACTCGCAGCTCTCTGCCCCTGCCTGGCTCACTCACTCTCTGCAGTGCTGGCTGTGCGAATCCGATCCGGGTCGCCGCCCACACGGTTTGGGGGGCGCAAATTACTTGCCTTGCCCCGGGTGCTGACAACTCACGCTACGCCACTGGATGTATGGAGAGAGTGGAACCCACATAAAAGTCAATATACTTTTTTTTCCCAATCCTCACAAATCATGGTCTAGGATAGACATGGCATGGATGGATCCGGAAGTAGGGAAGGACATTTCAGACATAGAGATCTTAGCATGTACCTGGACAGATCATAAACCCCTAAAAGTTACGTGGAAAGGTACCAAGAAGAAAGGTATGGTCCTTTGACCAGAGAATGTTGAAAGATGAGGAATTCACGCAGATGATGGTAAAAGAATTAAATAATTTTTTCTTAATAAATAAAAGGGAGCAAACCTCAATTCAGAACTTGTGGGATACCACTAAAGCATATAGTAGAGGTTTAATAATTGGTTACTCAATTGGAAGAAATAAAAAAAGGAACAAGAAAAAAATTATCAAAAGAAGTTTGTAAAATTAGAAACTCAATTATAGAAAGAACCCCCAAATGTTAAAATTAAGGATGAGTGGGACAAAGTGAAAGATGAGATGAATTTGATGAGGCAATCAGAAATGGCTAGAAATCGGAAATTAGTTAAGCAGAATTATTTTGAGAAGGCCAACAAGCCTGGGAGATGGCTGGCATACAAATTGAAGAAACAAGAGAATAAATTGATAGTTAAATTGCAGGATAAAGATGGTAGATATTGTTATCAAATGGAAGAAAAAAAAAGTATTGCCCAAATTTTTTTTAATAACCTGTACTCTCAGGAAAAGATATCAGAGGAAGACATTACGCAATATTTAAATGAAAGTGACTTCCCGCAACTATTAGAAGAAATTAGTACAATGTCGAACAGTGAAATAACTATGGCCGAATTGAAGGAGGCAATTCAAAGTCAGAAAAATAACAAATCCCCCAGTCCAGATGGTTTCCCAGAAAAGTTTTCTAAAGAGATTCAAGAACCACTAAATGAAGTAATGTTGGCAGTATATAATGAAGTACTAACATGGGCAGTAATACCAAAGTAATGGACGGAGGCTTATATTGTATTGATTCCAAAAGAGAACTCCAACCATACTTAAATTAAGAATTATAGACCGATTTCCTTATTAAATTCGGATCACAAAATTTTCGTAAAAATTATGGCTGAAAGAATAAAAACATTTGTTGCTGAAATAGTACATCCAGATCAAAATGGATTTATACCCATGAGACAACTGAAAAATAATATAAGACTAATTATGAATGTACTGGAATATTATGAGGTCCACCCGGAGAAACAATTGGCATTGATGTTCTTAGACGCCCAAAAAGCTTTCAATAACTTAAATTGGAATTTTCTGATTAATCAATTGGATAGGATGAATTTTGGGGCTAAATTTATGGGAATGATCAGAACACTATACAGGACCCAAACGGCAAAAATAATTTTGAATGGGGAAATCTCCGAATCCAAAAATATACTAAAAGGGGTAAGATAGGGTTGTCCATTATCTCCTCTGCTGTTTGTACTGGCTGTGGAGATACTATTGATAAGAATTAGGAAGAATCCAGCAATTAAGGGATTGAGATTTAAAAATGAAGAATATAGGACCCAAGCTTTTGCGGATGACATGGCATTCATTATGGAAGACCCTACAGAATCAGGAACAGTATTATTACAGGAAATAGATAAATATGGCAAAGTAGCTGGGCTTAAAATAAATACAGAAAAGACTAAATCGTTAGTTAAGAATCTTACCCAATGCCAAAAGACACAATTGGAAGAGAAATTGGGATTGCAGGTTGTTAAAAAAGTAAAATACTTGGGAATTTGGATGACTGCAAAGTGTATAACGATAAAAGAAGATAATTACAACAAATTAAAAGCACAAGTGCAAGCGGACTTAATGAGATGGGCTAAATTACAACTATCACTACTTGGAAGGATTGCCACAGTTAAGATGAATATCTTACCCAAAATATATTTTCTTTTCCATAATGCTCCGGTTAAACTACAGAAGGGTTTCTACGAGGATTGGAACAAAATGTTATTGAAATTTATCTGGCTTGGGAAGAAACCACAGGTTAAATTCAAACTTTTGCAAGATAGTAGAGACGGGGGGGATTTGGGCTGCCTGATCTTGAACTTTATTATTATGCAGCAGTCACGACATGGTTCAAGGAATGGATAAGACTGGAAGATAAAGGGTCTGTTGACAATTGAGGGTCATGACTTACAGATCGGATAGCATGCATTCCTTTGGGAAGGAAAAAACAAATCACATACCTATTTTCAAAGATATCAAGTGAGGAATGCATTGTTTTACGTATGGGGAAAAATTAAGAAACATTACTTAAAGATTCCACTATGGCTGTCGACGATGGAGGCAATGATGCATCCAAACACATTAGATTTGAAAAAAATGCTTAAATATGAAGAATTATTAGATGAACAAGGGGAATTGAAATCTTTACAGGAATTGAAAGCCCAAGGACGAGAATTAGACTGGTGGCCCTATTTACAAATTAAGACTCGATATAAAAAAGATTGTGAACAATTTGGTATCTATAATACTCAACAAGAATTAGACAAGATTTTATTGGGGACAGGAGAGAAAATGATTACTAAAGTTTACAGATATTTATTAGATTATAAAATGGCGGAGGAAGTAGTAAAAGAAACAATGATAAGTTGGGCCAAAAATTTTGGATATACTATATAATTGGAGGAATGGGAAAAAATCTGGCAGAAAAACTATAAGCTAACATTGTCGGTAGCCTATAGGGAAAATCTCTATAAAATGTTTTACCACTGGCATCTTCTCCCGGCGAGACTAGCAAAAATGTTCCCTAATAGATCGCCTAAATGTTGGAGATGTGGTCATGATCAGGGGACGTTCTACCATATGTGGTGGATGTGCCCTCATATACAGGAATTTTGGTGTAAAATTCGAAAGTGGCTACAAGAAATGTTAAATTATAATATTGAATTGCTCCCAGAAACGTTTTTATTAGGTATTGTAAAAGTACAGATTATGAGAGATGACCAGTACTTATTAATTCACATTATAACAGTGGCCAGACTTACTATTGCTCAAAATTGGAAAGATAAAACTACCCCAACGGACAATATGATAATTAAGAAAATTTACGATTGTGCTGAGATGGACAGATTCTCTATGGAACTAAAAGACAGGAAAGAATCGGATTATTATAAAATTTGGACTAAGTGGTACAAGTGGTTGGATAGAAGATAATTTTAATTTTGTGTTTTGATAGTAATATATGTATTGTTATATAATTTATGTGTAAGATATGTATTAGGATTTGTCATTCTTGCCTTACTGCTAAGAGTACTATTATTTTGAGATATTTTGTTATGATTTTTATTGATGGATTTGATAAATAATTTAAAAAAAAAAAAAGAACTAGGGCACAGGTGTCAAACTCAAGGCCTGCAGGCCAAATGTGGCCCGCCACATCATTTTATGTGGCCTACGAGAGCTGCAAAGCATATGTGTGCATATGTTCCTCCTCTGCGTGCGTATGGGCGCTCCCCGGCCCTTCTGCGCATGTGCGCGCCTACCGGCACGTGCCTACTGTGCATGTGCGCGCCTACCAGAGCGTGCCTGCCTACTGCGCTTGTGCGTGCCGATCATCTGAAAGGACTCTTTGATCCTCTCAGCTGATCAATATGACTTGATTATGGCCATTGTGTCTCCTGCATATACATATGTAATAGCTGATGTAGCTTTTAATACATATAATCCTTATTTAGCAACTGCCTCATTTAACAACTGGTTGCCATTCCAACAGTGATGAAAAGGGAATTTTAGGACCAATTCTCACATTTACAAATGACTCATGTCTGTAAAGCAAAGAAAAGATGAAGCAAGATCATAAGCACAGTTTCACTTAGTGACTGCTTCACTTATGATCTTACTTCTGGCCCTAGTTGTAGTCACTTAAAAAGGACTGCCTATAATTGATTTATACATGGGAAACAACAGGATTATTTATGATTCCCACTTTACACTAAACCTTGGTTTGTCCAAGTGTAATTCAAGTAAAAAGATAATAAAATCTTATCTTGGCTTAAGTGTGAGCTAGGTTAGTGAATGGCCTTTAATAAGTTTGTAGTCATACTGATTTTATTTTATTTCAAGTTCTATAGAAGTTAACATGAGGAACATTGTTTTGTTTCAACTAATTATAATCATGGGATATTGTCTCAGTGGAATCAAAGCAACAACATGGTATTCTTGCATGAAGTTATGACTTTCTATATGCTTATTAATTTAAATGTTTCCATCAAGCCTATTCTTTACTCTGTGAAAAAAATATTTCTAAAGATCTAATAAGTCTTATTTTCTATTTTGAGATACTCTTCCTTCATGTGAACTAGAATGCAATTAAAGAACTAAACACATATTCTATTGATATCAGCATTTTGGTACATCTTGTTGTTTTTATTTGGAATTATACCAACATTTCAGAAAAATACTATTTTGATTCTTAATGGAAACAGTGTTAATATGAATTACTTGTTTTACCTTTCATGTGTAACTCCCAACCTTACATTCCTAACAAAATTCTTTGGGCATTTTTGAACAAATGAGAACTAAGATAGAACGTAACATTAATATGCTTTTCTATTATTCAAAATAACATGAGCTAGAAGAGTCAGAGAACACAAACAACGTAACTAAATTGTGCTCGTGAATCTGCTCAGTTGTTTTGAAGTACAGGCTACATTATTTGTCTTCTTACTTGTTGATTATTCTGGTTCAGTGTGGTACCTCAAGGTTCTGTCTTGGGCTCAGAGTTCTCCAACATCTTCATAAATGATGGAGGGATGAGGGGACTGAAGGGACACTCACCAAATTTGCAGATGACACCATGTGAGGGAGAATTTCTAACACTTTGGAAGATAAACTCAAGATTCAGAAGGATCATGGCAGACATGAGGAATGGGCCCTATCCAACAAGATGCAGTTCAGTGGTGAGAAAAGTAAGATCCTGCAATTAGGCAAGAAAAACCAGACACACAGGTATAGAATAGGCAGCACCTGGCTCGATATAGTGCCTATGAGAGGGATATAGGAGTCCTGGTGGACCAAAGTATGAGTCAGCAGTGTGCTGCAGCTACCAAAAAGCCAGTGCAGTCCTAGGCTGCATCAACAGAGGGGCAGCATCAAGATCATGGGAAGTGATAGTACCACTCTATACTGCACTAAAGAGGCCATACTTGGAATACAGCATCCAGTTCTGGTCACCATGACACAAAAAAGATGCTCAGGCCCTAGAAAGAATGCAGAGAAAAGAAACAAAAGGGATAAAGGGTTTGGAGGATGAATCATACAGTGAACTAGGAATATTTAGCCTAAGAAAAAGAAGGATTAAAGGTGACATGTTTTTGAATACTTGAAGGACTGTCATAGGGAAGAAGCAATGGGTGGACACTCATCAGAGGGAGATCTGACTTGGAACTAAGCAGGAATTCCCTGATAGTGAGAACAATTAATGAATGGAACAGCTTGCCTCCCTGAGCTGTGGCTATTCCATTGCTGGAGGTTTTCGAGAAAAGATTGGACAAACATTTGTCTGGGGTTGTGTAAGGCCTCCTGGCTTGAGCAGGAGATTGGATTAGAAAACCTATGATTCTATATTCACTATGTTTCCTCAGCAACCTTTCTATCAACATCCGCTGTATCATCACCATGATCACCCAGAAAATGGCATACTGCTTGATAAATAGGCCAACCATTTTACTGGACCATTATTATGGACAAACCTGAGTTTCTTTTGCTGGCTATCATGGTTTATGACCCTCTGTAGCCACATCTAATATAGTTTTAAAGTGGACAATATACATAAATCTGACTGTCAGCCGGTGGTGGGATTCAAATTTTTTTACTACTGATTCTGTGGGCGTGGCTTGGTGGGCATGGCAGGGGGAAGATACTGTAAAATCTCCATTCCCACCCCAATCCTGGGGAAAGGTTACCACCGGTTCTCTGAACTACTCAAAATTTCCACTACCGGTTCTCCAGAACTGGTCAGAACCTGCTGAATACCACCTCTGGTCCATCGGTATTCATCTGGCTAGAGTCCTGTCAGTGTGTGAGAGAGTTGAGGGCTGTGTGGAAACTTGCATGGAGACAGCAAGGAGCTTGGGCGTGGCTTAGCTCAACTGTTCTGTGCTAAAACTGCATGCTGCTCTGAAACTAAAATTGAAACTGAAACTCCTCTCCTCTGCTTGTGTTTTGCTTGTATTTATTACCATGTTGGAAAACCTGCTTTTTGTATTGTGTATTTACTTCAGGTGTTATATTATATATTGAATCCTGCTGAGTCCGTTACCTGTATGTGCTTTCTGGATATGATTGCTGCTGCAAACTCTGACACGTCTTTGCAGCAAATAGCGAACAGCCAGGTCAGCTTCAAAACATTATTGCAGCCTGATTCAGCTGGAGCAGCTGATTGGTGGATGGATCAGCCTCCGGAATACCCCCAATCAGCTGTTCCAGCCTGCAGGTATTGCCACAGTCCAACATCAGCCACCTCTGTGCCACGCGTTTTTGGCGTCGTAGGCAGGACTACATTTGGTGTATAAGATGCACCCAAATTTTCACCCTCCTTTAGGGGAGGGAAAGTGCGTCTTACATTCCCAAAAATATGGTAAATCTAAAACCAGAAAATATTTGAATGCTTTTTCAACTGGATTCTAACTTTGTGTTTATATTTAATGCACATATTTATATTTGCATTTCCATTTGCACACTTGAGTCATTATACATCATAATTGCTTCAATGCCATCCATAACTGCTTCAATGTTACACTTACTTGGTTTCCTCTAAATAACTATGGTTCATAATTTTCAAAAACAATCCTCTAATTAAAAGCGACCTTTAGCTGAAAAACGAAAAGCTTCAAGTTCAGTTTAAAAACAAAAAAACCTGCAAAAATAGGGAATTTGTGACCATGGCTATACAAGTCATTTGCTTAAAGAGTTCCTCACAATATTGAATGAAATATGGCATTTATATTTAAAGAATGGGAATTATTTCTAAATAAATATCCATGGATATAAATTAACATCTCTGATATTATGCAAATTTATATCCTCTGTCCTTTATTTTAGCTATGCTTCCGTGATTACTATATTCTTCTCTGTTTAATATGTACTATGTTCATTGCTGAGCTTGCTTTCCTCTGTTGTTCCTTCCCTATGCTTTTTGCGGGTGCTTTCAGACTGATGACATCATTGTCATCACTACTGATAGCAGAGTGCAGATAACTGAGAAAACTTCTTTAGCTAAAGTATAATGTGGTTTAAATCACTGTTTTTAAATAAAATACTGTAGATCAGTGCTGACTCAGGAATCCTGGGAATTGAAGTCCATACAACTTAAAGTTGCCAAAAACAGATTTAAATGAACAAAACAATAAAGGCATACTATTAAGAAAAAACCCTTGAAGTTTCTATTTCTCAGTAACTGTTGAAGCAGTTGTATAAGCCAACTAATTATCACTATTTCTTTGTCCTATAATTTTAGTATAGGAAAATAACTATACACATAGACGTACAAACACATACCACCATCATCCCAGTTACACACACACACACACACACACACACACACACACACACATGCCCCTGCATTCTTATGTTGCTTGTATTAGTGTTGAGGCATGCCTTCTTTTCTCTGCTTCTGAATCTGGACTCATAATTATTAGCCTTCTTTATGACTGATCCAATGGTATCCATAGGGGGAGGGTTAAAGAATATGTTGCTCAAAGTATTGTAATCAAAACTCTACTTCTTTTAGACTGACATCATACATATGCATATACAGGTAGCCCTCAACTTACTGCACCAATCGAACCCAAATTTTTTGTTGCTAAGTGAGACATTTGTTAAGTGAATTTTGCCCTATTTAATGGCCTTTTTTGCCACAGTTATGTGAATCACTACAGTTTTTAAGTTAATAACACGGTTGTTAAGTGAATCTTAACATTGACTTTGCTTGTCAGCAGTTCGCAAAAGGTGATCACATGATCTTAGGACACTGCAACCATCATAAATATGAGACAATTGCCATGTGTCTGTATTTTGATCACATGACCATGGGGATGACACAATGGTTGTAAGTGTGAAAAATGGTCATAACCAGGGCTTTTTTTCTGCCGGAACTCGGCGGTACTGCGTTTCGGCACCTTTTAAGAGTCCGCGTCACATGGTCCGTCTCGACCAATTGCGCGCTATCACTTCCGGGTTTTTTTAGCGCGACGACGGGGTGCGTTCCGGCACCTTTCTTCAGAGAAGAAAAGCCCTGGTCATAACTCACCTTTTTCAGTGCTATTGAAACTTCAAATGATTGCTAAATGAACTGTTGAAACTCAACAGTTGGGTAGAGTTTCAAGCTGTTTGTTACAACTATCATCTTGCATTTTTAGACCCTCCCATCCATGAGTTGATAATGAACAGATAGATGGTCCATGCATTTCCCTTCAGTGCTTATTGAAAATTGTATAAGAACTGTCAAGCGGTAGTGTTTTAATTCCTTATTTATGATGCTAAATTCTGCCACTTTGATTTCTTACTGGCTGCTGAAACTAGAGATAGAATGCTGTGATGGAACCAGTGATTGTAATTTATAGCATTTGTGTCAGTTTACATCATGTGTGTAATATGGGCTAATTGTATCTATTAAAACCAAATGCCCATTAAAACAAATGGGCAAAATGTGAGTTATATCCATTGCACCAATTTATGTCATTTGTACAAATGTCATAAATAGACACAAATGATGTGAATTGTATTAATTGCTTAATTATGCAAATAATGTAAATTTACAGAAATGATGTCAGTTGAAACCATTTGGCTTTAATGAACATTTGCTTTTAATGAAATTTCCCTTTCTCCAAATTGGATGGTAAAAATGGGAATGCTGTTGTTTTAGAAAGTCACTCTGCTTGCTGTATGATTGAATATGAGACAAAACTCAGTTACTAACCAAAGCTGATGTCCAAATAATATCTTAGCAGACTCCAACAATATTATTTGCTTCCAGTGTTAGAAAAACATTAGGGTAAGTGACC
This sequence comes from Psammodynastes pulverulentus, assembly GCA_025802295.1. Classification (NCBI taxonomy): domain Eukaryota; kingdom Metazoa; phylum Chordata; class Lepidosauria; order Squamata; family Psammodynastidae; genus Psammodynastes; species Psammodynastes pulverulentus. The sequence goes on from JAOYMU010000077.1 coordinate 78,496,549, forward strand.
AACATAAAATAAAAGGGATCACTGTGATCAGATGGCGATTTATGAGCATAGCATTTGTTAGTAGCAATTAAATCTAATCCCTGCAACTTTTCCTGTGGATCATATTGTAAGAATGGGAGAGTAGCTTGAAGAAGATACCTCGAATTATTATTATTTTTTGCTGCTAAATGAAGATATTGTCTAATTATAGCTTTGGATTTCTTTTGCTCTTCTTTTAAGAAAGTAGCATTGCTTATTGCATTTCTGTAATCTGCTTGCAATGTAATAGTTGCAGACTCACTTCTGTTTAAAATGAAGAGGCACGGTAGACATTTTAGTTAATTTCCCTCTGATTTGAGCAACTGCTTGTTATGCTGCAGTCATGCTGCAGAAATCAGATTTTTCCACTAATAGAATGCCATGGATTAAGACATGATATCACCCCATACTCCAATTCAGTCGTGCTGGCACTACTGAATTCCTTGCTTAACCTGGTAGGAGTTCAATCAAAGAAATTGATGGATTAGATGAAGAGATAAAGTTTTAAGTACAGCCTATTTGCAATTTCCATTCTCTATAACTGGGCATGCAATTTATTATTATTGCATAAACATGAGTCAAGAAATTGTATTAATTGTTCATTTTCCTCATGCATAAATGCATTATTTCACTTCAAAGACTGCACTGTAAAATATTAGCATATCTATCTATCTATCTATCTATCTATCTATCTATCTATCTATCTATCTATCTATCTATCTATCTATCTAT
>JAOYMU010000077.1:78503170-78513346 GCA_025802295.1 Psammodynastes pulverulentus
ATGCTCTAGTTAGTATGTCAATATTACCGGAGAAAAAGCTACGCAGGATTAAATTAAAAACTCTTAGTGCTTTTTTGGCTATGTTGTTACAGTGAGTTCTAGCACTTAGATCATTAGAGATGAGTACTCCAAGGTCTTTGACAGAGTGGGGGTCGTCTACAAGGCCATGACCATTCAGTTTGTATTTTGTTTTCTGATTTTTTTGGCCAATATATAGGACAGAGCATTTGTTTGCTGAGATTTGAAGTTGCCATTTGTTTGACCATTCTGACACATAATCAAGGTCTTTTTGAAAGGTAATAGTATATTGTTGGTGGTGTTGAATAGTTTTACATCATCAGTGAATAGAACACAGTTGCTTTTAATATGATCGCAAAGGTTATTTATATAAAGTATAAAGAAAGTTGGTCCTAGAATGCTGCCTTGGGGAACACCACTGTTGACTGGTACAGGATTTGATATGGTGCTCTCTATTTTGACCATTTGTTGCCTGTTTGACAGGGATGCAGCTATCCAATTATGTAGGTGTCCGGTGATACCATAGGATTTTAGTTTTAAAAGTAATTTGCCGTGTACCACTGATTCAAAGACTTTACAGATGTCTATGTAAATTGCATCTATTGCTTTGCCTTGGTCGAGTTGTGTAATCCGTATGCTTTTGCAGTGTAGCAGTTGTAGATTGCAGGATAATTTTTTCCTGAAGCCAAGATGTTTATTAGAGTAGATTATTTGTCTCTAAGTGGAGAATAATGAATTGGTTTATAATTGATTCCATGACTTTTCAGGTGATGCAACATAATAAGATTGGTCTGTAATTTTCAACTAGGCTGGGGTCTCCTTTTCCGAAGATAGGGATGACTGTGACTAATGACCATAGATTGGGCAAGGAACTGGTAGTGAAAGATTTTTCAAAGATTATGCTTAGAGATTCTGCTATGGCAGCTGAAAGGTTTTTAAGAAGTATGCACATAGTCTGTCAGGTCCAATAGATAGTGATGGTTTTAGATTGCATAGTGTTTTTCAATGTTATCTTCTGAAAATCTATATGTATTAAATCATTGTAATTGTTTGTGGTTCGACACTGAAATATTGGGCATGAGCCATTGCTGTTTACAAAGACCGAGCCAAAGAATGTGTTAAAGAGGTTGGCTTTAATAGTTTCTTTGTTACAGTCTTTACTGTTAGGTCCTTTTAGGAGTGGGATGGATCTCGAGTCTTTAAGTTTATTGTTTACAAAGTTGTAGAAGGCACAGGTGGATTTCATGCGTAGAAGATTTTCCTCTTGTTTAATGTGATAATTGGTGCATTCAGTCTTAATCTGGTGGCATAAGTTTTTATATCAGCTTTTAAAGTTGGCAATGTGTCCAGACTTGCTTTTCCGCCAAAGTGGTACACATAGTTAGATGACTCTTTTGATTTCAAGTAAAAAAATGTTGTAATAGTCTTCAGCAGTATTGCATCCAATGAATAGAACTTGCCAATCAAGAGATGAGAGGCCAATGTCTATGAGATCATAGTTGGCTTTTTTAAAGTTATAGTTGGGGATCCCGTCATTGTGATAATTATTATGAGGATGTATGTTGAGACAAAAGTCAATAGGGCTGTGGTCACTGTTTGAAAAGGGTTCTTTTATTTGTAGTCCATAAATTGAGTTCATACTGTTGCAGAAGGTTAGATCAAGGCAGTTGTTAAGTCTAGTGTTGTCGGTTACTAGTTGTTCAAGACCCAGATTAGTTACAGCATTGTACAAAGTTGCATGTATGGGTTCAGATGTACATTCGTTTTGGGTCCAATTAATAAGAGGTAGATTCAGATCACCAAGGAAAATGAGAGTATTTGGGCAGTTGGATGCCCATGTTAATAGTGAAGTTAACTTGTTTGCGTGTATGATGTCATAATCAGGGGCTCTGTAACATAATAAGTGAAGTGTAATATTTAAGGACAGTTCGCAGACGATGGTTTCAGGAAGAGCAAGTTCCTGGGTAACTTGAATATTCTTTAGATGTAGGGATTTTTTATAGAAGATTTCAACACCACCTCCTCTGCGGATTTTACAGTTGGATTGGTAAACATGATAGTCTCTTACTGTGGTAATGGAGTCAGGAAGGGATGTATTCAGCCATGTCTCACAGACAAATATAATGTCGAATTTAGCTGTATTTAGCAAGAGGAGAAATTCAGGTATTTTATTTGCAAGGCTTCTTGCATTAAGCAGCTTGCATTTAAGGTCAGTAGTAGTTGGAATTTAGGACGTTAGGGATGTGCGTGCCTAGTTTTGGATGGTGGTAGGTTGGATGTTGGTGGTAGATTGGTTGATGGAGGGTTGGATGTTAGGATGTAGGTTCAAGGTCTTTGTTTTGATACAGTCAGCATGGTAGTCAATGTATAAGTTGGTCTCTCCTTCGTCTTTTTGTCTTTTGAGTTCTGTGCAGAGTACACACGAAGTTTGTACGAAGTTTTCTATGTTCTGGGTTGTTTTAAGCTATGGAGTTTATTATATGAATGAATATACGTTTGCTGGACTCATTTTTGTAAATGACTCTACAAATTCATGGGGCCATCAAGGGGAGATATTTGATGTATTAGAGTTGATTATGATGTTGCGAACCTTTTTGATATCATCCAAATCATTGTTGTCATCAAGACCAAATAAAATAGTGTTTGGACTTTCCGTTCACGTTCAACGGCTTCTTTGATGATATCATTTGTTTGGTTGGTATTATTTGTTGGGTTGGTGTTTATTTGTGGTTGTAATTGTGGTTGCTGAGTTGAGATTTGATTTTGAGCTGTTAGGTATTCATTTATCTGCGCTTTATTTATTTTTTTCAAGAGATATTAGACATGTTTGTATAGTTGTTTCAAAACATGTTACTATGCGTTCTTCTATGGAGTCAATGGATGATTCTATGTTTTCAACTTTTTCAGGCAGTGTACTTAATTTGTTCAGCTTGGGTGTACACAAAGGACAGAGACAATGGAATGTACTGTAGTTGATGTTTTTAGAAAATTGGCTATGTTTTTTGTTAATTTTAAACAGTCAAGGTGGGCTTGACTATCACATAGTTAGCATTTAAAGTTATCCTCATTTTTGATGATGGGTTCAGGACATTTAAAACATGTGCAAGAGTCTCGGTAGTTATTGTTAGAGAGATCTTTCTTTTGTTGGTGTTTGATAACTGAGTGAAGTTTTTGGCAGGCATTTGGAGTTTTGAGCATAAATACATAAATGAATAACATAAATACAGAGAGAATTGTGTAAATAAATGAAGAAAAATGGGAGAGGGGGTGACACAGAGGAATCTATGTGAAAGTATGTGTTACGGGATACATTGGGAAAATAGGAAGTAGATTGTACAATAAAGTGATCGTTGTAACAAAAAAGCTTTTCCTTGCAATGTATGGTCCTCTGAATAATTAAAATTGTATATAACCTAGATTAAAAACGCTCCCACATTTTAGGTTGCCTGATAGCAAATGCACATAGTGTGCAGCCTCTGGTAGAGCTGAAACACAGAGCCTGTTAATAAGTAAACAACAAGATTGAAAGGCTGGCTGTAATTAGTTTCCCTCCCTCCCTCCCTCCATCTCACGGAGAATCTTGTCCCAGTCTGCAGAAGCCTGTTGGATGTTTGCTCCCTCTTATTGCCTGCCTCCTACGCTTTGCCAGAGGCATCAGCTGCCTTCATACCTCAGCATCCTGAACGAGACCTCTCCATCTTTCTCCTGCTCTGATGTAATGGGCAATCTGTTCAAGCTGCTTCTGAAGCCAGCAGTTTCTCTGCCGCTACTCTATGTTTTGGGTTGCTTTTTTGGTTTCTGCTTTTACCAGAAACTAGAATTGTGTTTATTCCCTTCCCTAGTAAGAAGAACAGTCGTAGTTGAGGGAGCTCTCATGTGTGGCTTCTGTTTCAATATTTGCTGCAATTCTAGTTCACTTTTTTTTCCTTTCCTCTGCCTGTCTTTGCATATTCTTCTACCTCCTTTAATGCTGATTATACTACCATGTTCTTCATAACATTACATCAAAACTAAAATTCATTCTCAGTATACAAAATGAAAAAGATCAGCCTTAGATATGTTGCCAGGCCAAAGGAAAATGGGATAAATAACAAGCATCTCCAGCAGTGGTGGCTTCCTACCGGTGTTGCCACCATTCGCTGACTGCGCATGTGTGCGCATGCGCATATTCTCCCTCTGCATGCGTGGGCTCCCCCTCCCTTCTGCGCGTGCATGTGCCTACTGGCGCATGCCTACTGTGCATGTGCCTACTGTGCATGTGCGCCCTGATCATCTGAGGGGACTCCCTGATCCTCTCAGCTGGTCAGCACACTTTTTCATGCTCCCGTTTGGCCGAACTGGCACTTTTTAAAGCTAAAAAAGTGCTGGTTCTGTCAAACCGGTAGCTAAAAAAAGTGCACCGATCAGCTGAGAGAATCAAAGCGTCCTCTCAGTGGATCGGCATGCACATGCGCAGTAGGCGCTCGCCAGTAGGCATGTTCATGCGTGGAAGGGAGGGGGAAGCGCACGCACGCAGAGCAGGTTTTTACCTACTAGTTCAGCCAAACTGGTAGCCATATTTTTTCTATTGGTTCGCCGGAGCAGCAGTTTTTCTGCTACCGGTTCGGCTGAATGGTGCAAACTGGTAGAATACCACCTCTGATCTCCAGACGTTCTTTCATTGCCCATTTGATTATCAATATAAATGGACTTGCCATATTCTGAGACTAAATTCTTTTTAATAGGATTGTGCTCAGGAAAACTGTTCTGCCTCTTGTCTATGGAGGTTCTCAATCATCTAGGCCATGGTTGCCCCAAAGGTGCTTTTTCCAAAAGACGCCTGGACTTTCTTGGCTTTTTTCTTTGAAAAAGTTTCACTTCTCATCCAAGAAGCTTCTTCAGTTCTGAAGAAAAAGCAAAGAAAGTCCAGTTGCTTTTTGGAAAAAGCATCTTTGGGTGTTCTACCAATTATTTTAAAAAGCAAGTTTATATGACACTGATTGAATGAAGAGACAGCCAGTCAGAAAACCTACCATACTTTTCAGAGTATAAGACACCCCCAGAAATGGGTGAAAATTTGAGTGCGTCTTATACCCCAAATGTTGCAGAAGCCCCGCCCACCAGCAATTTGCCTCCTTGCAGCCAGCAGCAAAAAGCCTGTTTCAGCTTCAGCACAGCCTAATTAGCATAAACAGCTGATGGTCATTTGGATCTGGCTCCGAAAATCAGCTGTTTCAGATTGCAGCCTGAAACAGCTGATCTTCTGAGGCCAATCCCTGCTAATTAGGCTGTGCTGAAACTGAAAGTGAAACAGGCTGTTTGCTGCTTGCTGCAAGGAGGCAAATTGCTGGGAGGCAGAGGTAAAAAAAATTTCTTGTTTTCCTTCCTCAAAACTAAGGTGCATCTTATACTCCGGTGTGTCTTATAGTCACAGGTATATTCTTTTTACAACTATGAATGGTGTTGATTGGCTTGTCCTTTTACTAATGTCTCCTTCCCGTGAAGAAAACGTTTTTTTCCACTATGTTGTTAAATATTTGTGAAGCCTATATACAACTATTGTTGTCAACTAAGCAATATCTTGGCGTTCAGAGGTATACTTAATGTTTTTTGAACAGGAAATAAAGAATACAAGAGGCCGTCTTATGCACACATGAATGGAATCAGTTTTTTTAAAAAAACGACATTGATATCATCTTTAAATTACAGTAGTGGCACTATACTTTTTGTGTGTTTCCTTCTTCTGACAGGAAATCTTGCCAATCTTTGATATTGTTGTACAGAGGAACCAATGTAAAGGATTTGAGGATTTCTACATCAGAACTAAATGTTGAATTAAGTTGAACTGAACATCAGCACCAGTTTAGTCAGGGAACATTTGCATGTGCCATTTTCAAGACTTCCAGTGGAGAAAATGTAAAGAACCAAAAGAGTCTCAAAAGGACAGTAAATAGAATAGGGGAGAAGTAAATCGCTCCTTTATGAGCTCTTGGAATCTTAATACAAAATTCAGATCTATCTATTTTTATGTTTGAAAACAAGGAATTTGTATATTTATTGACCATGTTGACTCATTCGCCTATCACCGTGTTTTTAATGAGATAACAGTTCTATTAGTATTCTGTAGATATATAGTAAAGAGAAAGAATGCATAATTATGCAAGGCTTTGTTGATTTCCAGCTCCTGTTAATACAAAAAAAGTGTAGATAGAAATGCAAGAATAACAGTTATTAGGATAGGAGTGGAAAGTAACTGACCTATATATTCAGTGTGGCCCATGAGTCTTCCTATGCTCCCCCGCCAGCATTTAAGTTCAGACATCCGTTAAATATTATATATGTGATTTATATCATTATCATCTCACAGAGAGAGGCTTTTATATTTTTCCGACACTGCAGTTTGGAATTGCTATGTAATTATAATTTATCAAACCTTGTCAGATCTAGGGAAGTGGCATCTTTGGTAAGATAATCAAACTGGCCTTTTGCCAATTTAGAAGAGAGTCCTGTGAGGTCTCAAGCTTGACTGTTTTCTTGCAGATGTTTAATTACCTGACTAGGTAACATTATTAGTAGTGGAAGGGGGTGGGGTTTGCTCAAGTGGCTTTCCCTGTCATTGTTCTTGGTGGTACCAAAATTAGGTTGTTGTTGTTTACTGATTGTTTATCTGATCTGTAGTTCCTTGATTGGGGTATTGTTTACTGCTTGATTGTTAATCCAGTGCTAATCTAGAAGAGAGTCCTTCTTTCCTTCCTTCTTGCCTTTTCCTTTCCTTGCCTTGCCTTCCCTTGCCTTACCTAAGTGCCTAATGTTTTCTCTCCCTATCTACAGACCAATCGTGAAGTAGAAAAGAGAGAAGGATTGCTATTTGCACAGAAACACTCCATGCTCTTTATAGGTATGTGAAGAATATCAGGAAATATTCTGATTTTCCAGAAATAAAATCATGGCAAAAATCATCATTTCATTATCTTTGCAGATCTTCTCCCCACCCTACTCCTAGCACTATTCCTTTTAACCCTTCCAAAATCCCCAACTTGAGATGGGATTAGGTTTCCCTCCCACTTAAGCCCTAGATATCAGTGCTAGGGCTTATTTACTTTATTTATTTATTTATTTATTTATTTATTTATTTATTTTGTCAAGCATATATGAGAAAAACAAATATAAGTATGAATATAACATGTAAACATATAAGTATAACCAAGTACGAATAAAAAGAAACATTAGGAGAGGGACGGTAGGCACATTGGTGTGCTTATGCACGCCTCTTACAGACCTCTTAGAAAGGGGGTGAGGTCAACAACAGACAATCTAAGTTTAAAGTTTTTGGGGTTTGGGGAAGAGACCATAGAGTCAGGTAGTGCATTTACAACTCTGTTGCTGAAGTCGTATTTCCTGCAATCAAGTTTGGATCGGTTTATCTTGAGTTTGAATCTATTGTGTGCTCGGGTATTGTTGTGGTTGAAGTTGAAGTAGTCATTGACAAGTAGGACATTGTAGTAGATAATTTTATGTACTACAATTAGGTCAGATAGAAGGTGGCATAGCTCTAAGTTATCTAAGCCCAAAATTTCAAGTCTGTGATGATTAATTATATTTGCAAGCTGTGATGGAGCTGGGTAGCCTTTAAGCTAAATAAAAAAATAAATAAAAACAATGGAGGTCTACTGAATCACGTTTAGTTTCCTAATGCTAAAAAGCCTTTTAAAAATACTGCAACATATTCAACTATGGCAGAAAAAAATATGCTTAAATTAACAGAGTTGATCAGCGCCCAACACAAAGGTCAAATTGACTCACACATTTTAAACTGGGTGACTGTATTTTGGGCAGTCAACATTTACAACAGACATGAATGACTGGATAACATCATCATCATCATCATCATCATCATCATCATCATCATCATCATCATCATCATCCTGCACTTGGAATATGGTACCCATTTCTGAGTACCATTCAGTAAAAGAAACGTGGAATAGCTAAACATGTTCACAGAGAGCTATCAGGTTGAAAAGTGACCTGGAAATCAAGCTTTAGGAAGAAAAGGTTAAAAGAATTGGGCAAATGAAAAAGCTACAAAGCTGTCATATGGAAAAGGAACCAAAGATGTTCTTTGTTGAAATTGAGAACAGGACAAGAACAAACAAAATATAATTAAAAGAAAGGATATTAGAAGGACACTTGGAGCTCTTAAGCAGAAAAGAGTAGCTGGGAAACTATGGAGTAGAACAATTTCAAACAGGCTACTGTGACTTTCCATAGTAACTTGCAAATATAATTAATCATGTTTATTTGGAGCTGGGTGTTGGTTGGGTAAAGAGGGTGGGTACCATTTCTCAAGAATGCCTACATCTTTCTTTTTAATTCTTCTGTCTCTCTTCCAAATTATTAGCCTGCCTCTCAGCTTTGTGTCATCTGCGAACTTTATAAGTCCTCCCATAATTCCTTTATCTAAATCATTGGTAAAAACGTTGAACTGAAGAGAGCCCAGAACAGAGACTTTTGGCCCTCTGCTGAGTACTTTGCTCCAGGCTAAAGTAAAACCGTTCAAGGCCATTGGATGCAGTCATTCAGCCAACTCAGACTCTACCTAATATAATATTACCTTGTCCATATTTACAACTTTATTAAGAAGCATATATCATGAGCTGCCCTGTCAACAGCTTTGCCGAGGTCCAAAAGCACAAGATCGATGGTATTCCCCTGATCTGTTAAGCTAGGAACTCTATCAAGATAGAAGACATGGTTAATTGAGCATGGTTTGTTTGAACCAGCTCCTGTTAACAGTAGCATCTCTATTCAAGAACTCCCTACCTGCTGCATAGTATCTATTTAAAGATCTTGACCAATGTAGACATCAAACAGATATCAAACCAATAAGTCTTTATTATCCTAGGTCCTCCACCTTGCCCTTCATGAAATGGGGATGAAATCTACTCTCCTCCAGCGTCTGGAAATGGTTCTGTGATGTTCTTCCCTAGTTCCTTTAGTAATCTAAGATATAATCTACGTATCTGGTTCTGAAGTCAAATGGATTTAGATTAACTAAATGTTCTTACACTCTCTCTGTTTGTCCTAAATTGTATTGCCTTTATTTCTTCAGTAGAATAGCATTGACCAGCTGGGATAAATTTCCTACACATTATGATTTGTGGTTTTGATTATCAGGAACAAAAACGGATAAAGAAAAAAACAAGCTTTTTAAAAATCATACAGTAAGAAATAATTTTTTAAACTGCATTTATATTTGCTGCAAAGAAAATTGAAAGCTTCTTATTTTCATTTTTTTCTTTCTGTACTTTGCCTTTTTTTTCTTCTTCCTTTGCTTCTTTTACTTTTCATTAGTTTGTGTTGGTTTTTTATGCGCTTTGTAAAAGCTTTAATAAAAATTCATATAAAAGATAGATGATGTTTATGTCTTACCTGTACAAAAGGTGAGACATAAAACTAATGAATAAATAGTAAATTAGAATTCATCAAGCTTTGCTCTAAAATTCAGCAGAAGCAGGATCTTTAAAAATGTCAGCATAAGAGTGCCATTTTATTTCGGAAAAAATATAATAGGATAAAAATGATATATCTAAAGTTAGGAGACCTGATTAGTAGCTGCCGCCTTTAGCTTCTTCTGAGAATTAAGACATTTTTATTTATCAACCATATATAGTTGCTCATTTCATGAATGTGATTTTAGGTGATATACAATATAAACAGAACAATTAAAAGTAAAATTTTTAAAATCATGAAACAACTAAAACATATACTAATAAAACACAGGAGAATGCCTTCAAGAACTTGCATATGCTAGAACCATTTCATGGGCTCCCCATTTCCATGACATTCCCAAGCCTGCTGATACAACCAAATTTTAAGTGATTTCTGGAAAATCAGGATGGTTGGGGTTAATCTCCCCATGGCCACGCCCACCCAGCAACCAAGCAGAGAACTGGTTGCTAAATTTTTTGAAGCCCACCTCTGACCTGGGCCCATCTTGGACTATACTGCAATTAGGTGTCAACTTCGTTTCATACGTTATTCAAAAATATCTCAGAAATTCTGAATATAAGAGCCTCCGTGGTGAAGAGGTTAGTGTGCAGTAATTGCAGGCTACTTCTGCTTACAGCCAGCTGCCTGCAATTTGGCAGATCGAATCACACCAGGCTCAAGGTTGACTCA
>JAOYMU010000077.1:78518545-78528736 GCA_025802295.1 Psammodynastes pulverulentus
GATTTGAACTGCCAAATTGCAGGCAGCCGGCAGGCAGCAGAAGTAGCCTGCAGTACTGCACTCTAACCACTGTGCCACCGTGGTTCTGGTAACCCAGAGTTTGATTTACTTAATAGGTGTCGAGCTGCAAAAAACAAGAAAGACACACTGATGATCTTCTGAACAGTTTCCTTTATTGTTCCTCAACCACAGACAGAATCTTGTCGAACTAAAGCAAAGTATCGCCATCATTAAAGACAACCTCCGAGAATTCCTAGGGAGGAGCTGCCTTAACTCACTTCCTTCCAACCAAACTATGCAAACATTGCTGCTTCTGGGTCCTCTCGGATGCAGCCCTTCCCTACCTGGAATCCAGACTACATTCCACCACAACAGGCTAACCAATTATCTAGGTTAACACCACACAATTTCTGAAAGCCCAAATTATTCATTGTTGTAGTCCTCAACTTACAACAATTCATTTAGTGACCATTCAACATTAACAACACCACTGGAAAAAAGTGACTTATGACCATTCTTCATATTTATGACCATTGCAGTATCTCCATGGTCGTGTGATTTACATTCGGATGCTGGACAACGGGTTCATATTTATGACCTTTGCAGTGTCCCAGCCAGGGTCATGTAATCCCCTTTCTGGCAAGCAAAGTCAATGGGGAAGCCAGATTCACTTAACAACCGGGTTGCTAACTTAGCAACTGCAATGATTCGCTTAACAAATGTGGCAAGAAAAGTCATGAAACGGGGCAAAACTCGCTTAACAAATTTCTCACTGAACAACATAAACGTTGGGCTCAATTGTGGTTATAAGTCGAGGACTACCTGCACCTGAATGCTAAGATTATGGATTCCCACCACAGACTGATCCACTTAAACTTCCTTCCCTTCCTTAAAGAGACGTGGCTGGGTGGAAAAAAGATGCTAAATATGATCTTTGCAAACCATGGTTTAAGGCAGAGTGAATCTGTCTGCTGCAGCTTGTCTATCAGACTGTATTTTAAATAAGTCATGACTTAGTTTGATTGGTGAGGTCAATACTCTGTTTTCCTGAAAATACAACCTACCCTTACCTTACCCTGAAGGCAGAGGTGGTATTCAACCAGTTCTGACAGGTTCTGGAAGAGATTGGACTGCCACTTCTCAGAAATGATGTAGGGTCTCCTGCTTGTGCGGGGGGGTTGGACTAGATGACCTACAAGGTCCCTTCCAACTCTGATTATCTGTATCTGTTTGACAACTGAAGTAGCTTGGGAGGAGGTTCCTCAAGCGAGCCACAAAATTCTTAATATCAGACAGCACTCAAAGATCCCTTCACCTTCTGCCAATTCACAGTTTTTGTATTCTTTCACACTGCCAGCTTCTCTGTTACACACATAACACACAGTTCTTTTGCTGCTTCCTCCAGATGGCAGTCACCATCTCCAAATTGTGATGGCATATTATTTAAAAAAAAAAAGATTGTCTGCCAACTGAGAGACCTCTTAACCACTCACTCCAGTTCATGAAATATCAACAAGCTTTTCTTCATATTTAACCAGTTAACTAAAAACAAGAAACTATCTTACAGAGTTTCACATATTATGAATCATGTTTGGCTTTTGTTTCACATCATTTCACATAAGCATGAGTTGCTTTAGTTTGCTTAATGCATTACATGAAGCCAGGTGCTACGTATTGAATGTAGTAGTTTACAATTAAGCATATAATTATTATAATTTCAGATCTCTTCTGAATATTATTCCTGTATTATTGTTATATACTGCCCAGAATCACTCATTTAGAGATAAGCAGCTATATAAATTTGTTTGATAAATATAAAGAAAGGAAAGAAAAAGAAAGGCCTTTTAAAACATCTAATTAATACATGTTTGAATTGCTGCTTAATGTTAAGATTGTTCAGAATTATTTACGTTAACTCGGGGAAGTTAAATCAATGTGGAAAAATGCAAACATTGCAACTAAAACTAAAAACGATCTGTAATCATGACCAACATAGCAAAAATCCATTTTTGTAGCAAAATCTCAAATGAACCTCTCCCAGGAAGGAATTGCTGAGAAGCTACCCAAGAAAAATCCTTCACAAATGCCCATCAGTTTCATATGTGCATAATGGGACATAGAATACTTTCAGAAAGTGAATGACAGGGAAAATTCATAGGAATATCTTGACCTCTAGAATTTCACCATTGTATAAGCTAAAAAGCAACATCTGGCAGTCTTGGCAGAAGCTAACATTGGATCAGGGTGATATGTAGCTAAGGATATCAAAACGAATGCAATTGGGAGATCTAAGCCTCATCTTTTTCTATGTGCCTTTCAATGTGCCTCACACCTCTTTCTATGAGCTGCTGCCAGCATTCCCAACTTTCCTGATGAGATGACCATCAGGAGCTCCCAACAGTTGGGAGTTGGAAAAGAATGACGGTCATTCTCTCTATTCCTGCTGAGAGAACTGCATGGATTTGTCTATGAAGTCACTGAAAATTAAATTCAGTTCAAAGGAGATTGTCACATTTATGTGATTTATATATCAGGTATACAGACCAGGTTTTAGTGGTTTCGTGGTTAGGAGAGTGGATTAAGAGCTGGGTTCTGGTGCCCAGTCAAGCATGCAAACCAACTGTGTGATCTTGGGCCGGTCATTCCTCAGCCCTGGGAAGGAAGCAGTAGTGAACTACCTACCGGTTCTTCCAAAATTGCTGTCTAGAAAACTGCAGGGACTTGTCCAAGTAGTAACCAGGAATCAAATCTGACTTGAATGTAAGAGACAGGGAAGAACTGGGGACTCTGGACATACTACCCGGACAGTTTTGAGTTTCACCTAACATTTCTTGCTGAGAAGCAAAGAGTTTCAAGGATTTGGGTTTTTTCTTATCTGAACTGTCTAGGTCTCCAACCTCTGTCTCTCTGAAGAACCCCCATCCAAGAAGAGTTGATTGACTTGCCCCCCTTTCCTCTATCATGCCATGCATCCAGTACAAATGTTTTAAAAATTTGTTGAAGGTTCAAAGTGAACCTTAAATCAGGGATTCTTGCCTTCTGGGGACAGTGAACCCAATAGATGCTTACTGTGCTATAATCATTTTTATAAAATAGCCAGCATGGTTGGCATGGCTACTTAGAAATCTTCCATTTACCAGATGAACATACTTTCAAACAATAGACACAAAGTACATTCCCTGTTGTTTTTAATTCCAAGATAAAGGTTGAGACCGCTGATTTGCAGCACGCTAGCTTCCTCGCATATTTATTCATTTAATTGAAAAAACTCTTACCAAAAATAAGTGTCTCTTGGGGCATGGAGCATAATGTGATTCAAAGGATGAATATTCATGTTCATCTGACCTTAGAAATGGGTTCCCATTGTCCCTTTCCACCTGACCCCTTCTATTTTTTTATGATCTCCTTATTAGAAGGAGAGCTACTTGTTCTCTCCCATTGATGATATTCTCTGCATAAAATTCTCCTTTTTCCTCTGGTACCTTTACTAACAAGGTAAACCTTTCCCTTGTGACGTCCATCATTCTCTGCATCATTCCACATTCTGTGTTGAACTGACTTGGGAGACAGTCCAGGTTCAAGTTCATCCTCACTTGTGGAAACTTACCACAGCCACCTGTTCCCCTCCCAGCGTTACTGTTATGAGGGTAAAATAAAGAAAGCATCCTGTGTGTGCCATATAAACCATTTTTTCTCATTTTCAAAAATTTTAAAATGCCTGAACATCAACTCCCAGAATTCCTAGCCGGTAGAATTCTGAGAATCGATGTTTAGATATCATAAGTGGTTGAGGATGAGAAACATTGATCTAATGCTCCTGGAGGAGAAACAAGATAAGACATCTCGCAGAATTTCTGCTCTTCGCTTTAGGTAGGTCAGTTATGAGGCATAGATACATAACCCACTAAGTTCCCCAAATTCCATTTTGTTTCTTGAATTTTTATATCTTGAGGCAATTTTCCTTGGGTGTAAATGTGCTTAATCAGTTTCAGTCTAGGTGCCAGAATGGGTGGAAAGGCTGTTTTTGTTTTACTGGCAGGTGAGGGATGGATGGGGTTGGTGAGTGGCATGGAAGGCAGAGGGTGGTATAGAATTTTTCTTCCCACAGAGATTAAGCTGAAGCTTTAGCTCTGAGCAATAAGCCACAGCAAATAAATTGGGAGATGATCTGAATGCAACCCATGACAGGGACTGGGGACACAATGCTGTCTTCTTATGGCATTTCACAGAGCGTGATGTCACAGCTGGGGTGTCTATGGCAACCTTGGCCAAAGGGGAGGGGTGATGCAGAAGTTAAGCCCAGAGTTTTTCCTTTTCGTTTGGGATCTGAAAAGAGACAGCAGCTGCGCAAAGATGAGCAGCTTAGAAGTCGTCACATTCCCTGTGGTCGTTGCCAGTTCCAGGCAGAGATTCAACTTGGGAAAGAATAAATCCCGCACAGGCGAATTCACTTTTCGAGGCAAAATAGAATTGGGTAGGCTTCTTCCAATCTTTCTTTTGCTTGGTGTTAAAATCTGCAGAAGGGACTGAGGCACATTTATTTCAAAATCAGCTCTATGGCTTTCCATTTGGGGCTAGGAATCATAGATTGGTAATATATCAGCCTTTGACAGACT
This sequence comes from Psammodynastes pulverulentus, assembly GCA_025802295.1. NCBI lineage: Eukaryota > Metazoa > Chordata > Lepidosauria > Squamata > Psammodynastidae > Psammodynastes > Psammodynastes pulverulentus. The sequence goes on from JAOYMU010000077.1 coordinate 78,523,162, forward strand.
AACTGGCACAACTAAGAAATGGGAGGGAAGGGGATTAGAAGCAATCAGCAAGAGCTTGTTAGAAACTGCACTGAATGAAAGGCTCAAGAAAATGACCCAGGTAACAGTGTCTGTGCTTATTTTGAATTGGGAATTTTTGCCTACTTTAAAGCAAATCAAGGGCTACATTTTGAAAGCAGATGGGTCTAGACCAGAGGTCAGCAACTTATGGCTCTGGAAACGCATATGGCTCTTTCATCTCTCTGCTGTGGCTCCCTGTCACCAGTCAGCTCCACAATTTTGGTTAGGACAGGTAGAGGAAAAAGGATGCCGCGCTAGGAGGACACTCTATGGTAGGGGAAACGGACTTCTGGTTGGCTCCAGAATTGAACGAGGGCTTCAGGTTAGGACCTTTGTGGCTCTTTGAGTGCTTAAGGTTGCCGACCCCTGGTCTAGACTTAAAACCATGTAGAGGGTGGAGCTTTAAGGGATGAAATGTGAGTCTTAAACTTCTATAAACTTTTTTTAATGTAACCTGGTGCTTTATTCTAAATAAGCCACAGGGGTCATTGTTCAAAAGACAAGCAGTTGCCCAGAAGTGATTGCCTGCCAAGCTGCACTATAACCTAGCCTATTTTATTTTACCTTAGTATGACATGCAAATTGACTGTCCACCTCTTAGTACCTTATGCAAACTATGTTTGTTGAGGTTGTTTGACAGAATTTAGAAATTAGCCTGGTAAGTGATTTACTAAAAGTAGAACAGAACAAGAAAAAAAGCAGAGGCCAAAAAATATGTATAATTTAAAAGTAGTTTAGATGACATGATAGAAAGGCGATGTATGTGGGAGGAAGTACATTTTTCTACTAGACAGGAAAAGCTAACCTACTCTTGCCATGGATTCATCAGCATCAACTTTGTTCTAATAATTGCAAAAATCTTCATCCACCCCCTGATTATTTCCTATGCTTCTCCAGTGGTTACTCCCCTTTGCAGTTCCTTCTCTCCCCCATTATTACAGTTCCATCACCTCCCGATAGCTGCTCACAAGCATGACTGTCCTATTGCGATTGCGGTAGCTTTTATTTATACTTAGACGTGAGGACTATATTTCTATAGTTCGAAGAGGTTTGCAGAACAAAATTAAAATATCAGAAAGCATTAAAGGAACTGTATTTTAAAATCACTGTAGCAGTCCAAAACCTCACAAAAACAATCACATTAAACTCTGTGCAAAGAGCAGCTGGAGCAAATGTGTCTTTAGGCATCTAAACAATTGTTGGATATTCAACAATTGTTCAGTGTCTGGCAAGATATTCCATATCCACACCCTATCTTTCTCTATTTTCTACAGTTCTCAAAGGATTACTGTTCAATTAAATAATCATAATTTTCAAAAGAGTAATAAGAACTGCCTATTCTGTTTAGACCAACTGTGTTGGTATCCATGTATCTTGTCAAAGATAGAACAAAACAGACTGTAAAAGAAGAGTTTTGAATAAATCACTACTGATCGTCCTTGACTTACAACCACAATGGGGAACATAATTTCTGTTGCTAAGCAAGGTGGTTTTTAGGTAAGTCATGCCTGATTTTACAACCTTTTTGCCATGGTGGTTAAGGGACTGATTGCAGTGGTTGAAAGAAACATGCAGTCATTAAGCAAAACTGGCTTCCCTCGTTGTTTTTGCTTGTCAGAAACTGGCTGGGAAGGTCACAGATGGCGATCACATGACCCCAGGGTGCTGCAACCATTGTAAATACTTGCCAGGTGTCCAAGGGCCCAAAGTTTAATCATATGACCATGGGGATGCTGTGACAGTCATAATTGTAAGGACTGGTCATAAATTATTTTTTTCAGTGCCATTGTAATTTCAAATGTACCTAAATGAACGGCTGTAAATCGAACACTATCTGTATTGCATAACTTTCCATTGGGCGGGTTTCCTAATATTTCATTGCTGAGTGTTCTATTGCAGGGGTCCTCAAGCCTCCCGGATTGTGGCCCACTACTGGTCTGTGGCCTATTTACAACTGGGCTGTGTGAATATCGGGATGGTGTGCACATGCAGCTCAACACACACAAGCAACAGGCCAGTGCACAAGCATGCGCAGTTTGACTCCTGCAAGTGACTGGCCGACAGACCTGAACATGTGCATGTAGCTCAACTAGTTGAGCTGCATGTGCATGCAGGCCTGGAATCCTATGGCCCAGTTCCCCTCTCCCACCCCAGCCAGGCCACCAAGCCACAAAGGTTAGGGACCCCTATTCTACTGGATTCTGTTCATGCAGTTCTTGCATCTGCTAATCATAGTTAGCTTGCAAGGCTCATACTCACAGTTTCCATACCATATGGAATCATGCAGAATAATAATAGCGTAACTGTATTTTAATTCGTATGTTGTTTGAACATAGTTTCAGATTTGCTTTGTCATGCAAACCTAAAACATTTGGTTAACTGATAAAACCATAATTAAGTTAGCCATGAGATTGCATGATATGGTAAACCCTCCTCTGGTATCACAGAAACGTGAATGAGTCAGATTATAGTAGTTAAGAAGGACTTACCCACAATTATGCTATAATTCAAATATGTGGACTTCCTCTCCCAGAATCCCTCAGTCTTGCTTAGAATTCTGGGAACTATTCCACACATAAGTAGAATACCCAGGATGGGAAAGCAGCCCAAAGTATAATCTTTGAGACAATTCCCCACAGGTGGATCATGGAAACTAAACCCAAAACAACAACAAATGCTTGCACTGCAACTGGTGAAAAGATACTATTGTCACATGCTATTCAAATTCATATGAAATCATCCAATAATAGCAATGGTGCATTGCTATAAATTCAGATACATACAGTATAAAGTCAGAAGTACAATTTGAGTGGCAGACCAGGTCAAAAATAGTAAAATATTCTGTCACTAAGAAGTATTACATACCTAAGAAGGACATCAAATGGCAACATTTCAACTGGAAAAGAGAGTAATGACATTTAAACAGAGAGACTGCACCACTTTCAGTCCAATTGTCACAGATCAGAGGGTAGCCCATTCAAACCCTGTCTTATCAAACTCATTCTATCTTGTCAAACTCATTCTATCTACCATATCCCATGCGTACCCAGATATTTAGACTACCACAAGACTATTAATAGATTGACCACTCTTCATCTTGCAGCTTGCATGGGGCAGATGACGTCACCAAGCTGATGCTTTGCAGATTGGCAGAGCTTTCCAACCTGTACTTGGAAGGCAAGATATTGCAAAAATTTGTGTCAATCTCTGCTCTTAGACTATATTCTCCTTGCCTTTGGGTCTGGTAGCTGGAAATATCTCCAGCTTGATTGGAGGATGCTATATTTGTAGAGCGTAAGGGAGATGGTCTTGATGAAATATACAAGAACAATCACCCCAACAAAGAGGGTTGAAACATTCTTTACATTCTGGAAGCAAGACAATATTTGGCAATGACTCAGGCAAACAGGGGTGAGGGATAGCACAATCAAACTTTCAAGATTCTATTATTGTAGCCTATCTTAATGAAGTGTACCTCTAGTCTTCCTGCAGAGTTGATTTTCTGGTCTGGTTTATCTAATGGGATTGCCAATGTATCTTCACCTAAATCTTTTATCTGCTTTCTCCAGCCAGGAGCAAGGTAGATAATAGTTCTCCAGATGCACAGACTCATCATTATTTCAAGATCTCTAAGATACAGGTAAACCGTAAGGGAGCCTCTTTTTGTTATGGATAGAGGATCTTTCCTACTTAAATGTTGTATTTCTCGCTTCCTTTTCCTTTCTGCTCCACAAAAATGAGACAGCATACAGAATCCTTAATTTTTCTCTGCGCTCCTTATTCCAGATACTAAGTATGATTTATTGACTTTTCTTGAAAAGCTTGTTTCCCCTTCCCCCAAATAGTTTAACTTTTAAAGCAGGATACTATCTAATGTTTACTGAGAATACAATCATTGAGGCAATTCAGATTTTTCAGTGTAATGTTTTATTGTTATAAAATGATAGTGGACCATCTTAAATCAAGAATTTGTTTCTTTGGAGTGAAATTCTGCATTTGGTCTTACAGTACAAGCACAGGCTTAAAATCTATAGCAGCTAGTGCTGAGATAAAGGAATCAGCAGTGTGAAAATATTCTCCCCACAACACTTCTAGACTGAAGCTGTTTTTCTCAAAAAGAAAAAAAACCATGAGGATTGTTGCATATCAATACATGCTTGTTTTAAGTTTCATTTGTTACCTCCTATAAAGTTGGGTTGTTGTATAATCAGCGCAGTGGTGGGATTCAAAAAAATTACTACCGGTTCTGTGGTAGTGGCTTGGTGGGCGTGGTGTGGCTTGGTGGATGTGGCAGGGGAAGGATACTGTAAAAATCTCCATTCCCTCCCCACCCCCTGACTTGCTTTCCAGCTCTGTTCTCCTGTGCAGGGCAACAAAAGAAGACCCAGCTAATCAGCTGGGACTCGGGAGGCAGAGAATAAATGGGGGTGGGGCCAGTCAGAGGCGGTATTTGCCGGTTCTCCGAACTACTCAAACTTTCCGCTACCAGTTCTCCAGAACCTGCTGAATACCACCTCTGGTTACCCTTCACGAAATAATTCAGTTTAGAACTAGTTTTCTGATATTTTGAAAAGGACAAGTTGTTGGGAAGAAGGCAATAATACGTCAGTATTATTATCCCTACCTTCTTTGTGACATTTAAATCATTTTTGCGACAGAAGAAGAGAAATAATAGACAGAAATCACTGTTCACCATCTGGGTGCTCGTACGGAAGCCAATGGTGTTTGCTGTTTTGATATTCAAAATGGGAGTTGCGTTGTTGACACTGCTGGGCCCGGAAATCTTCGTAAAGCTTTGGACATTCATCCAGGTTGCACAACTGATACTCGAAGTTGATACCGGCGCAGTCTTGACCCCCATTAATTGGCCTGGAAGGAGAAAAGAAAATAGGAACAAAATCAGATTAATCGGGGTTTAAGTGTGGTTCCTCACCCTTCCACATCAAAATGCTAATGCTATTTTTCTGGCGGATGGAATTCCTATCGATTTGAACTAGGAAGATCAACAACATTTCAAGGGTATTAGTTCAGAATTAAAAATAATATAGTGCTATGTTTCCCCCTTATTTCCCTCCCCCAAAACTCGCCCGATCACATAGTTTCGTAGTGAAGCACGGGGACCCTGCTAGTAAAGATATTTATGAATCAAACGACAGTCTATATGCAATTTTTAAAAAAACATCTGCAGAAATATCCGGAAAAGCTGTGCCAATTTACATGGGATTATTGCACTGTCGTGTTCTGAAGCGAACGCCGGTTCCACAGGTCCTGGAGCAGGAGCCAAATTTGGTCCAGGTTCCCCAGCCGCCATCTTGTTTCAAATCGTTCGTGTTCTTCCACATGCAGTGACCTTTGTAGCACCACTGTGAGGGAAAAGGAGAACCGGCATTACGTTCAAAAGAGAAATAAAACTTTTTTTAATAAAAAAAGCTTTTATTATAAATATTAAAATATTAAAATTACAATATAATCAAAAATAACAGTCTCTCTCTCTCTCTCTCTCTCTCTCTCTCTC
>JAOYMU010000077.1:78531797-78541930 GCA_025802295.1 Psammodynastes pulverulentus
GCTGAAGCGTTGGAGAGCGCCGGCTATAAAAAGCCGGCGCTAGCCGCAAAGCGGCAGTTGGTTTTGTTCTGATTAAATTAAACAGTTCTGTGTGAATCTGAGTCCGGCTCTCCTTAGATCGCCCAATCTAATAATATCCATTCAGTCAATTCTATGGGCCTAGTTTTTCCCCATCTTGAACTATTTCTTTAAGTTTTCCTATCCTCTGGCTTGTGTCAGTTTTGTTGGTGTCCAGTCACTGTGTTCTTTGACAACCTGATTTCTTTTTATCACTAACTCTTCCACACATAATTGCTTTCTCCGGTGAATTCCCTTGCATTTGGCCAAAGTTAGCAAGATGCATTTTCGTGATTTTATCCATTAGCTATTTACCAGTCAATCAAAATGCTTAAAATATTTTTCTACTTTACTATCAGTGATGACCAATATGAATCAACTGAAGCAAGGGTAATCAAGCTGCTGTAACCCTATCCAAGCAAGACATTCTACCATTCTCAAAGGGTTAAGCTATGCATAAGAAACTTTATCAAGGCCCTATATGGTCCCAATGAAGGGGAAAAGTGAAATTGCTGTAGACCTGGAGCCCACCTCTATTCTAAGGGAAGTGAGCCTTATTTTTCAGGATGATCAAAGGTTCATCAAAGTCTGGTAATTGTGGTCATAAGATCCTAGCAGAGGGAAACTAGGAGGTTGGGGGTGAGAGACAGAAAGAAATGTAGAAAGCTGAGAAAGAGAGAAGAGGGAGGAGGAAGAGAGACTGAGAATTGAATAGGCATGAAGAGTTTTTAAAGTTAAATCAAGCACATAATATGTTGTCAAACAATGCAACAGAAATGTATAAGGCATGAGTAATGTCAGGTGAAGAGATTGGGGGTGGGGTTGTTTTGTTCTGGAATGATGCCACTCACCAGATACCTTTCACCTTATAGACATGCATTTGTGATCCTGATGGGGCTACAATCACAATTTTGGATCCAACTTTGGAAATGAAAAACTTTGTCAACAATGTCAGATTGAAACCCAAAGTTGGGGAATGCTCAGCAATGGCAAAATTAACAGTTAATACATTTAAAAGTCTAACTAAATTTATACAACAATGGCTACCCCTATATATTATTGCCACATAAGGCAAATTTAAATTCTTAGCGAACTATTAACTGAGTGAACTGTGAGGTAAAGAGAGAAACCAAAAGCAATCTTAAGTGTTTATAAATATTTTGATGTTGTGTACAACTGGAGAGAATTTGGAATTCAATACTCTTTTACTCATACTTAAAATTATTTTTATTGTATTGATTTTTCTTTTTCTCTCTCCCTTTTTGCTTTTTCTTTACAAGTTTATGTTCATTTATAATGACAAAAGTGGTAACAATATATACACTAATGCCTAGATTTTTATATTTCTTAAAATGTTGTATAATAATGAGTTTTATATATTCAACCAATTATGTAATGAAATGCATTTTAAAACTTACAATTTTAAAATCTCTGTTTATTCGCAAATGTTTTATCTTCCATCCGCTATGTACTTTCTTACTTTCTTTTTTCTTTTCATAGAGAAAGAAATAAAAAACATTTCTCATTAAATGTTTTTAAATCAATTTAAAAAACAAACAAAGAGAAATGAGTCAGAGAACTTTTCAATACTTCCTCACTTGAGTTGATATTCTGTTTCGTCCAGGTAGTCCTCATTTAAAGATGGTAATTGGGATTGGAATTTCCGTCACTAGTAACACAGTTTTAAAGCACTACTAAGCAACAGCACTTTCTGTTGCTATTGTTAAGCAAATCCTGGGACATCACTAAGTGTGATGTCACATGGTCACTATTTGCTACATTCTGCAGCTTCCTATTGACTTTGCTTCTTGGAAGCTGGCCATAAAGGTTGCAAACGGCAATCCCAGGATTGTTCTACAACACCATGCTTGTGAGGTGGTTGCCAAACACTAAGATCATAAACACAGGGCCACAGGAATGCTGCAACAGTCATAATTACAGGAAACAGTCATAAATACCCATCATTCAGCACTATTGTAAGTTCAAACGTTACTGAGTGAGCAGTTGCTAAGTGAAAACCAGTTATATTGTCATTAGCAATGTTTCTCAAAAATTAAGAAAGAAAAAGAATCAGAGGTAAAATTTGAAATATAAAAGAAAGTCAGCTAAAATGCAGGGAATGCCTGTTCCTTTCTTTGCTCAAAGGATAAGAAAATATTCTACTTAAGCAAAACCAACCACTTCCTCCATTTTAGCAGAGGATCAGGGATCTCCAAATTCTTCAGCTCATCAACACCTTCACAAAATTTCAAATCGTTCATCAACATTTATTATGTGGAAATGATTTAACACATGCTACTCACCTAGTGGACCGTGCAACAAACCAGAATAATAATCAATAAAGAAGAAAAAGCAAACAGTGACACACAAAAATGGAAGATCAGGTTGGAAAATGAGATCAGCAAGCAAGGTAGAATAGATGAAAGAAACGAAGCTGAAGAATAAAAAAAACCAAAGAAAATTTGATCAAGAAATATCACCTAGAAATGAAAAAGATGAAGGAAGGACTGTAAATAATAAAGCAGCAAATAATATCTACAGTCAAGAATAACAGCAGATACAACACTGAGATTGCAAATTATATGCAGAATCTCCAATACCAATCCAATCAGAAAGATTTTTATCAATCCATCAATGGAGAGACTGCAGTGGATCAGTCAACTCCCGACAAGGAAGAAACAGTGCCATTCTGGGCACAGATATGGGTTAGCTCATAGAAATACAACAAGAACACGTCTAGTTAAAGAAAATGGATAAGAATAAAAAAGAAGTTGGAATGAATAAATTTGTATTAATAACAGCATAAATGTTGGAGAAAAGAGCAAGGAAGATTTATCAGCACCAGGTGAATATGAGCTGTATGGATTTTGGTTGAAACATTTGACTAGTGCTATAATCACTCATTGCCAAGCAATGTAACAACATACTGCAAAGAAGTGAAATTGAAGAATGACTAACATCTGGCAAAACCTACCTGAAAATGAAAGAACCAGCAAAAGGAGCAGCACCAGGCAACTATAGATTGATTACTTACTTATCAACAACTTTCAAATTGCTAACAGGTATGATAGCTCATACATTCCAATAGTATCTAGTTGAAAATAAGTTCTTTCCACCTGAGCAGAAAAGAAACCACCCGAACAGCAGAGGAACAAAAGATCAACTCCTAATTGACAAGATGATTTTTGGAAAACTGTAAGAGGAAGATCAACTTGAATTGGATTGATTAGACCAGAGAGCTGTCAAACTCACAGCCCACTGGCCAGATGCATCACATGCTGGCCACTCCCATGCCCAGTTTAGCAAAGGGGGAAAAAGTTGTGATACATCATGTAACGACGTCATGATGCGAGTTTGACACCCCTGGATTAGACTTCCTGGATAGATAATCAAGTGCCTAGAAATGACAGAATTCAGTAGAAACAAAGATCAATGGCACAATGGAAGACATGGTTACTGGTCAATGGTGATAGATAGGGGGAGGTTAATATCATGACAGAAATATTTCAAGGAGACACACTACTATTATTTTTTTGTTGCACTGATTCCTCTGTCAAAAATATTGAACGAGTCAAGCATGGCTATCAAACATCAAAAATATCTGCCAGGTTATCCCATCTCCTATAAATGGATGACCACAAGTTGTATGGAAAAACACCATCTGAAACAGAATCATTCAGTAACAGACCTGGCTCACATCCTATTTGATTGTTGCCTGTATTTGAGAGACAAATACCTCAGTCTATATACCAAACGAATGACCCATTGGGATCCCCATATCAAAACAACTTTCCTTATGTGTGGCCAGAATCTGAAAATAATATTTAACACAACACAGTACTTAAGCAAAATGATTTGGTTGAGATCTGCATATATGGGTTTGATTGGGGTATATTGCAGGGGTGACACCAAAATATAATTTTAGCATATTTTATATCTTAAATTATTGTATTCTATTCCAATTTCATTTTAGACTGTATTTTATTCCAATTCCATTTTAAATTGCTTTTATCAAATTTTAGTAATAATTTGTTTCTGGAACTTTGCACTTTGGATATGGCCCAAGGGCTAATCAATAAATAAAAATAACAAATAAATACTGTAAATAAAATCAATGATTTTTCATTGAGTAACACTGTCAATATATACAGTCAATATATTGCAGTGGGCTTTGGACAAATGTGCCATACTCACCGTTAAGTGAGGAAAAATAGTGAAAACTGAAGGAATTAAGATACTCTATGGAAATAACATCAAGAGTCTGGATGAAGATGATCACTACAAATATCAGCACATTTTTCAAGTTAAGGACATCAAGCAAACTGAAGTAAAGAAAAACGTTAGAAATGAATACATCAAGAGAGTGAAAAAGATCTTAAAGTCCAAACTCAGTGCAGGAAACACCATCTAAGCAATTAACAACTGAGCAGTTCTAGTCATTAGATACACAGTTGGAATAATGGACCAGCTCAGAATTAAAAGCTCTGGATAGGAAAACCAGAAAAATAATGACAATGAATCCTACCCTTCATCCTTAAAATGACATTGAAGGAATATCTGGAGGACATAAAGAAGTTGCACTGACTCTAGTTTACCAGATTGGTTTACTGACTACAGAAGGGGCCAAATTGGCCTACAAGAAATGCCAAATGAAGAACAAGAAAGAGACACAAGGAGACAAAGTACTACATGGCCAGCATATTAAAAACAAAACAAAACAGCCAAAGCAGATTATAACGAGAGCTCCCAATGGCTAGGAAGCAGGAAAACTGAAGAAAAAGACGTAGAGGCTAATCCTGGCTGCACAATCCAGTACTGAGAGACAGCAACAGACAACAAGTGCTATCTCTGTCAAGAAGCTAAAGAAACAGGGAACCACTTGGATAGCTACTGCAAGAAGATTACATAGACCAGGGAAGTCAAACTCAAGGCTTGCGGGCCACCCTGAAAACAATGAAGGACTGGCCCACAGTGCCTCTGCCAGCAAAAACAAGCTTGGGCAGTCCTGCCAAGCTCTGTTTTTGTTGGCAGAGAGTTGCAGGAGGCTAGCACAGCCAAAAATGGAGCTCGGAAGCTCATTTTCATTGGCAAAGCACTATAGCCACCACAGGCACCCCCAACACGAGTGACTTCAAGCTGGCCATGCCCCCCCCAGTCCCCCCAAGGTCAAACAGAACCCTGATGTGGCCCTCAATTATATTGAGTTTGACACCCCTGACAGATTGACTACAGGCAATGGCATGGCAAAGTGACAACAATAGTGTATTGGAAGAAATACCATTTGCCTGCTAGCAAGAACTGGTGGGACCATAAAATTATAGGGAGTAATAGAAAATGAAGAAGCAAAATTGCTCTGGGATTTCAGAATTTAAATAGACACCTGCCACATAACACCCCAGAGTTAACAATTGTCAATAAGAAATATGATAATGAATGTGGCAACACCTGGAGACGACAGAGTAAAAGAGAAGGAACTGGAGAAAATAACAAAATTCAAAAACCTGCAAAAAGAAATAGAATGATTGTGGCAAAAGAAAACCAAGGTAGTATCAATAATTATAGGCACCTTAGATGCAATCCCAAAACAACTGGCACACTACTTGAACCATTAGCTTTGACAAAATCAGCATTGGTCAATTGCAAAAGGAAGCTTTATCCAGAACAGCTTACATTCTGTAATGATACTTCTAAAACCATCAAATGTCAACTTCTGCCTTTCCAAGATCTTTGGGAAGGACTCAATGGGTGGACAAAAATTCCAAATTCAGTCTGAATATCTGGTTGACTGCAATGAAACATATAATAATAAATAGTCCCATCAAACCTTGGGAGTCAATATTGACCACTTTGGAGAACTACAGTGTTAATTCTCATATCTTACACAAGTTTTTTTGGGTTTTGCAGTGTGTTCCGACAGAAGCAGAATATAGAACTTGTAAAGCTTACTCTGGAGAACCAGGCAATTCTTAAAAGACTTCAAGAAAGAAAAGCAACTTATGACAGGAAACAGTACGAAAAGGATTGGCAGGCAAGTGCATTCTTCCCCATGGTTTCAAAAGTTCAACTTTCCATGTTTCACCCAGTAAAGCAGTTTAAGAATTTGAAGGCCTTTATTGGTGTAACAGCAGCCTTCTCCAATGTGGTATCCTCTATATCAATTAATATTGGCAACTTTAAGATGTGTGGACTTCAGCTTCCAGAATTCTGAGAATTGAAGTCCATACATCTTAAAGTTGCCAAAGTTGAGGAACTCTGCTCAATATGTTTCAGGCATCAATTCCCATCATCCCCAACCATCTGGACTGGAGGATGCCATGTTACAAATTACAGAGATCTAAGAATAAGTGAAACAATGGAGGTCAGCAATATGGCAAGTTTAATACATAAAACTAGAAACAAGTTTTTAAAAAGGACAAAATATAGAGCCTTTTCTCTCTGTGCCACTGTACTCGCCCAATTTGCTTCTTCCACCCACCCCAGTCTCAACAGTAACAACACAGAGATAAAAGACAGACTGTAACCTCATGCTGTGATTTGTGTTTGGCAGCTGAACCAATTTATTTCTGGTTCATCTGAGGAGGTCTTTGAAACCGAAGTAAAACTAATCTTTTCTTTGAAATACTGTGGCTGAGTAGAACTGGTGGGCAATCTATTTGTCAATTTGCAAGAATATTTGCTTCACCTCACCATCTAACTTCTGGATAGGAAGAGTAAGCAAGTCCTAGCAGGCTTTCCAAGGGGAAGTGTGACTTGATGGCTTTGCAGAACCATGTCACAAGCACAGATCAGTTTGCAACAGTTCCAGACAAAAGCCCACAACTAAAATTAGGAGGGCAGCGCAGTAATTCGGCAACTCCTTTACTCTTAAGATTCTGAAACTGGTTGAAGTGTCTTCACACTGCTTTTGATCAATTCGGGGATGGAACAATAGAGTTGTAAACATGCCCCTATATGAGGGCATTGGTACAAGCTGAAGAAGCATTAAATTCTCCCATTCTAAAAGCAATCACACTGAAACTAGAAAATAAGTTGCGCCTAGGACTTTGATTAAAAGTTGTTTAATCTCTACATATCCAAGCAATAAAAATAGATTTCTTTTAACCTCATCAGCACTGTAATACCCTTTCTAGCACTTGAGGATGCCATCATTTAGGATGGGGGGAAGAAGGAGAGGTAGGAAGAGCCAATTTCTGACGTTCTTATGTAGGAGGCAAATGTTCTTACTCTGTTATTAGCAGCAAGGGAGGTACAGGGTTTGCATCCTCCGTGTCACCTTGGAACCTTCTCCCCTCCTCCTTAGTCTTGTTAGGGTAAAATGCTGCCAGCCTGAATTTCTTTGCAGGAATTAAAATTGCTTCCCAGAGTCAAGCAGCATCTCCTTAATGTCAACAAGCCTCCCACAAACTGAGAAGAAGGCAGATGGCCCAGCTGCAACTTTTGTCTTAGGGAAAAAGAGGGGAAAATGTTGCTTCTTCGATTCTCATATGAGAAACAGAAACTGCAGAGATGCTTTGTTATCGCAGATTTTCCGCTGGAACTTCAAGGCAGTGTTTGCATGACATATTTCCCAATGGTTCCTTTAAACACAGTTTACTTGTTTGACCCAATTTTCTGATTTGGGATGTCACACTAGACCAGGGATGGCGAACCTTTTTGGCACCGAGTGCCCAAACTGGAACGTGTGGGCACGTGCGCGTGCCAGAGCGCTGGAAACCCAAAGACCAGCTGGTCGGTGTGCTTGTACCTGTTTTTTGGCCATTTGGGGGGCCATTTTCAGGCCATTTTGGAGCCAAAATCAGCCCAAAAAAGACCTGAAAATGGCCTGAAAAACGGCCCAGAAATGGCCCCAAAAAAGGCCCCAACACCGGCTGTTTTTTGGGCATTTTTCGGGTTGTTTTCCAGCAGTCTGGCACCCATGAAGACCAGCACATGTGTGTGCCAGAAACCAGAAGAACAGCTGGCAATGGCACATGTGCCCACAGAGAGGGCTCTGTGTGCCACCTCTGGCATGCATGTCATAGGTTTACCATCGTGGCACTAGAATAAAATGTGATCCATCAATTTGTAAATTGATGTACTGTATAAACATAGCCCAATTTTAGTCTTTCTTCCTTGTCTAGGACATGCTATATCTGATCTAAACACTTATCCTTGATCCTTCTTTGCTGATGTGTTTTTCTTCTTTTTAAAGTTGACTTTCTTTTTAAAAAAATATCTTTGAAAACCAGTAGTCAGACCTTCCATTCTTCAATGGGTAACTTAATTGTTTCCCCAAATCCTGAAAATTCCACCCCCCAAAAGAAATCTCTATGGGAAATTATTAAGATCTTTCCTTATCTATCAGAAGATTTTGGGTAATTGATTGCAATTCATCACAGGGACGGAGACAATTTGTTAAGGTGTTAGTTCTGGTGAATAACTCAGTACAATTATCCCATATATCTATGAGAATATATCCAATTCCCATTTAACACACAGCATTTCACAACAATCCGGAATAAATTAATTGTTTCACAGCAAGGACAAGCTGAGAGGGATTAATTTACAGTCAATAGAAATGCAAATGAAGATCCTTCTAATTTAAACAGGTGCTATTTGCAAAAGAGAAAGGAAGTTTGGCATAGTGGTTAAAGCATCAGGCCGCTAGAAACTGGGAAACAAGGAGTTCTACTCCTGCCTTAGGAACAAAACCGGCCAGGTGCTCTTCAGCCAAACACACTCTTCAGGCCTAAGAAAAAGGAAGCATGGCAAACCATTTCTAAATCTTGCCAAGAAAACTGCAGGAACTGGTTCAGGCAGTCAGCAATGGCCATGAAGGGGCCATGAAAAAAATTGCTAAAATTGATGCAAGGTAGTAAGATATTATAAGGTGTTTCAGCTGTTCTCCCAGGCTACTGTGTCATCACAGTCACTTTTTAAATTATGTTTTCTTCTGTAGAATTCCAGGAGTTATGTGAAAAATACTTCTCGTTTTCCAGTACCAAATCAAGAGTAAGTATAAAACACTACCTAGACCAAGATCCTTTGGATAGGGATGTAATGGCTTTGCATTTGTTTTGGATAGGGGGACTCTTTTCTGGACTCTTGTCAGTTTCCTGCATCAGTCCTTTTCTCAAATCATAATATCAATAAAATAACAAAATAGAGTAGTTCAGGAATTGCTAAAATGGGGGGGAGGCAGGCTAAGCCCTTTAGCATCCCTTTATTTCCTGGAATGCTGCATGCCCCCCACATAGGCTCTCTCAGGAAAGAAAAGTGATGGTGGGACGCTGCTGGCAGGACTTCTTCAGAAGTGTGCTCTCCTGCCCCTCCGGATGAACATTGAGGGTGATAGGGCATCTGGATGGGAGAACGAAGAACCAGCCATCTATGTCCATCTACTCACGTATACAGGCTTGACCCCTTGCTGCCCTCTACAACAGCAATCTTTGGAACATAGCTACAACATCCATTCAAATGATACATTGTCCACTTTTTTTGTTTTATTTTCTCCCAAATCAGACAGAGGCATAAAAATGTCACCATGGTGAATGTTTTCTAACAAAGATCCAGATCTGAAATTGCCGATCTTACAGAAAATTGTTAGAATGATGAGTGGGGTGGGGAAAGGTCTGTATGTTGTCTAGATTTTTTTGCCTAGATGTATAATAAAAGTTTTAAGGACATGTTGAGGATGCTTCTGCAAAATGATTACTAGGTGCTGAAGCAGCATTTCTCAACCTCAGCAATTTTAAGAAGTGTGAAATTTAACTTGGAACATACTGGCTGGGGAATTCCGGGAGTTGAGGTCCATAAATTTTAAGGTTGCTGAGATTGAAAAACATTGAGCTGAATGGATTTATACAATCAGATGGTTACTTACAAACAGGGCCAATTGTAGGTTGTAGGTCAAATAAGCACTGGCTTAGGGGCACCACATTTTAGGTGGTATCAAAACTGAAAAGATTTCCCAAAAGAAAATGCGATTAAAAAGAAAATGCAGAAATACCTTATTGCATATATGGGAAAAAATAAAAAAAAATCACTACATAAAAATTCCGAGATGGCTTTCAACAATGGAAGCAATAATTTACCCA
>JAOYMU010000077.1:78636639-78650080 GCA_025802295.1 Psammodynastes pulverulentus
AGTTTTGTGTAAACCACAGTATGGAATGAATCTATAATCAAATTGCAGAAAAGCAATCAATGTGCATTTCAGCAAGGAGATATTATATTTTTTTCCTTTCTTTGCCTCTTTATTGCAGTTTACTTGGTTAAAATGTTTTCAATGAAACACATTTTCCTCAATTTAGATCCTTGTATATATGCTGAATGCCTGGCTGGGAATGATGGGAGCTATAATCCAACCTGGATGAAGAAAGGCAGAAAAATATGAATGTTATCTTTCTTCAAAGGTTTAACTTTATCTTTCCAGAACTTCAAGGTTTTCCCCTAAGTCAGTGTTTCTTAATCTCAGCAATTTTAAGATGTGTGGACTTCAATTCCCCAAATTCTCCAGCCAGCATGAAAAGACCCAAGCATGTATGAAGAATTTTAAGACATGAAGTACTCACATCTAAAATTGTTGAAGATGAGAAACACAAAACCCTATGTCATGGAGAAATAATGCAGGTGAGCAGGTCCAGAGTGCGTTTCCTGGACGGTGGGCGAGAAACCATAATAGATCGGACATAAAACAATAGCATACAAATTAAATGCTGATTTCAGTGTAGCTTTTGGTTTTGAACTGCAGAAACCAGGATAACCAGGGGATGGCAGTAAAGAAGCAATTTTTTATCTCTAGCTATTGATTGCCTTTTAGTGGTTGCCCGGATGTTTGCAACCCTCTCCTGGGACCCGTTTCGTCTCAGCGTTCACATCATCCCGGAAACTCGAATGTTTATCTGAGCCAGAGCGCGGACACTCAGCTCGCCCAGCTGGACAGGAGAGTGTGTCCTGAAAGCGCACCTCTGAGGAGGCGGCTGTAGTCTTTCGCTTTACCAAGGAAGCTTCCCAAGTAGCCCCTCGCCTCTACAGGACAAAAGGAGCTTCCCGACCAAAGCAGAAAACACGATCCGCTGCAAGTATAGCATCTCTAAAGCGAAGCAGAGATTTTCCCACCGCCACCAACATCTTCTCTTCTCTCCTTTCCCAGTTTGACACATTAAGTCTCCCTCGCTAGGCAAGGCAAGGCAAGAGAAAGAGGTCGTAGCCAGGAGGAGGCGGGATGCCTTTGTGGTTCGCGCAAAAGCGAAGCCCGAGGGAGAAGGAGGTCCAAGGGCGCCAGAAGATGCGCGCGCGCATCCCCCCCAGGCCAAGTCCGGCCTGGTCAGTGCTTGGAGCGTTTCGCTGCGACCGGCAGTCTCGCTTGCCCGCACACCCGCCCTGATCCCACTGCAATGTTACCCGTAGGAGGAGCGACGGTCCGCGCTCGCTTGCTCTGGGCCCCCTTCCTCCTCCGTGTCACTTTGGGTGGCGCCCGGCCGCTGCCAGCTCTCGCTGGGCTTCTCGTCTCGTGGGGCGCGCCTCGCTCATGCGCTTCGCGGCGGTGGCGGTACTTGCGCGCTGTGTGCGTGGAAGAATAGGCAGCTCCCCCCCTCCAGGGTATGGCCCTCCCCCTTTTGTTCTACGCCGGGCGGAGAGCACTGGCCACGCAGCCTCTGCTCGACCTTTCTCGCTCTCCTTGCCCTCGGGAGTCGCGCCTCCAATCGGTCAAAACAGATCCGCCGCTCGCCAAGCAAGCGCCCGCCTCTGGGGGAGGGTGGTAGCACTGGAAATACTGTATTTTTTAGCGGCAATCCCACGCACGCTTACCTGGGAATCACCCTCATCGAACACGATGGGATATACTTCCGAGTCAAGCCCACATAAGGTTGCGATTTACGGTTCTGATTTAGTGTTTGGAGGCTAATTGTTTTCTTCCTTCCCTTTCATTTTTTTTCCTTTCTTCCTGTCTTTCTGCTCCTTCATTTCTGCATTCCTCCTCTTTATAAAATAGACTGAATTCTCTGGCCAACGTTAGGAATAGAGAAATGGGATGTCTTCCCACTTAATTTATCATCCTCAATAGAAAGAGGTTTGTCACTCTAGCCATTCAAATTAAGTGATTTAAGGAGGAATCCCCTTGACATGAAAACAAGAAAAACCTCTTAGCATTTTTCTTTTGAAGACAAGCTCAACAATCCTGAACAATCTGATATCCTCCAGGTATGTTTAGTATGGTTCCCTCCACAACCCGGTTGGGATAAGAAAGTTGGAGATTAGTTTTTGTTTTTATACCATTGTATTAATGTTAAAGTTGATGTGTAATTTATATTTTATCTATGTACACAGAGTAAGAGAGAGACACGGACTTGTTTAAAACTGTATTTATTTGATCTCCAGTTTTAAAAATTCCAGCAACTTAATAGCCTGGATGATTTTTCTCCTTATTCCGCTAAAAATAATCACAACTTCATTAGTAAATGTATTTTTAAAAGTAGCTTTAAAGGTTTTTCTGGAACACTGGGGAAGGGTGGAATTCCATACCACATATGTATGGAAAGTTGATAAATGAACTGAACCAACTGTACAACTTATACTCATTGAACTTGTTCAGTGATGCCTCTGCTGCCTCAGGCATTAGTTGGTTGACTTGGTTTGTGATGCCACAGCATAATCAGAAATAATTAACAACATCAAAGCTCCTACATTTACTGTTTGCTTTTCAGAGAAAAGCAGAAACATCAGTTTGGTTGGCTCTGACATCATAAAAATGGTGCCAAAACAGAATCATATCTTATAACTTCTGTTCTTGCATTAATAGTGAGACCTAAACAAAAAAGCCACTGTGAGTTAGTGGGAAGAGCAAACTACAGGTTCACTCAAGAGCAGAATATTTCTGATTGCAAGTAATAAAAGTATACATAATAAAAATGTAACATCAATGATAATTCAGTTTTTAATAGTCTGGGTCACCAATCACACATGCTTCATAGCTATGCATTCTTCAAAAAAGTAAAAACTTCCAAGATTTGCAACTGCCTTAGTTCCCTTAACACTTCACAAATGCAGTATATGATCATTCTACAGTATCACAACTAAATCAACTATCTAATAACCATGGAACTCTACTTCCTTTCTTTACTAAGGAGTGATGATTGTATCTAAAGAACACAGAATCCCATTGCCTAAAGCATATCCAGTAATTCTCTTCTTTATGTGACCAATAATGTCCCTGTTTCTTTCATTATTTTCCCTTTACATAAATGTTTATTTCTCTGAAAATCTGCAAGAGTTGCCCAAAAACGGTATGTGAAGTCAAGGAAAAGTTTACCTTCAGATCTATGAAAAAGAAAAGTTGTTACATTTCAGGCTCACTGTACTTCCTTACCACATCACATTTGACAGAAGAGACACAAATGTCACTAGAGGTATATGTGTCTGGACTCCATTCTTGTGCATTATATCACTCTTTCTTTACCTTGTAGTAGCAAAAGCCAGTATCATCCAAGAGTCCAAAGAGATGTGAACAATCAAGACTTTCCAGATATAGTTCTCAAAAGGGCCAATATGTGAGGGATGCCAAGGAGTTGTAGTATTGACCACACCTGAAGGGGTCCCTGGTTCTCATTTCCAGGACTATAAAGTCTTGGGTCAACTTCATATCCATTGTAAACAACTCTAAAGCTAATGGCCCAGTCTGAAATCCATTATTTTCTTCTCTCCTCAAATAACTTATAATGGAGGAAACTGCATTAACCTTTTGGAAGAAAAGATCACAATGACAAGAGAAAACATGATGGAGAATAGCCTTGAATTGATGCACATTTAGATGCTAAGAAATAGCTTCTAGCAGAGGGAATGGAATTAAAAATAGAAAAGATAAAATAACTTAAAATGAAATAGGTAAGGGAATGCTGGAAGGAGTATTTTAAGAGATCTGTATGATAATGGTAGTATAGCAAAGAATGGAACTAAAATGAATACCATAAATGTTAAGAGAAAAAAATGATGAAAATGAAGTAATAGATGCTTTGGGAAGGCTGAAAATGACAAGGCTGCAAATATAGGTGGCATAACTAAACAAATATTAAAATATAAATAGGTTTGCTTATGAAGCAGACAATTTCTTTAGCATATTCATGAAGATGGCACCTTTGCCTGAAGACTGGAAGAATGGAAAGTAATGAAAAGGTATCTAGAGTGAATGCAGAAACCATAGAGCAATTAGCCTGTTAAGAAGGCTTGGGAAGATGTTTGATAGTATTCCAAGGGAATAAGAATTGACAAGAAGCAAAATTTAGGAAATGCAATAAGGCTGGACAAAGGGTACAAAGATCCCATTTTTGCTTTGAGAAATATAAAAACTCACAAAATAGAGTTTATTATATCTTTATTGATGTAGCTTAATAAAGTGAATAGGCATGAATTATGGGATGTTTTACAGAAATACACAACTGAAAGTGGTTGTTGGGGGCAATAAGAGAAGTATATAATAGAAGTAAACCATGCGTGTAAATAAATAGAGCGCCTAGGACAGTGATGGTGAACCTTTCAGCCCTGATATGTCACCAAAAGTAGTATGGCGTGTCACCATCATTGGCCTATGAAATTGTTCAGTGCTGATCTGGAAAGAACACAAGGAGAAGTGGTTGCACTCTGTTGCTACCTCTGTAACATTTCCTGAACACATGTGTTTTCCTGGGTCTGGACAGCAACTATGATAGGACAGAAAATGATGCAGGATGCTTTAAGGAGCTGCCAAGAATTGCTGAATCTGAAACACTTCTAAAAACAATATTGCTTTCTTCTCCAACTGAAAATTGGATGCTGATTGAGATATGATGGAAGTATATATACATGAGAATAAATAGGATTCTTAAAGAGCGGTTCAACAATGATAGGAATAAGACAAGGATGTCGTATTTTAAATTTGTGGCTAAATATATAATAATTGCTTGGGATGATATCAAAGGGGTCTTCATTGGGGATATTAATGTATCATATATATATTATAATGTTATTTGAGAATCCAAATGCATAGTGATATAGATATAGATATATTATATGATATGTATTGTATGATGCAACATATTAGATCAGATGGCAGCAAATAAAAGTAGCCAAATTTATTAGATCCAAAAGAAGAAAAACAGGGGCCACTCAGACTGGTACTTAAATGGGAGACCACTAGGATATTCTAGATTTGGATTTTATTTTTAAAAACCTCAAAACAAGACAATGATTTGTCTGTTTCTGTTATGGAATCATGTGGAATTGAGTTTGGCTCAAAGCAATCTTTGTCTTTGTATTCTGTTTTTAGAATAGTGTTTTGTTGTATTTATTTTACCCTCATCTGTCTTTATATCTTTGCAATTGTTTTGTTACAGCTGGCTGATAAGATAAGAACATCAGTGGCCTCAGTGTCTTCCCAGCAGCAAATGTTCCACTGTAAGTTGCCCTTTTTCTTTTATAACATTAAAGTATGTTATGCTGTGCTTCGTCTTCCATGCATGAATTTTGCAAGCTTGTTTTATAACCAAGTTCTTTCCATCCTACTCTGCAAATAAACATGTATTAACTTTATTGTGGATTCATTGTGATTTTTTTTTCTGTTTCATATCAGCTGGCAGAAAATATTACTTTTTTTTAAACCTGATTTTTGTTCTACCATGGAAATAAACAAACAAACAAATAAATACTTCTCCCAGAAATGATACGTTATATTGTATGTGTATAAGTGTACAGTAGTTTATTCTGTTTCCATTTGGCAAGGGGTTTTTTGGGTGTTTGCTTTTTTTGCAAGCCCTTTAAAAATTGCAGAATTAGCTTGATGATCATGTTACTGCCTGGTCAGCACTGTATACATTGCATGAGTAACACAATTTCATTTGGGTTCAGTAATTCCCAGAATATTTTAATTTGAAGCTACATGGTTAATTCCTTTGAGAGGGCAAAACTTCCATAAAGAAACAGAAATCACATTACAACAATGATAGCATTCTGGTTCGGTTTTGAGTGTGTGTGTGTGGGGGAAGGAGTAGAGGAACAACGCATCAAATTGTGTCAGTTTCTGGAATGGTTACCATACCAGGGAACCCTTGCTACTGGGGAAAAAATTTCCATGGTTTTATTCTTTTTCCCAATCTGATCTCTTGGAATGTATCTTGATGATTAGTTACAAGAGAGATATAGTCAAAGATTTAGCGGGAAGGACTATCTCAGCGTTCTTCCACAGCAACTATCAATTTGCTTGTCTTGTTTCTCTCTTTATCTGAGAATTTCTAGACTACAGAGCAATTCTCTGATCTCCATTTCTGCATTGAAGTCTTTAGCAGCAGGAAATAATGGTCTTGTTCTTTCAACGGATCTCTTCAAGAAATTCCAGTCCTTAATTTCTAGTAACTGCTGCAATTGTACAATCTAAACATCATGTCCTTGTAAGTGGAAGGTTGAACTACCCATTTAAAAAGTCTTTCCTAAGACTACTCACAAAGAAATATGCAACTGTCATGTTTTTCCCCTTTGGCAAGTAACAGCACTAATCTATGCAAAGTAACCAGTCTGAATTTATTGGGAAATTAGTTGCCAGTCTGAATTTATAGCCACAACAATTCTTTCTTTCCTCTATCGTCCAACTTTTTTTGCATTTCTTTCCTCTAAAACAATGACAAAATGCTTTGTTGTCTTTT
Organism: Psammodynastes pulverulentus; assembly: GCA_025802295.1. Classification (NCBI taxonomy): domain Eukaryota; kingdom Metazoa; phylum Chordata; class Lepidosauria; order Squamata; family Psammodynastidae; genus Psammodynastes; species Psammodynastes pulverulentus. The sequence continues at coordinate 78,643,166 of JAOYMU010000077.1, forward strand.
TGCTTGAGTGTCAAAGTTGACAAATGCCTGGAAAAATAGCTGAGATTTTATTATTTGATTTTTAAGAGGAAGACTAAGATCAATGATATGCACTGCTGACTTCTTGGGGTGGGCGGAAGAGAAAAGCAGGTATTTCTACTCCTCTGCCCATTTTTGCCTTGGAACGTCCTTCTCTGAATGTCTTTTTCCATAACACAAACAGATACACCTGTAGCTAGTCAGCTGAGTACTGCTTAAAACCTTTGACTGGAATCAATATAAGACAGCATGACTTCAATTGGATTTCCTTAAGTCAGAGAAGGACAACCTGTGGATTCTGGTTCAGTGTCTTTTTAGCTCTTCTCTGAACCCAACAATTAAGAAACTAACGGTGTCCTATAAATTTGACATATACAGCAACTATGGAAATAAAGTTAAAAACACCCCTAAATTCTCCTCCAAAATGAAAAAAAAAATGGGAATCTAAGCACCACTCATTTTGCATGGACTCCATCAATTGTGTGCCTACTTTCCCCAAAAATGTTATAAGCAATTCCCAGCCACTAAAACTTTGCCTAGTCCTCACTAAAGTTTCCATTCTTTATAGTCTCAGGATCTCATATTCAGTAGTCACAAATGTTGGCCAGCAGGCAGAAAAAAGTCCTAGGCAAAGGCTGACTCTTTTAAGAACACCCACCCTTTACCGATGGGCAGTTATAGAAGGAGAAAAAGCCCAGTTGCCTTGGCAAGATGGGCAGCATAGAAGTCTTAAAGCTAGTTGAAGCAAGAATTATGGAGCTCTCCAGGGTCCTGCAATTCCTGTCAGATTCCATCCAATTGGTTAAATTCTTTTCTCCTGCAAGGCTCCATCCTAGTCAAAGCAAGACAATATCTTTATATTCTGTACTGCCAAGGGAGCGAAATCTTTAAGAGAACATATGGAGTATATTGTGTGTATATTCTTAGAGTAGCCTTCGCTAACATTCTGCCCTCCAGATATATTGGATTTGTAGAATTGGCCAAAGTATACCTACCGGTATGTGTTTCTCAACCAATATGTTTTCATCACTGATCACTTTCTTGGGGGGTGGGGGAGTAGATTTATTGTCATTGCTTGATTGTTCAGTTTATGTATTTCTAAAATACACAAGAGAATCATCCGATCTAGGGCTTCGTTATAAGTTCCTCTTGAACTTGTCTAATCACAAGCGCATCTGGGTCTGCAGGAGGAAACAACAAATTGCCTCATTCCATCAAGACCTGCTTATCTATCATGAATTTGACAACCAAATGCAAAATGTTAACATCCGGTCATGGTTAGATCCCATTTGTTTTGACAATTCCTTCCATAGAGTGCTTGATGCAGATTTATAACCCACCCCTTGAAAAGCCTCATTAATCCCTACAGTTGCAGATTCAGCAGATGAGTACCAATGGGATTATGAACTAAACATCCCCTTGGAAACAAAATAGAGGAATCAGTATGTCTTGGGGAGAAAAATAGGGGAAGATATAAGGGGACAACAGACAAACACCCACATCCTAGCAAAGAACCCCATGCTCAATGACAACACAGTGTTGTGCTAATGGGTATTGGAAGTAAAAAAAAATAAATGCCTTAAACAGTGGGCCTTGGACGGTATTATATTTACCCAAAAGACAATTAGGTGATCCTGAATTTAAACAATACTGACCCCCACTTTTCAGAAGGATTAGAAAACCTAATACAGTGGTACCTCGGTTCACGAACGCTTCTGTTCACGAACAACTCGGTTCACGAACAGAAAAGTTCATAAAAATATGCTCCGGTTCACGAACTCCACTTTGGTTCATGAACAGGACCCACGGCCATTTCCTGCCTGCCACATGGTCGTGACTTCCTTTCGGAGGATCGTGGTGGAGAGAGAAGAGAGAGAGAGAGATGTGCCTCGGTTCACAACCAATTCGGTTCGCGACCAGAGTCAGTTCACCAATTAAATTTGTGAACCGAGGTATCACTGTATTTGGAAAATTGCTTCCATGTATATCTGTTCTATGTTTTTATTTTTATTGAATATATTACCTTTTCACCAAGGGGCACTCAAGACAGCTAATTAAGTTTGAGTTTATATGTATGTAAATCATGGTTTGTTTATAATTGGATTTAGCTACAATTAACTTGATTCTAATAATGCATTAATCCAGAAACAAAGGTTTTTAAAGCACAAGGGCTGGATTCATATAGCATATTAAGCCAAAAACTAAAACAAATGTCTTTTTTATTGTGTGAATGAACCCCATACTTACTGGTGGAAATGATTTATAAGTTACATATAATCTGCAGTATTTTTCTCAATTTTCTTTGGGCCGGGGGAGGAGTCTATTAATAGGAAAACTTTAACCTTTCCCCCCCCAAGGCTATTTTCCACTCTGACCCACACAATGATTTACTTAGAAAATAACACACCACATTTATTTTTTAAGCAGGTTTCTTCCAAGTGCACAAATGTAAGGCTGATCCTAACATTAGATAAACTAATACAGCTAATTTCTAAAACCATGCCAAGAAAAGCAGCTTGTTGGGAGACCAGGAGGGCCGAAGCCCAGAGGTGGTTTTCATGTATGGTTCAGACTCCAGCCCTCTGGAACAGCCTCCTGTCGGACGTTTGATTGGTCCAACTTGCGGGACCTTCCAGAAACTGCTGAAAACGGAGCATTTCCAGAGGGTTGAAGGGGAATTGACAGCAGACGCTGTTTCAAGTTATATATTTTTGTATTTTATTATAATAATGTATTTTTGCTATCTCTTGCGAGCTACAAGTTTTTTATGATTATGATGAGATATTAGTGCAATACATAAATAAATAAATATTCCGGCGAACTGGTCAAACTAGTTTAAAAACCCTAAAGAATTGTAATTTGCATTGTATTAATTGGGAGAAATCTTATTTAGACCCAGTGGATTTCATCTGAATGCTCTAGCATTAAGGAACAAAGGATATTAACAAATGTTATATAGGGGAGATAGTTTCTTCAGGATCACATCAGGAAAAAAATAAATTCCTTGTCTGCCATGATCCCCATAATCGTCAAATATCCCCAGGACTTTTATTTCAAGCCTGTCCATTAAATACAGATGCATACTGTAGTCCTCAACTTACAACCACACTTAGGACAAGAATTTCTGTTGTTGATGCGGTCATAAAGCAAGTCATGACCAGACCTGATTTTACAATCATTTTTATGGCAGTCATGTGGTTCTTAAGCAAATTCAGCTTCTCCAGTTGATGTCTTTTGTTAGAAACTGACTGGGTAGGTCAAAAATTGCATTCATATGACCGTAGGATGTTACGACCAGTTGTAAATGCAAACCGATTGCTAGGAACCTGAATTGCAGTGTGACCCAAGGGAGGGTGGGGGTTGTGTAATGGTCATAAGTGGGATGACAGGTCATAAATCACTTTTTCTGTCATAATTTTGAACCATCTTTAAATGGATGGTCCTAAGCTGAGGACTGTCTGTATTTAATGAATCTTTAACCCAGTGTTTCTCACACTTGGCAACTTTTAGATGCGTGGACCTCAACTCCTGGGATTCTCCAACCAGCATGTTCACATATCTTAAAACTGCCAGTTTGCAAAACACTAGTTTAACCTGTGGTCCTTTACACTGTTTATGTTGATTTGACGATACTGCATGTAGTGGAAAGAACTCATTATGATGCCTTCTTGCCAGGGTTGACCGTGAACGAATCCAGGCTGTTGGTCCAGACAGAGCGGCTTCAGAGTGGCTCCTTCGGTGTGGTGCATCGGTGCGCTACCATGGCTATGACAAATGGCAAGAAGATTACAATGCACTCCCTATGGGGCCGTTGGAGAAATATAAGATCCAAGCAATCAATGCCACAGAATCTTGCATCATGAACAAGGGATTCGATTATTTGGGTATGTTACGGAGCCTAACATAACATAACATAATTTAATCTGTAAATATTCCCAGGCAAATTGTTTGATAAAGTTTGTTATATGCCTGCTAGCTCATTCTCTTTGTGTTGCTTTGATACAAGAAGCTTGCCTTTTTAAAGAATTGTGCAAAGGACATCATAGAAACTACAGCCTATTTGGTGTATTGCTTTTGTGCGTGGTGAAATTTGCCTAAGGGAAGTTCATTTCAATAATAGTGCATAGCAGTTATTTCATTTGCACCACTATTATCTTGATGGTATCTACTGAAATCAGGAAGGCAATCCCCACTCTCCTCATAACACAATTTCCTTTAGCTATTTCATGTCAGTCTTTCACAAGTTTACCAAAAGAGTAATTTTGAGACTATAGGCAACCTTCCCTGACCTGCTGCCTTCCAAATGAGTTGGGTTTCAATTCTTATAATGCCTAGCCAGTACAAGCAAAGCACAATTGGTTCTTAGCCAGGTTAGGGAGGATTATGTTTAGGAATATATTTGCCTTACAAGTAATACAAAACAGAATATGATTTTGTTTGGATTATAGGATACATGATATTCTCCATTAAGATTTAGAGTTATGTGCAAACCAGGAAACTGGACTTATAAAATCCTGATTAGTTAGTTGTGGGTTTTGTTATAATATTGGTCCAACTAAGTCTCTGACAAGCAATAGCTTGTAAATCTATTGTATGTAGACAGATGCCTTGCCTAGAGATACTAGAAATTGATCCGTGTCCTTTTCTCAGAGTTATAGTCCTTTCTTTGAAGAGGAAAATAACTTTCACCAAAGGTTCCTAAAAAAAAACTTTTTCAAAAATTTCTATAAGAAGATAAAACTATTTTCTCCACAGTTGTGAAAAAAAACTGTAAGGGAAGGGGATTTTGCCTATTCAGTTGCACCCCATATAATATGTAAGGCACAAATTCATTATCGTAATCCTAAATTATATGTGACCTCATGGAATTGCTTTACCAAAATCAGAATGGTTTGATTTTATCTAATGCCAGTAGAAAGCCTCCACTTACTGTAGTTAATGAAGTTTGCTATTGTGATTGTTATTGCTGGGTTTGCAAACTAATAGTGACTTAGCACGTTCCATATGATGGAATAGTTTTACATTAAGTTTTTTAATTCTTAATATCCAAGTTAATATCATGCAACAAACTGAACTAAAACTAAGCAAACCAAATTGTGACTTAAAATGATGCGAGTCCAGTCAGTATATGGATAAGAGCAGAAGCTTTTTGTAATAAGGTCTTGCCTTGTAGCAAAAGACATTATGCTATTTCAGATGGTCTAAAGCATCTTGAAGAAATAAAGTTTTGCAAGTGCATATACATTGAGGATGCATGCTTACAACGGATTAGTGAGACTCCAAGCCTGCAGAAGAGCCTGCTGCGTTTGTTTCTCATTTCTTGTGGAAATGTTACAGACAAAGGCATCATTGCATTGCATAAGCTCAGGTATGTAACACAGTTAAGACCCCTCTATATTTTATAAAGTAGTGATGCTGATTGTATGGGATCCTTCCTGCAGCCTAGACCCGTGATGGCGAACCTATGGCACGTGTGCCAGAGGTGGCACGCAGAGCCCTCTCAGTGAGCACGGGCACGATTGCCAGCTGCTCTTCTGGTGTGCATGTGTGCACTGGCCAACTGCTCTTCGTGGGCACCTGAAAACTGCCAAAAAACACCCCAAAAGCAGGCTATTTTTCGGGCCTTTTTCAGGCCATTTTCGGGTCATTTTTGGCACGAAAAACAGTCTGAAAACGGCCCAAAAATGGCCCTAAACACGGCCAAAAAACAAGCATGCACACCAGCCAGCTGGTCTTCGGTTTTCCGGCGCTTCAGCACATGCGCATGCATGTTCATGCACACACGTTCCGGTTTGGGCACTCAGTGCTGAAAAGGTTCGCCATCACTGACCTAGACAAATTAGAGACAGTTAAGCTCTTGGTGTTCTCTGAGCTTGGTTATTTTCCTTCATTAAAGGTAGTCTTTGATTTATAACCACAATTAGAATTGGAATTTCTGTCCTAAGTCATTGCAGTCTTAAGATCAGTTGGACCTGATATTACTATGATTTTCATACAGTCATTAAATGAATCAGATGGTCATTAATTAAATCACAGTTATTAAGCAAATCCCGCTTCCCCAATCGGCATCATTTGCAATGACTTGACCGTGGGATGCCACAACCAGTTGTAAAGGCAAACTGGTTCCAAATGCCCCAATTGTGATGATGTGACAACAGGGGTGGTGTGATGGCTCAGAAGTGCAAGTACAGGTCACGAGTCATTTTTCCAAGGCTGCCATTAACTTTGAACCATTATTAAACAAACAGTTGTAAGTTGAGGACTACCTATAGTAGGAAACTTGTTACGCATAAACGACTAGCAGTCTTCACTGCACTGATGATGATACTTAGCCTACATTTGCAGGAAAACCACCCAGCTTAGAGAAAACTAAGAGCCCCACAGTGCAACCCTGAGCTACAGGTGTTCTGTACTGTTGAAACTAGAGACTATTTACAATATATGTGCAGATCCATGTGTCTGTCTAGAATTCTGATTGGGCCTCCATCTCTAGATGTCTTTGCCTTTGTGCACACTGGAAAGCTTACAGCACGTTAATTGCTTCAGTTAATGTACAGGTCGTTTTTGACTTAACAACCATTTGTTTCGTGATTGTTCAAAGTTACAACAGCACTCAAAAAGGTGACTTATAACTTTTTTACACTTACGACCGCTGCAGCATCCCCATGATCATGTGATTAAAATTTAGATGATTGGCAACTGACTCGTATTTATGACAGTTGCAGTGTTCCGGGTCACGTGATCACCTTTTTCAACCTTCTGATAAGCAAAGTCAATGGGGAAGCCAGATTCACTTAACAACCGTGTTACTAACATAGCGACTGCAGTGATTCAATTAACAACTGTGGCAAGAAAGGTCATAAAATGGGGTAAAACTCACAATTGTCTGTTGCTTAG
>JAOYMU010000077.1:78651743-78671306 GCA_025802295.1 Psammodynastes pulverulentus
CTTGCCATTTTTACTCCAACACATATTAGGGACAATAATGGAAGTCAGGTTCAATTTAAAAATCTTTAGCTTATCGAAATACTTACAAAATAGCAAAGAAAATGTGGTTAATCAATCAAGTAATTTATTACATTTCCTTGACAGAGAATAACTTCATTAGCACAGAAACAGAAGCTGAGTTCCAGATTGTGCCCAGCTCTAGTTAGTTTTAATTCTGATTTGCAGAACAAGTTACAGTAGTTTGGAACATATACCTTGGCTTTCAAATACAGTGGCTATCTTCACGCATAATGCTATACAATACCCAAACCAAAACATCACATTATGGTTTGGTGTAATGGATGACTCCAGCAAGAGTGAAATCTGGGTGGCACTTTCCAGAGACATGGCCTGTTGCAACAAGCAAATCCAACAGGAATATTTTGGGGTGCACAAAGAATAAGAAATGTAACAAGCTTGGCCCAACCTAATCAAAATCTTCAGCTCAAACAAAGCTGAAAAATGCTAACAAAACTCAGAACACAAATATTTTTTTCTTTTCTCTTCTAATTGAGAATAAAAGCAAAATGTAAGCACGCAGAAATCTCACAGCAATCTCAAGCTAATCTTTCATCAGTACAGATATAGCATGCACAAACTTTCATATCCTTTGCACTGAAGAGAGTGCAGGGAAATAGATTGAAATGACTTCCCCATAAATTCTCTTCAAAACACTTTTTTTAAAAATGTCAAGCATGACCAACCAGGTTATATTTTGATTTGTGGAACTCTATATTAATACATTGCCATTCAAGTCTGTTTTTAGGGAATCATCTGAGTATAAAAAAGAAGGCAGCTTCATGAAAGAAGGAAGTCTCTGGCACCATTAGATGGATTTGTGCTTCTTATTCACCGGACTACATTTGAAGTGTACCGTATATTCGAGTATTTGTGAAAGAGGGCACTTTATTGAGTTTTTTTTCCCAAGACATGATTTTGAGCTTCAAACCTGATCTAAAGATAATGATTGTTATTATTTCACTAAATGTTTTCCAAGCTGAGGCCTTTTCCAGGTAATATAATAAAGACAACAGAACAGAATATATAAACATTCAAAACCAAGGGGGATGTGACGCCAGAATTAAAACTAATTTTCTAAACCTGCCTCTAGTCCCTGAACCCATAATCAGTGTGGCTATATTTAATTTGGGAATAAGTATCATAGTTCTCTTAAAGGGCGTCTTCTCTTAGAGAGAATTTATCAGGCAGGATCAGGATGGGGATAAGAGGACAGTTATAATCAACGGTACCGTAACGTTGTTATTCAAATGATGCAAAATAAATTATCATCATTATATTTAAGTCATTGTGGCTTAGACCACATGTCTATGTTGTCCTGATCTACAAACAGCAGTGGGGCTGTTGGTAGAAACTATTGTGGGCAGGATAGAAGCTACCTTCAAAACATGTCCAAACATATTGTGTCTTAAGATCATCATCATCATCATCCTACAATTGTAGTTTAGGATCTCAGTTAGAAAATTGTTTAGAGTAATAATGATCTTAACAAAGAACTTCTACTTCAGTCTTTTTCAGACAGTCCATTCACCCTCTCTTTTTTTCAGTCTCTCTCTCATACACACACACACACACACACACACACACAGGGAGGGAGGGGGAGACACACACACAAACACACACACACACACACACACACACACACACACACACACACTGGATGGATCCATGCATAGAAAATTTTTGTTCTTCCTGTTTGTGTGAGCAGGGAGCTGCTTCTCACTCATATAGGAAATGCTTTTTAAAATCATAATTCAAAAGACCATGTCACTAAACACCTCTTAAGTCCGAACAACAAAACTTGATTTGCAGCTGATATTTTTATGATCTTGCCCATAATCTTAAATCATGTTACTGATATCTATTTTGTCTCATTATGAAATTGGATCTTTGATCCAATTTGGAAGCTTTCTAAGATGCCATTCATCTTCCCCATCTCTCTCACAAATCCTTTTCATTAACAAATACATTCCTGGTCCATTTAGAATAGAGATTGTTAGTCATTACTCAAATTTTCTAAAGTCTATTCCTTTTAGTGTACTATACTCAAAATAACAATGCATCCGTAGCCTTGCTTTTTAATGCCAGACCTCAATTTTAGAATACAATAATAATAATGGTAGTGATAACTAGATAGTAAATGTGACAGTACCTGGAGACAGCAGAACAGAGGATAAGGAACTGGAGAAGATAACAAAATACAAAGATCTGAAAATAGAAATAGAACTACTGTGGCAAAAGAAAGCAAAGGTAGAACCAATAGTAGTAGGTACTTTGGGTGCAATCCCAAAACAACTGGAGCACCACTTGAACACCATCGGCATTGACAAACAGCTTTACCTGGAACAGCTTGCATCCTGCAATGATATTAACTTCATCAAACATCCAGATCTGTCTATTCTAGGTCCTTGGGAAGGACTCAGTAGCGGAACAAAAATGCCAAATCCAATCTGAACATCTGGCTGGCTATGAGATGAGCCATAATGTTAACAATAACAGACTTTGTAGCATAACAAAAATGTTTTCATTACTAAATGATAAAATAAACACACTGATTAGATTTCACTGAGTAAGGGCACAGCATCCAAGTAAGAAGCAAGCAAGAGCCCAATTTTTAAATCTGAAATTAAATTGAGTTCTTGGAGACAGATATGATTTGGAGAGTTAAGAATACGAGGTAGGAGAGGAAAAAAAATACTCCATTTAGTTAAGAAGAAACAAGAAGTAGGGGAACTAATAGTAAATGTGAGACAAATTTTTTCTGGTGATCTCCCTGGCCGCTGTTTATTCTATATTTCTAGCTGATTTATAAATGAAGAGGATTGTGGAGAAAGATCTTGGAAGTAAGAGAATAAAATAAAAGATAATCAGGTAGAAGTCCCAGTGCACTTCCTAGCTAATACTAGATGTGTCACTTAAGTTTCTCCCTACACAGACCTAACAGATACTCTAGGATTGAATTAAATACAGTACACTATAAAGGTTATAGAATACCAAAATGACTCCGAAGGGTTAACAGGAGAAAGTTAATGTTTCAGCAGGTTCAGTCTCCTTCAATTCATCTGATCTTTTGCTGATAGTGTTTCCTCCAGGGAGGAACTGGCTTGATTTGCAAAGAAATTAGATTGAGCTAAGGATCCTGGCTCATTCTATACTCCTGGGACCCCTGCTGGCAAGCAAGAAACTAATACATTTTTGGAAGTGAAGGAGGATGGTAGGAGAAAATGTGAATGTGATTCCTTAAGACGTTTTAAGCTGAGAAATATAGTTATAATGTATTTTATAGTTAAAGCCGAGACAAGTTTTGAAAAACTAATTTAATTTAGAGTCGGACATTTTCAATCTTTTTTTAATTGATAATCAAAAAAATAAAGGGAAAAACACAAAAAATAATAATGATTGTGATACATTGTCAAAGAGAACCCCCCAAAACCACATAAAAGTGCTATTAAGGGGAGGGGGAGAAATAAACATAATATGACATGACATAATTATAATTAAGATGTATTTTATAGTTAAATCCAAGGGAATTTTAAAAACTTAATTCAGTTCTGAGTGAGATATTTTCATATCTTTAGTGGCCAGTTGCTGTGATACTGATAATCCTTGTTCTATGCCCCAAAGCAGTACGTGAGACCTGCATTGTGGTAAGTCATAATTTCCTAACTATAGTAAATAAATAAACAATAACCGAGTGGAGAAGCAATAAATTAGCTTTCCTGAAGGAAATTGAGGAATGGGTTTATCACATTTAACTGGAAGACAATTTCATCTGGACCTTTTTGGGAAGGTAGACAGACTTTAGAGATTGGTCCTATGATATTTAACCAGGCAATAATAGATAAGAGGTGGTAGTAAGAAGCAAACATGGAAATATGATCCAGGACAAATCACTGTTGTCTTTTGGGATGACTTGGCTATAGTAAATTTTCTATTAGTTGATTGCAATAACAATTTGTTATCAAAGAGTTTGGAAATCTTAATGTTATTTTTTATTATTGTTGTTCTTGTTAACTACTTAGTCATTAATATATAGATAGTAGGCTAATAATTTGCAAATAGATTTAGTAGTTTTAAAATATGGGGGGACAGTTCTCATGAGTGGGAAACTAATATTGTATATTAATCAGTATTCAACTAGGGCAGATGTGTCTGTGTTAGGGGTTTTTAATGCACTTTTTAATGTCTTGTTTTGTGCTTTTTTTCAACAAATTTGTTGTTGTTTATTGAAGACAACAATTTTTTTGAAGTTTTGAAATTGTATTTTGTACTTTAGCTATTTTGGGGGTAAAATAAAAATAAAATAACAAAAAGGAATAAACAATAATTGACAAGAATCACTCCAACTTAGCAGAAGATCTACCTATTATTCAGTTTGCAATACCACATTTGGGCCAATGTTCTGTTGGCAACATTCAGAGCAATTTGCATTCAGAAGATTGGTATGAATAAGCAATAGTGGGAAGTATACAAAGGGACCAACATTTAATTTTCATAGTCATTTATTATTATTTATTAATTCAATTTAAGTAGCAACCCATCTTACACATATGAATCTGAGTGGCTCACAATAATTAAGATAACATCAAAACACTAAACAAAATACAAATAAAAACAACAAAGATGTATAAAACTATATTTAAAAAACCATAGAATATAATCAATGACAGACTTACTGTACAATCCATTTATAACATTCATGTAAGTAGTCCTCAATTTACAACTACAATTGGGACCAGAATTTCCATTGCTAAGCAAAGTGGTTGAGTCACACTTGACTTTAGGATCCTTTCTGCCATGCTTGTTACTAGTGTGAATCATTGCAGTTAAGTGATTCACACAGTCATTAAGCAAAGCGACTTTCCCCACTGACTTTGCTTGTTGGCAACCAACTGGGAAAGTTGCAAATGAAGACTGTATCATTCTGGGACACTTTAGCCATTGTAAATATGTGCTGGTTGCCAAGCCTCAGAATTTTGATCCCGGGGAAAACTGCAATAGTTGTAAGTGCAAGGCCCAGTTTAAGTCACCTTTTTCAGTGCTGTTATAACTTTAAACAGCAACTAAACAAAGGGCTGCAATCAAGGACTACTGAACAACCACTAAACAGGGCCTACAGTTCTTACTATCAATTCATTCTTTTCTCTTAAGCCCAGTCTTCTCTCTATTTCAAATTTTTTAAAAAAATACATTCAGAAATGGGGCACGATCATCTTGTAAGCAGGTTACTTAACCTGCCAAACTCTGCCAATCCCATCTCACTGTATTCCTGAGCAACTTTTTTGACCCCTGTTTCACATCATTTTCCCATCCCTGTAAATGCTTAAGCTCCTCCTAGTCTTATGGATTCTGCCCAGCAAAAGCCCATCTAGGAATTCTACACATCTACCGGTAGCATCAAAGACCTATCTGTGTTTAAAATTGGAATCCAAACATTGGATTGAGGGAAACGGGCTAGGGAATTAATTTCGGCCAGGAAAATTAAATGGAGAAAGAATTAAAGACTTCTAGCCAATCTTCCTCTGTAAGTGACCCTTAGCCCTACAGTTATAACTTTGAGGATGTAAATATTTAAATAAATAATAATAAATAAATAAATACGTTATTGTCATTGTAGGTATATATACAATATACACATACAACAAAATTTGCACAGATGTTAGAGTGTTCATTTGAAGTTCCAATCTAGAGATATTCCTTTTAATATGGACAAAATTATTTTTATATTTTAGAAGACATCTTACAGGCTTCATAGACCAAAACAGTTTTTTTCTCTCTCTCCAAAATATTATTTTCCTCCAAAAATGGCTGAATTTCCCCCTCCACCAAATAATTTTACATTGTATCCAACTATAATGCTTAAGGGAATAAAACTGAATAAATAATGGAACTGAAGCATTTCTTCAAGCAGCAGCTTAATTGGATCAGACGATTAATGCCCTTTTTACTTGAGTGACTTAAAAGCAAAACTAGATTGCCAAATGTTATAATCCCCTCTCCTATAGAAAGAAATAGTGGCTGCCAAAGCGTTGTTGAAATGGCAGTTTGTTTTGCCTGTAAAATGCATAAAGATGCTTGCATTTGTGGAATTGTGGGATGCAAACAATGCACATAGAAATAGAGAGCTGGAGATGTGGGTTGGCTTGGACTATGGAAGAAATGTCTTTCAGCAGATGCTCTTAATCAGAGATTGGCAGAAGAAAATAATACAGGAGACCACAGTTAAGATCAGGAACCGGACTGGGGTTGTGTTGCTTTGACTGCATTTCTTTCGGGTAGGACAATATCTCCTCAAGTCCCATCCACATACTGACAATACACAGACCCCTTAAGTTCAGACAGGTGGGGGCTCTGGTGCCACTACTTTTTGTTCTGCTCATCCTTAGAGGCTTTCGGCCACGATCCTGGCTGGTTGAACCCTTGGGTGGAAGAAAAAAACCCTAGCCGTCTTTCATTCCTCCCACCCCCGATCCAGTCCCAGAAACAACCCCTTCAGGGAATCTCCTGCCGCGCTTTCCAACTCAGAGCCGGGTAGGAGGGAAAAGAGAACCCGGACAGTAATTCGGATTCCTTCCACTTCTCCATTCTCGTTCTTACACGGGGCTTGAGCCGTTGTGTCGTTCGGTCGCATGACTCACCGCTGCTCCACGGATCTCGCTCTTTGCCGCCTCCCGTCTCCGCTACGGGATCCCTTCAGCAGTAGCAGCAGCGACAGGCAGACGGGGATCGGGTGGAAAGATTGGATCCCCTTGCCAGTCTACCACCAACGTCCTCTACCACCAACGACACCTGCGAACGCACCTTGCCCGTCGTGGGGGGTGGGGCAGCGGGGAAGAATGATCGCGGTGCGGAGACCCCACAGCGCCCAAAAGAGGCAAGAAGGGGCGTCCCGGGTGGGTGGTGGTGGCAGCGGCCGCTAGGCGGCGGCGTGGAGCGCGGTCAGCTTACTCCCCTGGCTCTCTCGGAGCTTTTGGCCATAACCTGAGACTCGTGCAGCGCCTGCCTTCCAGTTTCTTGCCTGCCCAAAATCGGCCGCTCGCTGCAACGCCACCGCCGTAGCTGGGCAAGACCACAAAGGTGAAGTTTCTCGCAGAGCTACTTCAAGCGCGCCGCGACAGGAGGGGAAGCAGTATTTGGGCAGAGGCAGGAGACGAGGCTTTCTCCTCGCTCGCTCGACCGACCGCAGTCCTTCCTCTCGCCGTGCTGTCTCGGGACTCGACTGGGAAGCCCAGTGCTTTGCCAAGTGCCGCCTGAAGGGAACTTCCATCCACGAGAGGGGAACACGCGTCCCCCAGGAATTCCGGGCAGAGATCCACTGAAGAAAAGAAGCAACCGGAGCAGCAGTTACTCCTGCAACTGGGGAGTACCCCGTCGGCTCTATCCAGGATGTTACCGCGGCCAAGTACCTGAGTGCAGGCTGGTTACCGCACCCCAATTCCGGTTAGCGATACGGCGCAGGAATCTGGCTGAGTTGGATCCCGGGGCTAGAGAGTTTCACTCAAGAGGGCACCACCAAAGCATCTATCTACATCACCACTCTCACATCTGCAAAGCTTGGCTTCCTGCTGGGGTTTCCTGCAGACTTGGTGCTTATAAAGACTGTGCTAGATAGCCTGTGCCATTCCAGAAGGAAGCCACCCCTGCAAGACAGCTGGCCAGCGACAACCCAAAACGTGCAAACGGGAAGTCCCCAATAATCTGACCTTATCCTGCTCTTGTGCCAGTCCACTGGCATCATAAGAGAGTATCTGCCAAACCAGTTGGGTCCCTTCCTCCTGTTCCAGCGTTTGTTCTGTGCTTCTGGCATCATCCTCTCCTAAGACAATGCTTTAAATAATCAAGATTGAACAATCATCGAGATTTTATTTGTACCCAAGGCAGCGGCACAGGAAAGACCTCTCTAGATTCAGCTCCACTGCTCTCCAACAACTGCCCATCCCAAGTGGAAGAGACCACCAGCTGCCCTCTGCGGATGATTGCCTGCGTTGGGGTCCTTGCATGAAACCACAGAGTTTCCACGCCGAGACCAGCCTTCGTTTGACGACTAACCACCCAGAGTGTAAGGAAATATTCTTGTCAGGATGTCAGTTGTGCGAAGAAAGTTTGGGGATGACTATCAGGCAGTGGTGGCTGCACCATCCCATCGGAAACGGCAGCGCTTTGTAGACAAGAACGGCCGCTGTAATGTCCAGCATGGCAACCTGGGCAGTGAGAACAGTCGCTACCTTTCTGACCTCTTCACCACTCTGGTGGACCTCAAGTGGCGTTGGAACCTTCTCATTTTCTTGCTGACCTACACGGTGGCTTGGCTGGTGATGGCCTCCATGTGGTGGGGAATTGCTTATTTGCGTGGGGACCTAGATGTACACCAGAGCCCCAGTTCGGGACATAGCCCGTGTGTGGCTAATGTCTACAACTTTCCCTCAGCCTTCCTCTTCTTCATTGAGACAGAAGCCACCATTGGCTACGGCCATCGCTACATTACTGAGCGCTGCCCAGAAGGAATTGTGCTTTTCCTGTTCCAGTCACTGCTGGGCTCTGTGGTAGATGCCTTCCTCATCGGATGCATGTTCATCAAAATGTCCCAACCCAAGAAACGTGCTGAAACTCTAATGTTTAGCCGTGCTGCTGTCATCTCGCAGCGAGATGGAAAACTCTGCCTTATGTTTCGGGTGGGCAACCTCCGCAACAGCCACATGGTCTCAGCCCAGATCCGTTGCAAACTCATTAAGGTGGGTGAAAGGATTCCCTGGAAGGGAGGGAGGGAGGGAGGGAGGCTCATGGCGGGTAAGATTCTTCCTATCTTCTTGCTTGCGGAACTTAGCAGCTCTGCTCTAGGGCATAGCAAAGCCTTGTCTTTAAGCTTCAGATCTAGCTTCCTGTTCTAAGGCTATTTTTTTTTCCCCTCTCTGCAAAGGAGGAACAAAGAGCTATTGGAGAAGGCAAGCACATTTCATACATGATAGTGGGTGGCAAAGGAAAGCTACTGTATAAATAATACACACCAGTAGATATTAAACCAAGAATAAATGGGTTCTAAAAAAGATGCTGAAATGGGCAGCAGGAACCCCAAGGATAATGTTCACTGCTACTAAAATATACGCTTTGTGATATTTGGTAAAACATACACAATTCCAGATTTTGCTTTGGATATTTAATTTTGAGGATATAACTAGAGACTACAGATTTACTATTGTGGCCTTTTGTACTTATTAGGGGACTGTTTCCAGTAACATTCATAAGATCAGGGTGTATTTTATTCATTTAAATGACTTCAGCTTCTCACAACCTCTCTCTCAACAAACTTCAAAATCCAGCAGACATTCAATAAGCAATCAAGTTAGAAAATGTCACTGAATTTTTGCAAGTACCTCTGAGCTGCTGTAAGTCATTGGTGAACTTTGCTACTGAGTAGCCTATCTATCTTGTTAATTACACAAATAAAAATAAGGAGAACGTGCTAAGGTTCCACCACAAATGCCCTATGCTTTTGAGTTTGGGTTGCTTGATTTAAGCCAGGGCTTAGCCCAAAATGTTTATAAAACCAACTCTGAAAGACAGAGAAAATATGCTAAATGGAAAAAATGTTTTAAAGCCCATGCAGTATGCCCTTCCACTTTTCCTCTGCTGCCTTGGCTGGTGCCTGCATATGCTCTGCAATGCCAATAAATGGCCAGTGCTCTCTGCTTTGACCCCACCAGTCAGAGGGAATAGATTCCAGGCCTTTCCGTTCCTGCAGGCGACTGGTGCTACTGCCACAGCTGCCATCCCTGACAATCTGTTCAACATAAAGCCCTCACCCAAACCAATTTACACCCAGCCCACTCTCTTCCAGGTCAGACTCTCTCTACAACAGCAGGAGCAAACAATATTCAGAACAGAAACCAGGAGGAAAAAATAACACTGAAAATGCTAGGGGCAGGGAACCAAACACAGTGAATACCTTTCTGTATTCTCTGGAATTGAACATTTCTTACCTATGAATACCTTCCTACCTCTGCAGACAGGTCTGTCCTTGGCAGTGAGGAATTCAAAATATACTTCCTCTTTGCCATAATTCCACCTAGCATGGAAGAAACAACTTTCCTAGCTGAACCTAAGGCTAACATTAGGCTGAGGCTTTGGGGGCAGAAATGTAGGCTTCGACACAATAAAGAAGGTGTTAAACATCCAGAGTCTAAAACTACATCCAGGTCAGTCAATTACAAGTGGGAGACATCAAATGAAGACAGCATTAGATTACCAAATAATACCCTTACAGCAGAACCTGTCAGACAGATCATCATTATAACAAGTTGTAAAGTAACTATTATTTACTTGTACAACAATATAAGAGCTCAGTGCTATGCACTTCCTTCCACCTGAATAGACGAAAAGAACTAAAATAATTCTGATATTTGTAAGCAATGTATTGCCCCTACAAAGAAAATAAAGAGGTCTGGAACATCTGATTTTGGAAAATAAAGAAGAACCCCCAGAGAAAGAAACAGAAAGAACAAGAAAATCTGCAGCTAGATCCATTTAGTCTTTTCCTGCCCTGTGCAATGCTGTACATAAGAAACATGCCTGGACGCAAGAAGTTATAATAGTCGCCATTTCAGAAGCTAGCAAGACTTGAAATCTTTAGCAGGATGACTTCCAATTAACCAAAAACAACTAGGTATAAATCATGCCTATCTCCATTTTGATTTTTTTTTTAATTTCCTCAAACAGCAATCTAAGTACTTCTTGTGTCTTATTTTCCTATAGTTTGGATCTCTCTTCCAACTTGTAAAAGATGGTCTGTTTTTAAGCTTCTCACAGTTTTTACAACTGATATTCTAGTGAGGTGTGTGTGATAAATGTAATGGCGGACAGTTATTGCTGAATGGAATTTGTAGCATTACAGAAATGGCTGCTTTTGTTCTTATAATAATCCGGATGCACTTTCTGCTGCCTCGATATTTTTCAGAAAATCAAATGAGCACATGTTACTCCCAGGAGAAAAAATGACAGATATCATTTTAAAAGAAAGCATATAAATTGATTGTTGAGTGTAATAAAAATAACCCTACTTAACGAAAGCTTCAGTAGAAACGTTGACCTTTGACAATTCGAGGGAGTTTAGGGTTTTTTTAAAAAAATGATAATAGCATAACACTAAATACACTCTCAAGCTCTCAACTTGTGTATAATATCTTTCCAGAGCTTAGTGCAAGTCAATAAATACTGAATTTTGAATATTCTTAAACCACAGTGACAGTGAAGAATCTAGACATTAATACCCACGCATGATATGAATAATCCATAAAAGTATCTGCACAAATTGTAATAATACATGGATATCTCACCCCCATGCACACAAAATTAAGTATCCTTTCCTCCATAATTCTATCATCGGAATTCCTCACTTGTAACATACATAGAAATTATGTGAGTAGTACCACTGCTTAGTAATAGAACTGGAATTGGTGAAAACTAAGTCTAATGAATTCCTAATTAGGTCTGCTAAATTCCTTCTCCCACAATTCTATTATAAGTGGCACTTTCCTTGACTTACAACCATTTGTTTAGTGACTATTCGAAATTACAATGGCATTGAAAAAAGTGACTTACAACTAATGCTTGCACTTATGGCCATTGTAACATCCCCATGGTCACCTGACCAAAATTCAAGCACTTGACCATGGGAATGCATCTACAAAGGTTGCAACAAACCAGGGTCATGTGATCGCCATTTGCAAACTTCCCAGCTGACTCCCAGCAAGCAACGTCTATGGGAAAGTTGGATTTACTTCATGACCACATGGTTCACTTAATGGTTGCAGTGATTTGCTTAGCAACCATGGCAAAAAAGGTCATAAAATTGGGTGCAATTCATTTCACCTCTACTTTGCTTTGCAATGGCAATTATGGTCCCTATTGTGGTCATACGTTGAGGACTACCTATTCTAATAGGCCCTAATGGTTACTCATTTCTTGTTCATTGCAAGTTAATTGATAACATGCTAAATTCCATGATGAATCTTGTTGAACTATGTGGGGTTCCTTCTTGACTTTTTTGTCTGTCTGTTTGTTTGTTCCTTTGAGCCTGCCTTGACTCTTCAGGACTAATGGACTAGTCCCTGCAGTTGTCCTGACAAGATTTGCATAAGCAGTTTGCTCTTGCCTATGTCCTACAGCAGAACTCGGCAACCTTAAACACTCAAAGAGCCATTTGGATCCATTTCTCATAGAAAAGAAAACACCGGGAGCCACAAAACCTACCGGGGGTTGAAAAGCTCAATAAATCGTATGCCGGTGGGTGTCACAAATTGGTGATTGTGACACATATTTTGAGTGACAGGGAGCCGCGGCAGAGGGATGAAAGAGCCACATGCAGCTCCAGAGCCACGGGTTGCTGACCCCTGTCCTAGAGCTAAGAGAGAGTGGCTGGCTTTAATACCTCAGGCAGAACTAGAACATGGTCTCCCATTTTCTACCCTGTTGCCTTAACGACTACACCAAACCGGCTCATCGCTCTTCACTACACATGCATATATTTGTATTTTAAATAGTTAGCTGTAATTAAGCCCCACTGAAACCAATGAGACCAGCTAGTGATGACAAGTCCTATTACTTTCAAATGGTAATAAGCTGACCCTCTGTTTCAATCATTTCTCATCAATTTTTGGTTATAAAATGCACCCCATAGAATAACGAATAGCACCCCACCATAAAACCCACTAAGGCATTCTCAAAGCATTATGCTGGTCTATGTCCTGTAATAAAAGAATGCCGATTATTATAAAGGGTAAATGCTGATAATATTATGTTACCGTTTATCTTTTTATTTTGGCATACAAGATACTTGTATAACATTTTTATCTCATCCTTCCTCATGACAAGAATTATCTTGTCAGGGTCACACCTTCCAAGGTGTGAAACTGAACATGGTTTCTTTCTTTCTTCCTTCTTTTTTTTTTTTTTTTACAAATTGAATCAGCCACACAGAACGCAGGATGAATTCCAAGGCTTGCTCTTATTGGAGGGTGGCATTTGAAGGAAATCTGCAGCTAGCCAGCCCTTGTTCCTCCTGGCAAGAACTGTTTCCTCCCCATCCTGCTGTAGCCATGGCACAAGAGTAGGAAGTGCCTCAAGCTGTCACTCGTGTTGGAACGAGTTGTTCTCTGACTTGTGGCCCCAGTCCAAACCAAGTGCTTTGACTATCAAATGCAAACCTTGGTGAGTGCTAGAGACTTTTGACAGCAGGCAAGTTGTGGCAGTTGGCACCAGCAGGCATCTCAACACTTCCTAGAGCTGGATTCCAATGGTGGCATTTGAAGGTCAAAAGCAAGATAGGGAATGCATTTCTTCCTTTCCTGCTGAACTGAGCAATCTGAGCATTTCAGCTTTTAGAAGTCAAGGTTCTAGTTCCTAACATGCCAAAGTAAACGTAAGGATCAAGTCCCTAATACCCAGCGTCTCAGAGTAAATGAAAAGATCTGGAATCTTTTCTTTCCTGTGTCTTTAACAATTCTTAAGGAAAAGCTGAAGTGGCATGGGCTTAATTCTGCTCTGGAATATATTTTTAAAATATGGTTTTGATGTTGTACTGGCTGCCATTCTGCCAGGCTAACTACAGCTCAGTATTTCTCAAACATGGCAGTTTTAAGATGTATGAACACAGCTCCCTAATCAACCATCATTTCTGGGAATTGGAAGTCTATGCTTCTTAAAATTGCCAAGTTTGAGAAGCAATGCTGTAGCTTATCTATCTCAAATAAACGATTCTAAAAGAAAGTGAAATGCTGGGTTTCAAGCAAGACACCTCTTTCAGTTAGTTCTCCTATCTTACAGTTCAGATCCTGTAAAGAAATTAGTTTGCAGATTAGGCAAATACCTGGGTTACAAAAAAAACCCATACGGTCATCAATGGTGGCAAATAGGCACAGTAGCCCTGCTGATATTTCATGGCATTCTAGATTTCTGCAACCAGCTAAATAACAGTAGCTCCCGTCAGCATATGATCCACAACAGTATGGATAAAATAAGAATTAATCATTTCATATTTTGAATTTAAATGATTCTAGATAGATTAGGGTAGATTTAATGCTTTCTTCCAGCCTCCCAATCCTGCATTTCCTAAATATGTAGGAACTCAGAGTTTTTCCTCCTTGTTCTGTTTAGTAGTAACCTGGGGTGTCTTCTCATATCTTGAAAAGGCTTTGAGGTTAGGCTTTTGATGGTCAGGTGTCAGAGAGTACTTTCCACCCAAATTCTTCAATCGCTGTCATGGAGAAGCTGGATTTTTCCAAAGAAGGCTCCATTCATAAATTGCATTAAACCATGGGTTGTGGTATTAATCAGAAATCATAGAACAAAGCAGGCACATCTCACATCTGTTCAGCAATCTTTTTTGCATTAGGAAAAGCAAGCTCTATAGATTAGATGAGCTACAAGCTGTTAACTGTTCATAAGACTGGCAAAACATTATTAAACAAGGCAGCCAACAATAACAAAAAGAATTATTGTAAAAACAAGAAGGAATATCTAACTCTTAGGAGGCATACATCAGGCTCCAAGAATTCATGTGTTCCCCTGAGGCTCTGCTGGATTTGAAGGGGGTGCACCTACTGCTATACCATCCTCCTGTGCGTATTTACAAATAAGTAATGTACCCTGATTCATAGCCAGAATGGCTGGGCTTACTCATTGCACTAAGTCAAAGCCAGACAGAAACACATTATGGCTTACTGTGATTGATTTTTGTACTCAGTGGAGTGGCAAAAAGGAGTTGGGAGGGAGGGAGCCCAAAGGAGAATTTTCCTCAGATGCTTGGAAAATATCTCAATGAAGCAAAAAAAAACACCCAAAAACCTTACGAGGTCATCAAAATGCTCAAAAGAGGGTTCACACAACATATTAATCAGGAAATTATATTAGCTTTAGCTCTGCAGCGTATTGCAAATACGGCCATTATGGTTTGTAATTGTAATGTATGGTCTGTGAATGTAGCCTGGTGTGGTGGTTTATGTAACGAATAGGGTTACCGGTTCTGGGTTATGAAAATCCAGACAGTCACAGATAGCAGACATGGTTTCCAATAGGTGTCTGGATTTTATGTGGCACAAATGTATGACTCAACGATAATAAAATCATAAAATAGTTTACCATAAAATGTAAGCCCAGTCCTTTTATTTAAAAAAAGATGAAAAAGAACTGTTGGGTACGAAACATTAGCTGCTCTATTTAAAACTGCAATCTTCTCTACCCACTTATGAATACAGATTAATTCAATCTTTCTTAACATACCATAGAAAAACATGTATAAATTTGCAAGTTGTGGGAATCTAATCCATGTATATTATTGTGATTTTTCTTTGATTTGTTGTTGTGTGAATTCAGGCAGTATGGTTTATCTGTAAACCACATTGAGCAAAACATGTCCACTTGTCCAGGAGGGAAAGGCTACTGCTGTGCTTGCCCTGTCATCCTAAACTTGATCTGCAAAGAGGCCACTTTAGCTGTCTCTGCAAAAAAGGCATTTTTCCAAGATCAAGTAATTTGCTTAGTCCTACCGATGAGCACAGGGCAGGCAAATCAGTGGTGGGATTCAAATTTTTTTACTACCAGTTCTGTGGGAGTGGATTGGTGGGCGTGGCGTGGCTTGGTGGGCATGGCAGGGGAAGGATACTGTAAAATCTCCATTCCTACCCCACTCCAGGGAAAGGATACTGTTCCATTCCCTCCCCACCCCACTAACCTGCTTTCCAGCTCTGTTTTCCTGTGCAGGGCAACAAAAAAAAGACCCCCAACCAATCAACTGGGACTCAGGAGGCAGGGAATAGATGGGGGCGGAGCCAGTCAGAGTTGGTATTTGCTGGTTCTCCAAACTACTCAAATTTTCCACTGCCGGTTCTCCAGAACTGGTCAGAACCTGCTGCATACTACCTCTGACGCAAATGCTATACCCAGTTTGTAATCCCATTTAAAACCCAGAATATACAATCAAATGAACACATAAAGTAATGCTGTAATTCATTGTTTCTCAACCTCAGCAATTTCAGATGTGTGGACTTCAACTCTCATAATTCCCC
Source organism: Psammodynastes pulverulentus (assembly GCA_025802295.1). Lineage (NCBI taxonomy): Eukaryota > Metazoa > Chordata > Lepidosauria > Squamata > Psammodynastidae > Psammodynastes > Psammodynastes pulverulentus. Next base: position 78,667,859 of record JAOYMU010000077.1, read on the forward strand.
AGCCAGCTTGCTGGAATTTTGGGAGTTGAAGTCCACACACCTTAAAGTTGCTGCCATTGAGAAATATTGCTGTAACTGAATCTTCTACTTTTTTGTCCTCTTGAGTTTCCCTAAGTTAAGGCTAACAGATCTAGGTTGCAAATATCAGGGCTCATTATTTATTGGACTCTCAGATGTAACCTACTCACTATTGGCTGTCCTGATCATGGCCTTCTGAAATCTCAGTCAGAAATTATTAATTCAGCTAACTTGCTCTTGTTTGTAATGAGATGGTGCAGAAGATCTTTTGTCAGCAAACCATGGGCATTGCCACCAGACTACAGTTTCCAACTGTTCTTATTACCTTTAATGGTACTTAAAGCAATGCTTTAAAGCTCATGCTGCTGGAAGTGGCTCATCTGAGGACAGGGTTGGGGTTGCCATCCTAAATGCCATCCTAAAATCAATCATCTCAACTTTTCTGCTGCTAACTCTACATGTAATGTCAGGAAGGAACCCACCAGGATATGTTCTTTCAAGTCTGAAGAGAGGATAAGCTGTCATGACCTACTCGGGTCTGATAAGCTTGGTAACTTCAGAAATGAATGTATCTAACTCATTTCTTTTTCCAACTTGAGGATCTTTGTATATTTGGTATGTGCCCTTGCTGGAAATTTTGAGCTGGGAATTCAGTTGGAGGGCATTTGAAGTTGGGAAGGCTGGAATAGATGTGCAGATGGGTTTTCTTTCGGAGCATTTGAATTAAATGATTTTGGAAACCATTATTTTTTTAATCCATATAACAAACAGGGGTATAGAACACTGGGTATCAAATTAGGCAATCCACAGGAATGCCTGTTTATAAGTGATATGCTTATCACCGATCACTTTACCTCACCAAAAATATCACGAAGCCAAGATCGCCAACACAGGCTGTCATACTTTGGTCATGTCACAAGACCTGATTCACTTAAAAAGTCAGTCATGCTGGGAGTGATCAGAGGAAAAAGGAGAAAGGCTGCTCTAGTTTCTTCTGGCTGGACACTATAAAGCACGGCTCTCCAACCTTGGCAACTTTGACTTGTGCTGGCTGAGGAATTCTGGGAGTTGAAGTCCACAAGTTGCCACGGTTGGAGAGCCCTGCTATAAAGGATGACGCCAGGATGACTGTGGCAGATCTAAAGGAGGGTGCGAGACTGAGGTGCATGGAGAGTGTTGATCCATAGAATGGATTGGGGGTCGAACACCACTGAATGGCTAACAATGATGATGATGATGATGCTGTGCCCTACCACTTGCAGTTGGAGGAATGGATCCTGTCTTGGATCAGGCCTCATGGGAAATCTGATCCGAACTGCTTAGTAAATTGTGGAAGTGCGCTGACTTTAAATCTGTCCCAATAAAATCCATTTTGCCACTGAGTTCTATCTTAGCATCTCTCAAGTTAATTTTTATCAAGCCTCTGCAGTCTGCAACGTGCTCTGAATATTACTGAAAAGACTTTCCCCACCACCACCACTTTTGCTGCTGAAAAATTAGTTCTTAATTTGCTGAAATTATTTCTCTTTCATTCCATTTATCTCTAGTCACGACAGACACCAGAAGGTGAATTCTTGCCACTAGACCAATGTGAGCTTGATGTTGGATTTGGAACTGGGGCCGACCAACTGTTCCTCGTTTCTCCTCTAACCATCTGTCATGAAATCAGTGATAAGAGTCCCTTTTTTGCCCTCTCGCAAAGATCCCTAAGGAGCGAGCAGTTTGAAATTGTCGTGATCCTTGAAGGCATTGTTGAAACCACGGGTAAGTGATACAATCAGGTGCCTACCCATGTAAACTTAATATTGGGCTATTACTTCCAAGCATGTTGTATTTTTTTCTTATGATGCCTTGTAAGTAAATGCAAGGTTATTGAGGATATGGAAAGAGGGGGAGACAGATGCAACTTTCTGCAATGCTATGTGAGAATGACTGTGAGAGACAACAAGAAGAATGCAAACTAAATAAACCTCATGCAAAAGGTATCTCAGCCCACAGAAGGGTTTCAGAAGAGATTTTCCCTAGTTTTCTGGGAAGTAAAAGTAAAGGAGGAGAGAAATATTTTGAGACTTGCAAGATTCTCTAAACGTAATCTTACAATAATGGTAAAGTTAGTACTCACTGTTGTGTTTCTTATTTGGACTACTCCAAAGGGCTAACACTTCCCTAATGCAATCATGTGAGTGTTAGGGCAGAGGTGAAATAGGAACCAGATTCTTAGCATTTCTTACACTCAGATTTGATGCACATCCCCAATAATTAATTTGTCAAGTGGGAAAGTATATAAGAAACATTCTTATTTCTTCTTCCTTTTTTATACTTACTATTTATTATTGCATTGCTCAGTGAACATTGGGACCGCTAGCCCAAGGCTATCCACATTAGTATGGTCTATGGGTATATCTGGAAAGGAAAGCTGCAAATGCCAAGTCAGCCCTGATAGCAGTTCATAGTTAAAAGTCTTGGATAGACCATTAAAAATCAACAAATTAAATTAATCACAGTTCAGTTTAATGTGGAGAACTATTATGTGAATACAGTTTATGTATCTTCTACCTAAAAGCTAGTTAAGATTCCTCATGTGGACTCCAATATGCTTGGAAATCAACCTTTGATCTTGGAAACCATTTAGCCTTATCTGTGACTGTGGTGATCTGCCCCAACTGCCCCAAAATAGTATTTTTCATATGAAAGCTTTCACATGCTTTAAGACATGCCCTGTATTAGAAGCATATTCGTCTTAATATTGAATTCTGTCTCAAATTTATCTCTCTCTTCCATCCTCCCCCATATAGCACAATTGAATGTTTCACTGATAAGTAGTTTCTCAATTATAAGATAGGGAGTTCTAAGTTACCAATAGAAGAGAATTTGTAGCTGAAGGTTACACTGTAAATATAAATAAGGAGAAACTTTCTGACAGTGAGAACAACCAACCAATGGAACAGCTTGCCCTCGGAGCATAATCACTGGAGGCTTTCAAAAAGAGGTTGGACTGCCATTTGTCAAAAATGGAGTAAGGTCTCCTGCTTGGGCTAGATGAGCTACAACTCTGATGATCTGTTATCTGTGGGATGCTTAGTGTTCTTTGAGCTTGGTGGATTTCTTCTTGACATTTCATTACCAAACTAGGTAATGATCATCAGGAACACCACCCTTGTAAATTAGCTGGACAAATGAATAAGAAAGAATGTAAGAACTTATTACACTCTTTAAACCAGCTACACTCAGAGGAAGCTGCTTCATTATGCATAATAACCTTGATCATCCCTAAGCATTTTTAATGCCAGTTTCCTGCCACCCTGTACTGAGTCCTCCCTTTGTTCAGCGTTAAAAAGCCAAGTGGGATATGCAACCAATTCATTTCCAGTGAGTGAATGAAATGTTTTTTAAAAGTCAAAAAGGTGGCCGTGTCTATGCCATGAAAGGG
>JAOYMU010000077.1:78739644-78750168 GCA_025802295.1 Psammodynastes pulverulentus
GGGGCGGCGGGCCCGAGGGAGAGGGCGGCAAACTGGAGACCGCCCCGGGTGGCAAAAGTTCTCGGAACGCCACTGATGAAACCCCTTCTGGAAGATTTCATGGGGGCTATTCACCTACCTTAAGCTATTGCAGTGGACATCACTTACTCTGGTCTAGTCTCAAGGGGAAATTAACATTCATAACTTGGGTTTCCTAATCTGGTCTATTTCAGAGAGCTGACATAAAAACAATTGGGCTGAACCGTTCCCTAATGTTTGTCTACAATTCATTCTACTTGCATGGTGAATAGTGAAATAACTACACAACCTAGACTGCATTTTGTCACAATAACAGGGAAATGGTCAGTATCAATACTGTTAAGAACAACTAAAGGCTCTCTGCCATAGACTAAGGACAAAAGTGAAATCTATATCATCGACGCATGACTGAAAAAAAGAGATCGCCAAAATAAGTTATGTTGTTTAAATGTAAATGTGTTTGCTTATAACAACCCAGCTACTGAAAGGCAGATAAAAGTAGTGGCAAGGTAATGTTTTGGTTTCTCCTAAGAGAAAAGATTGTCTCATCGTGGGTCTAATTTGTTATAAATCGTCAATTATTTTGCAATTATAGACTATGCAGTAACGCACTAGCACTCATGATGTACAGTCTTCTTGTCCGTTGGAATAAACGTTACCACCGCCCACATTCTCTCTTCTCCCCCGCCCTTGCCACTAACGAATCTCCAACTTCAACTCCGCCCCATCCTCTTCCACACTTTGAAACCCAAGTGGGAAAGAGAATCTTCCCACCTCGCTTAGTGCCACACCACTAGTTCATTCCCAATTGGTTAGAGGTGCTGTCAATCCTATAAAGCAGAAGGCAATTAAAAAAAAAAGCCCGCGCAAGTTCGGAAGAGCCTGCCTGAAAATTGCGTGGGCCGTGCGTTAGTGAGGCTGGGTGTCGGTCGCCGCAAGTCAGCCGCTGTTTCCTCTACAGGGAAGGAGCGGTAGGCTAGTTTGTAGGGCACGGAGGGTGTTGTGGGGATACGCTTGAACGACGAGGCGTCGTTTGTCGTCGTGAATGCTAAGTTTCCTACCCTTGAAGAGTACCATTCGTTGCAGTATTTCCAGCCCCTCGTGCAGGGCATGTCTCTTCATTTAGAAGGGCCAATATAAAGACGCCTCAAATGAGGATTTGCTTGAGGGAGCAAGAGGGTGGTTATAGAAAGTAGAAATAATCCTCCGTGTGAATATTCAGTGAAGTGTAAAAAGTGCTTTTCTTCGGCCGCTAATTTAAACGGAATATATAAACCAATAATAGTAATAAATTGACCATTAAGTAATTTGTCAATAAAAACAGAAGGACCTTCGGACTGAGAATGAAGTAGTGAACTAGGAAGTAATCGAAGAGAAAATGGAAAAGAACGACTGTCAGCGTTGAGGCAGGGCGGGACTCTTGTGATGGTGGGGAGGTTGAGGGTCAGGCAGGAGTAAAGAAATCGCGGTAATATGTTTATGGAGGAAGAAAGTATAGATGCAAAATAACTAGAGGTTAATCGGTGGATATAGCCAGTTATTATCATTTTATTACTTCCTACAGAAAGACACTAGAATGTCGCACTGTTCTTTTAAAAAAGTCAAAAATAGAACCAAAATAATTAAACCAAGATAAAACCAAAAGCCCATAAAGCCATCTGTGTCAAAGTATCAAAGCTATAATATCAAATGTGAAAGTCCAATTTAAAGAGAATTGGCTTGACACTTTTCTTAGAGCCAATCATAGTTGTAAAGCAATTTCTCCAATCCTGCCTTGAGATATTTTTTATTACAATCCTCATTTTTATCTAGTCAACCAGAGGTGAAAAGAATTATATAGCACACCTGGATGTAGATCACAGTTATTTCACATAGGCTTCAAAAATCGGCCTTCAAGTACAGTACAGGCTATCTTCAAAAACACTTATTAATTTTTATATTCAGGCAGACTCAATGAAAGAGGCAACCTTTAAGTAATGACAATAAGGAAACACTATTGTTTCCATTATTTGCAAACATATTATTCAGTTTACCAAAACCATTTGGAATTTTTATATCTTTAATCTTGGATATCAGGATACTGTATGGTCAAATTTTATCTTAGAATATGAAATAATAAATGGCAAATAAAACAAAAGCAGGGCTAGTAATGATATTTTGTTAAAATATTTGCATAATATCTTCATATATTTTAATCTTCAGATTCATGACTTTAAAGATTGTTGAAATGTAGGATTGCTTTCCAAATTTAAGCAACTTTTGAGTTTTCATTTAGCACATGTGAAAATGGTTTTTATATTACAAAATATTGTCATAGGTGATCAGTGTATGATCATTCTAAAGTAGCTGATTTACATTCTAAGGCATCTGAAAAGCAATTTGGCAATTGTTAATCTGTAGAGAGATTGGTTTTTGCAAAATACTTTTACTTATGCCATCCTTCATCTGATTTTTTTTTCGATATAAAAACTGTCCTGTTTATTTAACCTGGCCTATTTATATGAATCAGGGATTAAAAAATGACAAGTGCGATCATATCTTGATGTTTAAAAAGTCTCTATAAATCTTCAGGTTTATTGCTGTTCTGTCTTATACGGAATGAAATTAAATATACTTTCAATAAGTAATAAACTTAATACCACGGTGTTTACTTGAAATTTCATTTTTGTCCACAGATATTAATCTGATCAGATTTATTGGGCTGGATGATTGATCAGTGTTCTATTTGTGCAACCCATGTATTAAAGTATTTATTTGAAAACAGTTTGATATTTCAAAGGACTACAGAGCACAGCGTGAACTGATTTTGAAACCTAAAAAAATCTTGTAAGTTTTAATCATTCTTTCTAAAGTATAAAGTGTGCATATAAAATACTTCTTTTTCTCTCCTCTAAATACTTTGAACACTGTAGTATGTAAGTTTTAAAGTACAGTTGGAACAGGGCTTCACAAAGTGATCAGTATTAACCCCAGGCTGATAGGATTACCCAAGAGGTCAATAAATGGCAGGAGGTCAGTAGGTAGTCAATAAATGATGGAGAGTTGATTGGGTTTACTTAATCTTTTGGGATTTCTGCAGAGCTCCATGCGAGTCCTTAGTCCTGAATGTGAAGTGGCTTTTGCCTAGGCTGGATAGCCACCAGTGAGAGCAGCTTTGTCTCTATTGATAATATTCATAGCATTATTAGTTAAAGTAGATTTATTACATTATTTTCATTTGATAAACATTTAGGGTCAATGAAGAATCTAAGACTTAATAAAGGAACAATTAACTGAAGAGTTTGGGGACCTGATCAGACATACATAATACTGTTTATCACTTTGCAGACTTCATCCCTTTTGCACTTACGCCTTAGCATCTGATGCAAGTGTGCAAACAGCATAATTTGTACTGTGATATCACAATGCATATATCACTTTGATATAAGCTTGGCTTTCTGCAGATAATCATTTTGAAAATATTACTTTCCCATGGAAATTTAAACATTGGTAAAAATCTGAAATCTAATTCATGCATGAAATGTATAGCATGCTCTGTTGACGTAAGTCAACCATTGTATGTGAGCCCATTTTGTTTTTTGAGAAGTCCACTGAAAAATTTCTTCTTCCTTGCTTATCAATTTAAGAATTTTAAAATGAACCAAATTAGCAAAGGATAACTGGCAGCTCAAGCTGGTAGAATTTTGGGAATAGCAGTTTTTGTTACTTTACTTAATTCACCACCACTAGTTTAGGTTTGTCTTTAAATTCTATTATACCTTTGTCCGTAATAAAGCAATATGTCACAGATATTTTTCAGTGTTCTGCAGTAGAAAAATGTGCTTCTAAAATTCATTGTATTAAGCTTTCCAATCAGTTTGAGCTGTTTCTGAGTTGAAAAAGCAGGTTGTTTCAGAGTTGAAGAAATGCATTTTGTTGACTATTTCTTCAAACTATGTTTTACAAGTATACATAAATAGACAGCCATTCATTTAGTAAAATTTCAAAGTTACAATGCACTGACAAAAGTGACTTATACCTGGTATTTGCATTTACAACCATCACACATCCCTATGTTCAATTTAAGGGCAATTGGTGTGTTTACGATGGTTGCAGCATCCATTTGAACCTTCCCACTGGCTTTCAGCAAGCAAAGTCAATGGGACAAGCTGAATTTGCTTAATGACCAGGTGATTCACTTAATAATTACAGTGATTCATGTAAAAACCATGGCGAAAAAAGTCCTAAAATTAGAATTGACTCATTTAAAAACTGTTTTTTAGCAACAGAAACTGTGGTCCCAATTGTTGCTGTAAGTCAAGGAGTACTGTACTTCAGTCTGTTACTGAATTTTCAATCCCAAATTATTTATAAAATAAATGCTGGATTAATTTGATTATGATGTTTGAAATCACATGAATTTAGTTCTCCATAATGAAGCATTTCAATTCAAGTAGTTGATTAATACGTATTTAAATCAAGTAGCAATGAGTTCTACTGTAAAACAATAAGGATTCATTCCAGGGTGGATAAAAATTGATGATTTTTTTTAAATAAAAACATTTTTAAAAATTTAAATCAGATTTTTTTTTATTTTTACCAAATTTATTTTAATAAAATGATTTTGGAGTAAAAACTATCTAAATATAGTTTTCTATTTAAGATACATGAATAATTTAGTTTATTCAGCATGAAATGGAGCTTAGTTATGTAGCATGAGGCTGTATATTCTGCAATATTTACATTTTTGGTAAACTCATTCAGTGAATCCAAGTTCTGCAAGCTAAGTAGGAAACCTTCATTTTGTTTGCAAATAATAATATTAAACATTCTAACTACCATCAGGAATGAGACCTTACATTTAAAGAGCACCTGTCATTTCAGATCCATCATGGCAGCGCCTGTTAGCGGGCATCCACTCACCTGCTGCCCGCCAAGCCCCTCACCTTATTGTGTCACTGCAGCATCACCAGTCATCCCATTAAAGTGAATGGGACTGCAGGTGAGTCAACAGCAGGTCAGAGGAGGAGCCATTGAAGGACAGAGATGCAGTTGCTCTTTAAAAATTATAATTTAAATTGAGTTGATTTAAATCAAGTCTTTTTACTAGTGATTTAAATCAACTTGATTTAAATCAAATCCACCCTTATTATTTCTGCATCATGATGTGGTTCTTTTCCCCTCTTGTTTGTGTGATTTATGCATGTTCCTGTGATTTAGTTCATATTTGTCCATTTTTTCCTATGCACTGGTATCATTACTTTGGGATTTATTGAGTTAGTTTTGGAACTCTATGATGGAAACAGAAGCAACACAGAGAATTAAAAAAAAAAAGTGAAGATAGCAGCTTTGGTCATACTGTGTCCTACTATCACAGCTGCTATCTTGACATTTTTTACCCTGTAGGTAGTCCTATAATGCCAGCATATCCATTGGAAATATGTGAAATAATAAGGGATTATTAAATGCCTACTTCTGCCCAACATCATCTTTCCTAACTCTCTGATTATACTTTTAATTCATTTCTTAATTTAATTCCTTTATATCAAGGTCTGTGAAAAAAGAAGAAAGAATTGGGGAGAGATAATAGGAGGGGAGATTTAAATGACAGTACATGAATGGTAAACGGTAATGGATGTTTATTAATAGGGTATGCGTGCAGGATGAGTGAGATGTTTAGGTTTATGTCTAGGTATGACTTTGCTTGTATCCATTTGTGGCACTAGGATGCAGGAAAAAGGTTCCCAGCATGGTGTTTTGATACAAAACAGCCACTGGTGTTTGTCATTGACTTACAAGGTCCTTTCCCAACTCCAGTGATGGCCTCCGAGATGGCTATTGCTGAGAAATCTGAAGTTCACACATGTAAAAAGTGGCCCGATTGGCTTACAAGCAGAGCTTGTACTATCATGTGCTTCTTCTTATTGTTATGGAAATGGTTTAACTATCTTCTGAACAACTTCATTGCTTGATTTCTGCATTGCTCAGCAACAGTTTGTCAGAAACACATTTTAATTCTTCTCATCTGTTTCAGTTTCACCACCATGGATATCTTTTACACTAGCGGTGTCCAATTTGCTGAAATGCTTCAGGGTGCTCTGCCTGGACTGGAAGATTTTTGGCTTTGGGTAACCTTTTTTGGCGATCCCAAATGTGTCTTCGTAATTTATTTCCCTCTTGCCTACTTCCTGTTGGACAAGAAGATTGGATTGACGGTGCTGTGGTTGGGCCTAATCTCAGAATGGCTGAACTTGGTGTCTAAATGGTGAGGAAAAAGCAAGAGTAAAAAAATATTCCAGAATTAGACTGGATTTGTTCCTGTGAACTCTGTGGAATGTTTGGAACTTAGCCATTTCCATTTTTGACATCCAGAAAGAACCCATAGGAACAAGGGCAGTATTATTTGGAAGTTCAGATTCCATAGTAAGACAGTAACTTCTGTGCTTTTGTAAAATGGAGAACTATAGATTCAGTTTTTGTGACACAGAAGGAAGAACCAACGTCCAGGAAATAAACAGAGAACATAAACTTTGTTCTGCATCAAGGACATTTTATAGAGCTACCTCCAATTTATACAGAGGAAGAATTCCTTTTCATGGTTTATAAATGAGTGCTTTTGTGGCTGAAATGGCATTCACATAGCAAACATCAAATATATAAGAGAACAGATTCTAAGGTAATTATTTAAATAACCCCAAGATGAAAGAACCTATTCAGTGATTCTGCATGGTGGGGAGAAGCAGGAAAGCGGTACTGAAAGGAATTGGAATATTTAATTTATTTGTTAGATTTATATCTTGGCTTTTCTTTGGAAGCCCATTATATGAGAAATCTTGTAGTAGCTTGGACTCAAAAAAAAATAATTCACTCAAAGTCCACTTTCAACCCATGCTGCATTGTATTTGGATAGGATGACTTGAATTGCAACCAGTAGCAATTTTATTTGTTATTAACCAACATCCATTAGTGTTCATTTATTGAAGTTTAATAGAATTTTGTAGAGCAGAAAAATATGTTTGGCTTTCAGAGGAATTAATATCAATGCTTAGAACAAATTTTGGAACTATTCATTAATGGAACAAATGTTCTTGTTCTGTCCAGTACATAGAATTATAGAATTGAAAATTTAATAAAAACTTTAAAAAAAAAATTTATAGAATTGCTTCATTAAGAACAAGAGGAGGATGACTTACAGTACTGTAATAGTCTTTAGAGTTTGGAATACAGGTTTGTATATACAAGTAGTCCTCAACCTATGACCACAATTGACCCCCAAATTTCTGTTGTTAAGTGAGACATTTGTTAAGTGAGTTTTGGCCCATTTTACAACCTTTGTTACCATAATTGTTAAGTGAATCACTGCAGTTGATAAGTTAGTAACACTAACTAGTTAAATGAATCTGGCTTCCCCATTGATTTTGCATATCAAAAAGTTGCAGAAGGGGATTCCATGACCTTGGGCCACAGCAACAGTCATAAGTATGAACCAGCTGCCAAACATCTGGATTTTGATCACATGATCATGGGGATGCTACAAAGGTCGTAAGAATGAAAAATGGTCGCAAGTCATTTTTTTCAGTGCTGTTGTAACTTTGAACAGTCACTAAACAGTCAAGGACTGTCTGTATACATGAATAGGGCTTTCTTGGAAGAAAAGGTTGAGTTGAAGGATTGCAGATGGATTGAAGAGCAGTATAGGATACACTCCCTGTGTTATATCTGGCAATCACTTGCACTCTACATATTTCATTGGCCTGTGAAAAGCTCTATGCTTGTTTGTTTATTTATTTGTCAAACATACATTGGATAATAGATATAAATATAAACATAATTATGAATATATGAAATAAATACAAATAAGAAAGAAAGAAAGACCTGATTCTCTCTGATAAATCCAGTAGAAATTAACAAAACAATGTCCGGTTAGAGATATCGCTGCCTTTACAAAACCCTTCTGCTGTAAGCTACAAATTAGAGTCAGTGATCTTACCTTGAAAAAAAGTAATATTTAGTCAGAATGGTGCAGGGCTTGAAATATTTTCTAGAACTACGGAAACTGGTGTTCTAATTTACCTTCAGTCCTGAAAGGTCTCTTAATCACTGTAGGCCAGTCGCATTCTTTCAGTCCAATATTCCTCATTGGATTGTTGTAGCAAAATTGGATGAGGGATGCTATGTAATGTATATCACCTTGAGTCCTTAGAAGAAAGGCATATATAAATCAAATGAATCAATAAAACTAGAAAAAGAGTAGTTGTCCATTGTAAACTATATAGATAAGATGGCAAGCAAATATAAATTTCCTAGCATTTTGGAAGTGTTTTTTTAATTTTATATATTTCCTCTTCCTCCTATTTCCAAGGTTGTTATTTGGCGAACGGCCCTTCTGGTGGATCTCTGAATCTGGATTTTCCAAGAAAAAGGAGACATTTCTCCGTCAGTTCCCATCCAGTTGTGAAACAGGACCAGGTTGGTAATCCAGTCCAATGGAAAATAGGAATTGAAGAAAAAAAGTGTTGAAAGTTGATGTTACCTTCTCCCCACACTCTTGAAATACTGTCCTGTAAGGTTCTTGAATGGTGTTGTTACTTTGCTTTTAATTCCAGCCTTTTTCCTTTGGCTCAATCGATGGTTTCAGATTGGTTGTGCCTACCATGCCAGTTATTGTGTGAATAGGCAAGGCTTTCCCATGGCATTCGTTTTGTGACCTATTTTATATTGATCATCCAAATCATCTCATTCCAATTTCCCAGGAAACACCAATTTTGACATGGAAAATTCAATAGTTTACCTATAGGATCTTTATGATGCTATTTTGTTTTCATTTGGACCATAGATTCCCAGTATCAAAGTCTTAGCCCCCTCTAAGTAACTTTCATTCCAACGTATCTGCCACAATCCTCAGTCAATTTAAATTTTGGATATAGTTGCGAGAGATTATATACAAAGCAACTCTGTTTCTTTTATTCCTACTGAAATAAATTCTCCCAAGTTTTTGTCACTCAAATATTTTATATTTCCCTAATTAATTATCTTTGTTAATTAATTTTTTTATCATAATGTAAAATATAAGTGAGAACAAAGATAAAGGGAAATGGGAAAGGGAAAAGAAAGGGAAAGAGAAGTGTGGGATAGGGAGAAAAAAGAAGAGGGGAAAAACAATTAACTTCCAACTTTTTTCAGCACAACAGAATAAAAATAATAAAATAACCTCAACTTTTTACTTATAGAAATAGGTAGTGTATATAACAGGAAATGAATTTAATCAGTAAGTCTCAAAATCAGAATTTCATTTTTTTTCTCTTTTATAATAAAATATACCTGTTTCTAATATCTGTTTCTTCTAAGGAAATCACATCTTGTTTGAACTTTTCCAAATAATGAAGTACACAGGTAACCCCCAATTGTGATCAGAATGGAGGCTGGAATTTTAGTTATAAGTTAGGGGGTCATAAAGCGATCCATCACATGATCAGACCTGATTTTATGATCATTTTACTGAATCACCACGGATGCTAAATGAATCGTGTGGCCATTAACCAAACCATATGGTCATTAAGCAAATCCAGCTTCCCCAGTGAAGGGGTTTTTTTTACACTTTTTATGGAAACCAGGAAAAAAAATTGCAAACATGGGATTACAGGGTGCTTCAAAGGGTGGTAAATCCAAGATGGTATCCAAGTGCCCAAATTGCAATCATGTGATTGCAGGGGTGGCGCAAGTGAGACCATAATAACTTCAAATTGTCATTAACTAAACAGCTGTAAGTCGAGGACTGCCTGAATTTTTTTCTATTCTGAGGAGCATTTGCTCCACTTTTATTTCCTATTACACATTTATAATCCATAGTTACATTAACATTTTAGAAAAATCAATACTTGTAAGTGCCCAGTGTGGTAGTATCTTCAATGTCCACTTGTATCTGCTATGGCATTTGTTTTGTTACCTCTGCAATTGTCACTTCTGTTTGCTTTTCCTCTAATTCTTCTTTGAGTTTTCCCAGAAAGTAATCAAATTAACCAATTGATAATTGCTTTATGTGGTACGGGAAGTTACCTGTTATCTTTACAGGTAGTCTTCAACTTATAACCAGTTGCTTAGTGACTGTTCAATGGACCAACCTAGGGGGGGCTCCATTAGGGTTGTAATTTGAGGTCTACCAATAGATCATTAATTAATTTAATAACACTATGTGTAACTATGTGATATAATTATTTACCTTTTCTTTCTTTATTTTCTCTTTTACATGGATGATCACTAGCAACAAGAGGGATTTTATTTCCTTTTCTTTTTTACAGGCAGTCCTTCTGGCCACTGTATGATCACCGGTGCAGCCCTGTGGCCAGTTGTAAGCATTCTGGCCAGACAAATAGCCCAGAACTCCAAAAGGTATATAGCAATATCACTTAGACCACTCAAAGAGCCATTTGGACCCATTTCCCACAGAAAAGAAAACACCGGGAGCCACAAAACCTTGGGGGATGTGGCCAACTCAATGTCACTCCACCCAGTCACATTAACCCCCCT
>JAOYMU010000077.1:78776044-78790061 GCA_025802295.1 Psammodynastes pulverulentus
CTAAAAAAAAAACCCCCCTCAAGATGAAAAATATGAAAACAACGGTTCATGGAGATTTTCTTGTCCCCACCTCACATAAACGAAGAGGTGGTAGAAACAAATGTAGATGTAACAAAACCTAAAAGTGGAACCACCATTTCCCAATTGTAAGTTTTATGGAATACATGAATATACTTAGCTCTAGTCCTTTTTACTTCAGGTGGAGTGATTTGTATACTTGCAGTGTTTTTGTGTAATTTATCATGATTATGAATCTGTAAGTGGAAAAATGGTAGTGGAGAGTAATATATTTTTATATCTATGCCACTGGATAATTAGCTTAGCCCACTGAATGTAAGCTGCATTTGTATAGAAATTGATTTAATGGACATTGAAAAGCCTGCGGTGTATTCTAGGGTGAGAGACTATTTCCAACAATCCTGGTAATGCACACACAAGTTCATGGGTTACCCCACGGCACGCACAAATGGGAGCCTGACGGTACTAGGCCCTTATGTAGGGACAGGCATACAGCCAGAAGCCAGCAATCAGCCTGCTGCCAATCTCTAGGACTGCATAACACTCATAAATCAAATGCAGGAACACTTGTTAAGATGTATACATGAATGTACAAACAAAGGAAATATCTGCATCTCCTGTGTGGACAAAGAAGGAAAATATCATTATTTTTAAAAGGAGTAGTTCACTCTATAATAGAAAGGAAATCTTCCAGAGAGTTGATGCTTCAAGTCCCATCAGCTTTGGTCTTTTTCAGGCTTAGAACTCATAAGATTTCTGTCTCAAATTATCCTTGGAAGCTGGAGCTATAGCTGGAATCCAACAACATTCAGAAGCCCAAATTTTCTCATGTCAGAAAACTTTACTTACAGAACCATAGAAATGCCTTCTATGAACATTATCTGTGTCAAACCAATGAGCTACCTTGAAAATACAAAATATTTATTTGGATAATGCCTAACTGGGTTATACTGTATATTGTTTTCACTACAGCTTGGGTTACAATCCCGATTACGTTTACTGGTAAGCCCTATTTAATTCAACAACGTTTTTCTTCTCTATAGACATGCATAGGATTGTGCTGATTTACTTTATTCAACTTGGAAAGTGGTCATTTTAGAGTTTGACGAAACTTCCAAAGAGAATGTAAGTGCAATCTCTCACGTCAAGGAATCAGATGTGAAATTATGGGATGGAATGACTGGCACTGAAGATGAGTTGCTTTGGACAATTGGACAAGAGCCACAGCAGAACATCTGACCTAGCAATCATTCCCCTCTTATCAGAAAGGTCTTCCCCAGTCTGGTGCCTTCAAAACATGCTGGATTTCAGTTCTGATAATAGTCAAGCCATGTTGGCTGAAGGATTACGAGAACTAACAGTTCAATACATCTAAAAGTCCCAGATTTTTTTAAAAAAATACATTACACCTAGTCAGTGCTCCATATTTAGCGAAGCATAAAGACAAGTTTAGATGCAAAATGACAGCTACTTTTTGAGCATATGAAAAGTTGCGGGTCTCTGCTACAACCACAAATCACATTTTACAAACCACAATGTCTTGTTCGTACACTGCATTCAACCAAGAGCAAATACACCAGAATACAACTTACTGCAATGTGTGAACTGAGTCACTGTGTGAACGGCAAAGGCACTTGCTTTAGTTGTGTTAGCATAAGCAGAAGGTTGCACAGTGCATGCTACTGAATTACAGGGATGATATGGAGGGATGGAACAGTGGTGGTATATCTACTCAGGTCTTCTAGTTTTCTCTCATTAGCAGCCATATTTGTTTTGCTGCTTTCCTATGTGGGGTGGGGGTGGGAGTGGGGAAAGATGGGCAGGCAGGCCCAGTCTGAGCCTGATGTCCCCTCTAGTCTACAGAAGGTAGAAAGTGAAGTCCAACACCTCTGAAGATTACCTAAAAGGCTGCTGTAATTAACACAACAGATGGTACTGATACTCTACTTCACCCAGATACCTTTCTTAGCAAATATATAATTTACTGCTTCTCATTTGACATGAAACTTGATTTTCTTTACTCCTCGGTTCTAAATAAACATTTGTATATATTAGATTTTTTTTAAAAAAGTAATGAAATTCGGAAATGATAAAAGCTAAATGATAAGTTACAATGATGCCTTCTGTACTGAATGGCCCAGTTTGATACTTTTAAATATCCAAATCATAGCACGAGGAAGAGGTACATTAAAGTACCTAGCAGTGCTTAGGCTGCCACAAGTAGATCTTGGTGGGACAGAGAGTGTGCATTACCAAGTTGATGGGGGAAGTCTCCAATCCTCCTTATATCTCTCCCCAAGCAGAAAGCTTTTGGCTAATGTGGCGATGAAAAGAAGCTATCTTCAGGCATGCACTGTTTGACCAATCAGGGCAACAGATGGTATTGAAACAGTGGTCTTCATTGCCACAGAAGGAAAAACAGGAAAGAAAACAGAACATAGCACTGTCAAGACACGACATTCCACTCATCATGACTATAAGAATAATTATAGGAAAATCTGGAAAGAAGCATCACTCACACATGCACACCATGGAACGTTTGGGAGGACTAAACCTGAACAAATGCAGGAATCTTTAAAATAGACCCTGGCAAGGTTTCCATACGCACAGCTAAAAATGTTACAGCCTTACACTCTACACATATCCCCTCCCCAGTGCCTCCCCCTCCCAACACAGCTTAGAAATCCCACAGCCCTGGTTAGTGAAAACAGTATCAAGCCCCACCTTTTCCTTTGTTTCACTATCCCTGCTATCAACTTTCCAAAGGAAAGGAGAGTTGGTACGAGTTAAAAAAATACTATTAAATAATACATCTGTAATAAAATTATATACCTTTTTTCTTTATATCCATTTCTTTTAAAAGCTAAAATTGTTCTGTTTTTATTTTTTTCCCTCTTTTTGGCTGGTGAAGTAACAGCAAAGAATTCTCTCCTTTTTCTTTTGCTTTGTTTTTTCTTTATGAATGGACAAACTTTCATCAAAACAGAGTTTTTACAAGTGATACAAGAAATCAAATTATTTACAATAAATGACAAGGAGTCTTTCGAACAATGACAGAGTTGGAGGAGGAAGAAAAATAGCGAAAAGAGAGAATGTCAAAGCATTGGTCATGAAACAGTCCACATATGCAAAACTTTTGTTACAAAAAGGATTTTATGACACACAGAGTGATCCAACTAAAGAGGTCCATCCTTGTAAATAGGCTTGCACGCATATATCGCATATATCGCTTGACAGATTGAGAACTGCAGGCATAAACAGGACACATAATTCAGATGTGCAAATCAAAGCACAGCTGAGTGATGATGCAGTCACACAGAACTGCACTGTGTTGGAAGTGAGTTAATGCTCATCCACAACGATCCCCAGGCTGGTGAGATATTCATGGTTTCTTTGAACACGCCTAGTGCAGGATCAGGGCCAAAACATGCATTGAGGCTGGGGATATATATGTGATTCCTTTCTGTCTTTATGTAGGATAATTGTAAACTAGATGGCAAACGAAAAAGGGATAGGACTGAGGAGGGATGGTGTAAAAGTGAACTTACAGAGAAATTAAGGCATTAACAGAAATGACTTAAAGGCACACATTTTCCCCTTTCTCTCCACCTTGGGAGCTTTTTCTAGACAGCTTAAACCAGAACTATACAAATTGAGGAACAGCTTAGCGCTGAGATGAATAGAGAGATTTAGGCAACAAAGGTAGCATTAAATCCAAATATTTATGAATCTATTTTGGGGGTAGGAAAGAGAATGAAAACATTAAAAATGGCAAAGTCGGGGGAAAGGCATTTGAAAATTCAGGGCCTGGGGAGGGATTTTCAACCCCTGTTCGTTTTGCAAGCAATCCAGGAGAGAGGAATGCCATTTCAGTGGGCAAGTCTGGCTCAATGCAAACTGGTAATATGGATGGCCTGCCTAGGAGAGTAGAACCTCTGGGGCTCTGTGCTGCATAGGAATCTTCTCCTGTTCTCAACTCTAAAATGTTAAGAGGCATCTGTGGGTCCCTTTGTTCAGACTGCAATCCATTTCTCTTTCATTCCAAACAAACGAAGGAGGGAAAATTATATATTCACGTATGTGGAAGAGGAAAGAGGAGATGAAATTGAATTACAAGAGTTGGAGATGACCAATAAGATCATTTCCTTGCTCAGAATCCGGCATCCAGATTCAGGAGCCTGAATAACTATTTAGGATCCAAGTGAACACTGGAAAAAAAAAGTATTGAGGAAAAATACACTTTGACACTTTTTACTTAGCTGTAGGTATGACAGACAAAGAGACAGAAAATATATTTTTTTCTCCTCAAGAAGCAAAACGGCTTTTCCAGTCCTAAAAAAGGGGGACAGGTTTAGTGTCCGATAGAGGGAGGAGTGGGAGGAGGGAATGACATCTGAAAAAGCAATAATGGAGATGTCCATGTGGAAAGCCCCATCACCAAGTTCCTTCACAAATCTCCAAAGAGTCAGGACAAAATGGTGATGCTGGTGAGAACAAATGCTTGGAGACTGACGCGATCACGCACACACACAGAGGCTCATTTTGTCCAGTGCAACTCTTTTTTTTCCTTTTTTTTTTCTTTTTAATAGATAAAAAATAATAATTTTGTTGTTGTTTTAACGAACTCACAAATGACCAATTAAACCCACAGAGTGACAGCTACAGAAATTGAAGTCTTGGCACTTCACAACACTGGTTCAGCCTCCATGGGCTCTTCTACTGATCTGTAAGAAGAAGGGGAAAAAAGAGATGGCGATTAATGGTCTTTCTCTGCTGCGGAGTTAACACAGCTACTGGTTGTGCTGCTGACGAAAGAATTTTCAAGGGCTGTTCTGATTAGTAGTAGGGGCCACTACAACTATTTTGAATTGTTAGTTCAATTCAAAGACTTTGTTCTGGGTGGAGGTGCAGTCCAATAACTGTTATGCTCAACCTAGCACCTTCCAGATGAGCTTTGACCACTGGTGTACTCATCCTAATTTTTGACAAATTGAAGGACCAAAACACCACACTACTGTGTTTTCTCAAAAATAAGACCCTGTCTTACAATTTTTTGCCATCAAAAAAGCACCAGGTCTTATTTTTGGGGAATGTCATCCACTGACTAACCTCACTTGCGCGTGTCACCCCTGGCCTCCTTTTTGCTGTCAGAGGCCTTCACGAACTTCTTCTTCTGCTGCCGGCAAGGCTTTCCTGAAGGCCTCTGCAGCCGATAACAGCTCCGGATCGTTCTGGAGCTTTGTTATCAGCTACAGAGGTCTTCAGGAAAGCCTTGCCAGCAAGGCAAGTGTCGGGATGTGCGAGGCCTGGCTACAACTGTCCAAAGGCAAGCAGTAGGGCAGCTCCACCACCATCCCATCTCCACCCTAGCTTAATTTTTACCCGTGCACTCTGGAGTGGGTGGGATCTTAATTAGGGCCTATTTTGGGGGTAGCGCTTATATGGGGTGCACGAGTAAAAATCAAGCTAGGACTTACTTTCAGGGTAGATCATATTTTGGGGGAAATGGTATAAAGACTAAGACAATGTTTGTCAATCTCAGCAACGTTGGTTGATGCAAAGCATGAAAAGACAGGCAGTGCTCCTCTTCCTAGTGGATCTGGATGTGCAGAAGTAATTCCTGCCCTCCAGAAACAGTGGTACACGTGGTGTTGGGGCAACCTGGTCAAGCAGATCAACCTGGTCATGCACCTTAAAAAAAATAAATCCCCCTCACAGACACTTGTCATCTCCCAAAGTGAACCTACCGGACGCCACAGTCTGCTTTTCCCTGCTCTGTGTCCACTGACAGTGATGCCATCGCATTGACAGTCTCTGCTTCTTCTGCTTCTCCCTTCTGGGCCTCCAGCAACGAGCAGCCAACAATTGCTGCAGAACTTTTCACTGAATTCCAGTGTTTGTCTGTGATACAATTGCCAAGCATTCGGTTAGAAATTCTAGTACTTGGTTGAATTCCAGTCTTGTCTACCTATCTACTGTTTCCAAACCCATCATACTATCAATGAAATCACACCTTTGGGATCTGTATTGGAACACTTCTTTCTATAATTATGCCTATAATCAACCACTTGATATGGTCATGATTAAGGAGATTAATTAAAATAAATGACTAGCTTCCCTAACAAATCTTGAGTAAGACTAGAAAGTTAGAACTAGACAGTTAAGTGTAGCTTAGAGATGCGAAATTTCAGGCGTGCTCTCTTCTAGCATCTAAAGATTGTTGGGAAAGTAGCAAAACAAATCTAATGCATCAGAAAGCAGGACTAAGACAATGGGAGGTGCAAGCAAGAAGAAACATCTGAACTACTGCTTCAGAAGATAGTGGACTTCTCTAATATTTGAAGCAGATGCTGGAAGGCCATTTGTTTGGGCTATTGTAGCTTATGTTTCTAGGAAATTGAACTGGGTGGCTACTGAGCCATGTTTAAACCTTAAATGTTATGGCTCTGAATTAGGTGGTAGCATCCCAGCCCCCAATCCCACATATGGTAAAATGTTGAAGGTTTTTATTTTATATCACTAACAATTTTTTGGCAACATTAATTTTAGATCAGTTTCGTGAATATTGCAGATGCCCCGTTGAACATAAAGGGCGGCCTGCCTCTTACAAGCATGTTGCCAACTCCTGTTCTTCATACCATCATGCTGACTGGGGAATTCTGGGAATTGAAATCCACATTTCTTAAAGCTACAAAGATTAATAAGCGCTGTTTTATATTACACAGCTATAACCTTATCCTGGATGTAGAATAAATCACCAGTTCAAGCTTTTCTTCAACAAATTCCATTTTTTCCATTAGGAAATGCAACATGAAGTGTAGAGCATGCCCCAAAAACTTACTCTGGATTTCAATAACATTCTCCAATGTAGCTATGGCATTTGAATTGGGTTTTTGTTGCAACAGAGCTTGATTCAACTGTTCCAACTGCAACAAAGGAAACTCGAGTTTAGTTTTTTGATTTCCAGTTTGGATAGAAATCATGAGAAAAGATAAATAGTTCAAATAAATGGGAGCCCAAGAAAAAAAGGAGCATGTGAAAATAATTGGGAAAATGGTGACAAAAAAAGCCAAAACAATTCTATGTCAATTTCACACAAAGCCCATGTACCATTCCGTCCATTTAATATTGTGAATTTATGAATTTTCTTTCTATTTAGGTTTGATTGACCTTTGTTTTTTATTTGTATGATTATATTTAATAATGAAATACCTGTGTTTAAATCTAACAATTTCCATGTCTCCTTGTGCTCTGTCTCTAGTACTCGTATATACAGACAATTCATCAAGTCTTTATCTTTTTTGCAGCTGAAAATCATAGTCAGATTTTCATGGAAAAACTAAACACTCTTAGGAGTATTAGCATTCCAAATAGTGGTCTAGAAAAATATCTAAAACAAACCATATTGTTTCATACATGTTATAAATGCATGCAGGCATAGGCTGAATTCGGGCGACCAGGACATCTACTGACCAGGATGCCTCCATCAAGGGAGAATCGAAGAAGGACATGTTCTATAGTTTCTACCTCTCTGGTCTCACTGGGGAAAAACTTTTCAGGCAATGGATTTTTTTTTTTTTTTTTGTATTTAAAATTCAATACTGCAGAGGGGAGAACACAACATTGGTCACAAGAGAAAGCTTTTTGAAGAGTGGGTGTTTCTAGCTGTAACAATATATTGTTGGTGCTAATAGGAAGGTTGGGTCTTTTCCTATATCGGCTTCCCTTTCTGTATTCTTTAACATTTGCTTCAAGGATTGTTTCGCCTGATCATGTTCCATCTTAAGAACTGTGGAGGGAGAGTAGACTAAATTTGAAATATTAAATTCCACGGCCTTGATCCATGTAGATTGGGGTTTTTTGCCCCCCTGAAGATTAATGGTGCTAAGCCATAGAGAAAGAAGCTGAGCTTTGATAAAAGGTTTATAGATGTACTCTGGACTCTCGTCTCCTCTCATAGATGTGTATTTGGGACACAGCATAGTATCTGGAAAGCTGTTCTGATGAATTTAGATTGCACCCTTTGCAGAAAGATGAAAGACAATGTCATGGGAGGGGGGGAGTCAACCAAAGTCCCATAAAGGATCTGGGCTGGAGGCTTAGCCTGAAAAAGTTTGAGTGTGGCTGGAATACATTATCCTCCCTTGGATCGGGACATTGGCAGATCTTTGTCCAGTAGCAGTATCACGTTTGCAGTGGGCTCTCCTCAAGCCAGTGGCATGCATGACTACTCCTAAATACTTAAAAGCTAGTCACTTATTCTATTTTGTGGTCATTAATGCTCCATAAATTGAGCTTCAGCCTTTTGGCAAAAGCCATAATCTTGGTTTTCTGATAGCTTATTTTCAGATTTTGATTACTGCAATACGGATGAAAATTCTCAGAGCTCTTTTGAGTGTATTGATGTTCTGGGAATAACCACAATTGATATCTACATACAACAGCAGGGAAATGCTGTGATCCCACAGTTTAGAAGGATGGAAATCTGGATCATTTGGATATGCCATTGATATAGAAGCTGATAAGCAGGGGGTACTAAAATATATCCCTGTTTTATCCCCTTTTGAGTTGTAGCTGGTTTTGAGAGAATCCTTGCATATTGTACCTGACTTAAGTGAAGAAGGCTACAACTGCTTCAAGAGGCTTCTGGATTTGGTCCTGGATTCAGAATCGAAAGTTGCCTTAAGAAATGCTTTTTATATTAGAGAATATTAGATATTATAGGAAAATAAATTATTTATTTTGCTTTAATGTCTTTATTCCCCCGCGTACACTTCTAGAAATTTAATATTTTTATGTTTATATCTCATTTGACTCATTATGACTCATTTATGTTTTTCCTCTAACCCTGATTATTAGAGGCCTTCTTACATATATTTATCCATTTCCTATATACGAAAATAGATAGGATGACCTTTGTGCAGACACCATTAAATATGTCATGAGTCAACTAAGTGAATGCCTTCTTGTTAAAAGACATGTCCTTTCCTAAAGGATAGTCCTCTCCTTTTTAAGATCTTATTAGAGATTTGTTTACTGGCACATGGGACCTATACCCACTCTGCGTTCAGAATATTTGTTAAAGATGATGCCTTTTTCCAAGGCTTTAACAATTAATTTTTGCCTTGACTTTAATACTAATAATAAATTACTATTTCTTGTAATAATATTTAGCTACCTTTGTTTTAAATAGAAAGATACTCAACTGTCACCCCTTTGAGTTATTTGCAAAAATAATAAAGCCGAGTACAGATAAATATCTTTTGATGTTTCCATTCCAAGCCCAACTGAGACTTTTCCAGCACCCTCCTTTATGTATTACTTTTATACTCACCTCAAGGCCAAGCAAGGCAGAGACACAGGCTTCAGAGGCATCACAGATGGCAGTCAGATCATGACCACCTTCTAAAGCTAGGACAACACGCCCATCTGCTAGATCCATCAGTTGTTTGGTCAGGTGCCCAAAACCTACATGATCAAGAAGGAAATATGAATTAGTGATTTCTGTGTTAGCTTTTACATTGCTCTTTGCTACAAATTGAAGAAAGTCATGGATGTCTATTGTGATGAAAAACAGTATCTTCAACATTTATGAAGCCAGTGATCAAGCTACTTGGAACCTGAAAGTAGGCTAAATAGTCTTTAAGCCACTAAGACCATATATGTGGTTTGGATTTTTAATAATCCTTGTATGAGATACTGCAGACACTTCAAAAGATCAAGGAAGTAGAGATAAATTATTTCCATGGAAAAATCATCAGATTAAAAGAGCTGCAGCTCCAACAATTGTGGCATCATTTAAACACATAAAGAGACACAAGCTTTTCTTGGCACTGCAATAAATAAGTCTGGGAAAGGCATGTCAGAAAAGCTATCACCTGTAAAAAATAAATAGCTGCATTACTGTCAATAAGACATCCTCCTATATTCATACTGGTTTTGAAATTCTAATCTGACAAATGCCTTTTGTTAAGGTTAGGAAACTTATGGAGACACTGGAATCTTAAACAAACTACTTTAGCTCCATAGTGGAAGTTAACTGGGAAATCTATTCCTATCTTTCCCAACTAGTCTGTGAATAGTTTTCTCTATTTATAAACTAAATTTATAAAGGGACCTTGCCCCACGCTCCTTACACTCACATTTGGCTGTGACGGAATATCCACCCAATGGGGACAAGTGTCCCTCAACAGCATCGAAGCCAGCAGAAACAAGGACCATATCTGGGGAGAACTCGTGGGCTATAGGCATCACCACAGTCCTGGAGGACACAAAACAGCTCTCAGATTTCTCTTAGGAACAGGAGGACAGCATTAACTCTGGAGTAATTGCAATGTATGGATTAGGAAAATTCCAGCCATTTTAGCTTTCCCATTTGAGTCTTTGTAACTTTCTCCAATGCACTTAATTACACTGGCTACATATTTGTAGACAAGCCTTCCTCAACTTGGTATCATTCATAATTTTAACTTCCACAGTGCATTATCAGCTTGGCTTTTGGCCTTGAATGCTAGAAATCAGAGATGAAGAACAATCATGGGCTATTAGAAAATTTATCCTAACTGTAGTCAACAATTTTTAGAGTGGGAACTGTGTTAGTCTGCTAAAGCAAAATGAACAAGCAAATCTTGTGTCCCTGAATTAATTGCAAAACCAACAAGTGTGTCCCTGAATTTTATAGCATAACATGAGCATAACATGAATAAACCAACACTCCACAAAAAAGTCTTTATGAGGTCTGCAATACCAGAGACAGAGGTAGTCACCTCAAGCAACAAATACTAAGAGGTGGCAACAGAACACAGACAAGAGAAAACTGTGGGGCAGCCTGTCTTAGTTGCTCTAATGTAGCAACATAATGAAAAAATCGTCCCATTGTCAGAGTTGAAGTGAGAATGACAGCCATCTTATTTTCGTCTCATTAGGAAAAGTCTTGGACTATCCCAGTTGTTAAGTACCTAAGAAAATTTTGCCACAAAGGAAAAAAGGAAGAAATACATTTGGCAGTATTATGACACTATTATCATGTAACTTTTACTTTGAAAATGACAAGCCATCCCGTGGCACATTCCAGGAGAAAAACAGAATGTTCTGGGCTTACCAAAACATTCCTTGTTGGGTCACAGAGCTTTACACCTTCTTATTTACTATGGATAGCCAACTTACCTGAAGGCTGTCAGATACTCCACATCACCAATAGGGGGATCCACTCCACCAGTCCAGGCAATGTTTACATTGTAACCTACACCCATCCCACTGCCAACCTGGAAGAAAGAAACATGGTGGATAACAAAAGCCCTCAGCCATGCTGAGGCCTGCCAAGGTGTGGGAAAAAAGATATGTAAGAATAAATCCCAGTGAAGGGAGCCATGGGTTACCAGATTCAAGTGAGAAACAATGAATAGAAGAATCACTGATTAATCTCAAAGTATGGCAGTGGGTGG
Source organism: Psammodynastes pulverulentus (assembly GCA_025802295.1). Taxonomy (NCBI): domain Eukaryota; kingdom Metazoa; phylum Chordata; class Lepidosauria; order Squamata; family Psammodynastidae; genus Psammodynastes; species Psammodynastes pulverulentus. The sequence continues at coordinate 78,787,507 of JAOYMU010000077.1, forward strand.
GCAGATTGCTATAAATTTGGCTTGGGTAAACTTTACAAGCATTTAAGTATCAAACCATTATGGCATATTTTAGATAAACTCTTTTTTAAAACTGTCCAGTGGATAAGGCATTAAGCTAGAAACCAGGAAACTGAGTCCCACCTTAGATACACACTTAGGTATGGAAGCCGTTTGGATGACTTTTTGGGCCAGTTACATTCTCTCAATCTAACTAACCTCACAAGGGTTGTTGGTGTGAAAAAATTAGGAGGAGGAAGGAGTATTAGGTATGTTCACGGTCTGAGTTATTTATAAAAATAATAAAGATAAGAACATCTTTTAAAAGTTTGCAATTTACTCACAACTCCATCTACAATATACTCTGAACACTATTAAGAAGGAGCTCTCTTCCATCACATATAACATCTGAACCAACCTGCCTCCTGCTCCTCTGGAATAAACTCTCTCCCATCTGGAAATCCATCTCCTTAGTAAAGCCCAACTTCATGAACTATATTTATACTGTGACTAATTAAATTTCAGAAGAGCATTTCCATTTTTTGCTTGTAAAGAAACGCATGGCAGATCTGTTTCCTATCAATATTGTTCTGGAAATACAACAGTCAGTGGAAAACTGCCAGCCATTCTCCTTTTCAAGCTTCACGTGGAGTGCAAAAGTTCTGCCCATATAAAGTGGCATCTTCGTAACAAGAAACAAATCAATGACTTTCTTTTTTTTTCAGATTCAAAGTTTCTACTAGACAAGTCTCTTATTTTTTTCTGCAATTCCTCTCTCTCCTACAAAACCACATAGTATGAATAGAGGGGGCTTACCTTGATTTTTTTCCCCAATACAAATAATCCTTGACTTACAACAGTTCATTTATAGTGACTGTTCAAAGTTACAACATGACTAAAAAGTAAATTTTCACATTTATGACAGTTGCAGCATCCTCATGGTCACATGATCAAAATTCAGACAGTTGGCAACCGACTCATATTTATGACAGCTGCAGAGTCATGTGATCTACTTTTGTGATCTTCTGACAAGCAAAGTCAATCGGAAACCAGATTCACCTTAGCAACTGCAATGATTCAACAACTGTGGCAAGGAAGGTTGCAAAATGGATCAAAACTCACTTAAAAATGTCTCACTTAGCAACATAAATTTTGGGCTCAATTGTGGTCATAAGTCAAGGATTACCTGTGCATATTTACTTCTCTTTACACCCTGCTTTTTTTCCTTCTTGTGTTTTTCTTCACTGAAGCAAACAGTTGGAACCCAATTCAAGGTGGAGTTTTATTTCTCTGCTCCTATTACTGAAATATTTTGGGATTAAAAATATTTTAATTTTTTTACCTACAGATTCCAAGCTGGCTCCACCTTTGGCATCTCTTGTTCTACAAATCAGATTTAACAAAAAGGAATACACATACCTCTTCAGGAGCTCCACTGCCTGGGAAGAAATTTCCATTATCATAACGATGGAGAGAAATATAAAGAACACTGGGGTCGCTGTAGAATGCCTGCTGGGTTCCATTGCCATGATGGATATCCTATCAACACAAAGTAGAAGAATCAGCTTGGGATCTGCACCATGGTGCATGTAGGCAGCAAGATTCTCACAGCTCTCTTCAATTATATTGGTGGGCTTTAAATTTGAAAAATGCACCTTTGTAAGCTCATAAAATCATAAAATCTAGTAAGATGTTGGTGTTTTCACATAATTTGTGGAAAGTTCAGACATGAATGCCGAAATTTCCTGGGAGATTCATATTCTCACACAAGATTCTGATGTTCCTGAAGAAGTGTGATACGTGTTAAGTTCTATGACATCTCAGCTCTTTAAAAAACAGTATGATGAATCTGAGCATCTGAAAAAGTTGCTGATGCTACCCTACCTAAGATAAGGCTCAAGTCAGGATAGAGATAATGTCCAAGGAGGACATTAAAAGTTGATGTAGGAAGAGCTTCAGAAGAAATCCATGAGGTAGGACCAAGTGCCCTAAGACGAACCTTATTGTTCCATTAAAGATGGCACTGCTGATGGCAGCCTGAGTGAAATGTTCTCTAGCACTTCTGATATATTTTTTTGTTTATTTTCTGTGACTCGCTGCGAATTTCATACTCAAGAGATCAGATTTTGAATATCAGACAGTGGACAAGCAAGCTTTCTGGATCTATTCCTCCCTTCTTTTCAAATGTGTAGGAGATTCTGATTGAGGGGATGGCTGTTATCTCTCTTGGCACGGCAGTTAGAAAGAGGCAAAGATCTTCAACTTAAGAGAATAAGTGACTATTGGAGTAGAGAAGGGAGCAAAAAAAAAAAAAAACACCTTACCCAATCCACAATGAGGATTTTACTGATGGCAAGCTTTTGTTGTAGAAGCTTAGCAGCAATGGCAACAGAGTTGAAGAAGCAAAAGCCCCTAAACAAAATGATAAGGAAGAAGAGCATTATTGGACCAGGATGGATAAGTAGTGTAATAACTGATATACTTTACCCAGGGCTTTTCTTCGGCACAAAAAGGTGCCGGAACGCTCCCCCGCGCTCCCCCCGTCGCGCGCTAAAAAA
>JAOYMU010000077.1:78829359-78879787 GCA_025802295.1 Psammodynastes pulverulentus
GATGGAGTTTTCTTCCCCCCTTTCCCAAAAGATGAACCTGATGCCATTTCTGCTAAGGCCTCTTTCTGCTTATTAAGAATAGAAAATATTCTGTCCCAACCTTGCATCTAATACACCAATTTATCTGTAAAGTTTTTACAATATCTATCAAAATAGCAGGGAATATATTGGGATACTGGGCTTATTTAATTCATTGGTTATCTATAAATATAAGTATATAAATGTATTAAGAGTACGTTTTTCTAGAGGGAAAATTCAGTCCATTAATTTCTTGTAACAAGGTCTAGCGTTTTACAAATAGTATTTAGTCCAATTGCCGTATAGTCCGATTAGATATAGTCACAAAGGGGGGCTGCAAGGGGGAGGGGGAAAAGGGAAGAACGTTTCACTGTCCAAACAATTTAATCGTCCAGTCCTCAATTATAATAGTGGTCTCTGTTGAATTCCAAGCAAACGCGTAGAAGGATAGAAAATAGAAAACGTATTTAAACAAAATCCCAGGTCGAGATATCCGTCAATTGTCTTTTCACAGTGCACCGCCACGCTCACCCAAATATGTCTGCCGTCTTCTTCTTCTAATCTTTGAAAAAGACCCACTCACGCCGACGAACCAATAACCAAAGGAGACAAGTGTAGCACAGAAGAAAGAAAAGTCAGTCTTCACTCTCCTCTAACAACCCCCATGAAAACTTCCCAGTCTTCTTTAATCCGCTGCGTCTGGCACCTTTCCCGTAGTTTCTCCTCAATACACATCCAATAGCCGCTCTGCAAGTGTATTCTTTTCGGGTCTCTAATCTATTCCGCCAAACGCCGCACTCTGCCGCTCCACCCCCGAAAGTTAGATTCGCTAGACCTGGATCGCCAAATACCATTCAATCAAAGAGTTCTTGCCTATAAGTCGTTGCTTCTTTCCTTTGGCTTCACTCCGACACACCAAGGCTACACGCCGCCATTGCTAGCGGCCTTGCTTCACACGATCAGCGCCAAGCTCCGTGTCGATGGGCAGTTGCCAGCCGCCACCTCGACCTCCGAGCTATCGCTATATGTTTGCCCGCCTCTCCGGGGCTAGCAAAACCCCTCCGGGGACCGCAAAAGAAGCAAACAGGGGGTACACGGAACGGAGCTCGTCCCGGTCCCTCTTTCTACCTTGGTGACGTCACCGGAAGCCTCGATATCAGAGAGCTTTTAAATCCTTAACTGTGGCCTAAGAGTTCAACGTCATCTTATAGGAACATGATATTAATGAAGAATTTATTTAAAATGAGTTTGCATTTTTCCTAACCTCCCTTCATTAAGATGGGCAGACAAACTAAATATTCAAATGTACTTATTTTCAGTATTCTAGAAGAACATTAACAACTATGCTGCAAAAAGTTTATTTACTATAAAATAAAGAATTTTTCTTTTTTGCAAGACATGGAGCAGCCTTCCATGCCTACTGATTTACAATCCAAGCCAGTTGTAAATATCATGCCAGTCTCAGTCATCTGGCATCTATTGAGGGGTTTAACATATGAAACATATCACAATGAATGAATGGATGAGTATTCCAAGGTTCCAAAGAAATCTATTCATAAATGGATGCCAATTTCCAATTAGCACTACTTATTCTAAAGATATTTTGCCAACCACAGCCAATGTAATGGCTTTTTTATCCACCAACATTTTATGATGCCTAGACAGGAGTGCCACAAATTCTCCCACATCTTCAGTCTTTTCCAAGTCTAAAATCAAGATGAGGCTCCTAAAATCAATATGAAGATGTAGGTGAAAATATGATACTGTATATAAGTAGACATAAGGATCATCTTCAGGGATATTTATCTAACCAATGTTTGGAGGTTTGTTTAAGAAACTGTGCAGACACATAAATTATTGGTTTTCAATGTTACCATTTTACACATATTTGGGCCTTGATTCAAAGGTCTGGAAAAATGACACAAGAAGTATTCATCACAGACAAATCTTGTAAAATAAAATCCTTGGTGGCCTAGGCCACATATGCTGCAAACTGAGATGGTAGCAAGGACTTCTATTTTTGAAACTTCTTATTTATGAAAAACTCTCTACAAATAAAAAATTGTGTCAAAAAGCAGCAAGACAGCTATTGCTCATTTCTTCTGGTTGTGTTTACTTGCAGAGTTTTGTGTTATTTTTTTTTTATAAGGAAGCAATTTGCAAGCACTGTCTCTTTCACCACCAGTAGAAAATCTTACCTCACTATCTCAGCAAATATATAGCCTAGCCCAGATGTATCAACAGATTGGACTCGAGGAGGGAGGAAATTTAGATAGCAGCTATTCCCAGGCAATCAAAGCTCTGTCCTTTTTTACATATGTGCGACACACACAACAAAGAGACATGATTTCAATCAAACAGTCATGGCTGCCATCTTGAACACTCACATATGCTGACACTTTTAGATTATGCTATAATGAGAACCAGTTGAGGGCAAAAGATCTGGGGGGGAAATTAAAGTGTGGTTAACTGAGCTCTGTATCTTTATACATTGAGAGGATTGCTTTGAAGAGAAGCTAGGGAAATTCCCAACTAATTAAACATGTGCGTCTTTAGGAACTCTATAGGACAAAACTCATTTAAAAATAAAGTTTGGCATTTTCCTTCCAAGGTATACGGCTTGCTAAGGATATTACTTTTTCCTTAGCTTGTTAAGTCCTAGGGGTTGCTAAGGTCAATACTAGCAATCCAAACTTTGGATTCCTAAACCCACAAACATAATTGCAAAACTGCAATTAAAAAATATGTACCTCTATCAGCATAGAGAATTTCTTAGAAAAAAGACCCGTCTCAGGTGGTCATAAAACAAAAACATCAAGGGACAGTTTTCAAAAATAGCTATGAGCTTATAGGCCAATAATGAAGGTCATCCACTGGACAGAGGCAAAAGAAATATCATCTAACCCCCAAATGATGGATAGCTGAAACAACCTGCATCTGGAGTCAATATGTCTCCAATCTAGGTGGGATCTCAGCATGTTGGCAGCAGAAATCAGATGCTTTTCCATAGTAAGATTTCACAATGTACTTTAGTTTAAAACTTATTGTCACTCTAATATACTGATAATTTTGAACCAAAGGACTGGTAGGCTTACTAGCCTTGAAATGTTATCCCTATATAGGTTCTCAGCCTTGCAACATTAATGAGCAATAAATGGAAATATTAAGTGCCCTTCTAGGATTCATGTGGAAGTCCTTTTCAAGCAAAAACACAGCTTTCAAGCCTCAATATAGAGAGAGAGGGAGAGGGAGAGGGAGAGAAGGAGAGACAGAGACAGAGAGATATTTCTCACAGATTGGCAACTTGGGCAAAACTCAGCACTACTTATGCAGGTTATTTTGCACTTCCCAAAGTAACACTTCTACTGCTAGTGTTCCTACTCTTCTATATCTGAGTCACTTGCAGTAGATTTGGCACACTGTGAATGAACAAGGGCTATGGTGATTCATCAGATACATACCCTCTGTTTTCACTGCTGTTGTAAAAAAGCAACGTCTGTTTTATTAAGTCACACATGCATGTCTTTTATGTGTATGTGCATATGTATAGGTATGTATGTATGTATATGTTTATAGAACTCTGCATTACCACCCCAAACCAGAAGCAGCAGCCTAGAATAGCCCTGCAGAGAGAGACATGGATGTAGCATAAGTAGCTGAGAAATTATGTTCGATGCAAATCCTCCAACCATTCAACCATCCTTTTCTGGGATTCTGTTGCGATTATAAGCAAGAGGGTTGTAGCAGGGGAGAAAAGGCCCAAAAGGCAGTAAGAAAGTCAGGAACTAAATATAGATGAAGTCAAACAACAGCTGTTCACAGAAAGCAAGGAGAGGAAGAAAGAAGGACAGTTAACTCAAAGGTGAGAAAGTCAGAAGAGACGGAAATAAGAACTTTATGGATTCTTGATTGATTGTTCTCAGGTTTTAATGCTTATTGAGACTCCTGTCTGTCGAGCAAAATAGAAGTGGGAACAAAGTTCGGCAAAGTTTTAAAAGGCATAGAGAAAAACAGAGTTTTTATTCTTGAAAAGTAGACACATATTAAATCCTAATGTTTTGATTACAAATTTCCAAGGCAGTTGCAGTAAAAGCTAATGTACATGTGACAAACAAGTAAAATAGAAGCCAAGCTGTTATAATTTTTTTTCTCAAGTAAATAAACAAAATTGTGCAATACGAAGAGTGCTATGTCAATAGCCTGTAGTTATATCCATTGAATAAAACATCCAATTTTAACTTGGAGACCATGGTTATTAATCCAACGTTTTTCAAATTGGAGATCCAGACCCTGGGAGAATAGTGACCAACATTACAGATGGAGTTTATGTCACTTTTTTTTTTAACCTGATCTAACTTTTGCAAAGTGACAACATCAAATTGGATTTGGGCCTTGGGCCTCATTTTGCTTATGCACAGTAGGTAGTTGCTGTCCTGCAGTTTCTTATGATAATACAGATTAACATTTAATCATTAAAAGTGGTCTATTATTATGTATTAATAATGTATTGTTATTGATAAGTATTGCAAAGTTTGAAAAGTAATATATTAACCAACAGCATTTTGAAAAAAGATCTTGTTGGGTTAAGATTAACTCAAGAAAAGTCTTTGATGGTAAATGCCATCAAAATTCAGCTTCTAATACACCCAGCAGAAGCTCACAAGCAGAACATAAGGCAAAGGATATTTCCCAATACTCTTGCTTTACAATATTTTATAAAGTTTTTAAATGGTTCAAATATAGGTAGTTTCAGACTTTCAATCACAAACGGGATTAGAATTTTTGCTGTTAAACAAGGCTATGTTAAGTAAGTTGCACCTGATTTTACAACTTTTTGCCATGGTTGCTAAACAAAACAGTGCAACTCTTAAATGAATCAAGTGGCTGTTAAGTGAATCTAGTCTCCCCCATTGAATTTGCCTGTAAGAATTCAGCTGGGAAGGTCAAAATAGGGAAAATTCAGGATCCTATAACCATCATAAAGTTATGCTAGGTTCCCAAATTTTGATCACGTGAACATGGGGATGTTGTAAGTGTGAAAACCGGTTATAACTCACTTTTTTTCAGTCTTGTTACAGTTTCAAATAGCTGCTAAAGAAATGATTGCAAGTCAAGGACTATTTGTAATCTTAGCCTCAAAAGATTCCATAGGCATGTAATGCAAAATAAGTGATGCTTCCAAACACAGGTTGGCTGAGCCAAAAAAGGACAGAATGCAAAACATAAATACTTTTGCCCTTATAAACAAACACATATCATATACGTTGTACACCTTTTTGTCCTGCTGCTAAAAAGAGTGTGAAACTTTGGTAAGGGGACAATTGTCATGCAAGATGGGGAAATAAATCCCCTCACATGGAGTCCATTGCACCAACAACTCACACTCAATTCCAAATAAGGAACATTGCCCAATAAGGAACATCTTGGACAATGAGGACAGGCTGGAATCAGAAGCTGGCACTATTAAGTGTCTTTGAGGTCCCAAAGGAACCATTCTGAACTCAAATCACACTGTTCCGAATGAGACACGTTTGCTTTGAATGCAAAAATACATTGTTCCATTCATTTTAGGGGTGACTTAACTTGTTTTCATTTGAAACTAAGTGTTTCAAGTTCAAAATGACTCAAATTCAAAATATTGAACACATGTCTACTGACCACTTTATCACCTACTGTTCTTCCTCTACCTCTGCTCTTAATGCCTAGTTACCTGCTGCCTCTGGACATGAGAATGCAACAAGGGAAAAACTAATCAGCATCCTCCTCCCTCTGAACAGCAATAACACTTGGACATGGAGGGAAGTCACCAATGGTAAAAAGTAGCAAGGATGTCAAAGCAAACTAAGGGCCATTTGGCCAGGGTCCACACAAAACATGAAGCCTTCTCACCTCTTCAAAATGAGAGGTGGGATTCCCTTACTTGTAGTAATGTCATCAATGCTCAATTGGGAAACCCTTTTATTATTATACTGCAATGATCAGGCAGAATCATGCAACATAGAATCTTTCTCTAAGGAAAAAAAAGTGTATCAAATGCTGATGATAAAATTGAAATTTTCATTACATCAGAAGAACACATACTGGTTAAAATGGGTCAAGAGACATTTCATTTCAAGCAATGCTAAAGTTTTTCCTAGCTGCTAAAGACTTACAAAAGACTGGGAAACAAAAATGATGCCTTTGGTCCCAAGGAATAATTTGCCCACTATTCAACTCTTTTATAATTGAACTTTCAGAGAAACATTACTGAAAACACACTTTCATATCTTCAAGACTAAGCCACAGCTTTAGTTTTCCATCTCCACAAACCCTTACCAAAGCAGAACACTAGGTTGCTTGTATGAATGACTTTTGCCAATTAGTGAAACTTCTACAGAAAGCTGATGGACTGAAACTCCAGGGCTAATCTAAGAAAATTCTAGAGCAATTTTTTCCAACCTGGTGCACTGCACTTCAAATATACTGTGTGTAAGTTCCATGATCCCCAACCTGCATGGATCTATGGTCCTCTGAAAATTAAACTTAGTCCTAGGATAGGAGAAAGAAAATGGAAAATATTTATTATAATATGCTAATAAAATAGATATCTGATGAACCATTCTAAAAATAAGAGGAAAAAAACAGATTCAAAGAGCTTAGTGTCCTTCTGTTCCTGAACTTTTGCAAAACACCACTAAAAAATCTTCTGTTAGCTTTCTCTAGAAACAATGTTGACACTATGACATCCAAAATGCGTAACATACTCATATGACTCAATCTCATTTCAGTAATTTGATGCAAAAATCAATTGTAGTTATCTTGTCGTCTTAGCTGTTATGTGGCAATAGTACATCCTGGTTTGCAATGTTTTTGAACTAATGGTCATTTTGATGACCTCCTTGCCTCTTTCCTCCCACTTTTGCACATTAAAAGGGAAGTCAAATATTTGCAAATCTACCTAGGTGAAAAGGGCTTTGTTTTACAGGTATGCTTAGTGTGTCTCAGTTCAAATTCTTCTTTGCTGTAATTCAGATTATAAAGCTCTTTGAACTGCATTTGGAAAGCATTAAATCATGTATTCATTTAATGCAGGTCCCAAATTAAAATATAGAAAACTGAATGCATAACACGAGAAGAAAAAAGTAAGAATTCTTCCTTTGCACACACAATTCCTTGTCTTCACTAATACATAATCACACCATGAAGGAATTTTAGAAAAAAAATCTTCAGAGGGGTAGCCCTAATGCTTGTGACGTAGTACTACATAATGCTTTGTATACTTACTTTTCCTTTTTTTAAAAAATCTCACATAGATATTCCTCAACTATTTGTTTTGACATGTGAGCATGCATGCAATTATCAAATAATATGTGAGTACCATTACAGTGGCAGCTTTGGACAGCATGATTAATCAAAGTATATTGGAAATGCTCCACCCAACATTCAATTTATGTGCATGTGTATTTTTGTCTACATGGGTACAGCTCTGTATCTCTGATTGTTTTTCCTCATATTCTATTCATCTTCTTTTTCCATCAATTCTCATGATCAGAAGAATTCCTCACTCCACCCCATAGCTGCTATAACATCCTACAAAACTCATGTGAACAAGTATTTACCAACAATTGAACCTACCCTGACACTACCCTTATTATGAGAAATATTACTATATTCTCTGCAATATGTAAATTTCCCCCCCTTGTTTTCAGGTCAAAGTTAAATCCAAGATGATGGAAAGGAACATAGTAAATTTTCTTCTTGTGCCATTGCTTTCTCATGTAAGACCAGTAAGTGATGTCAGAATCAAAAATGAATATTTGTCCAGCAGTAATCGATGCAGACTTGGCAAGCAAAACAAAACACCTGTTGCTAGTTCTTTAAAGGAAGAAAGTGTAAAGATCATTGCAGAGTTATAAAGTTAGCCTAAGGTTGGAAGGCCAGCTGCAGCATTACTAAATAAAATTAGAAAACAGCACCCTCTTTAATGTTAGCTGTCTAGAGACAGACTTTTTAAAGAAAAGCCTGAGGCCACCACCAAAACTGAAACTTCCTGGCAATGTGGTAAGCCAACGGTAATGATATCAGCAAAGATTTCTTTTGAACCTAAAAGCAGCTGGTGCCATGAAGAAAAGGTTGAACAGAAAATAACATTCTTCCCAACAATGACTGGGCCAATTGACCTTAAACATGTATAATGTACTTGCATTCATGGGTGGAAAAAGCTTTCCAACCATAATGGAGAATCTGAGGCTTATTACATGTCATGAAAACATACAAGGTTTTCAGATCACACTAACAAAAGCAGGCCGAGACAACTGATGAATCTGTAACAAATCTGAAATCAAACAGTAAGTCTTGTGATTTTGATATGTTAACTGAATCTCTGATCAAAGATCAAAATTGTTTTGGGTATGAGAAACAACAGAATGCAAAAATGCTTATATAGAAAATGCTACTCAGGTATACCAAGCAGGAGAAGTTGTTCACTCACATTTGAAAATTATGGGACATAGCAATGATAACATTACTGTAGCTAATGGTAATTAGCCATCACTTGTGATAATGACATAGGGAAAAAAGAGATAAGTAAAGTTTAGTCAGAAAGAAGCTTTAATCCTAACAAACAAATCAACAAAGGGGAAGATGACAAAAGAAATTAGAAATAAGGAAAAAGTACGTGCAAATAATGTAGCTCATATAGTATGGACAGAAATATCATATGTGTAGAAAGTATAACCATATGGCTAAAAAGTACAAAAGTGCAAAAACAGTTCAAAAACAATATAGGAATAAGAATCTGAAGATTGTGATGATTTCTTCATAGGCTCATTTGATGTGAATAGGGTAAGACATCCGAATGATGTCTGAATTGAAACAATACTCACTAATCAGATCTCCATTGTTTATAACAATTCTAGTTTGCAAGAAACTTTAATAATCCAAAATGACTGCACAGATTGAAGCCTAAATGAGGGTATGCTTCTGAAATCATATGTTATGCACACAAAACCACTGGGGATTCAGAACTCACTCTGAAAGGGAAAGGCATAGTAGGATCAAATATAAGAAGAATCATTCTGGGCCTAGAAATATAGAAGAGAAATAATCAACTGTTTTGACTCAGACAATATAGAACCATCATAAGGGGAAAAAAATATAGAACCATCATAAAGAAAAAATCCATGATTAATCAGATATGACAATTTCTTTCATGATATTGGCTATCTTTCAAAAACTCATGACCTTTTTAGTAAAGATCAACAATTGGTTCTACACAATATTAAAAATGTACCAGTAGCATTGAGAACAAAACTGAAAGGAGGCTTGGATACAATCAATATAAGAGGAATTATTCACTGTATTGAATAATCAATATAATGGGTTCATTCCATGGTTATAGTTCACAGAAAGATAGAAATCGGAAATCTGCCTGGACTCAAAGAATTATATAAGCATATTCAAAGAAAGCATAATCACATCTCAACACGAATAGCTCTCTTAATGAAACTGGCAGGCACAAAAATATTTTCCAGATGTATGCAGCAGCTTGGTTTTGGCACCTACCACTGGATGAAAACAGTATATGCCTATGTATATTTAGTATGTCATACAGTTTTGACACAATATTAAACATATGCCCTTTGGGTTGTATTCTGTTTCAGAAATATTTCATCATACTATGCAACAACAGTTGGAAGGAATTCCAGAAACCATATACCAGTAAATATGGATAATACTTGGGGTGCCACAGAAGAACATGTTCACTAATCAAAACTAGTATCAGAAAAAGCCATGTCCTCCTTTATTAAAATGAACAAAAACAGATAAAAACTATAATATTTGGGAGAAATACTGACAAAGCATGGCATTAAACCAGATCAGGCTAAAGTAAGAGGCAGAGATGTGCCAATACCAACAGATCAGAAAGACATTCAATGGTAGATTATGTTTTGCTATTCATTTGCAGCCTGTGTGTTCATATCACAAACCTAAGAACATTACTTTGCAAAGATGCTATCTGGCGTACTGGATTTCAGCAAATGACAAAGAATATCCAAGCTATATGGAGCAGAAATATAATCAGAGTCAAATACTGTAGACTAATCAATTAGTATTGAATGTTGGATGAATATTTTTGTCTTTTTTAGCAACAGAATGCGTGGGAGCTTGTATTTACTAACAATTGACCCTACCCATGTTATAAGGATAATGCTATCTTCCTTACAATGCTAACTTCATTTTTACAAGCTTACAATAAACACAATCGTTTGCTTTTGTATCATTCCTTCTACATAAAGGAGCAATACACGATGACTATGGTAATAAAAACCTCATGAAATCTCATCTCTAACATTAAATGGGTACAAGCTCCCATTAGTTGCCTTCTTATTCAAATTTACAGCAAAACAAAGTGGTCGATAGACCAAGGACCTTGCACACTACTGATTGTCGCCAAGGCTGCTATGCTGTAGACTGCAATTACTGATGTTTAAATTGCCTTAGAAGTTTATGTCAAACACTGAATCTGCCCTGGTATTTAAGATAACTCCAAATTGACACCATATAGTTTTAGGGTTGAAAAAAATACCCTAAATATTCTAGCATTTTGGCCTTCTTTCTATAGTGCAATTTCTAATGCAGGGCCTGAGGCATTCTGCATCCTAGTAAGATCAACTGCATACTGGAATACTAAGGATTCATCCTTGAAAGAATGGCCCAGAATATCTTTTTGAAATATAGAAGATGACAGGAGGAGAAAGGCGGTATAGAAACAATCATATTAGAACTGGTTCCCGCTCTGCCTCCCCACTCTTGTGTCAATCCTGTCCATTTCCAGCACTGCAGCAGGTGTCTTTGGTGAATGAACTCTCTGCAGTTGTGAGTAACTGCTTCGTAGACGCAATATCATTTGTATGCGAGTGAGAGGCCCTGCACAGCTGAATGAACAACCTGTTCTTAATCTAAACAGGAAGTTGGGGGTGGCGTAGGATGAGAAGGATGATTCAAGGGATGGAGGGAAGAGAAAGATGCTCGGAATACTAATGCAGCTTCCCTCCACCCCTCCAAGTACTGTAGAGTGTGTGCTGGTGTGATGCAGGCAGACAGGCAAAACAGATGCTTGTAGTCTTTAACAAAATCCAGTAAGCCACTGATCATCCAAGCAGAGTATTAGAAGACACTTCTTGCTCTTGGACTCTTGTACACACACAGAGAGAGACAAACAAATACACACACACACACACACACACACACACACACACACACACACACACTTAATAGTTAATAGTTTCATCCTTTTCTCAAAGAATTCAGAGTGGCCTAAGCAAGAGGATGCCAAAAAGGCCTCCCAACTCTTAGCTAACCAGGACTGAGCCTAGTGCATTTCAGAATTAAAACCAGAGCACAACAGTTTTCAGCTTTTATTTTTAGGTTAATCATTGCAACTCCATCAAAAAAGCTTTTCAGGATAACTATGTAAAAAGTTGGCAACATAGTCAAGAATTCTAGAATCTTGTGAGCTTTGATTATCTTCTAAACTTTGAGCCATTTAAAATTAAATAAGAAAAAATTGTCATCTATATCATGGCTTATGTGCAGTATCCTGATGTTTCACTAGTGGAATCACATTCATCACCTGATCACCACTATCCACAATTTTTACATTTTCTGGACCAGAAGTGACGTCCCGGTGACACCGTCAGTGGGGGAAAGGAGTTCTCCGTTCCCTGCGCTGGCTTCTCCCTATTCGCGGGCTCTGATAGGAGCCAAAACCAACCTATAGGGTCGGTGAAGGGCTGCCTCGCGAGGATCTGGGGAGAATGCAACCCCCCCTTTGCACACTCAGTGAACTGGTGGCAACACCGGTAGGAACCCACCACTGAGCAAGACATAGTGTGTTAAAAAAAATGCAAATATGATGGTTACATACTATTTGAACTAAAAAGGATAAAGTAAAGAATGTAATGATATAAAAATGCCATAATGCATAAAATGATAGTTAATAGAAAAGTGTATGAACAATAAGCTTAAGAAGTTGTTAAATATATTAATTGTGGAAATATGGTCATATTTGTTTTAAAATGTAAGACACCCTGGGCCTACATGTTTACGAAAGGATATGTTTGTTACAAAAAAAATAAAAAACTTGAAAAAAATTTTTTTACATTTCCCAAGGGAATTCAAATTTCACCAACTAATTTAATTTAGAAACAAACAAAAATCAAAACTGAATGAAATGCTATTGTGCAAAAGGGCTGAACCATGGAAGGAGAAGAAGGCCTCTCTACTATATAACAATTTAAACAGCAGAATTCATGTGGTTTTATACTGCTGAAAAAAAAAGTTAGTTTATTTATTTGAGAGGCAGTTTCTTCCAGCATTCTTTTTCCCCACTTCCTTTTTATGCAATTTAATAAAGAATTAATCCCTGAATAAGAAACTCTTTATCTGCATACCCAATTTTCACATTAAGTTTTCTTTTCTTTTTTTTATTATAAAATTTTTAAATTTTATTAAATACTTTAAAAACAATGAATGTAGTGAAGCGGTTTTGACATAACTTTTTGTCATTGTGCTAGTACAATATGATATATCAATCCTATATACATTTGTACATTTTTATACATTTATTTACATTTACTCCTTTTCAATTTTCAATTACCTCCTTTAGCGTTTTTCATTCTTTTTGATAAGATTCTCGGATATATATTCAATCATTTACTTTCAACTTAGGTCCTCCCTTTCTGTCTCCACCAATGCTAAAATCTATTCCAAATATATAATATTCTAAGTTGTCCTTGTCTTTCATCTCTAGCGTTAACCAGTTCATTTCAGCACATAACAATATTTTATTATTTCGTCATCGCTAGACATTTCTTTCTCTTTCTACTTCTGGGCAAATATCATTCTTGCCACGGTGATGATATGTATAGCCACTCTTCCCTTTTATAGTTCTTTACCATAATACCTAATAGAAAACATTCTGACCTATAATCAATTTTGAATCCCATTATTTCCTCAAGCCACCCTTCAATTTTATGCCAAAAATCTTGTGACTGCTTACAGCTCCATCACACGTGGTAATATGTACCCTGTTCCATCAAAAATTTCCAGCATTTCGCATACTGGTTTTTATACATCTTGGCTAGCCTTGCTGGCAGGAGATGCCATCTGTAAAACATTTTAAGTAAATTCTCTTTGTAGGCCGTAGCAAGAATAATCTTTTTATTTCTGTCCCAAAGAGAGTGCCATTGATCCAAAATCCCTAGCCCACAATATCATCGTCACTTTTATTTGCTCTTCCTCCAATTTATATGCCAATAAGAATTTATAAATTTTTCTTATTAATTTATCATCAGGCCCCAAGAAAATTTTGTCCAGCAGTGTTTCTTGCCTATTGATCCCCCGTTCTTTTTTATCCTTTCCATATCTCGACTGTATCCGTAAGTATTCCCACCAGTCCAAATCATTTCCTGTTTGCTTTAGTTTGTCCCTGGATTTTAATTCTCCGTCTTCATTCATTACATCTTTGTAAGTAATGATTCTTCTCTGTTTTAATAAATTTGGAGGTGTTTTTTGCCTCCAGAATCAATACCCAATTTGGTACCTCTATATAAATTTGGTTTTTAATTTATTTAAAAATCTTGTATAGTGCTTGCCTGATCTTATGTCTTTGGAAGTGTTGATGTACTCTTGGCCTTTCCGGCCACAGGAATGAGTGCCATCCTTGCTGCAAGTCATGGCCTTCTAATTGCAGTATTCTTTTATTTTTTAGTGTTACCCAATCTCTAACCCAGGTAAGTGCCGCTGCTTGGTAATAGGTCTCCCAATCTGGTAGGCCAAATCCTCCCCTTTCTTTGTCCTCCTGTAGTAGTTTTAATTGAATTCTTGGCTTTTTCCCTTGCCATACAAAATTAGATGTTATTTTATTCAGTTCTCTAAATAATTTTTGATTTAGAATTATAGCTATATTTTGAAATAAAAACAACAGTTTCGGAAGAATGTTCATTTTTATTGCCGATATTCTTCCGATAAATGAAAGTCCAACGTTTCTCCATCTTTCCAAATCTTTTTTAATTTGGTAGATTACTTTATCATAATTATCTTCTTTAATCATAGTGCATCTTGATGAGATATTTCCTAAATATTTTAAAAAATTGTTTTTTGTATGTTCAATCTTTTTGCCAAAATATCTCTTTGTTTCTTTCATATTTCTAGTTAACATTTTAGTTTTATTCTTATTTTTAAACCAGCCAGTACTCCATAATCTTCTAGTATCTCTATAAGTTTTGGGCCCGATTGGTCTGGTTCTTCCAAAATAAACACCAAATCGTCTGCGAAAGCTTGCAGTTTGAATACTTCTTTTTTGATTTCCAGACCCTTTACTTGTGATTCCTTCTTGACAATTCTAGTTAAAACTTCTAGTGTAAGGATGAAGAGTAATAATGATAGAGGGCAGCCTTGTCTGGTCCCTTTTTGAATTTTGAAGCTTTTTGTCACTTCTCCATTTATCAGTATTTTTGCCTTCTGTTCCGTGTATATCGCTTTTATAATATTTAGAAATTTCTGGCCAAATCCATGTATTCAATTTGCTGTAGCAAAAATGTCCATTTCACGTTATCGAAGGCCTTTTGCGTGTCAAGGAAGAGTAGGGCCATTTGTTGGTCGCTATGTGTTTCATAATATTCTAAGACGCCTAAGATTGTTCTCAGGTTAAATTTAATTTGTTGTTTGGGTAGGAAATAATTTTGGTCTTCATGGATAAACTTGTTTAAAATGTTTTTAGCCTGTTTGCTATTATTGTTGTGAAGATTTTGTAGTCAACGTTTAAAAGAGATATAGGTCTATAGTTCTTTATTAGTCTTCGATCAGATTCTTCTTTGGGGATCAATGTTATGTTTGCCTCCTGCCAGGATTGCTGTATCTTCGCCTCTTCCAAGACATCATTAAATATTACCAATAGTAGTGGTGCTAAAATGGATTGGTGTTCTTTATAAATTTCCGCTGGGAAACTGTCTGAGCCTGACACTTTTTTTTTTTTGTTTATTTATTGCTGAAATTAACTCTGGCATTAAGTTTTCTAATCCCTTCTCCAAACATGTGACAAATTTTAGATGTTTGCCCACAATCCATCAAATTGTAGATTAAGAAAATTAAATCAAGGTGCATTAACCTACATATGCAGAAAGCAAAATATTGGTCAACTGAACATTTCTTGTTGGGATGAAGAATTTGTTTTTATCTGAATTCTAATTTCAATCCAGCAAAACCTCAAGGCTTAGGGAGAAACATTCTGAGCAGGAATTGGCTAAATTCTTACTGTGAATTCTGTGAGATGAGAATAACATAGCTGAGAAAGATGAGAAGGAAGATAAACACAGGCATCTTCAGAAAGCAATGTCCTGGCTTACTCCAGCCAGAATCCACATTAGAACTACCTCTCATTTAGCTGAACTGGTGGCAAAATCCATCAAGGAACTGTAAGCTCTGCTAACAAAGATATGCCTTACCTAGAATAAAATTCTTCCTACTTACCATAAATAAAATTCTTCCTACTCCTACAGTTGATTCATTAAGGATGAAAAATGTATACTTTCTCTCTCTCTTGTATTATGAATGTATACCTATGTGTATAACGTTATGCCCCTCTCCCTCCCCTAAGAAGCAGAACAATGCTAGAAAAGGAACATGCTCTATTGCTCTTGGGAGCCCTTCTTCTGCCCTTATTCAGGTTTTCCCATGAAATATGTACATGTCTAAGAAATTTCCAAGCTTTATTGCTAATCCACAAATAAGTAAACTCTTCATTTTTTACCCCCTCCCATTGCATTCTCCTTGAAGTCTACCTGCAGCCTAGTCCATATAAATGCTTCATTCCTTTTTCCTTCTTCTGGAAAGCCTTCAAAACATTTAGAGGGATACCTGTGTTTGGTAGGAGTATCTAGCAAAAACTAAAAACAGAGACCTATTATAAACCTGGTTTCTAACCTGTAAAAGCTGCTTGTTAAAAGTTTTTTTTTAAACAAGAATCCACATTACGAATTTCTATTCTGAAATTTTCTACTGCATCTTCCAGTTATAATTGCTTTTGACCTTAAGCAACTTAAGATAACAAAATGAAACTTTTTCTTGTTCTTATATAATCTGTTTGCTCTCATCCTCAGGTTCTTCAGTTGTGTTTTCTCGCTCTACACCTATTTTTCTTTGCATTTCCATCTCTCCTGTTCTGTCTCTAAAACAATCATTGCAGGGAGGGGGGGCATTGAAGAAATTTACACATTCTGTGTGCTAAACCAAAGTGCAAATTTGATATTTCCATCCTTCTTCACACCTCTCTACAACAGCAGAGGGAAAACAGATTCCATATTAGCAACCCCAGATTGTGTGGTAAAGTTCCATCCTGCTCAGAATCTATTTTCTGTCATTTTATATCCCCCCCCCTTCAAATTCCTCAGTAGACAGTCTTTGCCAAATTCTGGTTTAGTTGCTGAGGTTTATGGTTGTCGTCACCACAAACACTCAATGTATTTATAGATTTACGGGCTTTACTCCAAACCTGTCATTCCACCAAATGGTTCAAAACATTTCTGCCATTTAATCAAACTCAAGAAAAGAGGAAGACATATAGACATTGATCCCACATGTATGCTATGCTAGAGACCAAGACTTTGCCTTTTCTTCTTGGCATGGTGAGAGAAGTAACAACATTTTGCTTCTATCATGTGTCTTCTGGCTGTTGCTTCATCTCTGCAAAGCAGGAAAGGGAGGGGTTGATTTCAATTTGGAAAGGCAGCCTAGACCTTTGTTGCTATGATTTTGCCCTCAAACATTTCCCTCCATTCCCCTCCCAATCCACATTTGAAATGCATCTTGGCTTCCAGAAGACAGAAAGCAAATGTGGAGGGCCAAATACTTGAGAGAAAAGGAAAAGCTCTTTAGAAGTCTAATAGTCTCAGCCCTATATTGTCTCACTTCTGTTTCATCAAAAACCCTGGAATAAATTTTGAAGAGTTAGATAAGGGTTTTTAACAAAATACAGTATAAGAAGTTTGAAAGGTTCTTCTTCTCCATAAAAACAAATAATATTCCCCCCTCCCAATTCGAGGAGCAGCTTTGAGAAGAATTAAAGACTCTTTGTTCTGCTTACTGTTTTTCCCTTGAAAATTATGCCTTCCTCCTTTTTAAAAGTGAAGCAGTAGCCTGGTTGTGAACATGTACAAAGGAGAATAAACACAGTATCTTATTCCTTCATGTTTTAATTACAAAATCTGAGAAAAGCTATGTAAATGGACAGGAGGTTAGATGAAGCCAAAAATAGTTTTGCTCAAATCAAGTTCAAGTACTGGTGATAAATATATTTTCTCTGCAGGAACCCAGAATTGTTTTGACATTGGCTTTCACTTATTTCCCACTCTATCTTAAACTTAAAAAATTCTTGCCAGTTTCACCTCTAAGTACTTACCAGATCCAAATTACAATAGTTTAGTTATCTTTTAAGATTAGCCACAGTTAACTAGATGTTGCCATCTTCTGAGATGTTAAATAAATCTGTAGCAGTTGGGAAAAAGGCACAGTAATTCTATAATCTGTACATAAAAAATCTGGCTTTATTATTTTTATAAATAACTCAAGGTGATAAGCATATCTAAAACTCCTTCCTCCTGTTTTTCCCACTAAAGAAACCAGTGAGTAAATTGGGCTCAGAGAGAATGACCCAAGATCATCCAGTCAGTTTTATGCCTAAAATGGGATTAGAATGCACAATCTCCTAGTTTCTAGGTTAGTGCCTTCACACTAGACCAAGCTGCCACTCTGGTGTGTCTCTGTGTCACAATCCATGTACTATAATGGTTCACTTTCTACCTTATTGGTCAGTTTCTTGTTCTGGAGAGGGATTGGGAGAGAGATTGCGCCCATGGCCCAATATGAAACTGCTAGGATTCAGCAGGATTAGTATGCTGATGACACCTAGCTGTATATCTCATCCTTGGGCTGTACATGTGAATCTATCAATATACTGACCCACTGTCTTGAAACTGTTCAGGTCCAGATGGAGCAGAACAACTTCAGCTCAATTCTGAAAAAACTGAGTGGGTCTGACAATTTGGCCCCTGTGATTGGGGACATTTTCATCATTGGTCTTGAATGGAATAGCATTTCCTATTCCAGACTGGTGCCTAATTTGGGAGTCAGGAGGACTCTTGTATGCCTATTGCACCATTTCCTAGAGTAGGATACCCTACAGCTACTCATGCATTGATCACCTCATGAATGGATTATTACCCTACATTGGGCTTAAGATCATCTAGAAACTACAGCTAGTAGTGCAAAATGCAGCAGTGTGGGCACTTCTCAATATGCTCATATATTGATGATGCTATGTGAGCTATACTGGCTACCAATTATAAATGGCAGTATAAGTCACTGCTTAGAATATTGATATTATCTTTATAGTTTTTTCTTCTTTTATAAAAATGCTGGTGGAAATTAAACTACAGATACACATCCTTCAGCCTATAGTAACTTTGAGGGCCTCTTCTATATCAAACCACCTTTAATAAGCCTACATTTAAAATATAGGTTTTACTTTTGCATGGAGAGATTAGGGATTTTAATGGATGAAAATAATGTCTTAATTCTTGAAGAGTTTTAAGGCAGCCATATAATCCTTTAAAAGACAAGCAACTTCCTCAAATTAGACAACTAAAGAAATATTTTACAATATCTATAGCCCCTTATGCTATCTCCAAGTTCCAAACCAGACAGAAAAAGATGTTGAAAATTTTGGCTTAACCCAACCAAATATACTGGCATTGATAAGCCTGTTCACTGTGAGCCACAGAGATTATTATTTCAGATATTAAAAATTATACATTTATTTTAAACCCATGTTTAACTCGATGAGAACTTTAGATAATGGCCTTTTTTTCTTGCTATATGTGGCATGATATTAACTGTAAAGATAAATGAGTACAGAAATTAGAGTTCTTGCTATTCCAACTTCTATATCTATTTTATTCTACATCTAGATAGTCCCCAATCTTTCCAGCTAGTGGACATCTATTCTGAAAAAGTGGCCGCCATGGATACAGGCTAATCATGAAATATCAGAATAAGCAGGGTAAAAAAATAACAACTTCACAATTTCACTGTTTTTCTTTCATCCTTTGCTCAGCGAACATCATGCCTTTTTGTAGGACATTATGCACTGAACAGAGTATTACTAGGATTCAGACTAATATGTTGTTTGCCCCAGATAATGGGTTTATAAAGGCACAGAAATGGTAATGAAAAAGCATCTCTTCCTAGCTTTCCCTTTCACATAAATTGAAAGTGTTTGCTTATTGATTTTTTCAGAGACTGATGTATGCTGACCTCCATAAGCAGTTTCCTGTGCTTTTAATTGACAGCGATGGGAAAAGCACGGCTTATAGCAAAAGTAATTAATCTGCAACAGTAGACAAATTAGACCTTTCCCTTTCATCCCAACCTTTGCTTTACATGCAGTTCGGAGCACTTGGACTCATGCTTTATTTCTTCAACACAGGTAGTTCTCAACTTACAATCAATCACTTAATGGCTTTTCGAAGTTACAGCGCCCTCCCTCAAAAGCTACTTATAACCGGCCCCTAAGTTATGGCTGCTAAAGCAATCTCAAGTTCATTTGCTCTTATGACTAACCGCAGAAACATTGCATCGCTCCCTTCCCCATCTCTCCCCACCACCAACCCAGGTTGCTGCCACACACCCCAGGGAGAAACTGTTCTGTTTTGCTGCCTCAATGTAATTTACACAGTACTGCAAAAGCTTTCTTGCAGCTTTCGGAAGCTTTCCGCAATGCTGTGCAACCGTATTAAGCCAGCAGGACAGAGAGGTTTGTTGTGCAGCTGCCATTTTATTCTCATCCACAAGTGAGCAGGGCAAAATGGCAGCCACTTCCTGTCACCACCATGAAAACCGCTCTGTTTTGCTGCCTTAGCATGATTTGCACAGTGCCGCATAAGTTTTCCACAGCTTTCAGAAGCTTTCTGCAGTGGTGTATAACATTGTTAAGGCTACAAAATGGAATGGTTTGTCTCGCAGTTGCCGTTTTTCCCCATGCACATTGGCAGGGACAAAATGGCAATCTATAGCCTGTCACAGGTTTCCAAAAGATAGTGCAGAGATGGAGATTCTCTTTGCAAAGCAGAACAGGACACTTTATCCTTCAGCTACGTGGCATCATTCCAGAAGCAGCCACCATGTTTCCAGCAGCCAAAGTGCATTCTTGTAGCTGTGAATATGACCACCCCTTCCAGAATTGTGCCAGATATAACCATGAGATGAAGCAATCCATTCCAGGACTCTGAAAGGCTTTGAAGCTCTTCAAAAATTAAATGAGGAAGAGGTGTTTGGTCTGATGTCGTGGGAATCAGGCCTAAAGCTGGGAAAAGGCCTGTGGGGGACCTAAAGAGCAGGAAGAAGAACACAGGGTGTCTCGAGGGAAAGGGAAGCCCTTGAGGGCCTAGCACAGGCTGAGACCCACCTGCCCGAGCTATCCCACCTCTTGCTCCACTTAATGACTTGCATGTTCATTTAACTTCATTAGGAAGCACAGGAACAGGGGGGTTGCTACGTGAGACACTTCATTTAACAGCCACCATGACATGTGAGGATAATGGGTAGGCTCCACTCTGGTCCTATCACAAGGAATACCTGTATTAATGTCCCCAAATGCTTAACTGGCAGATTAGTGTAAACAAAGGTCAGCTATGGTCTATTCAGTCAGTCCCAACTCCTGGGGACAAGGAGGGACTGCAGGTAAACAAGTGTCTGCAGTTTTCTTGGCAGTATTTACAGAAGTGGCTTACCTTCCTTCAGCTGTGAGAGAAAGAATGTAGTCCAAAGAGAAACCTTTAACATAGTGCCTTAACTACTAGATCAAATTATGCCTTTTAAAATAAAAAGGCTGGAGTCACATATACGGGAAAAGCGGTGGTACTGGGAAAAGAAATAGTTAATTCCTACTATGACTGTTTATTCTCCTGCCTCCACATATACAGGCAGCCATTTTCAAAGCTTATTTCTGGTCCTTCCTAGGCTAGAGGGCCATTTGTGGGGCAGAATTAGCAAAAGAGGAGAGACTGTGGAGAAGGAAAGGAAAATAAAACAAAATAGTACATTTCAACCAGTATTCACAGAAAAAGGGCTGGGCTGAAAGCAAGTTTCATAAAGCACAAAACTATGCAGTAGGAGGCATCTTATAAATTTCAGGAGGGAAAACACTCCAGAATATAAGTAACACCACAGAAAAAGCCTGCCAAAGAGTAACCACAAGATGGCACTCTCCCAACTTGGATACAGTACACACACCAGGAGCACTCCTAATAATCCTAGTGATTGAAGAGATACTAGGGTAATGGTGAAGGTAATCTGTCAGGCATCCCACCCAAGTGGTTTAGAGCCTTATATGTTAGAAGCAAAATATTAAACCTGGCACAATAGCCAGCTAGCAATTGCTTCAACAGAAATGGAACATATTCATAACTAGATGACCTACTCAACAACCTGTCTGCCACATTTTGCATCAACGTTAGCTTCTAAACTACAGGTAGAAGCGTGCAAGACACATTACAATGATGTAAACCTGAGATTAGTAGTGAGACTAGCACTAAAAGCAACTCTATAATATTTTAAGTCATATAATTTGTTTAAATATTGCAATGTCCTCTACTCTGATTGGCAGGTCTTTCCAGGATTTCTGACAATCTTCTTTCTCATCATCAGCAATCTGAGTTGTTTTCACTGAAGTTGCTGAGAATTTAGTCTCTGGTGTCCACAGGAAATTTATTTGCAAAACTAGAATTTCTCTTACTTACAAAGTATATGGGAAGTTATTGAGCTACGGATTCCTCCTTTCCAATGCAACCCCAGCTCCTTTTAGTGCAAAACTTTATATTCTTTCTCTGTTAACTAGAAAAAAAAAATACAGCCACACCAACTACAAAGAATGTATTTTAGGAGGAATGCAATACAATGTGCAAGTTTAAATGAATTTTTACTGACACCAGCTCAACTCAAGAGTTCTTACACAAGAAAATGGAAAAGTTAAGTATTCCTTTTCCTTTCTGTTCTCTTTGCCTTGGTCAAAATTGCTAATTAAGAGTTTTGTTAAACATATACAGTAGAACCTCTGGTTACGACCATAATTTGTTCTATAACATTGGTCACAACCCGATTTGGTCATGACCCAAACCTAATTTTGGAAATTTGGCACTTACAAAAAAATGGCAGTGAAGGGAAAATCGGCCGCAAAAAAAGTGATTTTTTTGCCCCTCCCAAAATCATTAAACAACACTAGTTAAACTAACTTCTCTAAAAAGTATGTCCATTGTAGTATTTTTTGCCCAGAGAGCCACAGATTATCTAATCTGATTTAGTTAGCACATTGCAGTGCAGAGGAAGCTTGAATAAGGAATCAGGACTGGGAATAGAAGCAGGTATACACATCATCTTCAATATACTGAATTTCTGTACATCACTTTGTCTATATTACTCTTAAACTCAAATTAGCATTACCCTGCCACAATGAAAACAGGTAAAATGAAAAAAAAACTGGAGATAATGAGGTTTTATCCCTTATTGCACTAAAATTTAATATTGCTAATGCACTAAGATTGCACCAAAGAAAAAGAAAAAATGGGAAAAGGAACATGTAAGTCTATTTCCCATTTCTACTCTTTAAATCTATGCCAAAGTGTTGTTTTTAAAGGTATTCATCCCTGTCATTACCCCACACAGCATTAACAGTACACATGGTGCTTTACAAAATTTTGTTAACAAAACAAATATGTCCATTTTGCATGCAGGAAGTTTCAGGATGATATTGATGGTCTTGTAAGCTATATAATCTAAATCCTCCTTTATGAAAGATATCCAAAATGGAAACATTTCCATTTGACAGTTAATTTCCCTTTGTTTAAAGATCTCCAGCATATACTACTGGAAGATAATTGGACCCACTGTTGAACCTCTCTTTCTGTGTCTAGTTAAAAAACGAATAGATCCTTGAAATTTTTTTTGCACCAAGACAAATAGTCCCAATATCTCACAGAAAAAGTAGCATATTTTCCACATTTGGAATATGAAACAAACCAAAGATAGATGAGCTTTTTACGTTTGAAAAAGATGAACATATCCAGATAATGAGTGGGAAATCAAATTCACAAAATATGCTGAGAGTTATCTCCTGGTAATAAAATTATGTCGCTGTTCTACTAATTGCAATCACTGTTCACAGGAAAACCATTTTCTGATTGTTAAGTAGCGCTCCAAGTTTAAAAATTGGTAAGATGGGTAATAATAAGAATGATCTCTTTTTATTTGAAGCCCTTGTAATGTGCTGTCAGCTTCAGTAGATAATATTGAATGATTTTGATAAGTAGGCTATTCTAGTATGATTTATTTACTTTTTAAAATGTATCTATCCTATTCAATAGTCAACCCATATTCTCCAAGTGACTTTACAAAATGGAAAATGAAAGTATTGAAAGCAAAGCAAAGCAAAGATCCAGAGGAAAAAAACTCTAGTCAATAAAGCTCTGAGGGCTTAAAAAGAATTAAATTAGAAACATTTATAAAAGCCTTACACAAGATGACAATGAAACTATATTGAGTGGCTTGGCTTCTATATGAACAAGGGATGAACAAGATCAATGCAGCTATACAATACATAGTTAAATCTGATGAAAACTGCAATTAAATCAAAGTCCTTAAGGAAAAGGAGTAAGCTGGATTCTTGTACATTTAAAATAATGAACCAATAGTTGAAAATTTAGATGCAAATTTCGTACTATTTTCAAACACTCCCTACATTAGTTCCAGATACACCCATTGCTGTTACATAGACTTCGATAGATTTTGGTGGACATAATGTAAACTTTAATTGGTTACAAGAATGTATAGATAGCATAAAAAGGTTGAAAATGGAATGAAGAGACCTGGTAGATAAAAGAAGAATACAGATGGTAAAAAGTTGATAGAGGTAAAGGAACAATGTATCTGTATGGTAGTACAAGAAACCAATTGAAAATTTAAAATTAAATTTTAAAATATATTTATATTCTATTCTAGACCAGGGTTGGGGAACCATGACCCTTTTATGACTCGTAGACTTCAACTCCCATAATTCCTGAGCCAGGCTGAACTTGTAGCTGAATGTCTGACAGGCTATCAAAGCAACATTTGTATTAAAAAAACTCCAACATTTTATGTCAAGATTAACTCTGTTATCTTTGACCCCAATATAAGAACAAGTACAGTATGTGCATGCATAGGCCCAAATATAGAAAAAATGTATTTTAACCATAATTAAGGCAAACCAAATTCTCAGCTAGAAATTCTGTAATGGGGGACTGGAAGGTAACAGCATGAACAGCGAGTATGATAATGACAAAAGCAGTAAAACTTTAAAACAGGTAGTAAAATGAAGCTATATTATTGAATTATATAATTTCAAATTTAAACGTATACATTGCTTGTTAATTATCTTGTGAGTGTTTTTTATTCCACCATCCAGACTTGTCACTGGAAGACAAGAGATAGTTGACTTTTATCAGGTAATTACAGAGAATGGCTTTTATCAGGTAATTATCGTACTTTTCACTGTATCTCTACTTTGGTACTTACATATTTTGGTACTGAATTTTTTTCTGTGTTGTCAGTAGTTCTCCAGCCTTCACAGAACGGTCTGTATCTCCCAATATAACCTAAAAACTTAGATATACGCAAAGCATGTGCCTAGAGCTGCACTATAGTCCCGCCCCTGAAAAGACTATTCTAGAAATTTGTTTTTCTTAGTTTTTGATGAAGGTTAAAAATTTGGGGTCTGCAATAATTGTAAAGCATCCATCAAAGTTGTTGGTTTCTAACATACACGAGCTGGGATTATGGAAGATGTAGTCCAACTTGTTTGGAAGGTGCCCAATGAAATCTAAGAAGGTTATTTCAAATACTAGTGATCCCTACACCTGACTTAACATTATTCATTCCATTTCCAGATTTCATAACAAGCGCCCTCAATTTTCTCCTCATTTCCACCCTATCAGGAGAAAAAGAGACAAAAACATAGTTCCTATAAATCTAATACTGAGCAACTTAAAAAGTTTAATTGAAGGTGCATAATAATATTGTTTGGTTCATACTTTTGCCCTATATCCAGATTCTCCTTGGCAAAAAGCTAGAGTTGCTGATAAAAGGTGAGCCCAAAATACTAGTGCAATATTGACAAGGATTAACATTTGTTTGGCAGAAGTAAGCGGCTTAGACCTTTGCTCTAAAAATATCCACCCAATATTCTTAGACACTGGCATGCTTTTTTTATAGAGTCCCTTCTCCCACCCTCATGCTAAAGTATTTAATTTGCTTATAGGCTATAAGTAGAATGGGTATGTAAAACTATAAGGAATGGGGAAAGCATTATTACTAAATCATCTCTGTATTTATCAATAAGATGTAAATGTATGAAAATAGTCCTGTTTTTTAAGCAACAAGACAAAAATAATTACTAATCCAGCTATTGACTTTACAATGATTAATTATTCAATTACTGTTGTTTAAATTTCTAACCAGGCTAAAAGGCTGGCTAAATATAGTCTGTGTTTCCGTGATTGTATTGTGAGTTAGTTCCGGAATAGTAATTTGAAACTCAAGTGTCATTCAGAAACAGGCCTAAAAGCTTTAATTGAGAATATTTTCATTTTATTTTAAAATCAGGGTTTTTTCCATCTTGGGTAAAGAAAAAAGGCAGTGTCCAGTGAAAGCTCCGAAACTGGAAGAGAGCAGAGTAATGCCAGTGATTTGGCAAGAAGACATGTGTGAATATGTGCACATGTACACATGACTCTTGAGTTTTCTTTTCTGTACTGATTCTATACACATTGCTTCAACTCACCTAATCTCAACCTTCAATCACTTCCTTCCTTCTTTCAATACTTGATGAAAAATGATACATACTGTGAAATTCTGACAGGGGGATGTAGAATGAATTATAGAAATCAAGCTAAAACAGTTATATAATGCAACTACTTATTCTGTCCATGAAGGTGAATTTTCAGAGGTCAGAATCTGGATTGTGGAGAGGTTCAGCATATACAAAGATTTAAAGCCTGGAATGTAAGAGCAAACAGGTGCTCTTTGCTGAGAATACTAGAACAAATATCCAGTTTTCTTAAAACAGGTCTACTGAAATCAGTAGATCTTAGCTTAAGTCAGTGACTAATATTTGTTTATTTAAATACGATGGGTTTGAATTCTAGTTACCGTATAGGACATAAATGATGCAAAGCACCATTTTTGAAAATAATTAAAAACTCAACCACACACACACACACACACACACACACACACACACACAGCCCAAAACCTCCACTGCCACTTAAGTGATTATCAGAAGATGAGTATTTTTATGGCCTTACAAAAAGCCATAAGGGTGGAAGCTAGACTAATCTTAGGGCAGGAGTGTCAAACTCGATTTCATTGAGGGTCACATGCATCAGGATTGTGTTTGACCTCGAGGGCCAGGTGGGTGTGGCTGGGGTGGGCGTGGCCAGCTCAACATCACTTGTATCCAGGATCCGTTTTTGGCTACGATGGTCTCCCACAGCGCTTGGCCAACAAATACATCCATTTTTGTTCACAGAGCACTGCAGCAGAGCCGGGGGGGGGGGGGGCGGCCCTGACACAAGTGTTGTCAAGCTGGCAGAAGCACCAGGGGCCCATCCTTTGTTTTTTCCAAGTTGGCTCTGTGGGCCAGATCTAAACACCCAGCCGGCTGGATTCGGTCCGCGGGCCTTGAGTTTGACACCCCTGTCCTAGGGGATAACTCAGGACCACTACTGAGAATGCCAGCCATTTCTTTGGGATGGAACTTTAAGTACCCTTTCCCGGAATAAGCACACCAGTTAAACAGAGTTTAATCAGACAGGATGATCTTGAAGATGAATGGACACCAAATCACATATAGTTTTAAAGATGGATCTCTGTAATTTGAATTGAGCTTAAAAGCCTATCAATCACCAATATCATAAAACAGCACAGGTGCTATGCTGCTTAAGAATCTCACTCTGGTCATGAGCCAGCATTTTGAATCAAATGCTGATTTGGAGTACTTTTTTTTAAAGACAGACCCATACAGAGAACAGCCAGTCCATGCTTAACAGTCCTAACTGGAGTTAGAAATTTGCAAGATCTTGTGAAGAAATAGCAGGTACCTCAGCCAGGAATATTTCAGAAGCAGCAGGAAGAAGCCAAAGGTCGGTTGGGGGGGGCAGACAATATATACAGGCAGTGGAGTGTGTTGGCAGTGGAGTGTGTTGGCAGAAAAAGGTCTGGTTCGTTCTTTTCCAGCCGGGATGAGGAGATTGGCACAAAGAACGGAATGAGAGAGCAAGAAACAAGCTTCTGGGAAAAGAGGTCCTTCATTTCAGAAGCCAGAGACTGTAGCTACAACAGTGGTTCCGGGTCAGATATTGGAATACGTGGTAGTGAGCTGGAAGTTCCTAAGCTTCATGTGATTCCATATGGTTTATGGCCTTGAAGCTACCCCAAGGGAAGTTGTCAGAATGTCCTTTACGGACTTTCTTTCTGCTAAGCAGACGTCTTTTGTATGTAGAACTTCTCATGCCAAATATTCCCAGATATTCCCCTTGTCAGGGAATAAGTTAGGTTCTAGAAATCCCCTAGCATGAACTATAATAATAAACATGAGATACATTTTAACCAGGTTCTTCTACCTGTCCCTCACAATCCCTTCCATTGTCCCTTGTTTTGAGATCCTTCCTTAGTTCAAGGGTGGAACTCTTGATGTTAGCTCTGGCTCGGTACTGTGGTCAAGGATAGCCAGTTTGACCTGAGTCCAATGATTTCAGACGTCTCTCTCCACAATCCTCATGCCTATGTGGGTGGTTAGTAGAATCTGGAAGGGTCTGTTCCACTTGGGCTGTAGTGGTGATTTCTGGGTGAATGTTCTTATCCAGATCCAGTCTCCAGACACAAAGGGATCCAACGGCAGTGCCTGGGTTAAAGCGCTGTGCTTCCATAAGTCATGGAGTCACTGGTGCAGGGCTGCAAGATACGATAGAACCACATCGCTCCTTTCCAGGCTCAGTGAGTGTGGATCTTTTAGGGGCTTGGGGAACAGCAGCCAAAAAGGAGTTCAAACAGGGAGACACCTTGATCACATGGGATCTGGTCCTTAGGTGGAAAAGGGCTGTCGGAAGGGCTTGGGCCCATGATAGGTGGGTTTCTTGACCGAGCTTGCCCAGTAGGGTCTTGAGTTACTTGTTCCCAGTTGATGAAGGATGGTAAGGGTGTATGTTTTGGGTGATCCCGAGGATCTGCAAGATGTGGGTGATGACCAGTGACACAAAGTGTGTCCCTCGATCCATGTCGAAAATGTTTGGCACCCTAAACCTAGGCACTATATCTTTCAACAGATGTCAGGCTGTTTCAAGGGCAGTGATGTGGCAGCAAGGGAAAGCTTCTACCCAGTGGATAAGCTGATACCTGCATGCTAAGGTGTATTGGTTACCTGTTTGCCTGGGGCAGCTGGATGAAATCCAGTTGTAGTTTTTCAAAGGGGCATTATATCCATGGCCTTCCTCCCTTATGTAAAGCTTTCCTAGAGGAGGCATTGTTGGCTTGGCACGTTTGGCAGGCCTTAGCTATGTGGGTGGCCTGACTCTAGGCTCCTTGGGCATACAAACTCATCTGAAGGCATCTACCTTGCAAGGGTAAATATCTGGGTCCCACAATGGCACATGAGCCACAGCAGGCAGTGAGGGGCTATTGGTCTACTGTTCAGGACTCGCCAAAACTCATCCTGTGATCCGGGAGTCATCCTTTTATGGGCCTTACAGTGGATGACAGCCAGGACCAAGAGCAGCTGAATAGCTTGGAAACTAAGGTCACATGAGTGATAGGGTAACCAGTCAAAGTTAGGAACTCCCGTTGTTTCCACAGAGCCCCCATCACATGGCAAACCCCAAACGCATATCTGGAATTGGTATATATATTAGCAGACCAGTTCCTCGCAGCCTTGCACACTGTTAAAGCTAGAATTTCAGCTGCTTGGGAACTGTGGGAGGAAGGCAGTGCGGAAGCCCAAACAGTCTTGTAAAGAGAAACAACTGGAGCTCCTGAAACTCGCTTCCCCTCATATACATAGGACTTTACCCATTGGTAAAGAATTCTATATCTGGGTTTTGCAAGGGCAAATCTGTTAGATCAGGTTGGGGCAGCTCTGCATCATGAACTAGATAGAGGCAGTCATGTAAAATGTCATCTGAAAGTTTTGTGGGCAATAGCATGGTGGGGTTGAGCATAGAGCATTGCTGAAAAGTAAAATGCTCTGAAGTGAACAGCTCAGCCTCATATTGGGCTAGCCGCTGTTGGGGTTCGGACTCGGGATTTGAGGAGAATAGCAAAAATGTAGTGTGGGATACTTAAAGCACCCAGGTGATCGAGGACCAAATCCCTAGAGCATTTAACTATTTCCATGGTTGCTCCTAGGAAGGGGACTGCTCCTTCAGCCACTGGATCTATCAAGACAGAATTAGCTACTGGTCGTAATGTGAGTCTGAATCTTTACGCTAATATACCTGAACCCACTCCTTGGTTTTTATGAATGAAAAGGTAAAAGGGTTTATGGTAATCTGCTAGATGAGGGGTGTCAAACTCAAGATCCACAGGCCACATCCGGCCCTTGGGGCCATCTTGGAAACAGTGAGGAACCGGAGATGTGGACCTCAATGAAATAGAATTTGACACCCCTGTGCTAGACCTAGTGCGGGTACTGAGGTTAATGTCTGCATTATTTTCTGGAAGGCAGTGATTTTCACAAAAGGGGATCTGGCATATCCTTTGTTGTCAGATGGATTAGGGGCTTTGCTAGTTCCCTGAGTGAGAGGATCCAGGAATGGCAGAAGTCCCAAACACCCAAAAGTGCCTTGATTTTTCATTTTGTGTGGGGTGGTTTCATATTTAAAATAGGTTGACCTGTTCTGGACCTAGCTTACAGGTCCCATGGGCAATAATACAACCCAAATAGGTTACTTCCTTCCGTAAATACTGTAATTTTCTTGGTGAGGCTTTATGCCCCCTTTTGGCCAGGGAGATTAGATGGTGGGTGTCAATTTGACAGTCCTCCTGTTCTGAGCAAGGCTTCCCAAGACAGTAACAAACACACGATTAGTCCCAAAAAATCCTCTTTTATTTCAACGGCTGTGAATTATGTTCATTCACAGCCCGTAATGAGTCCCAAACAGATTGTAAAGAGTTTGTCAAAAGTTTGCCACAGTCTTTCAGGATAAGGCTGATAAGCAGCCACCTTTATCTCTCCTTGAAAGGCTGCCAATGGCCTAATTGCCAATTACCTGTGCAAGGCCAAACTTAGCACGAATTCCACACAAGAGCTTCAGTGTTTAACCCGATTAGAATGAACAAAGTTGCTTCCTGCAAAGAGACATGAGCATTTTCTCCTCCTTTTATATCTTATGGGAGAAGCCTTATTTCCAAGTTGCCCCTTTTATTTTAACTATTCTTGCCTTCTGGCAGCTCTGTGCACTGGGAACAGGCTCTCCCTGTTCCTCTGCCTTGCTGCTGTCAGATTCTGGAGGCTCTGGAGTCAGCACATAACTCCCAGATGGCCCTGGCCCCATCTCTGCATCAGGCGCAGAGCCCTCGTCTGAGCTTTCCCCAGACTCCTGGACTGGCCGTTGTTCCTCCCCAGCCCCCTTGCCATCCGACTCTGCCGCTAGCTCCGCAAGCCACTGGCGGACTACAACACCTCCTTTGATTCTGAGGCAGGTCAGCAGGTCATCCACATACTGGACTAGGGTGAACATTTTGTGTAGGAGGATGGAGGATAGATGGGAAAAGAATCTGGGAAAAGAATGTAGGTGACTCTGAGGGAGGTAAGTCCAGGTATACTGCTGGTCTCCCCAAGTTAAAGTGAATAGGTAGTGGTCAACCAGAATGCTGATAAAGGCTGTGCAAAAGGGCAGGAGATGCTCTGAGGAATGGGGCTCTTGGAAGGATGCTGCAATTTCAAAATCCTGAGGGGTTTTCCCTACATTCGTTTAAAATGACCGTCTTTGCTGCACTTAAAACTGCCAGCACCTTGCTTCAAGCCATGCTTCTTCCTCATACCGCAGGCATTTTAGCCATCTGTCAAAAGACCAGCGGCTCAACTGTCTCCTATCTCTAAGTAGGTCTGCAAACACTTTCAGAAAGAAGTCCTCCTTTCTTTATGCCCTCCTTCTCCTGCCCCCTCTCTCCCTCTCTTCTTCCTTCAGTTTTTTTCTTTGGTCAAAGATGAAGTTCGCAATCCTGCACAACTCCAAAATCTCTGAAGTGGAACAATTTCAGACGATCCTATCGAAGTGCCCCCCGATATCATTGGCTGATTGGTCAATGAAAGTGGAGGTTAGGATCCTTTGATTTTTGGGGCAGTCTAAGTCCAGGTGCACATAAGCCACCCCTGCTTCCAGAAGATGAACCCAGAAGGCATAGGGCATTTCATTTTCCTTCTGCACTGAAATTCTGACCTGAATTGAGGGGTTTCCACACTATTTCTTGCAGAGCCTCCAGTAAGTTATTTTTGGCCCAACTATACTCATCCCAAAGGTTGGTACTGCTGTAGTCCCAACCTGGGTGGTTTAATGACCAAGCATCTATTATGGGGGCTACTTGCTGTGGTGATATTATTATTGGCCACCTCACAATCTCCTTGGTCTTTTCAAATAGCTTTAGAAGCTCATCCTTCGTGAGAAAGATATGAAGAAGCTGGGTCATATCTCCCCATGATGGATTGTGGCTATCTATTATGGATTTGCGGGCACACATCACAACTTGGGAATCTGATCTGAAAGGGGGGGTTGTCTTTTTTCCAAATTACTAAGTCAGATGGGGAGAAGGGTTTGTGGGTTAGGATGTACTCGAGTTGACCCTCCCTCACCAAGGTATAGGTTTGTCAACAGGGAGGCCACATGCTTCAGTCCTGCAACGTTAGGCTGCAAAAGGATGTCCGCGCTAGCTTGGGATTTCTTACTTAAAGTCACTCGAGTCAGTATCTCTAGATTTTGAAAGTTCTGCCCAGCAATACCAGTAAGGAATCTGGATGGATTTTAGTCTAGATCTTAGTGCCTTTAAAATTTGATATCCAAAAGTACCATTTTCTGGCCAAATCACTTTCCCCATCTCATCTCTAAGCAAAATCCTTCTTGACATAATTTCCATGCTCATTTCTTTCTCATTCCTGCTGGTCCGGCAATTTCCTCCGGTCCCAGGCTTCAAGCAATTTTTCTAGTGGGGATCCTGGCAAGACCCTCGACCCTGGAGCTTTCCATTGTCTCCTAATTCAGATGTTAAGATCCAATCTGCTCCACCGGGTCTCCTGTGCAGCTAAGCTTCTTTATAACCTTCCTGCCCTGCCAGACCACAAAGGGGTTTGGGAGTACCTCTGCTTCCCCTAGCAATAGTACGAGCCCCTCCTTCCACAATTTCTTGTTGGTTTTCAGACCAAAGGCGTCTGGGAGGACCTCTGCTTTCTTTTTCAGCAGTAGTACTAATCCCTCCTACTTAGGATTGGACTTTGCTCAAGAGACTTTTGATGGGACTCCAGCAAAAGGACACTCTTTCCTTACCTTTCATTCGCTCAGTCCTTGCTCCCTGCAAAAGGTCCCACACTCTAGCCAAACCCTCTTGCTTTCCAGAGCCTGTTAGTCACAGTCCAGTGGAACTAGCAACAAGCCTGGGTGTGGTTAGGAATGGCACAGAGGATGTAGGATCCAACTACAACTGGGAGGGGAGAGTCCTTCCAGTCACTCACACACACATTCTCTTACTCCCCTGGTGTTTTCCACAAGATTTAAATTTAGCTCCTTCCCAAGCAATCATTGAGCATAAGACTCAAAAAGAACTCCTTTATTACCCTTTGTCACCCGGGTATGGTCCAAGAAGGTCGTCCACAGATGAAAGAGGTCTGTTACTGGGCAGGTAGTACTTACCCAGGCCTGGTCCATCAACTAGATTAGCTGGGAGTCCTGCCACGGTCACCAAATTATTGGAAGAAAAGTTCAATCTTTTCTAGCTGGGATGATGAGATCAGCTCAACGAACGGAAGAAGAAACCAAGAAACAAGCTGCTGCTGGGAAAAGAGGTGCTTTATTTTGGAAGCCAGACACTGTAGCAACAACAGTGTTGGGTTCCAGGGCAGCTGGCCCTTTGGTCTGGTAAGTTGGCGGACTTTTATACAGATTGAGAGTTGTGTGATTGAGATTTCTGGGCTTGTTGGGCAATAGGCTTTAAGTGTGTGTCTTTTGATATTCTAATTGTTTCCTCTTGTGACTGAGAGGTCATGCCCTGTCCTTGAGGTCAGGTGGGGGAATGCAAATTTGAGTGACATTTCATCTACCGGGTTTCAGCTGTGATGGCTGTAGCCGGCAGTGCTTTGCTTGTGAATAGGTTGCAACCGGCAATGCTTTTGTTTATGAATGGAGCGGTCCAGCTACCAGTTTCCATTCATAAAGAGTGTTCCATCTTTATAAATGGATACAAAGTTTCCTATTCACAGGCGCTTGGGCTTATTGGAAAAGCTGCTCCAGGCGATTTTCTATTAGTAGGAGCATGCAAGTTGGCTCTTGTTAAGGGAGAGCTTTCTCCCTACTTCGAGAAAAATGGGGGAGGGGGCATTCTTCAGTTGTTTTCCCCTAGGGGGCCTGGCTTCCTATAAGGACAAGGTGGCCCAAATGGCCAAGGTGAAAGAAATAGGCAGCGGGAACAAGGGAAGTGCAGGCTGTAGTCATAAATGCAGGCAAGTTGTCAAAACCCTGAATTCTAATGGCTGTAGCTTCAAGGAATTGACTTAACTGCCATTTGTTCAGCACCGCTGTAATTTTAAACAGCTTGATTTCAAACTATTGAATGAATAGTTGTTAAGTGAGAATTACCTGGACATTGTTGTGTGTAGATAAGGCATGAGTCTAATTGTATGTTGATAAGCATAAAAAAACTGAATCTGGGAAAAGATTTCTTGACCGTGGTCTCCGCCTTCTGCCCAAAAACTTTAGGTTTTTTTATTTTTAACTGTAAGAGACCAAAATATTTCTGAAGTCAGAGAGCCTTTAAACAACAAAAACCAATTACAATAATAATTAACTCGCCAAGGGTCAAGCATGTTTTATCGGAGGAAGTGCCACTCCATCCAGAGTAAATCTAGAAGCTGAGATAGAATCAGATTATTTTCCTCTTAAAAGCACCTCCATTTTACTAGGGTTTAATTTGCTTTGTTTCTTCTAATACTTCACAGCCTCCAAACACAAAGTAAGAACCTCTTCTAGTCCAACACCCTGCTCAAGCATGAGACCCTTTGCCATTTCAGACAAGTGATTGCTTAAGTCTCTTCTTAAAAACCTCCAATGATGAAGCACCCACAACTTCTGAAGGCAAGCTGTTCCGCTGGTTAATTGTCCTCACTGTTAGGAAGTTTCTCCTTCATTCCAGGTTGCTTCTCTCCTTGTCCTTCTTTTCTCTAGACTAGCTAAACTCAATACCGCAACCATTCTTCATATGTTTTAGTCTCTTAGCTTAATCTCTTTAAAATGATTAAAGGGTTGGCTAGTCTAGAGAAAAGTAGGACTAGGCAAGACATGATGGCAGTATTCTAGCATTTGAGAGGCTGCGATAAAGAGGAAGGCAGCTTATTTTCCAAAGCACGAGGCAGGACAAGAAACAATGGATGGAAACTAATCAAGAAGAGAAGCAACTTAGAATTAACGATAAACTTCCCAACGGTGAGAACAATTAACCAATGAACAGTTTGCCTTCAAAAGTTGGGTGCTGCATCACTGGAGGTTTTTAAGAAACGACTGGACAGCCACTTGTCTGAAATGGTATACAATCTCCTGCTTGAGCAGGGAGGTGGACTAGAAGATCTCCAAGGTCCCTTCCAGCTCTCTTCTGATTCTGCAGGTCAGCCTGACATATCAATGTATTGTACCAATGATGCCTCATCCCAGGTGATCTCAACAAGAGGTTTCATGAAGTTATTAAGTAACATGAGGGAGAGAGATGAACCCTAGAGCAATCATGGGCTCAACTCCTCCTGCTCCTAAACTACTGGCTGCAAGCACAACTCTGGAAGAAACAGAATCATAGGGCTTTCTTATAGGCCAAACCCTACCTTGAATTCTTACACCAACATATAAATGGTTACCCAATCTTTTCTTGAAAACCTCCAGTGACCGAGTAACGCACAAATTCAGGAAGCAAGCTTAATAGTTCTTAAAGTCAGGAAAGTCCTTATTTCCAGATTGATCTTCCTCTGATGAGCTTCCACCCACTGCTTCTTGTTCTACTCTCAGGTGGTATGGAAAATAAACTGGTGCCCTCTTCCCTCTGGTAGCCATTCAAGTATTTATCTGTTATCATGTCTTCCCTCAATCTTCTCCTTACTAAGCTAAACATACTTAAGTTTCTTTTAGTCATTCTTCATGGGACTTAGTCTTCAGATCCATTATCATCTTTGTTGCTCTTCTCTGCATTCTTTCTAGGGCCTCAGCCTTTTGGCATTGTGGTGACTAGAACCGGACACAGTGTTCCAAATGTGGTTTCACCAGTGTGGTGTAGATTGTAGAATGATACTGTCATTTCCCATGATCTTGATGTTATCCTTCTATGATGCAGGATTATGTTAGCTTTTTCTGTAGCTGTAGCATATTTGTTCACTCAAACCTCAGATGTGATCCATCAGAACCTAGATCCCTCTCAGAGGCAATACTGTTGAACCAGGTACTGCCTATCCTGTACCTGGGCATCTGGTTTTTCTGCCTAAATAACAGGCCTTTACTTTTCTCACCTTGGATTTGCATCTTGATGGGTAAGGCCCAATACTCAAATCTGTTTATATCTTCCTGAAGATATAAAGCCTCTCTTGTGATAGCAATTCCCCCACGCCCCACAAGCTTTTGTGTCATCTGCAAACTTGATGAGCACCTCTTCAATCATCTCATCTAGGTAGTTTGTGAAAATGTTGAAGAGCCCAAGACAGAACCTTGAGGTGCCTCACTGCATGCTTCCTTTCATGCAGATGTAGTTCTATTGAGGACTAGATGCTAAGCCTGGTTAGTTGGTGAAATGCAGATTCATGTGGCGTTGTTACTGCATTATTTTGTTACCAAAAAGTAGTTGTGGTCTACTTCTGAAATGCCTTACTGAAATCTAATTATATTTTATCCACAACAACTACTTAGTCTGCTAATTTAGTCATTTTATCATATAAGGCTATAAGATTTGTCTGGTATGACTTGTTCTTAACACACCTATGTTGGCTTCTATTGATCACCTACATTCATTTTAGGTGCTCACAAATCTGCTGCTTGAATAGAACTTCATAAAGTGTGGCTCCCCAACCCCAGTCATTGCAGCTGATCCAGAAGAACACTATAGATTATGGTATGAAATATTGTTGAAAAATCTAATAGGCCCAGGAAAGGTGCACTCTGTCCATCTTGGTCTCAAAGTAGGTCATCTACAAAGGCAATCAATGCAGTTCTTGGAACCAAGTCCAGTTCTAAATTTATCTGGAAGGGATCTATTTTACTTAGGATCCTCTGTAGCTATAGCCCTATCATCTTCTCTTAACATCTATCCCAAAGCAGAAGGTTGGAGTCCAAAACAACTGCATTTTGATATATTCAGAAATAATTAACTTCCTTCAAAAAGTCTGACACCTCCATTCCACCAAAGGGACATTAATCACCTCCCAAAGAAAAGTGAAACATTCACTGTAACAAGAGTGAATGCTAGTGAATAGTGCTACATGATAAAACAAAACATGACAGTATGTAGTCATAATACAAGTTTAACCAAATTTAAGTAGGAATATCTCCCAGATATACACCATGTTACATAGCAAAGCGGTTTAGACATCTGGCATATGGCTTCTAAGAAAAGAGTCAAGAAACTAATTAAAAATAACAGATGAAATTATTTAAACAGATACAAGCAAAAAATCCCAGTGCTTAATATTGCATATTAAAAGCATAGCATAGATATTTAAGTAATGATTAATGGTTTGAGAAAAAGAATAGAAGGGGAAACTGTCACCAAATTTTCCTTCGTAATTTTTTACTTGTGTTCTCTTTTTCATTCTGCTTTTTGTATCTTTATTTCTATTGTTTCTATTCTTTTAAGCTATGCAATGTTTTTTTTAAATCGCCTCATAAATCCAGCCAAACACATTGCTGTCTGTAGCCAAGTAGTGTTCTCTACAGAGAGCCCTATCTACTTCCACAGACCCCACAATTTCAAATGCATTCCCTTGGCTTTGTGGGGTATTGCCCCAATCATCTTGTTACTCTGGCATCCAACCCAGAGTAAATATGAGCAATTCTAGTCACAATTTTATCCATATCGTAGTGTCTGCAGAAATAACATTTCTCCCCTCTGAAGAGGATGCAGGTAATCTTAAACATGGCCTCTGGCTGAGAATACACAGACAAAGTAAGAGCATAGACTTATACAAGCTTCACCAAACATGGATACGATAAGCAATCCTCCATCGTTGCAGAGGGCAAGAAAACCAACAATTCTTATAAAGACTAAAAAGTGATATGATCATAGTATATTCCATCTTCATAGAATCTATTATTTGCTCCAAGGTAAACCTATATCTAGCATATGTTTGTGTCTGAGATGATCTGGGATAAGCCCACGACATTCTGATCTCATTCCAGTCCTAGACTTAAGGCATACAGCTTAAAATCTTGTAGCCCAGAGGACTCCAGCATCAGATTAGCTGTGAGAATCAGGAACCCAGGCAAAAAGAGGGAGCAGCAGAATGGTCAATATCTCAATAGCAGATGAATTACGCCATATTATCCCTTAGGGAAGGAAATTGGTGATCTTTTCTTATTCAGGTTGGGAAAAGTTCTCCCTGTTCTTTTCATTCTGTCTTTAATGAACTAGGCAACCTACCTTCTTCCATTACAGTCTGTCAACTGTTTCAATGAAACCACCAATATATCCTGTTTAGTCTTCTAACTAAGCTAAACTAAAGCAAGCCAAAACCAAAACTTGACCTTTCTTCTTGGCTGTTTATTTGTCCCATTTAACTCTTTCCTATTCTAGACAATCATAATACCATAGTACCACGATGGCCACGTCTGTCTCTACAACACTGCATACAACAGATACTCCAACTACAGCACATTGCCCAAAGTTATACATCAATGGGGAGATCCAATGGGAGAACATTCTTGATCTATCATAACCATGATAAGTTACCTGACTTTCCTTGAAAATTGCCAGCTATGCTGGACAAACAATGAAGCATTCCACTCACCTATTTTTCTCCTTTCGGTTTTTAAAACAATATATTGTCAAACAA
The DNA here is from genome assembly GCA_025802295.1 of Psammodynastes pulverulentus. NCBI lineage: Eukaryota > Metazoa > Chordata > Lepidosauria > Squamata > Psammodynastidae > Psammodynastes > Psammodynastes pulverulentus. The sequence goes on from JAOYMU010000077.1 coordinate 78,867,782, forward strand.
AAGTGCCACTGATTGTATTTAACCAACTCAGAACTGGTTCTGATTTGGACCAGAACAATGCTAAATGAAAACAATAAACTAACCATGTTTACTATTAAATGCTTCAGCTTTATCCCTCTCTCCTAGAAACATGGATTACCTGTGATTCCCTCTTTGCAGTGTTCAGTTTGTACTGTATTTCTTATTCTATCAGATCAATATGAATTTCAAGACTTCAGTCTAATTCACATTGAGTGCCATCATACTGAAGAATTGTATTTCCTCTGATTTTATTATTTCAGACTGCAGGTGGAGGTTACATTTTTGGATGCTACTCTACACAGAATAAATCTTACAAGTAAGAAATTATCACATAGGGAAATTCTTGGCCATCCTATTTCTCTTTCTGTTAAGTTTCCTACTTGAAAGGAAAGCTTGGGTTTTGCATTTGATTTTAAAATGCATTCAGAAATGTGAACTCCCACCTGTACTCTGAAGTGGCACAGTCCATTCTACTGCCTCATTCCCACTGCATTTTGCCATGTGTGTAGACCAATCCTGAAATCACCAAGGAAGATTATTATATAAGCATCCTGGGCAATATTTTCCATTGTCGAACTTGATCATGTAGATCATGATGGCTGCAACAAAATTAATTTTACATCAGTACATTCCAGAATAATATAAAGTATAGACGCAAAAATATGCACAACATCTTTGAACACCTATGCATATATATATTTATTTTATTGTTAGATTTGTATCTATCTTTTCTTCAAAATTTCAAGACAGCATGTGATGTATTCATTTTTCCCCATGTCAGTCTTCTTGGGGATTAGGCTTGCTGAAAAACAAAGATCTGCTCAAAATCACTACAAGCTTCCATGATGGAACCTGCCTAATCCATAGTTCAGTACCTTAAATACGGTATCATTAGCGCTCTATTATTTACTGCAGAACAATGTAAACAATAACAAAATGCAATCAAAATTGCCCAAGAGTAAGGACATTTTCTTTTAACTGCAATAGCAGGTGTGACTGAGCTAGAAAAAAAATCCATGAATATTCTCAGTCAATATTCCATTCTAACAAATGACATCTAAAGGATCTCTAGCAGATATCATTCTCCCATTTTACTTCAGAAATCATACAGAATCGCAATTTGGTAAAAATTAAAAGGTCAATTTATTGAACTTCCCCTCAAGAAAAAAACACCCTTCTACCTCTGAATGTTAACAACTAACCTTAGATAAAATCAATCAATTGATTGATTAAACAGGATTGCACTGTTCCAATGCGGAGGTTCTCTGAAATCTATAATAACTGAAAAAAGCTAGTGCTATAGAGTAGACTTGTCAATGGAACACATTATCTCAATTATCTATGCACAATGATTAGGTTTACCATTATGCATTTCATGTAACTTTGCCTTGAAAGATGAGTTGAAGCCACCCAGTTAGCACCAACTAGATATCCAGATCACATGACACCAATATCATGTTTCTAACTCCAATGTAAAGGCCTGAAATTGTAAAACTTCAAGTAATTTTGAACTATAAATATTTGCTGCCCACATCTTCCTTTCTCCATCAAAAGTGGTTGAATAGGGAATTTAAGGAAGAGACTCTTTTTCTACAGTGTCTCCCAAAAGAGGAAAGCACTGAAGATCTATTTATTTTTGATCGCCTTCTTCATTGTGGTTTGATAATCAATTATGTCAGTTATGTTTAAATATTAGAACTCTCTTGGTTAAATGTTTATTATTGTTGGGTTGCATTGATGATGATTGTTGTTTATCAATGAAGTCAGTTTTAAAAGGGCTTTGCCTCTTATTGGCATCCGATAAATAAATAAGCAAGCAAGCATTTACCAATGGAAAATTCACCATACTTGGAGAACATTTTGTTGTCACAGAAAGTATTTGAAGAATAAACAGATCCAAATTCATATGCAAAAGTTTAGAATAACCTCTTCCTTGTCCTCTGCCTATGCAATACATGGATAGTCACGTGCATTTCCTATGTTTAAAAGCAGGCAGCTACAGAAGAATTGTTCATCGGTCTCCCCAACAATGGTGCTTTAGAAAGCACTTTAGTGCTAAGTACTTCGGGAGATTTGGGGATCAAAGCAGTATAAACTTAAGTAGATCAAACAAGGGCTAATTACTTCACAGAATAAAATTTAGTCCAAGTCCAGTCTGTGCTGTGGTTTAGACATCCCAAGTTTTGCAATGCAAAATGGATTTGTGTCTTTTTCGCTACACCAAATTTATTTCAAATAGTTTTCAGCTTGCTGCAGGACAGCTGGGAGGAAATGTGGAAAGTCCTTTTCCTCAAACAAATAAATTCAATCTGTGAACTATATGAACGCATTAAAAGGGTAGGACAATATTCAAAATAAATAATGTATGCAGATTAACTAACGTTTGTAAAAGATCATGTTTGTACAAGTGATTTTATAATTGACAGAATAAAATTTATGAGGAAAAGACAGGAGGAACCAAAATAAGATTCTAAATGGGACTCCGTTGCTTTTTCATTTTGAATCCAAATGCACCTTCTATCAAGCCTTATGTGAAAAACCCTGGAATCAACGGGATCAAATTTATATATCCTGCAAATCTCAATCAAAGGAATGAATTAACCAGAAGATATTTAAATCACTTCCACATTTAACTAGCATCAGCAAAGTAATTTCCATTTCTATTTAATTTAAAAAATGGAGCGTAACCTCAAATTCTGTTTATTGAGCATGGCATCCTAATTTTTAACATTTTGTACTTAACCATAAGGCTTGTCCATGGAATACATAACATTAATATAACTATATGTAATAATAATGAAGATCCTATACAAATAAAGATTTTTTTTATTGAGGTGTTTCAGTAATAAGCAAAACACTGAAAACAAATGGTGAGGTGGAACATTGTAAGACACAATTCTACTATTGGGGTGTTTTTTTTTTCAAAAATATGCTGGGCCTCAACCTTGCTAATTTTCTAGTGAGACAAGAGGCTTCTGCAGTTCTTCAATGTTGAAAAGGAACACTCTTTGTTGCCTACATTCTGTGGCTAAATTCTTGGCTCAGGCTTCATTCAAATCAAATCATTAGCACAAGCTTTAATTACTTTCAACAAGAAAATGTGAAAACATAAAACCAAGAATAGCAACATCGAAGAATTCTATATATTATTTCAAAGAACGAGCAATATTTGCACATTTGATCTACCATCTGTCTCATGTGGGCCTGATTTTATGAAATGCCATGTCCCTTTGCTGCAAACTCAGATGCCACTGTTTATGGGCACCCTCCTATGCGCTCAACACCCCAGCCACTCAGATCAGAATCTAGCTACATATTTCATTGTTTTAAAGTTAGTTTAAAGACAGATTTCACAGATCTGCTTACCTGCCACAGGTATGGCATGGATCTGTGCCCGTGACAGGAGTTCCAACGATGGCTCACGTCCAGAAACTCCATCTGAAGAGAAACATGATTCAGTTTCGTAAATTGTCTGCAACATCTCTGGCAGTCCCCACACTGAGGATACAAGAAGCATGCCAAGGAACGATTATGCTCTGTCGTTATTCCACTTCAGTTTGCCTTGATGACAATCCGTTGCCCAACTAAAGGGGTGTCTCTTGTTATGCTAGAGACTGTCAACTCAAACTATCCAACATTCTCCTAAAACAGCTGCAAGCATGCAGGCATCCATCCTCCTTGGAGAACACTATCCTTGAAAAAGTTAAATTGTTTCACAGCAATGGTGTGATGCCGTGGGGAGGAAATCTCCAAGACTAAATCAAAGCTGTCAGGAGAGAAAACAAAAATACTTGCAGATGAAAATAAGATAGCAGCAGAGGTGAAAACTATTTCACCCACACCAGATTGAAAGGGACAGGACTTGCAAGACACAGGAACAGGCAGAGGCAAAAGATAATGGAAAAGGAGGAAATGACTTATATCTTAGCCATGATTTATTTTACTCTGAAAAGGACAGATTTAGTCTTCTTAGAACTCAGGAAAAGTTTCTAAAAAAAAACAGAACATCTCTAGAGTGATAGGTTTATTTTGAAGAGGTTCCTGAAAAATAGAGCAGCAGCCCCTTGCCATTCCTACAAGGGGCCCATTTTTGTAAGATGCAAGAGTCTGCTCCAGTCACACAATTGTTTCCCAACCCAGTCACCAAATGATATGGCTTCTGCTGGGGGTGACCTGAAATAGAATGTCAGGGAGGAACCAGCTATAAATAAACTCAGCTGAGCTTTCTCCAAGCAGGGAGGGTTCAGGCAAGAGGAGCTGCCTGCCTATCAGAAGCTGGATTTTGACCCGGGATCAGCGGAAAAAGATTCCCTGAGGGAAAGGCTGTGCTGCTTGCCAACCGAGAAAAGGAAGGCGACACAAGAACAAAAGGGAAGGGAATGACCCTTTCTGTGTTCTGGATGCCAGAGTCCACCTACAGACATTGCCTAGCTGGTTAAAACACTTTTTCAAGCACAGAGATCATTGAAACAACAGCAGTAAATTGCCAAAGGCTATAATCTTAACTCCATATTTGCAGAAAGGCTAAGCTGAATACAATCTGCTACAAAGAAAAAAGAAGAAAAAAACCCACAACAACCAACCATAACTACAATTATGTCCTTTAAAGCAAAAAGTCTGTTTCTTGGATAAATTATATATTCTATGTGTATTAACATGTATTGTTTATATCACTGTTCCTACAGAGTTATCAGATGAATTTTATATTTTATTACTTTAGACTTTATTAGCTGAAGAATAGACAAACACGGAGATGGTTAACTAAATTCAGTGAAATTGCTGAAATGGTGTGAATTGCTGATTTTATATATCTGTTCTTATATCTGCAATCAATTTGGGTGTTCTACAAGTGTGTGGGCCAACCTCCAGGATTCTTAGCAATGGCCAAACTGTCTAGGGAATACTTGAATGCACCCAGATTGGAGACAGTTGTAAGAAGACATCAGAAAGAAGTTGTTCCTATCACTACACTAAACACAAACACATACATACACACACTTTTTATATCTCTAGTATCCCTTCCACAAAAGCAGGAATGCGCAACATATTAACAACTCCCATGATACCACACCTTTGACCATACTAGCAGGGGACAACATGACCTGGAATTCAGCATCATCTGGGGGATCATAAGTTACTTCATTTCTGCTAAATCCCTCAACACAGTCCCACAAAAGATGAGCTATACTTTTTAAAGAAAGCACAAAACACTTTAAAGTTAATTAAGCTTCCTCTGTTCCTCACCTCCAGAATGCAATATTTCAAGATAGTTTGTGAAATAACTGAAGCTTTTACTGAATATACTTAAAATAAAGGAATGACAATGAACAAACTTTTACAACAAAATACTAACTTATAATAATATTTCCATACAAGTAAATGCAGTATTCCTCAACTTCATAACCATATAGATCTGCATACTTACCAGATTAAGTAAGGGGATTTATTTGGCTTATGGGCTCTAATAAACAGCCAGTCTGGTCTAGTAGTTAACGCATCAGGTTAGAGAATGTGAGTTCTGGTCCCACCTTAGGCATGAAAGGGGTTAGTCATACTCTCCCAACTCACCCCACCTCACAGGACTGTTGTTGTGGGAAAAATAAAGAGGAGGGAAGAAGTATCAGATACATTTGCTGTCTTGAGTTATTTATAAAAATAATAAAAGCAAGAAAAAATAAAGTGATTTAGCACCAACAATTCTGAATTAGAGGCAGGGTTAAACTAATGTTGTCAATAAAGTAACATTATTTATCTACATACTTCCCTATAACATTGAAATCATAGATTATAAAAAGAAGTTCTTTCTCCTTAGGATCAAATCACATGGCAATAGATCTGAGGCCTGCAGTTTAAACCAACAGGTTCAAGTTGTTGATCTTTTCCTAGGTCTCTTTTAAAATAGCCCCTTACTCAAGCTTCACTTACTTTTTGGACCTGCCTATCCTACAGCACAGAATAGGGACTGATATTGGAGATTTGAGAGATGGGACCGTAGACTTCAACCAAAGCCCAGTCAATTTGTTGCCCCCCCTAAAGCCAACATCTGCTTCTCTTCACATAGACTTTTTTTGGGTAAAGTTGGTATTCTAAACTTGGTAGTATTCTTTCTCACTAAATTTAAACCTAAGTATAAAGCCTACATGACCTAGGGCAAGTCTGTTTGAAGAATTGCCTTTCTTCCATTGTCTCTGCTTGCCCCACCAGATCTAGCAAAAAGGACTTCCTACGCAGCCCTTTTACCAAACAATGTCGTCTTACTGTATCTCGGAGTTGGGCCTTCTAAGTGGCAGTGCTTGCTCATTAAACAACACCCTCCAGCCTGAGATTCAAGTGACCCCCAACCCTGTTAGTCTTTTGCAATGCACTGAGGCCTGGTTGTTTTCCCAGACATTTTGGATCAGAATAAGGAAAATTATCTTGATAGAAATATGCAAGAGGCAAAGAGGCAAAGAGCCCAGAAACATTTTTAAGCCACTTGCAATATTACAATATTCAGAAGCTGCTCAGGCAGATACTACCCCTAATGCACTGAAATATAAGACTGGGAAGGAGCTACAGCACGATCAGATTTATAAGATGCTGTTATTATAGCTAATTTCAATAAAGGTAGTTCCAGGTCTTCCTATGGAGTTGATTTTCTGGTCTGGTTTACTTAGCGGGGATGACAGGAGGGTAGATTAGCTCTGCTTACAGGAGGGTAAACTATCATGTGTTTTTGGGAATGGAGTTAATCTTTTATCCTTTGGTACAAGAGACTACATGTAGTCTTTTCATATTTATACGCTGTCCAGAGTCGCTTATGGACAGATAAACAAACAAGCAAACAACCTCTCCTGTCACCCATTACAAATACAATTAAATATACTGAGCTAACTGTATTTATTGCAGTCAAGAGATTCCTCTTCTCCCTCTTTGGTTCCCTCACTGCAAAACATTGGGCTACAGGTATCTGCAAGAATCTCTCCCTGCTTATGCATAAGATTTTACGTTAAGTTCCTCCATACCATCATTAGAGCAGAATAGTAGAACTGCCTAAATGTGCTTATTGTATGCCGTAGTGGATTGCTGGATCATTTTCAGATGCAAAGTGGCTTTGCAAAATAGGTCACTACAATTCCATTTTCCAGATGGAGAATTAAAATGAGGGAAGACAGCATAATTCAAGACAGAGAAACTTCTAACTTCTCTTAGTCCCAATATCACCAGTCTGACCCAGAAAGCTAGCCACATATAGCAATTCAGTGGCAAACCATATTTTTTGCATGCTTAAAGATCTATGTTTAATTCCCTACATCACAAAAATAGGCCTAGAATTAGTCCTTTATAAAGTACTGGAGAACCACTATTAATGGGCTATATTAAGTAAACGGGCAGAAGGATGATATACAGTCTGTAGACAATAGGTTGCCCAACCCAATATAACCAACACTGTGCTAAGTACTAGTAGTCCTCAACTTATAAGCATTTTAGTGATTGTTCAAAATTACAATGGCATTGAAAGTTATGACCATATTTCACATAATCATTGCAACGTCCCCATGGTCATTTGATCAAAATTTGGATGCTTGGCAACTGGTGTGTATTAATGACGGCTGCAATGTCCCAAGTTCATGTGATTACCTTTTATGAACTACTGACAAGCAAAGTCAATAAAGCCAGATTCACTTAACAACTGTGCTACTAATTTAGCAACTGTGGCAAGAAAGTTTGTAAAATGGGGCAAAACTCACTTAACAACTGTCTTGTTTAGCAACATTTGGGGCTCAATTGGGGTCATAACTATCTATATTAGCAATAGTCTGACTTGGTATAGGTAGTTCTCAATTTATGACCACAATTTCTGTTGCTTAAGCAAGGAAGCTGATTTTATGACCTGTTTTATCTGATTTAAGTGAATCATGCAGTTGTTAAGTGAATCCAGTTTCCCCCATTGATTTCCCCCCATTGACTTGTTAGAAGACAGCTGGAAAGATCACAAATGGTGGTTACAAGAGCCTGGGATGTTGCAACCATCATAAATACATGTATGCCAAGCACTCAAATTCTGATCACGTGACTTTGGGGATGCTGTGATGGTCGGAGTATGAAGACTAATTCACATTAAGACACATTTTTAGTGTTTCTGTTGTACCTTTGAACAGTTGCTAAATGAACAGTTTTAAATCGAGGACTATCTGTTTATAACTTCTCCCTATGTACCCAAGATTACTTTCCTCATTCCCCCTATCCCACGTATTACAGGAATAGATCAGAGCATGCTTATGCCTGTAGCCATTTGGATATTTCTAGGCAGGTCAAGAGCAAGGCCTGTATTTACCAGCATGTTATTTCAAAGCCAGAGTTTTAAAATAGCCCTGTGTTATTTATAGACTTAAGCCTACTCGGTCCCTCAGTCTACACTCCACCTCATGTCCTTTTAGACAACGTCAGAGAAGTTATTTATGTAGACATGAGTGGATGGGAAACCATTGGAGCCCTTTCATCCATCCACACACTTCTCCTTGCACTTCTCGCCTTTTGGATCAAATCAAAGGAGAGTGTCACAATACAAGGAAAGTAGATACTACATATCCCCTTCATTCCACCCTGAGGCCTTGGTTTTAGTTTTAGATGGACAGACACACACCACAAGGCTTTTTATCTTTTACCAAGCCAATCTCTGCCAGCCATAGGTGTGCAGAACTTCATTACGCAATTTATTTTCAAAATCTAAACAAATATTTGAGGAAGATAGATGGACAGATCATCACACAGGCAGATAAATCTTAGTTGTTATTCACCTATGTTGGAGAACTGGAAATCAGTAACACACCCACAGATTTTGTTAGTGCAATATTACATTTTCCTACACATCAATTGTATTTTTTTTTCAAATTTAACTGAAGCGTGCAGTACTTTTTCATCATGAATGTATTGCAACTGTCATGGAGTAAACAATTGCCCAAATGCCAATAGCACTCAAAAAAGAAAACTGCATCAAGTATTGCAGAAATAAGAACAGAAAGTCCCCAAATATAGCAAACAAAAGAATGAAACAGATATGCAAAAAAAAAGTTAAAAATACTTAATATAAAAAAATATAGTACAGCTAAATGTGTTGTTTGTCTGAGCCTCGGTGCCACAGTGGCTAGAGTGCTATACTGCAGGTCACTTCTGCTGACTATCGGCTGCCTGCAATTTGACAGTTCAAATCTCACCAGGCTCAAGATTGACTCAGTCTTCCATCCTTCCAAGGTGGGTAAAATGAGGTCCCAGATTGTTGGGGGCAATATGCTGACTCTATAAAACTACTTAGAAGGGCTGTAAAGCACTATAAAGCGGTATATAAGTCTAAGTGCTATTGCTATTGTAAATCATTGCATTTGTAAGCTGACCTGATTTGTTGGCTTTTTTTTTTTTTTTGCAACAATCATTAAGCAACACTGTGATTATGAAAAAAAGCACCATGGTTGTTAAGTGAATGCCGTGGTTATTAAGCAAATCTATTTTAGCCAATGGGCATTTTTTGGTAGATGTTGGGAGTAAAACTGGCCAAAAAAAGCATAAAAATTGCAGTCATGCAACCATGGGAGGCTGCAAATGATTGTATCATTTGCCAAGCGCCAAAAATGTGATCACATGACTGAAGGGTATGCAGATGTCATAACTTCAAAATTAGGTCACAAATAGCTTTGGAGGGATCTGTCATAACTTCAAATGATCCCCCTATGCAACTGGTTGTAAGTTGAGGATTACCTGTACTCTACTTTCTTCAAATTGGTACTTTCCAAATGAATTAGATTTTAACTTCCATCACCTCCAGCCATGGTGTCATTTTATAATTGGGTGCAACAATATTTTTAAATTCATCCCTCCCCCCCCAAAGCTTATGCAGGCTTCAGTGGGTGGTGATGCATACATAGAAGCTTTTAAAATAAAGGCACATTTAAAAAATAAAATTGGACAATAAAATCTGTGGGAAGCTTAACATGCGCCAAATTCATTAATTTTAATTTTTAACATTTGACATCTGCTACCAATGTTGGGATTTTGCTGCTACTTTCTGATGCTATAATCCTGGGGAAGGGGGGAGGTTTAGGAAGTATAAGATATATGGCAATGCTGCTTTCTCAGTGGTTATGGTGTGCCCACTCGGTACAGTAAAAAGATAAAGGAGTTCCTACAGATTTTACTCTGCTAGTCATTGCTGACCATAGGAAGCGATGCTCATCTCCAGGTGAAGGCCATTGAGCCAGCACTGTCCAAAGACGTTTCCTTGGTTGTGTGGCCAGCATGACATCACAGAGCGCTGTTACCTTCCCACTGAAGTGGTATCTATTTATCTACTCACATTTGCATGCTTTCAAACTGCTAGGTGAGCAGGAGCTGAGGCAAGGACAGGAGCTCACCCCATCACATGGTGCTCGGATCTCGAACTTTGGTTGCCGGCTTTCCAACTGACAAGTCCAGCGTCTTAACCACTAAGCCACCATGCTGCCCCACTCAGTACAGCATAGAAGTAGAAATCTCTTGCTTGGAGAACTTACAATGGACATACAAGAGACAAGAGAAGAAAGTGAGGGAGATGTAGGGGAGGGAAGTAAAGCCCTAGGAAAAATATATTTATTTTAATGAAAATATTTAGGCTTGCAAAAGAAGGCTATGGGAATTGAAGGCTGCTACACTAACATTTTCTAGGAAATATGTCATACAGGATGGATCTTATGGGGTAGATGAGTCCATATTGTTTTATGCAAACTTGATGCCAGATATGTTGAATTTCAACTTTCAGAAATCTTAGCCAGCAATGGCATTGAAGAACACCAGTTTGGTGAAGATCAGTTTTATAAACCCAATTGGCTGCCTTATTCTGAAAGTTTTTTTAAAAAATATCTGCAGAACTACTGGTAAATATGTATTCTTCACTGTATTTTCCTCAAAAGAATCTTTTATTTCTCAATATATTTAATCCAAAAATATGTACTTTTTTTAAAAGCCAAAAGCTACATTGCAAAATATGAAGGAATGTGAAATCCCAATGATATTTGCATTCCAATCTGAACAGCTGGCTAGGATATCTGATTTGTTAATGTACTTTTTGTAGGACTGGGAATGTTAAAAAAAAAAAAATTCCCACATAAAACAATCAAGGCCAAACTGTGGTGGAATTGCAGCATTTCCAGATCTGATCTTTTTGGAGAAATCCAGGTTGATCAAGAAAAAACATTGCCAAATTTTCTTATGATCTGCCTACCAGCAAATATGGATACTTATCTGAGCCAGCCCTCTAGTCTTCTTTTCATCAAGTGGCTAAAAACAAATAAAAGCAGAAAAGAAACTTCATATTCACATCCAGACCTGCAAGTGTGTCCATATACTGTAGCAGTGTTATAAAAATAAACTTACTTATTTGTGTTAAATAAAAGCCCAACAATTGCCTTTGTATAAGATCCTAAGATTAGATTTAATGAGATGTGTGTATATTATGGATATATGTGTTTTAGTTTATTGTACCAGTAGTCTTTGACTTACAACCATTCACTTAGCGACGGTTCAAAATTACAATGGCACTGAAAAAAAGTATCTTATACTTACCCCCATTGCAGCATCCCCATGGTCACACATTCACAATTTGGGTGATTGACAATTGACATGGATTTATGCTGGTTGCAGCATCCCAGAGTTATGTGATTACTATTTGGGATCTTTTCAGCTGGCTTCCAACAACCAACGTCAATGGGAGAAGCTGGATTTGCTTAATGACGGCAGGATTTACTTAACAATTACAGTGATTCGCTTTAACAACTATGCCAAAAAGGTCATAAAATCAGCCATGATTTCCTTAACAACCACCTTACTTACCAATGGAAATTCTGGACCCAATTGTGGTCATAAGTCGAGAACTATGGAAAAAGTGCAGAGAAGAGCAACTAAGATGATTAAAGGCCTGGAGACTAAAACATATGAAGAACGGTTGCAGGATTTGGGTATGATTAGTCTAGAAAA
>JAOYMU010000077.1:78940213-78950927 GCA_025802295.1 Psammodynastes pulverulentus
GAACTTCTTTGCGTTTTGATGATTTATTAGGTGATTAGAAAAGAGAGAAAAGAAAGGCTAAGATTTTCCTTGTTCTGGAAAAACCTGCATCATTTTTTCTGCGGGCCGTACGGCAGTGACTTTAGGGTAAAATATGTTCATATTTATTTATTTATTTTATTTATTATCATATTTATAGCCCGCCCCATCTCCACACAGGACTCCACACAGGATTTATACTTGTTTTGCTCATATATGCTTGACAAATAAAAATAAGGATATGTTAGGAAAGCAGTGTCTTCACTCAAAAAAAATGTATCATTCACAAAGGGCAAACAATTTGCCTTAGGATTTAGTATTTAACTTTTTTAGTATTTAATTTTATAAAAAGCAAGTTGTTTGGTTTTGCAAATGCAAATGCGAATGTAAGAAAAGGTAGTATTCTGTTTTCTCCACTTTTATAGGAGGACCAAACCAACTCAAAATTCAATTATATGCGTCTTGAGTTGCATTTTTTTCCACACAGCCATTTCGTATTTATTCAATAAATGATATCGATTGAAAAAAGAATCCACAGTATATAGAATCTAAGAATGAAGGAGGAAAAATATGGTGGGGGGAGACACTGTATTTTTATAGATTTGGAGAAATAAAGGCATGCGCTATGCTACGCTATACTTTCTAGCTCTAGTTCCACTCCTTCGTAGTTTATGGCTGGTTTCTGACGTCATCAAGGAGCGCAGGGCAGATAAAAGGCCCGGGGTTGGAAGACGAGGTTTATGTGCAAGGGCCCTTCAAGAGCAGAGTGTCGGTCTATTATATGCGTGACGTCTGTACGTCACGATCATTTCAGCAGGCAACGTCTACCTCCTCATTTGTACATTACAGCAGCCGAGCAAAAGAAAGGAAGACAGTTCCCCAAATACCCGAGTAATAATCGGTAGGTTAAACGGAACAGAAGCAGAGAAAAGAGGCAAAGCAAAAGGCCTGAGGAGAGCCTAAAGCGTACTGGGTTTGGCCGTTGGTTAAAGGAGGAAAAGGAGGGGGCGGGGCTGAGGCCTAGTCAGGGAACATAAACATTTGGAGCTCATCGTTTTCACTTTTTCTTCTCTCAGGTAACCTCCTTTTTGTGTCTTCAGCCCGGCCTCTGGCCCGCCTCGAGGTGAGTAAGAGAGCATGTAAAATCAGTTTGGAAGAGAGTAAATTTGAGAAGCTAATGTAGATAATGAATGTTCGACTATTAAAATAAATGATCTTACTAAGTTTTGGCTAACTTCTTTTGGCTAACTTACTACATTTTGGCTAATTTAAGTGTTTTGGCTAAACAGTTATTCCTGAAAACAAATGATTGGTGATTCTTAGGCTAAATAGTATAGTGCTTAGACTTTGATGTTATATTTATTTGTTTATTAATAAATAATATAACATAGTTGTTAATTTTTCTTTATTAGCAGACTATTTTTTAATAAGCAGGGCATAATTTATTATATGATCAATATCAATTATTTAAGATTGAGTGGGAAATCTTGGGTTGGAATGGATGAGGATATTCCTTTTCTCTCTTTCCTACAATGATTAGATATTTAGAAGGAAGGACCGCTGAATATTAAAGGGGAGAGGAAGGATCATTGAATATTTTTAAAAATCATGGCGGAAAAATGTTTAGAATAGCCACTACTCTGTTGCAGTTTGTCAGTGTATGGAAAGAAGCAAGTACTGTAACTCACGAGGAAGTCTAGGCTGCAATGAATCCAACTTCTCATTCACCTGACTGAATAAAAAGGTGGCAAAATTATTTTCCTTTACTATATACAGAATCAATTGAAAAGGAATGTACCAAGAAAAAAATGATCTCACTTCCTCTTTAGTAAAGCATTTCTTCCCCATCTCTCACAAAAGGATTGTTGCTCCAGTGTCTGATTTTAGTTACAGTAACCGGTAAAAAGCAATTACGTAAATCCTTAACAAAAGTAGAATCCTTGTCTTAGTAAACAAAATGCTTCCATTAAATTAAGCTTTAATTTGCCAATTTTGAATTGTTAAAGTGATGTCCTCTAATAAATATAATTGTACTTGTTTTGATGGACTTTCCTAAAGTATGGTGGTAATTCTTAAAAGTAATAACATTTGCCTATCAGTCTTTTCTACTTAATTCATATTATGTAAACTTTTTAATCTTTTGAATGTATACCTAGTTTTAAATTTTATTTTATCTGTCATTAGATACATTACCAACACCATGAATTGGAACAAGGGTGGACCTGGCACTAAGAGAGGCTTTGGTTTTGGTGGCTTTTCAATATCCTCTGGAAAGAAGGAAGAGCCCAAGCTGCCACAACAATCTCATAGTGCTTTTGGAGCCCCAGGTTCTTCTGGGTTTGGGAAGACACCACCACCTCAGCTGCCATCCTTTTACAAGATTGGATCTAAACGAGCAAATTTTGATGAAGAGAATGCGTAAGCTCTTATTTTTGCACATATATCTATAGTACACATACTTCCCAAAATTTGATGGTTGCGTTACCTAACAGTATCCCCCAAAAAGCCACAATGAGGGATGTAGTTTTTTATTACAGCCAGTAAAATTAGTATGACCTAATTAACTTGTTTTATTGTTATTATTTTTAAGCTGCACTATGGCATGTAAGCCTTGAATACAGCTTGAACTGTACCCAGTTCATATAAATGAATAGTTAGAATGTAGTAGTTACTTGACTCATAGTCATATAACATATCTGAAGATACAGTAAACTGGATATCAAGTTTTTCTGTCTTATGCTGCAGGCTTTTTGATAACGATTCTTTATTAAGGAATTCCTTTTTTCTCTTTCTTTTAATGATTAGATACTTTGAAGATGAGGAGGAAGATTCCAATAATGTTGACTTGCCATACATTCCTGCTGAAAACTCTCCTACTCGTCAGCAATTCCATTCCAAAGCAACTGATTCAGATAGTGAGGATGACCCATTGGAGGCATTCATGGCTGAAGTGGAAGTAAGTTACTATTTTCTTTAATTTTGCAAAGATTGCCTGACATCAAAATTTGAGAAAAGCATCTTATACTTTAAATCTGATCTTCAAAAGCAAAAATTAAAAATATTAGTAATCTTACTCATTTGAGTACTTTTTAATTTATTCTGAATGTACTTACTTTTCAACAGATTGCCCAGCTGATATTACGAAAATGAAAGAAAAAGCAAATAAAAGAATAAAGGAATTGCTGTCTTTTCAGCTATAAAAAATTTTGGGTTGCTATCACAGGAAAGACCATGCTTTCATGAGTGTTTGTTTAAATCTGATGCTTATTTTTGTTAAGTCTTGCCAGTCTGTCACATCAGATTTGTAAAGAAGGCACTGTTCAGTTTTTGCTACAATTAAAATCAACTTCAGTGAAAAAAACTGTACTTGGTTTATCAAATAACGTACAAGTAGTCCTCTGGTTATGATGGCAGTTGGGACCGAGATTGCCATTAGTAAGCAGTGCAGTCCTTAACTGTGATGTCATAGCTTCATGTATTCAGCACTATGGTAAGTTTGAACAGTTGCCAAAGAATTGTCTTAAGCTGCGGACTATATGTATTTACTTGCTTACAGTTCCATGAACTTCTAAGTAACAGGTATTTTGATGGGAGTTTATATTAAATATGCTACGTTTTAAAATCATGTTTTGTGATTGATTAGGATCAAGCTGCAAGAGACATGAAAAGATTAGAAGATAAAGATAAGGAAAGAAAGAATTCAAAGTAAGTTTCATATATCATATTCCTGTTGAAATAAACAAAAGGTCATCAATAATGTTTAAGCATGGCATCATTATTTCTAGTTAGATATTTTATTTTCATGCCAAGATAGTTCTCTAGAGGCTATGATTTGGATTTTAAGGGTTAAATTGTATGGGCTAGTGTATGATTAATTCTGACTTATGACAAGCAAAACTTGACTTTTTAGTCCTTTTCAGATGTAAAATTATGTGAACACTTCTCATATTTCATAAATTGGAAGTTCCAGTCGACTCGTCAGAATTTGGCAAGTGGTGGTGGGGGGTTGGAGTTGTTATAAGAAATGTGTTTTTATTGCAGCTGAATGTATGTTGAGTTATTTTGGCACTCATCAGGCTGAATATATGGAGCTGGGTATGTGGAACATTTGCAGGGAAGTTTTGTTTCTCTGCTTATTTTTCCAGGGGTATACGCGATGATATTGAAGAGGAAGATGATCAAGTGAGTTTTCTACAAAATCTTTCTATCTATGTAAAAATGAAATCGGATCCCATGAACAAATTAGTGTTAAAATCTGTCTTAGTATAAAAGGATGCTTTTGACCATATAAATCACAGCTGAGAATGTGTAAGTAGAAACTATTAGAAAAATCATGTAACACAATTTTACTGTGATTACTTTTAAATTACTTTTAATTTTCACACTAGAACATCTAATTTAATATTTTTTAGACTGCCCTGCAACCTGTGTGCTGGTAACAAGTTAGTATGTCTTTGATGCCCAAAGTATCCACTTTCTACATTTGTACTAAAGTGGCTCCTTTATCTTGTTGCTTCTGTAATGAGTGGACAATCATCTCCATATCACAATGGCAAGTATAGTGTAATTATCCATTTCAGTGGAGTCCACTTGTTACTTGTCTGTAGGAGAGCTTTTCAGTCAGGAGCATGCTCAATTCATTATGGATACTTCTTTAAAAGTAAGTTATGACAGCCAGTCTAAGGCACAGTTTGAGACTAGGAAAAAATTGTTTAGCAGAGACCTTTAGAAAACACAGTTCTAGCCTGTTTGAATGACAAAGGAAGACCATTCCATTTACAAAATTACCCATTACCCATTACCAAAGTGCAGACTCAATCACAAGTCTTTGTGTTTTTTAGTTGAAGCACCACAGGACCAGACTTGCTTTACAGTTGTTTTTACAATTATTGTAAAGCAAGTTACCATGGTCATTAAGCGAAGCACATGGTTAAGTAAATACAGCATAAAAAAATGTTGCAAATTGTGATCACATGACTGCAGAATGTTGCAATTGTTTGTTGCCAAGCTCCCAAAATGCAATATTATGATGAGGGCAGCAGTGGGAATCTTGAGGACAGATCAAAAGTAGCTTTTTGGATATTTGTCGTAACTTTGATTGGTCATTAAATGAGTGGTTGTAAGCCAAGAACTATCTGTATGTGTAATAACTGCCTGTATATCACTAAGTTGATATGTTTATTAATTAATTTATTAAATAGATTTATATTGCCGCCTATTTGCCCAAGGCGACTCAAGGCGGCTTACAAAAATATAAACCCACATTAAAACCGTAAAACTTATAAAAATTAAATGAATTAAAATAATTAAATCACCTCCCACTCCAGCGACAGCAGATCACATGAGCCATTTGATGGGCTTCATCCTGTTCTGGGTTTCCCAGGCCCGCTGACAGAACGCCTCCCGGAAGAGAATTAGAGTGAGACAGTCCCTCAGATAACCTGGTCCCAAGCCATGAGGGACTTTAAAGATGAAACCAGCACCTTGAATTATACCCGGGAGCAAATCGGCAGCCAATGCAGCTCCTGCAGGAGAGGTGATACATGTGCACATCGGGGTCTGCACAAAACCATGCGGGCCGCTGCATTTTGCACCAACTGGAGCTCTTCAAGGGCATCCCTACATAGCTTATACATGTTTAGAATGCAGAAATATATCTTTTGCAAACAAAAATTTAACTTCTAAATAGAGATGCATCCTCCCATATCTTTTTATTTGGTTCATTTATGACGGAATCTGACAGGGTATTTACAATATGCAGAGAATACTTATGTACATTTCTCCCAGGTTTTTTTGTGATTGCAGTTGGGGTATTTGGCAATTGGCTTGGAATCACAATGTCACCTGATCACAATTTGCAACTTTTACTGCCATTTTCTGCCAAGTAAAATCAGTAGGGAAGCCAGCAGGAAGTCACAATTAGTGGTTTTGAGACTGCTTCAACTGAACGGGATTTACCTAGTGACAACAACTGGGACTGCCGTAATTACCGTTGTAATGTTGCACAGCATTACTTAGCAGTGGCAATAGCACTTAGATTTATATACCACTTCACAGTGCTTTACAGTGCTCTCTAAGTGATTTACATAGCATATTGCCCCCAACAATCTGGGTCCTCTGTGTCCTTACTTAGGGACATAGTTGCCAGTCCAAACTTCCATTGTTCTCACATGCATCAGAGATCCAGAAAAGAACTTGGAATATGATTAGTATAATAATACGTAAGTACCATATATTCTTAAGAAATCACATATTAAAGTCATTTGGAACAATATCCTTTGTGGTTTTACCTGAATTTTTATGGAGATCTACAAGGTTCTTCTGGGTTCTGTACATTATAAAAAGACTTAGAATATTGTTCATATTTATCAGTCATTGTAGTTTTATTAGATAATTTCTGTGCTGAAAATGCAATTAAAATGGACTGTTACTGCTCTTGCACGCATTAAAGTAAACTATTACTTTAATGTGGTTAGCAGTAAACTGCATTTCTTCCCTCTCAGCATCTGTATGCAGTTACACTTTTCTGTTTTGCTGCAGGAAGCTTATTTCCGTTACATGGCTGAAAACCCCACTGCTGGTGTGGTTCCAGAAGAGGAGGAAGATAACTTGGAGTATGATAGTGATGGCAATCCAATAGCACCATCTAAAAAAATTATTGATCCTCTGCCACCTATTGATCATTCAGAGGTAATGAAATTTATTCTTTTTGTAAAATTGTATCACTGTTAAGCTAAATTATAAGTCAGTAATATTGAAGAAAGCAAGCTAGGAAGAAAACACATCCTCTAATGCAGCAGCCCCAAACTTTTTGGCACCAGGGGCCAGTTTCATGGAAGACAATTTTTCTGTAGATGGGGGTGAGGGGGAGATGGATTCAGTCGCTTGCTTGCCTGCCATTCACCTCCAGTTGTGGGGCCAGTTCTTAACAGGCCACGGACCAGTATTGGTCCATGACCAGGATATTGAGGACCCTTAATATAATGTGTTCAGTTTTTTTTTATATTGTACCATAGTGTTTCTGAAAGATTAGATATTAATAGCTAAAATAGTTAGGTAAAGGATTTTATTTCGGCAAAAGAGCTTTATTGCATTTCTTGTTTTCCTTACCTTGATTGTCAATTTGATGTTCCAGTGTTTCAAATATTCTGCTAGCATTCTCTGGTGATTGAAAGATCATAATATCACAGCAACTAGCAACGATTAGCTTTTACCTGTTCAGGTGGCATTCCTCACTAATAAGGAGTAATTGGCTTGCAGATTGAATACCCGCCGTTTGAGAAAAACTTCTATGAGGAACATGAAGAAATCACCAGTCTCACTCCACAACAAGTAGTGGAGTTGCGCCATAAGTTAAATCTCCGGGTAAGGTGAAAACAAGAATACTTGTTTATGGACTCTTTTCTTATTCATACATTTTATTGTGTGCTAAACAGGTAATGGATCTTACAGCAATATTATAGCAGACCAGAGAATGCTTTCCAAAAGGAAAGAGTTTGGATAGAATATATGGCATGAAAGGAATGGGAGACATATTAAAAAAAAATAAAAATGGGTGCTCTGGGCAACTGATAGGTAAATGTTTTGATTTGACAATTTTTCACCTATTTCCTGTTCAGTATTTTTTTAGTTCACGTAGCACTATTCTTTGTATTTTGGAATCGGAAAGAGGCCTCTTTCTAGAATCTCTGAAATGCTTACTGGGCTTCTCAGTTTCTGGTCCATTATTAGTGAGATTTTTTTTTTAGCTTTTCTAGCTGTTTACTTTTTCTTATGGTGCATCAAGTAAAAGGCATAGGGGTTTGAGGATAACTGATTCCCTTCCTGAATAACATCTTTTATATCACATGTGAGCCACAACATCCCTTTCTCAGTGTCCTGGTGATAGCATCAATATTTGGAAACAGTGTCAGTGATACAATATTGATCCTCCTTTTTTCTCCAAGACCAAGAATTGTATAGGATCAGGAAGCCTCTGAAGCAAGCCACTCTCATACATATTGTTAAAGTACCCCCAAATGATGCTGCTGAAATTCAGAAACAAAATGGATGAAATGAATAATATATTTTTTAGCTCATGTGAGGTGTGATTAGGAAATTTAAGAAGGGAAACAGAACATTTTTTCTCCCAGAGTCCCAGGAAAAAAAAGTGTAAAAAATTCAATCTTGCCCCTTCCAGTAACATCAGCAAATACTGGAAATCCTCTTCTGATTTATTAGTTGGGGGACAAGTTGTTCAAACTATTTCACCCTATCCCTTCCAGTAACCTCCATCTTGGGTAAGTAAGTAGTCCATTTCTGCTCCACACCAACAGGCATATTAAACAATTTTCTTAAATGAATAATATAAGCATTTAAACTTTGGCATGTCTAATTAATTCCTATTTTTCCTAGGTTTCTGGTGCTGCTCCTCCAAGGCCAGGAAGTAGTTTTGCTCATTTTGGTTTTGATGAGCAACTTATGCACCAAATCAGAAAATCAGAATACACTCAACCCACTCCTATCCAGTGTCAGGTGAGTTTTTGAGAAAGTAGGGAGAGACTATCAGTTCTAACTTGGTTACCAAATGCAATGGACTTGGAGATACAGAGCCAGAAAACAAATCTGCCTCTTTAAAATAAAAAAGAACATTCCAACAAAATTAGAAATTATTTAGAACAACAGTCCCAACTTTTCCATCTCTGCAAACCAGCAGGAGCGGCAGGCAAGGGTTGCATGTGCAACCTAATTCTGTGCAAATGGAGCTTCACACACTTGCCCACCTCTTGCACGGCCAAATTCCTAACAGGCTGCAGACTAGTACCAGTTCATGTACCAGGGATGGGGACCCCTGATTTAGAACAGTTAGTTAGCTATTCTGTCTGATTTCTCTAGAGCTCACAAATCTGCAGAACATAACCAGAAGATAATTTATTTTGTTAAATACATGGTACAACTTAGAATTTGATATAGGACTATAAGTCCTGTTTCCTTTAATTGATTGATTGATTGATTGATTGATTAGACTTTTATCCCCCTTTATTTTTATAAGGTTGCAAACATATATAATATTCTTTCCTCCTCCTGTTTTCCCCATAACAATAGTCTTGTGAGTTGGGGGTGGGCACTGAGATGAGTGACTGACCCAAAGTCATCCAGGTGGCTTTCATGCCTAAGGCAGGATTAGAATTCAATACCCTGGTTTCTAGGCCAGCCTTGAGTACCAGAAACATCTCAGGCAGTGTACAGTGTGATTAGGTATATTATATTTAAATGTGATTTTCCCTGATGAAATAATAAGGAACCTGTACCCATCCATTTATTGATTAAATGTGGTTTTCCCTATCCCTTATTGACTATACAGCCTGCAGTTAAGTCATAGTTTAGCAAAATCTGAAGGCATGAAATTCCCCCATCCTTGTTTCAATAGACATCATTTCAAACTAATTTATTAAGTTCTGAGTCATCTGTATTTTGAAGTATTGTTGAGTTTTAAATAAAAGTGTTGTTCCTCTTTCTCTGTAGGGTATTCCAGTGGCACTCAGTGGCAGAGACATGATTGGCATTGCAAAAACTGGCAGTGGAAAAACTGCAGCGTTCATTTGGCCCATGTTAATCCACATTATGGATCAGAAGGAGCTGGAGCCAAGTGATGGTCCCATTGCAGTAATTGTGTGTCCCACTAGAGAATTATGCCAACAGGTAAGTAAATTTAAATCTTCGTGGGGGGAAATGTGGGAAAATAAATATTTATGGAAGAGGGAATAATATTTTATAATTTTCTAAAATTACAATATATAGTATTCATTATATCTTTTGAAGATTATGCTGAAGGGGTTATAATCAGATATCTATTGCTACCTCTAGCCACAACCTGTCTTAGTTATTCATTTTGATCAAAACTACCAACTGAGAAAAATCATTTAATGATTGTAATATCATATTGGTTTACTATTCATTAGTAACAACTCAATTTATTATTGCAAAGCTGTGGAAAACTAAAGTACATCTTTCTCTTGATCATTGGTGTTTAGAAATATAGGAAGTTGCATTGTCTGAAAAACTAGTACAACTAAAATAACATTGAAAAAATCATAGCTTGTAGCCTCTACTTCTTAGCTTTTGCTACTAATTTATCTTTATCTATTTATAAATCCTATTCAGTATGTGATTGTGGTAATTAAGCAGCGAAAAATCACCTTTATGAAAAAGCCAGCTCATTTATTAATACGACTAGTTTCTTCCGAAAATTGCAAAATCTCTAGAGGAAAGAATTTGTACTGGAAGTGCAAAGAACTTTTCTTAGTGTGGTTGTTCCTGAATATTTAATCCAAAAACTGAAATTCTGCCTTCTGTGCAATGGGAAAAATGAAAAGAGGAAACAGAACAAGTGATTATAGAGAGCAGCCTGTACAATTCAGGTAATAGTTTGTGCTAGATGGATGGGAATAGAAACACCAGAGAATAATTAAATTACTGAAGAAAAATGTTTATCCACACTGTATGTGATACTGTTAAGATGCTTTCCCGATGCCTACAGGTTGTGAGAGTCTAACTGGAGATGAACAGCTGGCAAATCAATGCTTTACAAAATTGAGATCTCTGGAGCTTTGGCTTCCTTCCACACAAGTAATTCTGGAATTGTTCCATCTATAACAGTGTTTCCCAACCTTAGTCATTATAAGATATGTGGACTTCAACTCCCAGAATTCCCTAG
>JAOYMU010000077.1:78956083-78968252 GCA_025802295.1 Psammodynastes pulverulentus
CTTCCGGTTGGGATAGTAATCCAGGGCTCTCCCAGGGTCCTAGCTGCCTCCTCCGGTATGTTGTGAGAATGCATAAACTCTTCCGTAATAGCTTTTTCACATTTCAGTCCAGACTATGGGATGCTGAAATGGTCATAAGTGGGCAAAATAGAGATAAGTCACTTTTCAGTGCTGTTGTAACTTTAAATGGCCACTAAATGAATTGTTGTAAGTCAAGCACTACCTGTCTATGTGTATCTTCTCCAACACATTTTATTTTACAGACTTACCAAAACTTGTTTTCTCTTATGATATTCCAAGACTTTAATATAAGTATAAAGAAGTTTTCTGGAATTTTGCCCATTCTATCTATATTGTATGTATGCATGCATGTATGTATATTAATTTATTGAGACTATATTGAGAATGGTTCAGAGGAAGACGCTTTTCACTGAATTTTGTTCCTTTTTCTTCAGAGTATCAAGTTCGATCAATTGCCAGTCATGTCCGCCCTGAAAGACAGAGTGAGTATGGGCTTCTTAATGTTTTCTGAAAAAAATATTTCAGGGGAATTAGACTTCTCTATTAATATTAATTCAAGTCATCAAACCATACCTGGATTTACAAATACAATAGGATAGGATAGATATCAAATGCATTACACACAACTTTTAAGCAAGAAAAAACACTGCCCCCCATATTTTCTTATATCAGATTTCCCCATCTTTCTCTGATTTCATTTTTTCCCTATTGTCTAAAGTTTTGTCTGAACAGGCTTCAGACAAGGAAATCTATTTCTCCCTCTTCACACATTTATGTGAGCAAGGAAAGTAGGGAACTAGCAACCATCTTGAACAGCAAAGATTAGGAGTTGTTCTAGATAAAATAGATCATAAATAGGTTTCTCACTTTTAGAATTTCAAGCCAGAGCAGCAAACTTTTGGTAGTCTTGGACTGCTGTGTTCAATGTTTTAGGGAAAAGGTGATGGCAGCAACACATAGTATAATGATAGACAATATATAAGGCCATTCCACAGAAGTCAGTGCAATTGTAGTTTTCATTGTCCCTTTGTCTTTTAGGGAAGTTCTTTTTTTTTCTTTTTTCAAGCTACATTAAGACTGTTACCCAATATACACTTCTGTGTTTCCTGCATCAAAATGATAGAAAACTGCTACTGATTTTAGCAGAAGAAACTCTTAAATATCACAAACTATCTATTCTTGTATTTCAGGCTATATTCCACTTAATATCTTAACTTGGTTACTCATTTAATTCAGTAAGAAACTACCAGCATTGAATTAGAACTTACTGGTAAACAGTGCTGTGGTGTTTCCAAAGTTAGTGTATTACATATGATAAATTTTGTTATGACTGCTAATGGATGTGAGAGAAGAATATTGTTTTATGTCTCTGAATATGTGCAGAATTACCTGCATCTTTATATGGTCATTGGTTCATACATTATACTACACAGTGTGATTCATTTGGGTATGTTTAGAAACTTGTTAAGCTTGCTGTTTGATTTGTAAACCACAATTCCTATAATAAGCCGTGTTCTTGATGTAGCCTGTGAATCCAGCTATTGTGTCTATATTCCAAGGGATTTGCTTTAATGGAGGCTTGTGTTCTGGTCTCTCTTTGGATATGTAATATAATCAGCACTGCATTTCTGATTTAACAGCTCTTCTGTTCAGTGCAACTTTTCGGAAGAAGATTGAGAAACTGGCCAGGGATATTCTGATTGATCCAATTCGAGTGGTGCAGGGAGATATTGGAGAGGTAAATTCCCCTTCTAAAATAATTATTTGAATGAAACCATTAATAAAAAGGTAAGTCATAAGGTTGTATATTCCCCTGCTTGGTCTTGCTTGCAAATATTTGCTTTATATTCTAATGTTCTCTGTTCACCTTGTTCTCCCAAACAGGCAAACGAAGATATCACTCAAATTGTGGAGATCATCAGCTCTGGTCCAAATAAATGGAACTGGCTGACTGGTCGTCTAGTGGAATTCACTTCTTCAGGGAGTGTCCTCCTTTTTGTCACCAAGAAGGCAAATGCAGAAGAATTGGCCAACAACCTTAAACAGGAGGGGCACAGTCTAGGGCTCCTGCATGGTGATATGGACCAGAGTGAAAGGAACAAAGTCATCTCAGATTTCAAGAAAGGGACCTTTCCAGTTCTGGTTGCTACAGATGTGGCTGGTAAAATTGCAAGCCAGATTAAAAAGACATAGAAATTGTTTCTAAAAGCATCCTTTTATCCCTCCCCACAATCCGTATGGCTTCTTTGCTTTATATGTAATTTATATTTATATGTATTTGTAAAGGCATTAGAAAATTTATTTCTGTGAAGGACATTGAAGGAAGGACACTCTTTGTTTGAAACTAACATGGTCATAAGTGTTACTATTAAAATGATAGCAAGCATTCAAAAATGCCGTTTTTCCATTTTGATGGCAGTATGGTAGGAAGATACACAGAACTACTTCTATAGTGAATGTTTCTTCCTTTCCTTCCCCACATTAGCAGAATTTGAATTTCAGTTCAGTCTCATTATTCCAAGCTTAGGAAAAATAATTCTTTAGATCAGTAATTAGAAATGTGAAAGTCTGAAAAAAGACTCATTTAAAAAGAGGTATAAAAATAGATATGTTCCACTTTTTTTTCTTAAGTATTACTTTAACACTTAAAACATAGATTAATAGGTGACTTGCATAGAAGAGCATAGCTGAGAAACTTGAATTTTAGAAAAACCATTTCTAAAATTGAAAGTGGGAAATGAAATAAGGGACTTTTAAAATAGACGGAAGACTGACTGCATTGGAAAGGGCAAGAAGAATAGCTTTTTTTTTAAAGACGAGCATTTACAGTATTTGAGAATTGTATTCTTGACCTCCAACCTCATAACTGAAGTGTTTTTATCTAGCTCGTGGTCTGGATATTCCTTCCATTAAGACTGTGATCAATTATGATGTGGCTCGCGATATTGATACTCATACTCATCGAATTGGTCGTACTGGCAGAGCAGGGGAAAAGGGTGTGGCCTACACCTTGTTGACTCAGAAAGACAGCAACTTTGCTGGAGATCTTGTTCGGAATTTGGAAGGAGCCAATCAGCATGTTTCAAAAGAACTTTTGGATTTAGCTATGCAGGTAAAATCTCTGCTTTCTTTTTCTTTTTTGAAGCACATATAATAGTTATGAATACAGTAACTGTATAAGAAGTATAAGTTGTAAATTTAAAGTAATATGGAGTAAATTTATTTGAAATTTTACTGTATTTTTTGGCTCTGCCAGTCTGTACCAAAAAGTTAGAATAGCAGTACCCACCTTTTCCAGCTCTGCGGACCAGCAGCAATGGGAGAGAGGGAATGATTTTGCGTGCACACCTGCTGCTTGCACAATTGGAGCATCAATGCAGTCACCCACCATTTGCACAGCCCATCCCCAAGGGTCCATGAAGCAGGGGTTGGGGACCCTGAGTTAGAACTTTGATCAACATTGACTGTATTGACTGACACAGTTGTGGAAATTGTGATGCACAATCTAAAG
The DNA here is from genome assembly GCA_025802295.1 of Psammodynastes pulverulentus. NCBI lineage: Eukaryota > Metazoa > Chordata > Lepidosauria > Squamata > Psammodynastidae > Psammodynastes > Psammodynastes pulverulentus. The sequence continues at coordinate 78,959,616 of JAOYMU010000077.1, forward strand.
CGATTAGACAGCATGTCCACTTAAAATCTTGGAATATTGTTGAAGAATTGCTAACAAGTTCAAGTTTTTAATGAGATAAAATAGAAAAGTATTTATCTACATGTGGTATGAATTATATTTACATTACAATAACAATTTTAATATTTTAATTGACTATGGTAGCTGCTTTTAATTTAATTATAGGCACTTTCCAACTTGCATAACTGTTCTGTTCTGGAAAGCATGGATTAATTCGATATTTGCATAACTTGAAATTAGACCAAGTATCCTCCAAGCCAATGTATATTAATTACCAATGACATTTTGGGGATTGGTGAGCTAGATAGGCATTACGGGATTAGTAATTAACTGGTTCTTGCTCTATAGCTCACCTATATGCATTAAAAGGAACAAGTAGAAGAGAGGAAAAAAGCTATAAAAAGGAAGCTAGCATATTCTCACATGAGACCCTTCACAGAAGTACATTTGTCACTTTTCTTATCATAAGCCAGTGAACAACATTAAAGAAAAGTGAAGGGGTGGAGAAGGAATTACAAGTTTGACTCCCTGATTTCTTTACTGGTAGCCATGTAGTGTTGTGTCAGCAGAAGGGAAAGCAGATTATAGAAAGAACCACTGCAGAGATGGAAATTATTCTAAAGCAAAGTCCTAAGAATAGAGCTATGGAAATATATAATGAAAATATTAGATGTGTTCTATTGAAGTAGAATATTTATATAAAACTGGGTTTATAGAAGTCAGGACTTATAGAACGCAAAGAGCAACTGTAGTTTTGCTTTCACTTTCTTACTTGCCAGAGTAACCAGACTATATAAAACACAATAATGTGGTGACATATTGGAAACCCAACATTTTTTATTAATGTCACAATTTTCTCTCCCAGAATGCTTGGTTCAGAAAATCGCGTTTCAAGGGAGGGAAGGGCAAGAAGCTAAATATTGGTGGTGGTGGCCTGGGATACCGTGAGCGGCCTGGATTAGGATCAGAGAATGTGGTAAGCATCGATGCCTAGATAATGGACATATTTATTGCTACTAAACATGCCCAAGTCTTCTGCCTCAGTTGAACAATGCAACTTTGTGTCTTAGGATCGGGGAAACAACAGTGTAATGGTCAACTATGAAGCATATAAGCCATCCTCAGGAGCAATGGGGGACAGGTTATCTGCAATGAAAGCAGCGTTTCAGGTTAGTATGAAAAGGATCCTACATTAAGATCTCATTGCCCTCATTCTAGTGCTACTGCCATCAGGATTTTTACTCCAAGATGCCTTTAATCTTTGAAACCCAGTGTCTCCTATTTGTACCAGGTTATGTATGAAGAAAGTAATTAAAATGATCACATAAAGACTTGAGGGCTGTAAGGGGGACTAAATATCACCTAACAATTCCCCACCCCACCCCATAAATCAGTTAAAACAGGTTCCTTAGTCAACACTCCAGAAGATAGGCTTAAGATACAGAAGACTCTTGACAGGCTTGAACATTGTGCGCTATCTAACAAAATGAAATTCAATCATGAAAAAAGTAAAGTTTTACATTTAGGCAAGAAAACCAAAATGTGCAGGTACAGTAGAGGTGGCACCTGCCTCAATAGTAATAACAGGAATCTTGGAGTCCTACTGGACAATCATATAAATAGGAGCCAGCAGTGTGCTGCAGTTGCCAAAAAAAGCCAACACAGTTCTAGGCTGCGTTAAGAGAGAGATAAAATCAAGATCACATGAAGTGTTAATATCACTTTATAATGCCTTGGTATGGCCACACCTGGAACACTGCATCCAGTTTTGGTCGCCACGATGTAAAAAAGATGTTGAGACTCTAGAAAGAGTGCAGAGAAGAGCAACAAAGATGATTAAGGAATGGAGGCTAAACATATAAAGAACAGTTACTGGAATTGGGTGTGTCTAGTAGTTTAATGAAAAGGGCTGGGGTAACATCGTAGCCTTGTTCCAATATCTCAGGGGTTGCCACACAGGAGAGAGAGTCAAGCTATTTTTCAAAGCACCTGAAGGTGCGTGCGACAAGAAGCAATGGATGAAAAATAATCAAGGAGAGAAAATTCCTGACAGTTAGAACAATTAATTAGTGGAGCAACTTGCCTCCCAAAGTTGTGAATGCTCCAACACTGGAAGTTTTTAAGAAGAGATTGGACAATCATTTGTCTGAAATGTATATGGTGTCCTGTCTGAATGCGGTTGGACTTGAAGACCTCCAAGGTCCCTTCCAACTCTGTTGTTCTAAGTCAAGAAAGCAGTGCTAGTCAATAATTTCTGACTACTAAGCATAACCTCATCTCATTCAGCTCCTGGTGTCCAGTTTTAATTGGTGTTTAAAGAAGAGGCCCATGTTGCTTTGAGAAATTTTATGAATATTACTATATTTACTATAATGTTTTTTTTCTCTTGTAGTCCCAGTATAAGAGCCATTTTGTTGCTGCCAGCTTTAGCAACCAGAAGACGGGCAGTTCTTCAGCAGGTGCCAGTGGTTGGACCAGTGCAGGCAGCTTAAACTCTGTGCCAACAAATTCAGCCCAGCAGAACTCAGCTAAACCTGACAGTCCCATAGCAGTATCAGGTTTAGCAAAAGGTATCCCAGGTTTCACAAGCGGTGGAAACTTAAACAGCGTCTCTAGCTTTCCAAGTGCAGGCATTCAGGGTTACAATAGTGCAAATACCATGAACAACAACAACAGAGAAGGCAACAGTGGAGGCAGGGAAAGATACAATGACAATCGGGGTAGCAGTCGTCATAGTGACAGCCAGCGCCATGGAGATAACAATCGCCATAGTGATGGCCAGCGCCATGGGGAAGGCTACCGCCATGGAGAAAACCGCCATGGGGATGGCCATAGACACAGTGAAGGCCGACATTCTGGAGGTGGAAGCAGCAGCAATAGTCGCCATGGAGACACCAGAAATAATGGAGACAGCCGGAACAACAATGACCGGAACAATGAAAACAGAAATATTGAAAATAGGAATAATGAGAGCAAGAAAGAAAGCAGCAACCGAGACAACAGCAAGACAGATGGTTTTGCAGTTCCTGAACCCCCCAAGCGCAAGAAAAGCCGATGGGATAGTTAAGCATCTGCGCTTCCCCTCAAATGGCAAGGTGCTTCTCTCTAAGAAAGGTCTCAGTACCAGAAGTGGCTATTTGGAAGGATAAGAGTGGACAATAGCATTTCCCAAGGAAGCCTGACTCAGTACATCCAATATTAACCACCTCCCTTTAATGCCACGTTGATTTTATGCTTTGGTCAAAAGAAAGTTCCCTTTTTAATATAATTTTTTTTGTGTGCTTTGCCTTTGAAAAATCCGTCCATCCAGAGTGGTTTCACAACCCTGATTATCCCCTTGGAAGAATTTGTGATTTTAAAAAAAAACTAAATATTTCTAAACATAGGAATAAGCGGGGTAGGGTATATTTTAATTTCCTCCTCATAGACTTGACAGAAAGTGACTTGTTTAGGTGGTGTACCTACCCATCCACCTTTTTAATTTCTACAACAAGAGTGGTTTTACACATTTTTCTTCCAGCTATAGTGGCTGTCTGTGCCCCAGCATAGATTTTTAGTTCTGTTTTTATTAATTTCATGCATAGGCACAGTTCGCGGACTGTTTGAGAGTAAATCAAACTGATAACCAGCAGACATTGTAAAGTTGTGATGATCCTTATGGCAGAAATCGAGGATGGAAAGGAATGGAATTAGCCCTTTTACACCAACATCTTGGATCATGCATGGAAAGCCTGCTGCTTCATTATGGCTTGTATGAGTCTTTCAGCTGCTCTCTCTACTTTTCATCTGATGAAATAGCACTGATTAATTTAAATCCCTTTCATTTTGAATTACTGAATACCAAGTTCGATTTCCGTTTGTATGTATGTATGTATGTATGTATGTATGTATGTATGTATGTATGTATGTTTAGTCAGTTGTCGGTAGTTTCAGCAGTTAAGAAGGCAACAGATGCAGATCACTCTATCTTTTATATTCACCTAATAGTATCTGCATGATTGTAGCTAAAGGAGAAAGAATTAGAATTGTTTCTTAGATGTGGAAAGACTACACAGCAGATATGTAGGCAATAATGCCACTTTCCCCTTTATATGTAAACTAGGTAAGACAATGTCTTTGGCTGAAATTTGATTCCTTTGATTTATTGCAATTACAATAGTGTGTAGAATAAAACACATTTCCTGGGACAAATGGAAATCTCCATGTTAATCTATGCAACATCCTATCATTTATATTTTGAAAGCTTCCTTGCAGAAGCAGAGATTAAAGTGCACAATAAAACTGGTAATTGTAGCAGATGTTTACTTAAATTGAAGCCTCTCTGTATCTAGGAATGATCCAGGTTTACTTATATCGGCTTGTTAACAAGTATAGATTCTTGAAGCTACATTAACCTTGAATAGAAAAGACAGACCATGCATGCAGCTATGAAAACATAGGAAGCAAATAGGATTAATTTTGTTCTCAGCAATATTCATTTAGGATCTTTTGTTTGCTAATTTGTGGGTGTTTGCAAAGTTGTTCCTTCCTACCCCCAAGATTAGATTCAGGAGTGTGGTGGAGAGGCACTTTTCATGTATCAAGTTTCTGCGATTGGGGGGGCCAGGCTTAAACCTTGTACATTTGGGAATGATTTTTTTGAAGCAGCAGACATGAGGGCCTGTGCAAAACTTTTTTTTCAAAATGACTGTCATACACCTCTGGAAAGTTGATGCGAAATGTTTTGCTTGGTATTTTTAATTGCATGTTCTTAAACTTCTTTTCCCAGAGGAATAGGAAAAAAAATCTTGTTTGTTGAAATACGTTCTTGCTTCGCATTTTTATGAAGATATATCTGAAACTGTGTTAAGATTCTGTGACATGCCATGTCCTTTACTTTCCATGTTTTCTTCTAATAAATGTTTTATTACTAGTATAATTGTCTTGAATGGTCTTTAGTTTAGCTATTATTTTATCCCAAATTAGTTTTGAGGGTGCAAAATACTTGATTGTTCTAAATGATATTAGGAAATTAAACTGGGATCCTTGAGATATGGCTGGCTTTGTGATACACTCCTTGTCACATTAACTGAAGTTCTGTGCTTCATACAGAAGGTTTAATCATACATTTTTCTACCAGCTGTTCTTTTAGACTACCTTGAAGACTGCATTTCCAAATACAAGTAGACTAGTAATGTGTACTTGCTAAAAGTATGTTGAATATGCTGTTGGATCAATGCTTGTTTCATTCATTGTACAATCCACAGTAGTTTCGCAGAATAATCAGTTCTCTTCGAGAATGGTTACTGTCATGTTGGGAGGAATGATTTGTTGAAAAATGGGACAAACTTCCATAGAATATGTTTTTTAAAAATCCATTGTATATCACTGATGTAGAATTGATAATTAAATAACAAATCAATGTTGGAAGGAAACATTGTCATTTATTTCTCACTATATTACAACACAAGAATAAAATTTAACAAAATTTAAGAACAAATTTACTTCTCTCACACCCCATACTGGTTGAATGAGAAACTACTCTCTTAATTAGCCAAAATGCTAGCTAGCAATTTTGCTTATTTACCCTTGGAGCCCTAAAATGAAAAATACAAGTACTACAATATTACAAGTGAGAGAATCAAATGGCTTTCCACTGGTAGAATATACAGATAGGTATTGTTGCTGAGGATGAACTGGCAAATGCATGGCAAGAAGGCAGATCTGTCTTGCCAATCAGAATGTTTGGAAATAAATAGGTGCAATTTTGCTAGTGTTACCTATCTCCCTGAGCAGCCCTCTAGATCCATGATAAAATTATATGTACACAACACCAGTCAGAAATGGCTAATAAATAATATTTTCATATCAATAATAAACTAGCTAGTCATTACAATGATGAGTAGCTCAGGATTCAATCTAGCAACTTACTATCTATGGATAGACATGTTTTTAATCTTTATAGCATGGTCTCAATATCTTTTTTCAAGCAGGAATGGTTTTCTAGGTCTGGAGAATCCACCAAAACTTTAATTATCTCCTCAGGAGCTTTCTGCATCATCTCCTGACTCAAGCAGTTATATAGAGTAGAAGAAGCAGGAAAGTATTCCAGTGTAGCCCCACTGCTGGCTAGCTGCAATAGCCAATTTCTGGCAACCAAAGGCATAGCTATGGCAGTTGCTGAGGCTGTGCCCCAGCTGGCCATACTTAGACTGATGCTATTGGTAGCATGGGAGGCTAGGCCACCATAATAACAGCTCCCTCCTGTGCTGGTGACACGGGTCTTCTGCTTTATATCCAATAGCAAATTTCTCCGGAACCAAGCTTTTTTAATTTCAGCTTGTACCTAGAGATAGAGACAGGTCATCAAAGGAATGCAGCTTGGATAATTCAACATGTATCTTGTTCTCAACGCTGAATATGTGGTAGAAGCAGCTTTGGCCCAAATTATCAGGTGCCCACAATTCTTCACTTTTTCTTAAAACTCCAACGTACTTTTTTTTCCCCAATTAGAAAGTTAGCCCTAAATTTCAAATTGGATAATCCACCACAGTCTTAGGATGGAATGTTACCCCAAGTTATATTTTAGGTTTGTTTTTCAAAAAAGTCAAAGGTGAAGATTGGTGTGTATTTAAAAAATGAGCATGATTTGTATGTAGACTGGGTATGTGTAATTGTCATTGTGCGACTAAGTTCACACAAACTAATTACGTTTTATTGCTTATTAAGCATGGTTTATTGTGGTCAAACATAATAAGCCAATACCCAACATCAAATATCATGGCTTAGCACAATGTGAGGTTCTAATCACTAACTCCAGAAGAAAGTACTTGAAGTTTCCGGACTGCCTGTGAAGATTGGAGACATTGTGTTACACTGGTTCTGCTCCATGATTAGATAGGTCTAGTCCAACTAGCAGCCCACGGACCAGATGTGTCACATGCTGGTCACACCCAGGCCCAGCAAAGGGGAAAAATGATATCTCATGTGACAACATGAGTTTGACATCCCTGGTCTAGTCAGTGTGTGAGGAGAGGTGGGAACTCAAATCCTTGACTGCTCCTATGTCACAGGGATATCACAGGGCTCATATACAGTATTGTTCTCCATGTTGTTTAACATAATACTGTTGAGAGAGATCATCTATTGGATTAGAGAGACATCAGCTTCCCCTCCCACCCCACCCATCAGAATAGTCCCCTTTCTGTTATTTTTCAGAAAAGGAGTTTACACCGTCCTCTTCTACCTTAGCCTTTGGAGAATAGTCCCAAAGGTGCTTTTTCAGGAGGCAATTGGAATTTCTTGGTTCTTTTTTGAAGCCATTTCACTTCTCATCCAAGAAACTTCTTCAACCCTGACAGGACAGTGGGGAATAGAAGGATTTATATTCCTTGCAGACAGCTGGTCATTTGCATCCTTTTAGGATCGTTGAAGCGCTTGGAGGTTTAGAGCTGAAGAAGCTTCTTGGATGAGAAGCAAAACATCTTCAAAGAAAATAAAAATCCCATTGCCTCCTGAAAAAAGCACCTTTGGGACAACCATGACAGATGACTGAGAATCTCTACAGACTTTGGAAAATAGGTGTTTCTTTTTTTCCTGGCCATAGCTAGTTTTAGGGTTATGTTGAAATTGTTTTCTTTGTGCAAGTTTTCACCCTTTACATTTTAGAATTGTGAGCTATTCAGGATTAATGGTTGGGTTGGAATACAAATTATATGCAATCAACTAGTCAATCAGAAAAGAATGCTGGGCCAAAAAGCATGGCTTTTAGCAAGACTCCATTTGGGAAATGTAAATATTTCATGCAAAGCGGTATTATTTTTCTGGAAGAGAAATGTAAGTCAGATAAAGTGATAGAGTTAATAAACTGGTAGACGCACTTGAAAATCCATGCAAACTCTGAAGAGAAAAGCCAATTTTAGACACATGCTCATGTTTGTGCCTACATAGACATAGCTGCAAAGTCCATGTTCTTACCTCACCATTGCAAAAGCAGTAAATTAGAGCCACGAAGAAGCCCTAACCAGAGACAGAGACAAACCAAAAGTCAGAACTTGTTGGGACAGAGTGATTCAAAAGCAAGATTCATGAGCAAAAACTCACCTGTAAAGAATTGAAGAGCATCTCATAATGCATCTGTATCTGCCAAAGTGTGCTGGAGACAGCTGTGTAAGGCGTAGCCATGAACACCATGTAATGGACACCAAAGAGGGGCATCAGGACTAGGGTTGACTTCAATAGTTTTCTGAAAATAGTGGGATGGAGAGAGTATTTTTATGCTATCGTGTCACACACAACACACACACACACAGGTTCTCCAAAAATCTGTTTCAATCTTGGCAACTTTGATATTTATGGACTTCAACTCCCAGAAGCTGAAATTTGTTTAAAATAAAACAGAATGCTTGATGATAATAAGACCAGTGAAAGATTGACCCTTAAAAAGAACTAGAAGCTTGAAGAAACAGTTACAGTAGTAAGCCAAGACTGCACTTCTTACTCTACTGCAGGAAAGCAGTAGAGGCCCTGGCAGTAGAGGCCCTGGCAGTGGTGGGATTCAAAAAATTTAATAACCAGTTCTCTGCCCTAATGACCAGCTGGGTAGGCGTGGCTGGGTGATCATGTGACTGGGTGGAGCTC
>JAOYMU010000077.1:78968628-78978689 GCA_025802295.1 Psammodynastes pulverulentus
AAAGTGGAAAAAAAACAAAAGGAGATTTCTTCCAACAACCGGTTCTCCAAACTGCTTAGAAAGTTAACAACCGGTTCTTGCAAATAGGTGTGAATCTGTTGAATCCCACCACTGGTCCCTGGTCTGTTGACTGGCACCTGCCTGTGGCATGCTGGAAACCAGGTCACGCAAGCAAGGCCCCATCCATGGCAGCATGCAAAACCATGCCCCCCTCCGGTCCATGGAAAATCCTCTCACCACAGAACTGGTCCCTGGTGCCAGTTGGGAGGCCGCTGCTATACAAGATTGCCAGAGTGGGTGAGACTAATATTTGCACTCTTGCTGAAAAATTATAAAGGAGAGAAATGAATGCTTTAAACTGTCCCTGGGGTAATTCAGCCTGATGTTTGTGTTTTTATTAAGAGGTACATTTTTTGCCACTTAAGACCCTCGCAAGACTCACACCCACACACAGACTCAAACCAGACCTGCCTGCTTTACATTACTTTGGCAGCTAGAAATGAGAAGCAGGATGGCTGTAACCAATCTTACCCTAGATCTAAATCTATTTTGGTTACTATAAATTGGGGTTTTTTTTAATAGTTCTTGGTATTTTAGTGGATTTCTTCTTTAAAAAAAGAAAGATGTTGCAAGAATTGGCAGAGACCAGCAGCTGCCTATTCAGGATAAACTATCTTGACTTCACAGAAGATGGGATCTGAAAAAAAAAATCTTTGCTTTAAGCAATCTAAAGTAATGAAAATATAGTTTAAAATGGAAGTGACCCTTGTATTCCAGAATGTTAACAAGATTGATATTAACATTCTCAATTAAAAGAATTGAAATAATAGTTTATTGCAGAGCTAACAGAGAAAATTTAGTTCAGCTGTGCCTAAATACATACCTGTACTGTTGTCGTGGATCTAATTTCCCTGTGTTTGTTTCCCATAATTTGGATGCCAGTACTCTCACAATATTGAGGAAAAGAAAAAAGTTCACCTGCCAGCAGCACAGAAACATAGAGATAGACATTTTATATAGTGGTAGAATTATACAGTTGCTTTATTTCTCTATATAGGTAGTTCTTGACTTACAATCATTCATTTGGTAACTATTCAAAGTTACAATGGCACTATAAAAAGTGATTTACAACCCATTCTTGTGCTTACAATGATTGCAGCATTCCCACAGTCATGTAATCAAAATCTAGGTATTTGGCCACTGGCATTACAATGATTATAGAATCTGGGGGGTCATGTGATCATCATTTGGGATCTTCCCAAGTGATTTCCAACAAGCCAAATCAAAGGAGAAAACTGGATTTCCTTAAGGACTGGATTAGTTACCTAACTGCAGTTAACTGCACTTAATAACAATGGCAAAAAAGTCAGAAGATCAGGTGCAACTTAAGTTGCCTTGTTTAGCAATGGAAATTCTGACCCTAGTTGGTCATAAATTGAGGACTACCTGTATTCTGTATATGGTAGCAATATACTGTATTTTAATGGCTATTTAATTCCCATCCCAAACAATTATGATATAGTACAGCTTCAATTTACAACCCAAAGAGCATCAGGAATATAAAATTCCAAAAAGACCTAATTGTCAGTGAACAATGCAGATCCAAAGGACCACTTTAAAACTTAAGATTAAGTGACATTTATGAAAGATGCCATGTGATATTTTAAAACTAATTTAAACCATTATAAATATAATGAGTAATTCAGCCACAGGAAACATGTATTACCAAACCCCCAGCCATTCTTTGCCCTTCTTACCATGATCGCTGCTAAGATTGGGACCTGGTAGATCCATTTCATGTTTCCAGCACTGAGGTCCCAGCATCTGAAAAAGAAAGGTTTGCGTTCAGCCATAACATTTTATTTAACCAAGATATGACCTACCTTCTCTCCCAACTCCTCCACAATCGCAAAAAAGGATTTTTAGTATCCACACTTCTTTCTTCTCTTTTTTCTGGTCAGGCAGACTTTTTGAAATACCCATTGAGTTTACTTTCTAAGAAAGCTTACAGCCTTCTTCAGGGGTTTAAAAGAAATGATCCTGGAAGATGGTGCATTGTTTTACAGTTTTGATGCCAATTATGAATGTCATCCATCTTACACATCTCTATATCTGTGTAAAAAAATGAGAGTGGTAGATAACCTGATAGAAAATGCCTGGGATGCACACCTTGAGTACCATTTGAGATTTGGAGATTTAATCTCTAATCCCTAGACCAGGGGTGTGAAACTCACGTCATCACAGCAACGTCACTTGATGTATCGAGAATTTTTTCCTCTTTTGCTAAACCGGGCGTGGGCGTGGCCAGTGCATGACACATCTGGCTCATGGGCCAGGAGTTTGACAGTCCTGCCCTAGATGCCTGGTGAGGGTAGTTTGCTTCCAATCTTTCAGGGTAAGATGTAAGCAAAGTAGAAGCTACCTACTGTGTATCTGCCAGAGATGCTCTTATACCGGCCCAGATGGATACAAAGACAGCAGGTAACCCTCAAAGGAAGAAGAAAAAGAAAAACAAGCAGAAAGAGATCTGGGTTTCCAGTGATATGTTAACAAGACACCAGGAGAAAAACAGGATCACAGAATAACACCGTACCTATCTTTTCATCCTGACGGGTGAGAGAAATAGTAAAAAGTTGGGATCTCGAGGCACCTTGAGGGGAGATTACAATACCTGATATGAACTCTCAGCTGATGCTGAGTAGGTGGGGGATCACAATGTTAGTGCAGACCTACTAGTAAGAGGCACCATGGATACTTCTGGTGCCTCTAGTTCAAGAGCACAACTGAAGTAATCAGGGACATCCTGGGGGAGGGGTCAAAAAAGAAGACAATGATCATGACCTTGTGATCAAAGCCTCGTCCCTTGTAACACATGAAAAAGGAGCAGTGTTTTAACTGCACTATTGTGGGTGCTGTTTTGACTTTTTGGATTTTCCCTGCCGCTGCGGCTGCTGAAATGACAAGAGTTTAAAAGCCTTTTACATTACCCACATCCTTCAGTGTCTCTACATTAAGCTGCTAATAATACAATTTGTAGAGTTGTAGATAAGCCAAGGATAACAGCAGAGGATAACCTGTGAATTGGACTGTTCTTACCCCATCCAATGAGGGTGAGGGCCCACAAATAACTTTTGTTGGACAGGAAAGCCATGAAAATTAAACTGTGGAGGTAGAGACCTTCCACCAAGATCCAATAGTGGTTGGTAGCCAGGAAATACAGGAAGACAGTCACTGCTACTTTGCAACCTGCCTGGAGAAATGGAGAAATATGCCACATGACTTTTAGCTAAACTGGCACAGCTAAGAGTTTGTAGTTGCTTTCGGGCTCTGATATTTCAGTTTCTTGCAATCCTGTCTGTTCCTGTAGATACGGTGCAAGTTATTCAATTCTAAAAATGTTTTAGAGTTGATCAAACTCAACTCTTCTCCCTCTAACATTTTGTATTCAGTGTCAGGCAGCTGTCAAGAAGATCATGCCAAGTGTCTAATGTCTTTTTCTCCAAGCATTTGATAGCAATTGCGATAGCCCTTACACTCATATACTGTTTCACAATGCTTTACAGCTCTCTCTAAGCAGTTTACAGAGTCAGCTATTGCCCCAACAATCTGGGTCCTCATTTTACCAACCTTGGAAGGATGGAAGGCTGAGTCAACCTTGAGCCAGTGAGGATCAAACCCTTGGCAGTCGGCAGAATTAGCCTGCAATACTGCATTCTGACCACTGTGCCACCACAGTTCCTACTACTGCTGTAGTGAATACAGAATTTCTATTAAGGTGTTCTGGTAAATACAGGTAGTTCTTGACTTACAACAGGTTGCTTGGTGACCATTCAAAGTTACAACGGCACTGAAAAAAATGATTTATGACTGTTTTCACACTTATGACCATTTCAGCATTCTCATGGTAATGTAACCAAAATTCGGATGCTTGGCAGCTGACATGTATTTATGACGGTTGTGTCACCTTTTATGACCTTCTGACAGGCAAAGTCAACGGGGAAGCCAGATTCACTTAACAACTGTGTTATTAACTTAACAACTGCAGTTATCCATTTAATAACTATATTAAGAAAGGTCGTAAAATGGGGCAAAATTCACTTAACAAATGTCTCTCTTAGCCACAGAAATGTTGGACTCAGTTGCGGTCACAAGTTGAGGACTACCTATATTATGAGTTGTCATGTTTTGTATACTGTATTAGTTGTGCTACTTTGAATTTACTGCCCACTAGGAATAACTACTTGTAGGACTCATTGTGCAACCTGATGACATTGCTTGAAAGATTGTATTGTTGTTTTTCTGCCTTTATGAATAATGGAACCTATAAGGACTCATAACCATCCCATGGGGAATGTAACTTAACTATTAGTTACCAGGAACCATTCTTTGAAAACAACCCCCACTCCCAGGGCTTGAGGGATGCAACTGAGTACGCTTCTTTGACCCCCCAACTACTGTAGTTTATTCAACAAACAGGATCAAAACAAATTTGCTTGAAGCAATGTCAGATCAGGGTGGCAGGGGGAGAAGTCACCAAGGAATTCTCTTGTCATGGAATTTACCAACTGGGTTCTGGGTCCCAAAGTGAGAGTCAGCTCTTCAGCATCCCAATCATGGTCTTGTCCTTTCACCAGTCCTTCTGGTCGCAAGGTAGAATATAAAACTATATCTTTCACAAATATGCTTCCACCTCGGCAGATGAAAGAAGCAAAAAGGTGGAGATGGATATAGTTCCGATTGCAGTGAAGGCGCCTTTAATACAAAACACACAGGAAAGGTTTAATTTACCCATTAGTTGCATTTTTAATCTAATCTTTCTTCCAAGGAGACATATGTGTTGTAGCTTCCCTCTCCTTTTACCTTCTATATTCAGTGTTTCTCAACTGTGGCAACTTGAAGATGTATGGACTTCAATTTCCAGAAATTCCCAGCCAGCCATGCTGGTTGGAGAATTCTGGGAGTTGAAGTCCACACATCTTTGAGTGGTCAAGTTTGAAAAACACCCATTTAGTTTAACCAAGAAAGACCCGATTTCTCCCCTTCGATGCCCAGCGGGGGCTTATATCTGAGTTTTGGTCCTAATCTATTGACTAACTTGGTTTATAACAATGGAAAAGCCAATGTTATAGCTACACAAAAGTGATAGGAATGTACAATAGACTTCTCTCCTTACTTGAAGAAGCAAAGGATACACATAGCAACCACAAGGGAGGCCAGGGAGATAGAATAACCAACTGTATAGATGATGTGCAAACGGTCAAACAATTCCTAGAAAAAGAAAAGAGAAATATACCTGAATAATGAAGCATCTTTAAGATCACTATGCTAAATATAAAGAGAATTTGTACAAGATGTTTTATAGATGGCATTTTGCACCCCTGAGGTTGGCAGAGATGTTCAAAAATAAGTCAGCAAAATGTTGGAAGTGCCACCAAACACCTGGCATATATTATATGTGGTGGACATGTGCTGAAGCACAAAAATATTGGACAAAAATATGTTTGTGGCTGGAAAAGAGGATACAGCAATATATTGATTTAAAACCTAAAATGTTCCTGTTGGGGATCTTACCTGAAACACATACTAAAGATAATTTATATCTGATTATTCGCGTATTAACTGCAGTGAAAATTGTATTTGCTTAAAACTGGAAAAAGGAACAGATTCCTACTGAAGAAAATGTGATCAGGAAAATATTAGAATGTGCAGAAATGAATAGATTAACACTTACAATTAAAGAAAAAGAGCAAACTGAATATTATAAGGTATGGGAATTATTTTATCAATGGTTAGAGAAAAAATACGGGAGCTAGACTTAGGTAATGGTTTAGTGAAGAATATTGAAACATAGTAAATATTTTAGTAGAAGTAAATAAGCTTAAAAAAGGGTTAAAAGGATAAAGACACTATGTATTATTAAGAGAAGATTAGAGAACAATATCAATGTAATGAATATGATTGTAAACAGTAATTGTATTGCACAAGACATATGTATTCAGATGACAAATGGAAGAAGATAGGTTTGTAATAAAAATAAAATGAAAAAACTTTTTTTTAAAAGATCACTATGCTAACTTGTTTTTTTTTTTAAGGTCCCACATATTGCATTTGAGCAGAAATAGCAGAATGAAATAATATATATTGAGGGTCCAACAAATCAGGTCAATGGTAAATCCTAAAATCAGTTTATAGTCACTTACAGAGATTTCAGTTATGTTCCATAAGAGTTTTCATAACATAATCCCAAAATTCCTAAAATGCCCAAGGGTGGGTAAAGGTTGGACATGCTGCTTTTTCTGTATGGCTTAGTAGACCACGTGAATGTGACTGTCAAGGCTAGAAAGCAAACCATGGTTTATAATTTAATGGGTGTTATGGGATCACTGCCAAGTTCTTTCCCACCTTGAATAATTTATCTTGCCTGGATTCCCGGTCTCATAGAGCTCCAAAATCTCCTGCTTTCATGGTTTCTGCTGTCCCTTCCCCCTCTGTTGCAAACAAAGAATTGCAAGCTTTCACCTTTTCTTGGTCCTGCCGTTCTGGGGCAAAGAAGAGGACACATTCTGTGTAATTGGCCCAGGTCTTGTTCGTATTAGGGACCAATTGCCAGTTTCCATCATCACTGCAACGTCTGTAGGCATGACCTGAAATAAAGAACAAGAGGAAAGAGATATGGGGGAAAGGGTATTATCCTCTGCAGAGGATAATACAATCAAGATGGTAGCTATGGTGGTATGATCAAAACTCCTCTATTGTCTATGGCGTCACAACGCACACAAAAAACAAGCCAAATTTGATTGCCCTGTCAGCACCACCATTCTGACTTTTCCTATCATATTCTTCAAACATTCCTGCAAAAGAACCTTCAAACCAGTCAAAGTAGGAGATTCAACTAAAGGTTGCCAATAGTCCATTTTTATGAATATAAAAAGGTAAATGTTAATTGTTTGGGGCTCAGTGGGTACATTGGTGTGTAGCTCACTTAGAAACAAAATGGAAATGTTTTGCCTTTGTGACAAAAGGTTTCTTTATTTCACAAACCTAGTCTTCAGCTCTGGGATTTCCTAGTGATCTATCATTCAACTCCTAGAAGTACCATCATTGCTTAGTCTGTTGACATTAGCTAAAGTGCTGCTCCTTGGCTGCATTATATGAAAGAATGATAAACCCTATAATGTTCCCAATGCTGAGTCAAGGAATAGTGAGGAAAGCTGTCTGATTCCTAGCACAGAGGCACAGTTCAATTTCTTGTATGGAAAGGAAGAGCACCATTTTGCTCTTCTTTGTAAAAAACATCTTGTCTAAGTTATTTTAATATGCTTAACTCTCCTTTTACTCTGCAGTAAAAAAGAAAGTGCCATATTTCTTCAGCAAAAACAACAAAAAATGTTGCCCTTGCTTCAGTAAGATGCCTTATAGATACATTTGACTTATAAACTTAAGCTAGCTAGGAGTTGGTGGGAGTTGAAGTCTGACATATCTGACTTCATCATTTGGGGCTACATCACTTGGAGATTGATGTAGAACAACCATAGTAGTGTATGTGTCAAGATGGCATATACAACTGCATGAATGAAACGGGCCCTTTTTTCGTGTGCCATATAAGACAGCGGTCCCCAACCTTCCGTGATTGGCGGCTGGGGGGCAGGGGAACTGGGCCATGCAAATGATGGGCCAATATGCATGTACATGGAAGCACAGCTCGACTTGCACAAGTTGAGTGGCGCACACACATGCACATCAGCCTGCCGCTTGTATAGCCCGGTTGCAAATAGGCCACTGCCCTCATAGTGGGCCACAGCCCAGGGATTGGAGACCTCTGATATAAGTGACATAAAAAGGGGGCAGGGATCTGATTACATGGTGTTAATGCCACCTTAACCTTTTGACCCTCCGTTGACTCCGTTATATAGACTGAATTTCTTCCAGTATCTGAAAGCAACCAGAATAATTTATTATCTTTATAATCTGCCTCTATTCCAGAAGCTTATAATAACATTATGTATTTATATTTATCTGAGTTCTCTCTATAGTAACAACTATATGAGTTGGGCTGACCCCATACCAAACCAAGATAGAGCTGAAGCTGGGTTTCCTCAGCCCTAGTCCAACGCCTTATCACATTGTCTTTGCATTAAAAAAATGGAATGACATCTTATGTAAATGATTGTACAAAAACATTCTCAGGGGATGCAATTTCCTTTAGGGCTATAACAGGAAAATATTCCAAATGTTATTTCCTGCCTTCTATAATTTCAGCGTCAGACCCACTTTTTAAAAAATGTGGAATGGATGCTAAATTTAAAGATGCAATTAAAATCCTCAAATAGCCAAAAGATCTTATAGACTTTTGAGGGAAACTATAATAACAAACTTACCATGATGGTTGAAGTCATAGATGTAGTCTGGACAAAGAACCGCTACTTTTTTACCTGGGAGACTTGCTGGCCAGCAAATGATTCCATCCCATTCGGGTAAACAATGACCATCTAACAAGGTTATTGTTTCACAAGTCAAGGGAAAGAGATGTGGGAAAGAAAGAAACAGTCATGAACAGAGGGGTAGAAAGAGATTTTAAAATGATGCAGACAATAGCCAACATGCCTCTTATTTTAGTGCTGTGATTAAACTGGGTAGATAGCTTGAAGAATTTATAGATAGCCTTTGACTTGTGACCACAATTGGGACCCGAACCTCTGTTTCTAAGTGATGTGATTGTTAAGTGAACCAGGCTTAATTTTATGACTTTTTTGTGGTGGTTGTTAAACAAAGCAATGGTTCACTGGAATCCAGTTTTGCCAAAATCTAGAAGTAAATGGAGGGTGAGCGGCTATCGGAACTGGGTTTTAAGTGCCCCCACAGAGATCATAACTTCAAATAGTTGTAAATTAAGGACTACCAACAAGGTAGAATGGTCTGAATAGAATTTGGAGCACAACTGGCACTCATCCATAGTTTTCCCATAATGAAAGCAAATCTTGGATTTCCATTAGAACACATAGCCAATGTTTTTATAACAATATATAACCAAAACTGGTACCTTGGATCTGCTCCTTCTGGCCATTTATTTGATTGTGACATGTTGATTTTGCTTTGTTCAGCAAATAAATCTGTTCTTCTTTGGTTAGAACATCATCAGTGTCCACCTGCCAAACATATAAGGAGGAAGAGGTAAGACACAGGGGGCTGCTCCATCCATTTGCATCTGGCTCCTTCTTTCCCCAAACTGGGTTCATGAAATATCATTCCACAAACTAGTCCTGGGAAAAAGAAATACAACTTTATTTGAATTTTATTTCCAAAACAAAATAGTGTGATAAAGTCTGCTCTGTAGGATATTCTGAGGATATTGTGCCACTTCAGTTTTCAGTTTATATTTCATCAAATATAATACACGAGAGGGCGGGGGAAGGGAGGGAGGGGGGGAGAGGCATAAGTTAGTCAGACAAAGAAGCACAAACAAAATTCAGTCCTAAACAGTGATCATTCATTCAGTCATCCAGCACCATATTTTGGAAATCTAGTCAAAAGTGAAAGTGAAATGGGATAAAGACAATGGGTTGGCACTCAAGGAGTCCAAAGACAGCAGATAAAATCACCTGAAGATGACATTTCTAAGGAAAGTGAAAGGGGGAAGTTCCGTTGTACAGTATCCAGCTGCAAGGAGTTCTTTCTCATTGGCTAATTCCCAGATACCTAAGTTCTGTGACTCTTTTACATATTCTGAATTAAGAAAATGTCATTGCATTCTAACTCACTAGCAAGAAAAATCACCCTGCATTCATGAACATTTTCTGATTGGTTCCAGGAGTTGAGCAGCAGTTTTTCTGAAACCTGATGTTGGTTCTTGTTGGGAGTCTGATATATACTTGTACAGATCTTATACATGTAATATAATATCTGGGAAAGTCATTTTTGGGAGCCTTACAAACTTCTTCACAAGCTGTACTTTTAGATAGCACCAATTTCTCACAATAGTCTAATTCAGTGGTTCCCAATCTTTTTCGGTTTGCGGCTCCCTTAAATGCTTCTGATTTTTTCCGCGGCTCCCTTAAAAATTT
>JAOYMU010000077.1:79065366-79075560 GCA_025802295.1 Psammodynastes pulverulentus
CCATATTTTATAAAAATTCGATTCTTGTTTATCTTGTAACATGAGCGTCAGTCTACTCATCTCTGCACATGACAATACTTTTTGAATAATTGACTCTTCCGTGGGTATTTCCTTTAATTTCCATTTTTGGGCAAAGACCATTCTAGCCGCAGTAACTCTTAACCATTTCTAATTACCATTTCGGGTTGTTTTTTTTTAAAAATGTGTCATTTTGCTATTACATTTATATGAACTAAATGATATGGGAAGAAGTCTTATTTTGTACAGATAATGAAATTTAGAGGTTTAAAAATTATTAACTCCATAAATTGGACTTGATATAGAGTAAATATAATTCCTTCAGTTCTATTGTGATCATAAACACATTCTTGTATATTTCTCATATTTGGCCATATTTCTCAGTTCTAAATTCTCTCCACATGTTTATGTTAGGTATTGCCAATTTCTGTATGTAATGACCAGTGTCATCTTGGACTCCATAAGAAAAAAAAGGAAGGAGAACCATTTTGCTGCTATATTTGTGTACCATGTCCAGAAAGAAAGATTTCTAACCAGAAAGGTATGAGGAATATATATACATGCTGGTCATGTGGCCAGCATGACTAAACGCCAAAGGCGCATGGAACGCTGTTACCTTCCCACCAAAGCTGGTCCCTATTTTTCTACTTGCACTTTTTACATGCTTTCGAACTGCTAGATTGGCAGAAGCTCGGACAAGTAACGGGAGCTCACCCCATTAAGCGGCACTAGGGAACTGCTAAACTGCCAACTTTTCAATTGACCAGCTCAACATCTTAGCCACTGAGCCATTGCATCCCCTACCTAATGATAAATAAAAATGGGATTTACCTCTCAACTTCAGAAATATTGTGATTGAAAAACCTGTCTTTCCAATGCTGGAAAAATAATTTTATATATATGTAGGGCTGATTGTGTTTTTTGTTGTAATTATTGTTGTGGATGCAAAATAAATTAAACAGTTAGTGAGTCCTCCTTTTTCAATTGTCCTTCTCTCTCTTTGCCTGCTCAGGAATCTGGTAAACCTACTCCCAGCCTTCTGTTTTAATACCTTTAAGAAATTACTGGGAGAGGATATCTGATCACTGCTGTTGACATTTCTAAGCTGGGTTAAAGAAGCTATAAAAGCAAAAATTTTGACTTGACTTGTCTGGAGGCTGCAGGGGTCTGGATAAGATGAAACAGACTAAAGTTGAGCAGTAAGAAGATGGAATTGCTTTTTCTTCAGAACTCTCCCTGTCTATTGTGACTTGTGTGGCTGTTGCTTTCCCAAAGGAGCAGATCCGCAACTTGGGAGTCCTCTTGAACTTGCAGCTATTGTTAGATTCATCATCTTTATCTGGCCAGTGCATTACTGCACCTCTGCCTGGAATAGAAGAGCTGGGCAATGCATGATGACTAGATTGCTGCAATGGACTTTAACAGAGATGCTTTAGAAGATTATTTGGAAATCACAGTTGATGAAGACACTAGCAACCTACCTGCTGATGAGTGTGTTATATTGCACTTATATTGTGGGTGCTGTATTGACTTCAGTAGATTTCTAGGTACAATTCAAAGCAGTGCTTTTAGTCTGTAAAGTCCTCCTGGGTTTGACTCTTAATATTTTTGGACTGCCAAATTTTAGTGACATGATGTTGGAATACTCCAGAGACCATCAAAAAGAGATTCATGGCTATAGATGAGTCATCATGGAACTATTCTATTCTGACTCTTATAAATAATTCGTATATATTTATTTATTTATTTATACATATAATTCATAATTTTAATTCTTTTCCTAAAGGTTGGACCTGGGGGCCTGGAGATATCATTGGAGAACATTCTCAAATTGGGGAGCGAAAGATTCGGGAAACCACAACTGAAGACAAAAAGACACAGATCAGCCAAGATTTTTCAGGAAGGAGTTTGACTATTGACACTCTGACAGACAATGAAACCCAGATTGTGGTGAGTCTCATGTAAGAAATAATTCACATCTTTAGGAGGTTTTGATTGGACAGAAAACTTTAAGGAAATTTTCCTTGTAAAGGGGTGTGGAAGATGGAGGAATTAGAGCTCTTTAGGTGCTAGAAGACTTTAAGCACCATTGTCTTTGCCTGACAGCTACCTTGGCTGCAGGGTAGTAGTTGTCTCCATTTTGTCTCCATTAGTAGTTGGGATGACACGGATTCCTCATCCTCATTATAAAACCACGCCTAAGTTACACAGAAAAAAATTCTAATCCCTCCCTAACTTAACCCATATTTATCACACTCATGTAAAGATCAAGAGATCCAGGAATAAAATACTCCCCATTTTCTTATTGGATTCTACCTAAATCTCATTTTTGTCCATTGAGATCAATGGCTCATAAGTGGCAATATAAGGAGGAACCTAAAATCAGGGGTTATTTTTAACAGATGGTTATAGTGTCTTGAATAGAACATTTCACCCTTTGTGATCATGTCAAATCATGTCAAATAGGAATTATACTTTGAATGGGACTACTCCATGCGCAGGGTTCAGGTATTTGCTTTCCTAAAAAGACCCTCATTCAATACTACCCAATGATATCACTTCCTCTCTTTCCCTGGAGCACTATTCTGCTTCTCCCATTTCCTTTTAAAAAGCTTAACCCCATTATTCATACCAAGGATATGCAGGCCTTGTGGAATTGATCAAATATAGAGTTGTCTGATTTGTCAGACCTAAAAAGAGTCTGAACTTGCTACTCCTGAAGGCTGTGAACTCAACCATCTGTATTATAGTCTTTGTTCCTCCTGGTTAGCTAAAGCTTCCCATGAGATGACATCCAGCTAGGTCCCAATGGAGGTGAATTGACCCTTGTAGGGATGGGTTCTACTGTACTAAAGGAAGCAGATTGTTTGGATCCATTTCAGGCATTTTCAGGCCTTGACAGTATTGAAACAGCATTGACTGCATTATGGAATACCTTGAAGGGATTATGAACAGGAATGTCCTTGTAAACTGCCTTGAATTGCCACATGTGAGTCGGAGGCAATATAAATTTTCTACATTTTTTTAAAAAACCTATGTGGTGCATCCCTTCTGGCTCTCCTTTATCTTTTAGCAGCTTTTAGTACATCAGTCATAGTGTCCTTCTGCACCAACTATGGGTGGGGGATGGGTTTGCACTGTTTTTCTGTTTTCCTCCAGGGCTGGTTCCAGTTAGAATTGAGAGGGGAGAAGCAGAGCTCCAACCCCAAGTCTCTGCTTTGCAGTATTATTCGGGGCTGCATACTTCTCCACATACCTTTTAATCGTGTAAAAGAAGCTGAGATACACCGATAATACTCAGTAAATTCCTACTCCATGTGAACCAAGTGATACTATCAAGGTTCTTTGAGTTTGAAGACTGTGAGGGTCTAGATGGGAAAGAACAGCCTTCAATTCAACCTTAATCTGAGGACCCAGATTGTTGGGGGCAATATGCTGACTCTGCAAACCATTTGGAGAGGGCTGTAAAGTACTGGGAAGCAGTATATAAGTCTAAGTGCTATGGCTATTGCTATTAAATAAGTGTACTTGGGTTTGGGGGGGGGGTCCTTTGACTCCAGTGACTTTCCATCTTTAGTTCTCAATGGGGTAATACTTTCCCTAGCCAGAACTGATGTGTAATTTGAGGATCCTCCTGAATCTGGTTCAAGTAGAAGGTGGCAGCTGGGCCAACAAGGTTTTTGCACAGATCCATCTCATGTGCCAGTTGCTCCAGTTCTTGGATCTGGAGGTTCTCTTCATGAAGTCACTTGTGCATGGTTACCTCCCAAGTAAACTAGTATACTACCTGGTGGGCTATTATTATATAACCCTTCTATATAGTGCAGCTCTTGAAAACAATTTGGAAACTACAGTTGGTTCAGAGCCCAGCAATATAGGAAGTTGCGGTGTTTTAGATCATTCCACTACTTCATGAGCTGATCTGGCTCCCAAATAGTTTCAAGGTGCCAAGCATAGAGACAGTTTATTTTTCAGGACTGCCTGTCTTCTATTATTTCTGCTGATCCCTCCAGATCTGATAGTGTGCTTATCTCCAGGCCCTATCTATTAAACAGGGACTTCTGCTAGGACTCAGAAAGTATGGCAGTAGGCCTTCTCTGTTGTGGCAGCTCTCTGTTGTGGAGCTTCCCCTCCCCCCTGCATGGTCCTGTTTCTGCTGGGTTGTTGGGGTTTTTTTTTTTTTTGCAAAACTTTAAATGTATGAATGTTCCCTTGAACATAGGGCCAAATTGTCAGCTGAACATGTTTCATGTGTTTTAAAGTTCATGGAAATACAGTTATATAGACTGTAAATATGATTTACATTTATACTACTTTCTATTGTTCATTTGATATTTTAAGGTTAATTTGTTATCAAAAGGGAGAATTGGGCAGCCATATAAATTGATCTAATAAATAAGTACAAATAAATAGCCTGCACCACAGGGTTGTTATGAAGGTTTTAAAAAGGAGAGATACATTGGGAATTGTTTAGCTCTCTGACACTTTTCAATAATAAGTGAGATAACAGCTCTAAAATAAATTCATTTAATCAACTTCCAAGCTATCTTCTTGATGAAAACAAAACCTGCAATTCAATACTGTTTATAAGATCTGTTTAGAATTATGTATTTGATGTGAAGAGCTGTGAGAAAGTGTGGAGCTCCTATATGGAATATTTTAAAGCAGTTAAAATGTTCCATACAGTTAAAGTGCTCGTGCATGCTTCAAGCACACCTGCTCTTGCAGAATTGGTCATGA
Organism: Psammodynastes pulverulentus; assembly: GCA_025802295.1. Taxonomy (NCBI): domain Eukaryota; kingdom Metazoa; phylum Chordata; class Lepidosauria; order Squamata; family Psammodynastidae; genus Psammodynastes; species Psammodynastes pulverulentus. Next base: position 79,070,125 of record JAOYMU010000077.1, read on the forward strand.
AAAAAGATGGTAGGTCATATACTCCTACTGGAGACAAATGGATTGTATCTATTTGAACAAAAAAGGTCAGGCAAACCACATATCTTTCATCAGACTGGTATTCAGCCATTTTTTGGGGAAAAAATAAACACATTCTATGCAACTGCTGTCATTACATGCCAAGAACTGGTTAAAACGAATTCAGATTCTGTTTCTTTAAAGATGAGTTTGTTTTGGACAGAGGGTTGGATTAGAAGATCTCCAAGGCCCCTTCCAACTCAGTATCTCTATGAGTAAGCCACAATAGGGTATGCTGAACTAACACAGCCATTTTTTATCAATCGTGATGCTTAAGATCATTTTCTAAACTAGAACCAAACATACCACATTATTGCCTTAGATCAGGTATAAATCCGTCCTCCTGCCTCTGTGGTGCATGTCATATAGTTTTACTCCATTATTTACTTCTTTTCATTGCCAGTGAGCTTACTTTGTTTAAATTAAATTCTATTTTTCTAACAAAATAAAGATAAATATGTACAACTGCCATGGGCTGGATAATGGAGAAGAGATCCAATGGAACAAATAAAGGATATTTTTAAGTGTGTTATCTCTGGAGGAAGCAAGAAAGTCAAGATGTTCCTAGTCTAAGTTGGGAAAAATTTAGAGACTTCTTCCTGTAATGAATAGAATATCTATGGAGAAGTGTAATTCTATGGGAAAGTTCTATGAATGATACAGAGATTACTATCCTACTGTTTATGCACTTTGAAGTGAGAGTGTGAATCATTACTAAATGGAACAGTATATTATAATGAATTGAAATCAATGTAGATGAAAATGCACACTGTATATTTTCACATCAGTGTGATGCCAAGAGTTGCCATTGCACACTATAGCTGGGAGCAGGTAGTCCTATATTCCGAGTTATGCTTGTAGCTAACTGGCTTCATTTCAGGTCACTATGGGCCAAAGATGTGGCTCTGAAGTAAAAAATGTACACAGAGAGGTGGCATAGTCTCCTCACCGCATGTTGCATGCATCATAGGGAACAGAAGACTAAACTTCCAAGGAACTGTAATTGCTATGCAGTAACTGGAACTGTAGAAATCAGTCCTCAAAGCATTCATTGCAAAGAGATAAGTGTTATATTCTGCTCATTCTTAAGTCCCAAGCTATTGATAAAGGTTAGCTGCAGAAAATGTTGGAAGAGTTGACAACCTCAGAACAGGTTTAGCAGAAACACTTATTCCAAATTAGAGTTATCCAATAAACCAGCCCCTCATCCCCCCTCATTGGCAGATGAACTCACAGTGATTATGAGTGCAGGAAGCAAAGCAAATACATAAAAAAAATAAAAACACAAAGCCTCCCCCCCCTATTCACACTGAGCCCCCTCATCAGCAAACAGTTCTAGATGCTATCTGGAACCTACCATCTGAGCTGCTGGATCCAGCGGCTGGATTAGTGAGAGTCCCTATGGTTTTTGTTGTTCAGGGACTTTAATCTGCAACCTGGTGACTGAGTCCAGGGCAGCTTAGGAGTTTACAACCATGGCAACAATGGACCTATCCCAAATCATTGATAGCATGTACATATTTTTTCTGATTTTTTTTCCCTTGGGGAAATTGTGATATTATATGGTAGTGAAATACCTTAACACCAGTCCACAGATAGATCACTCTCTAATTGCTTACCAGTTTCCTGGGGTCCCTACTCAATGGGTAAATAAGATTTATGTGATTGGTTTGCCCCAGCTGATTGCAGAATCCTGCAGGTTTTCAGAAAAAGCTCAGGATTTTTTCTTGAGCATCTAATGAGCAGTGGATTGAGGCTCAATATCTTAGTCTCAGATGGACAGGTGGTTGGGCACATCCCTATTTAAAACATCATCCCTATGTGATCTATCTCTGCCCATTGATTCCTGGGTGCATCTTGATTTATTAAGACCTTTTGGAAATAAAGGGAAAAGAAAGACACTGTGAGGGTCATTGAAGAAAGACCCAACATCAGCAAAGACCTTGGAGAAAGGATTATCTAGATTTATTTCATTTAGGCTGGGATTCAGTATGGAGGCAGCATTACTCTTATTGCTGACCTGTAGTGGAGCAAGAATGAAGGTGGTGCATATGTCCTTGTGCTCCTTTCGATATGATATCTTTCTAGGCCACCTGTATAGATTGGGAATTAGGGCACTGTTTTATGGTGCTTCTCTTCCTTTCCCAGGGTCAGTTCCAGCTGATGTTTACTCCGTAGGTCACTCCTTTGTGAGGGACAATGTCCTCTCCCTCCTACACGAAACTACTGAATGAAATTATCTTGAAGTTTGATATTATCAGAATGCTGATGATGCCAATTTTGTCTTTTGATCCTAAATTGACCAAAGTATCCAAATGCTTGGAGGCTGTGCAGGCCTGCATGGAGAGGAATCAGTTTGACTTAACCCTGTCAAGATAAATGGCTGTGAATATTAGGGTCGCCTAGATTTTCCATCTCTTCCCCTATTAAGAGCTTTCCTTAGGTTTACAGTTCCTGCTCAGACCAAGTAGGTCATGGGTTGTCTAGTTACTATAAAGCTGTACAGGGCACAGGGCCAAGTTATTTGAGAGACTACCTCTCTCCCAGGTTTTCTGAAAGCTGGAGTGGGCCAGCAGAATGAATGTACTTGGGTCACTTTGATGCATGACCATGAAGCACACCTTCTTTGTCATGGCACTTGACTTCTGGAATGGGGTCTCCCATGCCATTTCTGTTGCTCCCATCCTAATTAAGGAGGACTTAAAGGCTGGCAGTCTCCTCAGGCTTTGGTCTAGTGTGCATACAGTTCCTTATGTCATGTGTTTTATACAAACTGTTACGGAATGGCCAGATTTCCATCTTATTTATCTTGTATGGGGTGATATTTAATCTTTATATTTTGCTTTATGTCTTGACCAACGAGTTAGGCCTATATTGAGTGGCAGCAGTGTGAACCTGGATTTTTGCCTATCTCATTTGTATTGTAACTTGGGAATTGGACAGCACCTAAATTGAATTCAACGTGGCTGGATTCATACATTAAATTAATGTATGAATCCATACATTAAATTAATGTATGAATCTTAAATTAAGCCATTAAGTATTTTTCTTGTTTATGGCATAATATTCTATGTGAATCCAACCACTGTGGTTTGTATTGTGAATGGTGGCTTTTTGTGAATGCTTTGATGTATGATTTAATCATGGCTAACCAAAACAACTTAACAACGATGTATAAATTCAGTCTATGATGCAGATGAATGAATGTGATGTAGCAATTAGAGTGTTGAGATGGAATTAGGCAGGTTCTCCAAATTTAGTTTATATGACTTTGGGCTGGTCGTGAGAACAAAATACAAAATAATCTTAAATATACCATTTTAAGATGCACAGACATGTGGAAGGACATGAATGTAAGCAATATTTTAAAAGTAAGTATCTTTATGCTTTTAAAACATGCCTGCTGCTCCCCCCTTAATTTCTGCCAGGAATAGATTCCAAGGTTTACGGAATTTGTCCCACAACTAGATTCTTGTTAGAAAAACATTTAACAACAAAAGTATCTTTCAGTTGACTCTGATTGGAAGTTAGAAACAGTATGAGCGAATTTGCACTGCAGGCAAAGCATTCCACAAGACCTTAACTGATCTCCGAGGGTCAGAGCCAAATTTAGCAGCTTAGGCTGAGATGATGGGGAGGCAGCATGTCAGAATCTTCAGATGAACCGAGCCAAGTAGAACAAGGCTGCTTTCCAAAACTTAGTAATGGATGACTTAGAAGAGGCCATGAATATCTCCGTAGAGAGGGAGAAAGAAAGAAACAAAGTGGGAAGGGAGGGGAGTACATTACAGCTTGGATGTAATGGTGACAGTGTCCTCATTATCATTTCTTGAGAAGAACCTGGTTCTGATCTCATCCCCAAACTGGGTTCTGAAACATTTTATTTCCCCATTCTCAAAAAATCTCATGATTTTTCAAATCTTTGCAAATCATATGCTATTACTTGCATGCTGCAGTCACTCATTATTGAAAAATGGTATTATACTTGGAGGAGGCTTGTCTGTGGATGTGTTAATGTGTCATTTTGGGGTTATTGCACAGCTGAGCAAATGCTGAACTGCTTTGCAAAATCTGTTTTGCCCCTATTTGACTCCCATACAAGTTGGTAATTTTTTTATTACATTCTTCAAAATATGCTACTTGACATAAGTAACATACCTTTCTCTCAGTGCACCTGGTTTTGCAAAATAATGAAATAGAAATATTCCTGTCTGACTGCCGAATTGGGATAGACATCTCATCTAGCTTCAGGCTATTTTAACCCCCCCCCCCCCAATGCTAGGGAAGCTACAAGTATTTTAAATTTTTTTTTAATCAATTCAGTATCCAACTGTTTTTCAGGAATTAACCAAATTCTATACAACTATTTTTATTCCATGACAACTGCTGTTTAAATTTAATTAACACTTTTCTTACCTTCTTTCTTTTAAGATAGCGTTTTTCTTTATATGTCTGTTGTGTATATTGTGTTTGTGTGGTTGTTTATTGATTTTCTATTATAGTATACAAATAGACATTTCAGGGGTATATGGAGGCACAGCTGCATTCCTATTGACAAAATCCCACTGCAAGTAATATATTCAGGTTTATGACAACATATGTAAATAGTAGTTAATCATAGAATCCAACAGTCCCATTAATCTTATGGGCATATCAAGGAGAGAGTTCTATGTTATATTGTGAAAATACCATAATCCAGTATATTAGCAAGGTTAGTTTCAGTCCCAAATATCTCACATTTTAAAGCATATCTAACTTCTCCTGATTCTGCAGACAAATTGACATTCGTAAAGCAATGGTGGTTTTTTTTTTCCTGAAACAGAAGATGTGACAGAACAGCAGTGGTGAAAGGCAGCCGGTTCGCACTGGCTCGCAGGAACCGGTAGCAGCAATTAGCCTTAGGTCGCAGAACCGGTAGCGACTCATGGCTGACCACGCCCCTGAACCGGTTCCTGATGCTCGCTTGTTTCCCCCCCACCCGACACTCACCCTGCCCACCCACCAGCCACTTGCCCCGCCTGCCCGCCCAACACTCGCCCCACCCCACCCATTCCCGCTCACGCTCACCCCTATAAAAGGCTTCCCCGGCGGCTTCGCCATGTGGCGTCATTGTGTTTACTTTATTGCGTTTACTACTGGTGCTGCGTGTGTCCATTGGTGTGTGTGTCCTCTGCACTGACCATCACTCTACTGTCTCCCATGGAGCTGCTGCTAACTGCTTGTAAGTACCCCCTCCCCGGCCCCCAGGCGGTCCGTCCCTCCCTGTCCCCAGCCTCGCCTTCCGAAGCTATGGCTTCGCGCGGCTTCATCTTCCGATGCTGCCCAGCGGGCCAGCCCCACCGGCGCGCTATGGCCATTCGCGCGGCTTCATCTACCGAT
>JAOYMU010000077.1:79118921-79133302 GCA_025802295.1 Psammodynastes pulverulentus
GGCCTCTGTGGGCTTCGGAGGCTTTCCTTGAGCCTCCAGGAGGGTGAAAACGGCCTCCCCGGACTCCGGAGGCCCTCTAGAGCTTCTGGGTGACCCATTTTTTTGCCCTCCTCGAGCCTCTACGGATGCCCTGCACTTACCTGCATCCAAAACAGGCTGCATGGGGACTCCTGGGAGGCGAGGGGAGGGCAGGGCCAGCCAGGAGTGGGACTTGGCGGGTTCCCCAAACTTCACAGAATCTTAGAATTCTGAACCCCTGCGAACCCCCCAGCAGCCCACCCCTGCTCTGTACCAAGCAAACTCATATGACTTCTGCTATGAATTATTCTATTATTTAGTTATCTTTTGTATTCTTTCTAAATGCTTAAAAGCCAAATGTGGACAATATTTATAGCAGAACAAAGTGGGGAAATTTCTCAACAGGATGCAGACATGTTTATTTTCATGAAGGAAATACTAAATTTGTGAAATTTATGACTAGAAATTTATTTTTTTATATCTCCATTTCTTCATTTTTCTTCCAATTCAATTTTTGCTTTCAATTAACCATGATACAGAAAGTAAGAATCAGGACTGCAAGTATCAGGATCATTTCCAGGCTCATTTTAAATTGTGGATATTTAATTTTTTTAAAAAGTTTTGGAAATTGTGTGATTCTTTAGATTTTGCTCAAATTCCCTATTTTTCCTTATATAAGAGAATAACTGCATCTCTAAAAGGAAAGAATAGATCTTAGTGCTACAAACTATTTGTCATTTAAACAATTTGCTGTTCCACGAACAATGCATTCTAAAACACACTACATCCAAATGGGAATTGAACTCAGAACATGAGTTAAATTGACTCTGTGGCACGTAAGGCACTGATCCTGGTGGTTTAGCATTGGACAAAGTACTGTAACATTCTTCCTGTAACATTCCCAAGGTTTTGTCAAGAAGGGAATTCCCATTTACAAGTAATTAATATTAGTGTACACACAGCACTATTTTACCTTGTCATTGGCAGGAATGCTTGCTTTGTCCTGTCTGCCACCCAATAAAATGGCTGAATGTCAGAACTGGGGTAAAAAGACTACCACAGTATAGCAGAATAAGCAGCCCAGTGGCTTATCAATATCATAAAAACATGAACTCCCTGCATTTCTTTCTTTTTGTTCAGATGCAAAATAAAAAAATCTTGCTTTGTTTTCCTTACTGGCTGGCAAAGGAACACTGATTGGCTGATACATTTTAAATTCATTTATTGTTGCAGAAAGGGTTCTGATTTTGCTTCCTGATTTACAAAAAGTCTATACCATTTTGATATATTCCAATAATCAGATCTATCCTACTAAATCCTACTTCGTTTTAATTCTAAAATAAGATTTAGGAGATAAAACATACATTGGTTATCAATCCAGGTCTTTTCTACATCCATGCCATGTCAGTCTCTATTGTTTCCACCAGCATATTAATACAGATTGCAATCAAAATTAAGGAGAATAAATATGAAACGCTGCCCACTTATATTACAGTAATACAAGTTAGTAGACCACAACCCACATCTCCTCCCTTTATTCCAGGTAATATTTCACATGGATATAACTTTCATCACATTTTGAATTTCCCATTTATGCTTTGTATATTGGCTGCTATATGCAGAGGAAAGAGAAAAGGCAAGGACAGTATATTGCTAATCCATTATATGTTAATTTAATTAACCACCAGAAACTTAGCCAAAGTTATTTGTTGATGCATGTCATATCTTAAAGATAATTTACTGTACTTTAGCCCAGAGAAATTAAACACTTTACCAGGGGTGTCAAACTGGCAGCCCATGGACCAGATGCGTCATGTGCAGGCCACGCCCAGCTCTGTGAAGGGAAAAAAACATTGTGATATGTCACGTGACAACAATGTGACACCGCGTGTTTCACAAGGGGTTTCTTCAAGATCAAACTTTATAAATGAATGCACAGCGATGCAAAATTGAAGAAAGTGCTACAATGAAATTGGAGCTATTACCAGTATTTTACATATCTTTGTTGAACATTTTTAAAAAGAAAAGACCAAAGAAAAGGAGCAACATTAACAACCAAATATGAAATAACATATCTCAAAATCCCACCTTGGAAAATATTTCTAAAGAATTTATAATTAAATATATTATTTAATCACAACTGTTATAGTGCTTCTGTGAAGAGGTGTATTAGGAAGAAAGAACACAGGCCTAAATAATTGCACACAACTGTTTTTGAAAAAATGTCTCACAATCAAAAGGATGCAATTAAAAACAAAAAAATACATCTTCCTTTAATCCCACTCCATATTAGTTTACACTGATATTGTATAAACCTGTTGGAGGGGGGCAATTTCCTGTCTTCAAGTTCAAAATGTAAAATCAAATATTTTGTTTCCTTGCTAAAACATCACACTAACTCTTAGTTTATTTTGCTATGATTCATTAAATAAATCACAAAATGCTGAGCTATAAATCACAATCTACAAATTATAGTTTGTATTCATAGTGTGCTAAACCAAAAATGTGCATTTTGATTTAGTGCAACATGTGAATGTATGCATCATAATATTGACCAAAAAATCTACAGTTACTCTGAGATTGGTTTCATATATCATAGTAAAAGTTGGGTTTTGCTTAGCATGTTGCATGAACTCAGCCATAGTGACCTACAGATCATAATATTTAATTTAGTATGTTATATAAACCCAGCCACTTGCAGTTTTGTTAATACACTGTTACATCATGGGTTAGCATAATGTGTAAGGCCACGTCTCTTGGAACTGTATAGGTAGCTAGAGGTCATGTTCATGGAACTTGCCAAATTTGGATGTGTTGAGCATATCTTATCTATAAAGAGTCCTTGCAGAACTCCCTCTGTATATAAAAATCATTTCAGTTAATATTTATCTCATAGCAATGCAAGGCCTAATTTCTTTCTACATACTTGAATTTATAGTATATTTCTGTTTTGGGAAAGATGAAGTAGGAAAGCTTCAGGCAAAGCATTTAGTATGGATTATTTGTAGAGAATGCAATGTTGATACTACAGTAATACATAATATTAAGTACTAAAATACTTTTCAGATTGCTTTAAGTTTCAGAATAAAAAACCAAAATTGTGACTGATCTTTGGATGGATTTATGTTACATCTATCTGATTGCATAGCCATTCCGTCATTCATTATATGTGTGAATAACTTCCAATGCAATTAAAATAAAACCTACACTTTGTCCATTTTTTTTGCATGCCTTTTGTTATCAGAGAAACCAGATTTTGATTCGTCTGAATTCTCACAAAGGAGACTTATTTTGGGGCTATGGAAGGTGCTTGTTTGGGAAAAAAGAACTGATCTCTGTTAGATGTAAAAAGGAAGGTTATAGATGCAACAGTGTCAAACTGGCAGCCCGATGGCTGGATGGGTCACACACAGGCCACACCCACCTTGGCTCTTCAAAGGCAAAAAACGTTGCAATACGTCACGTGATGTCCCGTGACACAATCAAATTTGACACCCATGTTATAGAGTAACAAGCACACAATAGGGATTCATTTAGAAAACAATAGTGTAGTTTGGCTAGCTTGCTTAACATGCTCCAAGCTATGCAATCCCTCTGTTCTATGGAGCAAGAATTTTTTTTAGGAGAAAAATTATTTGAAAGGTTCAATACAAGGCCAGTTATCCCAATTAGTACCCTCACAATCTGCCATGCCCAGTTTTCAGCAAGTATTCCCTGGAGTTTCACCTGATGGAGTGCACTGAAGTCTCGTCTGCCCATTTCTGTGATATGTGGCACATCAATAACAAATACACGTATTAAAGCATACCAATCCCATTACAAACATATAGACAAATACCCAATTTTTACATCATTCTTCCCCCTCCCCTTCCACTAACCCAATATAATATGAATTCAATCAGTTGTATGGCTGTAAAAGTCTTGTAGCTGAAATGTCGATTGGTCTTGGCATCTGATTAGCAGGAAGAGATGCAGTAGAAAGTCAGGAAAACTGTTTAATTGGTGAAGGCTAATCAAATCCAATGCTACTTCATTTGCATTAGCTTGGAGTACTGACCCTGAAATGACTACAGCTTCTCCCAATAGGTTCCATTGAAGGCTACTGAACCAAAGATAATCGTTAGCCATTATTGTGGGATAGCCAGGATTCTAAACAGCCAATATTCATCTATACCTAGTGATTCATTAGGGACTTTTCTGTAGCTCTCTGTTATTTCCACCAGCAAGAAAGCAGGTTCTTGTTTCCAAATAAGAGGTGTACAAACCTTCTCTTTTGGGGAAACTAGGTTCTCTTGCTAGGCATAGACCAGGTTAAGGTCAATAAATCATTCACTGGAGTTCAGGATGGCTTGATCTCAAAGTGGCTTCTACTCCTTTAATGACCCATGGTCAGCAGGACACAGATTAACACTGTTAAAGGGTTCAGAAAAATCTCATGTGGAGGAAATGTGCACCATAACATACCAGAACCTAAAGTGTATGTCTTTCTTTTCCATAATCTCACATTTAATACCTGCAAATGATTCAATTCCAGAATTTAAACAGATTCCCAAAAAGTTAATTTACAATGCAAGAGATGGGAAAAGTTCCAGATTTAAATTGGCTTAACAGTAGTATAATTAAAGCTAGCCATAGCTGGCTTTTGAGCCTTATTTGGTTTAATTACTTAATTATGCAACTAAGCTGACGCTGGTAGGCTGATTTTTTTTCCTCTACCCTATGGGATATATAGCAGCAATTTTAGCAGATTGTAGCAACGTGTGGGAGTTTGTATACGGCAAATCGTAAGACCCCATTTTATAATAGACTTATTTGTTCACATTTAACTTAAGGCAAGAATTGGTTCACCCTTTAATTGAGCTGCAAAGGTATTTAATGCTTTCCCATTTCTTAATTTTCCAGAATGAGAACTGCCAGACCTGGTATAGTATATGAGAATGTATTTATTTTCTCAATTGCTTCCAGAGTCAAAAGTTTGAGGGGAGGGGGGAAAATAGTTTCAGATAGACTATACTATACCTGTCCATGGAGCTCTATTAAATATTGCCAAACTTTTTTGCCTCCCTCCTTTTGCCCTTATTATATGCCATGTTAAGGGAAAAGGTGCTCTCATGACCCATTTAGGAATTTTAAAGTAAAATACACAGATAAAAAGTAAAAAGTCATGTGCCTTTTTTTTCCTTCTTACTAGCCTACATTGAAACAATGCTGAAATGTTTTTGTGCAAGGTAGATGATGGAATTACTGATAGAGGCTGAAATACAAATTTGCTTGGAAGCAACACAGCAGATTAGGCAACAGTGTTTAGGAAAGCAAAAATGTGCTTTCTTCCTAGGGATGAGAGAAAAGGACTTGCCCAAAACCATGAAGTTGGTTTTTATGGCTAAGATAGGACTTGAAGTCACAACCTCCAGCTTTCTAGCCTGGTTCCTTATTTCTTTACAAATTTGTTTACCTTCCTTTCATGGGCTTCAACAGAAAGCCAAGTACATATTTAGTAATAACTAATCACCTCTATTAAAGTTCCAAATGCATTAAGGAAAAATCCACACTAAAATGCAAAATCACTCAAATTTTAACACACAACATATGCTAGTTTCAAATCTCCTGAATCACATTTCTTAAACTTTCTTATCACTGACTATATATAAACTTTCTCTTGCTTTCTTCTTTCATCCTATCCAGACCTCTCCTTTAATTTCTTCTAAAATTGCATTCTTTTCTCAAACCTGTTTCTACATACAATTACAAATCATTAGCTTATAAGAAAAGTAAAATTTTAAAAATCAAAATTGTATGCATGGTAGCTGTGCATGCCATTCATCAATTACAAGAGGTTTTTACAGTTAGAGACATAGAGCTAGCATTAATATTATTAATATTCCTTGTAGCAGGGCTACCTCCAGCTTTTACTCAGATTTTACTAAAGCTCAGGAAAGGTATATATAAATTACCCGCAAACATTGATAGATTTGGATACAATTGGGGAGTTTCTTTTAAGTTCTAGAGAAAGCAACTGCACAATGTGCTCAAACACTGAAAAATTAGAGATTGGGAAATAAGCCTCTTTTGCGTTGTGAGTTTGCAGTTTCTTCTTTTAAGTAACACAAACAGCAAGCTGTAAATTAACCAGGGATTTAAAAAACTAGCTAGCTATAAGTCAGGATTGATTGAATTATCCCCAGGATTGGCTTCCCCTTCTTTTGAAGTTTTTCCTTTCAATATTGATAAATTACAGACAAGAAGACATATTTGACTAAAATACATCAGATTTTCAAAATAGAACTCTTGTCCCATTTCAGAATAACAGAATTGAAAGGGACCTTGGAGGTCTTCTAGTCCAGCCCCCTGCTCAAGCAGAACTCCTACATCATTTCAGATAAATGGTTGTCTAATCTTTTTAAAAGTTTTACTGATGGAGCACCCACAACTTCTGGAGGCAAGCTGTTCCACTGGTTAATAGTTCTGTCTCAGGAATTTTTTCCTTAGTTTTAGTATGTTCTCGCCTTAATTATGTTTCGTCCACTGCTTCTTGTCCTGCCCTCAGATGCTTTGGAGAATAGCTTGATGTCCTCTTCTCTGTGGCAGCCCCTTAGATATTGGAACACTGCTATCATGTTACCCCAGTCCTTCTTTTCATTAAACCTGATATAACCAATTCCTGCAACCATTCTTCATATATTTTAGCAATGTTGAAAGGAAACCTTCAAATGAAGGGAAAGCTAATCCAGGGATAATTCAATCAATCCTGACTTTAGCTAGCTGGTTTTTTTAAATTCCTGGTTAACTTACAGCTTGCTGTTTGTTATCACATGTACTAATTAAAAGAAGAGACTGCAAACTCACAACTCAACAGAGGCTTATTTCCCAATCTCTATTTTTTCAGTGTTTGAGCACATTGTGCAGTTGCTTTCTCTAGACCAGAGGTGGGCAACTATGAACTCTTTATGATCTGTGGACTTCAACTCCCAGAATTCCTGAGCCAACATGGCTGGCTCAGGAATTCTGGGAGTTGAAATCCACTGGTCCTAAAAGGACCATAGTTGCCCACCCCTGCTATAGATAGAGCGTGGGCATGGCACGGGTGGGAGTGAGTGACCGGTGACCGGGTCCAGGAGGTGGGATTGGGGCATGGGTTCATACGGGCTCCGAGAACTCGTCCACATGGGCCCTAGTACCTCTCGGGAGGTCTCCGGAGGTACTAAGATTTCACCACTGGGTTCAACCTTATCTCACATGGAACCTGATTTCTTTCCATTAAAATCAGTTTCAGTCAGAACCAGATATTTAGGTAGTTCAGACGTCCTGCTCCCATTACCAGAAGACCATAGGGTGTTTAAATGTCTATGGAGATTCTCAGTCATTCAGGTCATGGTTGTCCCAAAGGTGCTTTTTCAAGAGGTTAGCCAGAAAGTCCAGTTGGGACGTAGGAGGTCTACTGGTTTTATTAGTGTAAAGTTCATCTTAATGGGTTGAAAAAGGAAAATAAAAAATGTGATTGTGTTTGTGTGTGTGCACGCACACATGGGCACAGATACTGGAATTGAAACCTTTTCATAATTGATATTATAGGTGGATTTAATAGTGCATCTATTTTACGAGGCTCCATGAACTAGAGCCCTCCAAGTATTTTATATTTCTATTTCGGAGGTTATGAAAGTTGAGGGAAAGTTATCAAGCTTGAGTTTACCATTTCTTCTTAAAAAACAGCTGGAGAAGATGTGAATATGTGAATAGTTTGGAAGCTTATTTTATATCATTAAATCATGGCTCTTGATTAGGGTTGTGTTGTAATGTTTGCAATATTAATGAGACCATTTTTATCCATGAAAAAGTGCATCTGGTTTAATTGGGCATTGATTTTTTCTTACATATGAATATTATTTGAACATGTGGCGCTTAATTGAATTCCGAAGGACAAATTTTCTGCTTCGAGAAGCTCAGAACTAGATAAATCTGTGTTAGCTTAATTGACCAAAATAAACAAACAATAATTAGGTACACAGTGTGAAAAATAGAGACAAAATTAAAATTAAAAATAAAAACCTAATCTTCATTTTGGAAGATACGATGGAACACTTTCTTTGAAGCATAGATGATTTTTGTGTAGCAATTTTGTTTTGTGTGTAACCATAGTATGTACATGCAAATACTGGTAGCATCTTTTACAGTCTGGATGTAGGCCCAGTAGAAAGTTGGGCAGAGTTTTCCTTTGGATGACTCTTTAATCACAAGCACTGTTGATTCTGCAGTAGTACAATTTTATGGGTGAACTTAGTGAAATCAGTGTATACCTCTTTTCTAAAGATAGGCTGCTTTCATACAATAAGAAGGATCCCAAATAAGGTATAACAGTAATTATTCTGATATAAAGACACCCAAATTGCAGTTTCAGCTGTTCAATGGCACAGTTTTATAAGCTGAAAACGGAGATGATGTTTCCTTCAGAGAAGGAAACTAGTGGTAGTAATGTGTAGCAAAGTGTAGTAATGCCATCAGAAACACTTTAATGTGTTAGGTTATTATTTAACTGTACTTCTTACTAATCTTCCTCCCAGAGAAAAAATATTTTATCGATAAATGTAGAAAGTCAAATTCTTCCAAATTCACACTTCTGCACTTAGAATTTGTACCAGGAGCATACTTGGGACAGTCACTTTACATAACCTCCCCCAAAATCCAGTGATTTAAAATGCCACGTTGTGCTAATTAACAGAATAACAAGAGTTCCTACTCAGGCAGGAAACCCTATACAATTTCAGACAAATGGTTGTCCAATCTCTTAAAAACTTCCAGTGTTTGAGCATCCACAATTTTTGGAGGCAAGTTGTTCCACTGTCAGGAAATTTCTCCTTAATTCTAGGTTGCTTCTCTCTTTGATTAGTTTCCATCCATTGTTTTTTTTCCTGCCTTCAGATGCCTTGGAGAATAGGTGGACTCCCTTTTCTTTATAGCAATCCCTTAGATATTGGAACACTGCTATCATGTCATTCCTAATCCTTTTCTTTCTACTAGTCATATCCAATTTCAGCAATCATTCTTTATGTTTTAGCCTTCAGTCCCTAATTATCTTTGTTGCTCTTCTCTGCACTCTCTCTAGAGTCTCAATATCTTTTTCACATCGTGGCAACCAACACTGGATGCAGTATTCCAAGTGTGACCTTACCATTACCACTTCACATGATCTTGATTCTATCCCTCTGTTCTATCCTCTGTTAATTCAGCATATGATTGCTTTTTTGGAAGCTGCAGCACACTGTTGGCTCATATTTAAGTGATTGTTCACTAGGACTCCAAGATCCCTCTCACAATTACTACTATTGAGCCAAGTGCCACCTATATTATACCTATGCATTTGATTTTTCTTGCCTAAATGTAGAACCTTACTTTTTTCATCATTTAATTACATTTTGTTAGACAGAGCCAGGGGTGGACTGCTACTGGTTCACTCCAGTTCGGGCGAACCCGTAGCTAACTGGTAGCTAATTTTACTGCCGGTTCGGTGAACTGACAGATCCCACCCCTGAATGGCCACGCCCACCCCTACCCTCCCAGGAGTCCACACGCAGCCCGTTTTGGATCCCAGGTAAGTACAAGGCCTGCGTGGAGGCCCAGGGAGGGTGAAAAATGGGCCTCCCGGAAGTTTTGGAAGGCCAAAAATGGGCCCATTTCCAGCCTCCAGAGGGCCTCCAGAGCCTGGGGAGGCTGTTTTCGCCCTCCTGGAGGCTTGAGGAAAGGCTCAGGAGCCCGGGGAGGAGGAAAACAGCCCCCCTGCCATGGTGCAGGAGGCCGAGTAGGCCACGGCCACCATGGCCACGACCATCCAGCAACCGAGCAGAGAACCGATTGCTAAAATTTTTGAAGCCCACCCCTGGATAGGGCCCAATGTTCAAGTTTGTCAAGATCCTTCTGTATCTTAAGCCTATCTTCTGGAGTGTTGGTTATTCCTAACTCTTGGAATAACAATCCCAATTGTTAGATATTCTTTTGTTCTGTTGGTTTTAACCTGTGTATTTATAATAAATAAGCTGTCACATGCTTATTTGGCAATTGTGACAGTTTGATAGTTTTCCTCTAGTCAGCACTCAAAGGCTTTTGAGTTTCAAGTAGAGATTTATGGATCTCCTTTTTTCATGATACTATAAAATGAAACTGATAATCTAATCTTTCCTTGCTTTCTGTCTTTGGCAGGTGGGCTTTTTCTTGCTTCCGTCGCTACTGCCGGAATGCTAGCCGGTTTTGGTATGACGCTTGCTGTGACGAAAAAGAAAAGTCCCAATTGGTTCAATAAGGTTAGTTTATTTGAAGTTCTCGTGCAGTTCTGTCATAATGGAATAATAGTGATGCAATATAGATATATTATGCAACATGATATATAATAAGATACAATACTATATGAGTTACTGTAGGTAGGTACCTGCTAAGAGGTTTATGTGGGGAAAAATTCACAAAGAAAATGTGGGTAAAAATGAAAGCTAAAATAAATGGAACAGGGTTAAATCTAAAGTTACAATCTCCTAAACATTGAAGTAGGATGCATTTTGTTGAACTCTGTTTTATGGGTGGAATACAGGTCTTTGCGAGATTAAACATAATAAATAGAACAGTCATTGATATTCATTATCAGCTGGAGTTCAAATATCATTCCAGAAATCCAGTCCTAATATCATGGATGTCATTGTAACATAGACATATTTTTTTAAATTTTACTAAATTTGTGTCCTGTTTTCTTCCACCATGAGGCCGTGTATAAAATGTTCTGAGAAAGTTTCCTGCCCAAACACTGAACTGGTTCTTAGGAACCTAGTTTTTTAGTGCCAGGTGCCCTATAACTTCCAATTCACCAAGCTCTGCTTATAGCAATCAGATTTGCCACGGAAAAAGATGGTTTCAGATTCAGATGGTGAAGATACAGTGAAATTATACTAAATTCTGAATTCCAAACCAAAACAGACATTCTGCCTTTTCTTCCCACCCTACTACAAGCCTTTCATGATTATTACCACCAATGGTCCTGTAGGAATGATCCTTTTTAAATAATATAAATAAAGTAATAAAAACTTTAAGCAAACAATTGTTTTTACTAGATTATATTTTTCTTTAATTATAACTGTGTCCAGTTTTGGTCACCACGATTCAAAAAAGATACTGAGGCCCTAGAAAGAGTGCAGAGAAGAGCAACAAAGATGATAAATGGACTAGAAGCTAAATCATATGATGAATAATTAAGGGAACTAGGTATGTTTAACTTAACAAAGAGAAGGCTCAGAGCAAGGGTTTTCAAATTTGGCAAGTTTAAGACTTGTGGACTTCAACTCCCAGAATTCCTGAGTTAGCATGTCTGGAAAAGAGGAATTCTGGGAGTTGAAGTCCACAAACCTTAAAGCTGTCAAGTTTGAAGGCCCCTGGCACAGAGGAAGCGTGATAGCACTCTTCCAATACTTGAAGGGCTATCATTGGGAAGAGGATATTGATTTATTCTCTATAGCACTTGTGGACAGGAAAAGAAGCAATGGGTGGAAGCTTGTCAGAGGGAGATCCAACCTGCAACTAAGGAGGAATTTCCTGACAGTAAGAATGGTTGTTAATGGAACAGCTTGTTTTCATCGTTGTAGGTTTTCCATCCCTGAAGGTCTTGAAGAAAAGATCAGGCAACCCTTTGTCCAGGATGATATAAGGACTTTCCCCCAGTAGACATATGTTGAAAGTGTTTTCCTATTTTAAATGATCTAAGCTAGTTTTAACTGAAAGGTGGCTTGTCCATTTCATCATTTAACAAATTGCCTAGCTGCTTCTTGATGTTGAGCACTTCTGCTATTTCCACTCCGCAATTCCTCAAAATGCCTGAAGATTATTGACAATGCTGATCCATCTTGCAGAACAGAAAATAAGCAAGGAATAATTATCCTTCCTAAAATTTTATAATCATGGAGAAAGAAAGATTCCTCCTCTCCCCTATTTCCATGCAAAAGAGAAATAAAATGATCAGCTTACCATACTTCCATACTCTTCCATAGAATATGGCCTTCCATACTCTTTATTTCATTTTGTAGTCTTTTGTCTAATTGTATGCCAAAAGAGTCCATGCAGTGCTATAGGATGGGGATAAAGAGCTGTAAAACTGCCAAGCCATTTTTCTCCCTTGAAAGACCTGTTAGGGCAGATGTAAGTAGGTTAGGCACGGATTCTTAAAAATGGAAAAGCAAATTGCCTACAACACAACAGAATTATATCTTGAAACAACTACTAATTTTAGGGTGGTTTTAAATATATCACAGGTGAGTCAAAAGTAATTCAACTTAATACTCACACCAGATTTAAGTAGATCTAGTGCACTGAACTAGTATAAAGTCTTTGTTATGCAGGTATTCGTCACAATCATTTTTTTAAATAAAACTGGTAAAAGGCATGAAAACATGATGTGCCTTGTTGCTTATTCAACTCATTTTTATTTCTGTTAATTGATTAAATTTCTCTCTGAATACTAGTGGACTTTATATTATTTAGGTGAATAAAGAACTCAAGCTTAAGCAGTAATAAAATGTACTCTCTAATCTTCAAAATAGTTCTCTTAGAGATATGAAACTGGTAGCCAAGAATAAGCTATATAAGAGATTAAGTTAGATTTTCCCCCCATAATATTTCTGCGCATAACTTGCCATCGTTGAGCAAAACAAGCTTTCAAAGTAATGTTACTAAATTATATATATATATATATATATCTGAGTGTGTGTGTATGTGTCAAGTATTCTGCTAGACTAATGGTGATATTCTTTCATGAAGAATAGAAGTGCCCTGAGCTGATTTTTTAAAAAAGCCCCACAGGCAAACAATAACAAGCATGGGACCAAAACTCTCTTAAAATAGTGGCTCCTTCCTCCTTTAATCAATGAGATCTTTTCTGTACCACTAGAGAAAAATCCAAAATGTCTTGTTCCAGCCATTTTTTCAACACTTGTCTTGAGGTTCTAAGTAGCTTTTGTGTACATCATATGACAGCATTTTACTATGAATGACACAGTTATCCGAGCATTTTATCCCCTCAAGGAGTTATCTCATGAGCAGACATTCCTTAGCTAATAAGCACAAGTTAGCATTTTTCCATTATCGTCCTTCTGAGGCATTCGTTTTTGTAGAAATTCCCATACCATATTTCACATTTCCCTCTTTTTATGATAAAAAAATTGAAAAATTCTCCAAATTCTTATTGTGTGTTATGTAGTTGTTGAAAAAAATGCTGAGAATAAAAACAGTTATGAACCATCCATTTATGAATGGTGACCCATTTTTATCTGCCTTTAAAACATATAGTTTATTAATGGTCCTGTAAAAGAGATTGGAAGCTTTCATGCTGATAGCCTCAAAGGTGCTTTTTCAAAAGACAACTGGACTTTCTTTCTTTGTTTTTCTTTGAAGACGTTTCGCTTCTCATCTATGCTTAATTAATTATTAATTATTAATTAATTGTGAGAACCGATGAAGCTTCTTGAGAAGTGAAACGTCTTCAAGGAACAACAAAGTCCAGATGCCTTTTGAAAAATCACCTTTAAGGCAACCATGACCAGGATGACTGAGAATTTCCATAAACACTTACATGTTGATATGCTTTAATTGCCCTGGGTGTATTAACAGATCTTTAAAGGAAGATACTTTAGAGTAGCGGTGTCAAACTCGATTTCATTGAGGGCCGCATCAGGATTGTGTTTGACCTCAGGGGGGTGGCTAGGTGGGGGTGGCCAAGGTAAGCATGGCCAGCTAAATGTCACTCATGTCCAGGACACCTGTGGGTGGCCCAGGCAGGCAGCCCCCAGGCTCCATTTTTGCTGGTAGAGGCACTGTGGGCTGGTCCTTCGCTAGGACGGCCCCGTGAGCCAGAGGTAAGCACCCCGCATGCCGGACTTGACACCCCTGCTTTTGAGGAAATAATAAATAAGTTTCTCTCCTGTAACCATAATTTTTAGTGGTATTAAGGCAAAGTTAATATTGTATTTGTATCAGTGCTTTTTGTTTATGAATGTACCTTCATGTAAAAAATATATTATTCTAGGGTGTAATTGCCACAACATCTTTGCCAGAAAGTGGGTCTTCCCTTGCCTTACGGGCCCTTGGATGGGGTTCACTCTATGCCTGGAGTGGAGTTGCATTGATCAGCTTTGCTATTTGGAAGGCTTTGGGTGTTCACAATGTAAGTATCTTCAATTAATGTTGCATGCTTTGGTGTTTTAGAAATTCCATAAATTCAATAAGAATTTACACATTTTTATTTGTGTAGGCAGTCTTGTGTGTATGAATCTTTGTATGTATGTATGTATGTATGTATGTATGTATGTATGTATGTATGTATTTGTTTTCGTAGATTTTCA
>JAOYMU010000077.1:79254352-79269651 GCA_025802295.1 Psammodynastes pulverulentus
GTCCACATTAAAAAAACTTACATTTTGTTACGCAGGTTTTTGGGTGCGTTATTGGGTGGGGGGGGGGGCTGAATCCATAAAGGAGGCAGATAAGCAGCAAAAATCTTGCAAGGTTAAAAGCAGCCCAGCAGGGGAGGGGGGGGCGGGAAGAGACTAGCTAAATTAGAGTCCAGCACCACGTTCCTGAGCCAGAGAAGCTTCCGAACAAGCCTCTGTATTTGGGCAATGAAACCACACTTGTAAACTGGGTCTCTCCCCAGTCTCAGCCCCTTTTAATCACCTAATTTGCCAAATTTACTATACGCCTGGAAAGAGGGTGGAAAAATCTGTAAATTACTTACTTTTGCTTTCAGTGTTCAATTCAGCAGCTAGAGCACAACACCGGCCTCCTGCTTTAGAGGGGTCGTAGCTCAGCTCTAAGAGGAGTCAGATAAGCAGGAAACCGCTTTTCAAGGACTCACCTACTGCAGCTGGCCGTTTGCTGCGTGTGTCCCTTGTCAAGTAACGTACAGATTGGAGGGCAGCGAAATGGAGAGTTTAGTTTCAATATCTAATGGTGGGGGGGGGAGGTTTCTGGTTTTGTTTTGTTTTTTAGTGAAGAAATGTGGGTTTCTGGGGAGGGAATGATTTTGGGAAGCTCCTCCTGAAGCTGCTGCCGTCACATGCAGGCAGTTAGTTCACCAAAGCCTACCAAGAACCAAAAAAGGTTTGCAGCTTCCCAACAACCAGCTGATCAGGGCAGAAAGCTTTAAAAACAGCAAACATGTCCTTTCTGCTAAGAATTGTCAGCACTCTGAAAATGGCAGCTACTTCAGGAGGTGTGGGGAACAGGTCCGATCGCTGTGAGGTCACAATAGGGCAGGATGAGGAGGAAGAGAGGGGTGGGAGGTGTCAATCAGTCATAAGGGCACTGCAGCGGCCATAACTTGAAAGGGGATTATATGTAGGTTTTGGGAGGTCTGTCATAACTTTGAAGTGCCCTTAAGTGATGGGTCATATCTTGAGGATCACCTGTACAATACAGCAGGTACAGTCTCATGTTCCATTCAAACCCTTATTACCGATACAGAAAATCTTGTATTGATATCAAGGCCCATTTATTATTTATTTGTTTTGTTTAGGCACTCCCTGACTGCAGGCTGATTCTGGGCATATTGCAAAACAAAGAGATATTTAAAATTACAATCCACAGAAATCTTTTAACAGATGGCATAAAACGAACATCATGCACCCAGCAGAAGCCCCCAAGCACCTCAGCCCAGAATGTAGACAAGCCAGATCTTTAAGGGCCTCTAGAATACTGTCAGGGTTGCCATTCCATTTCTTCAGTACTACTTTTTAGAATAACTCTAAAATAGCCCTTTGATTTATATAAAAACACATTTCTGAATTTATTTAGTAAGCATTGTTATTCTATTACAGCCTATCCCAAATCTGCTACTGTACCGACCTGATGTGTCAGACTATAATGCCATAATGGGAGACAGACAAATGGAACAAATAGGACCTGCAGGCTGAGATAATGGGACTTCCAGTCCATCTGTTTGGGGGGCGGGGGAAGGGAGATGGCTCCATCACAACCACATGTTTAATTTAATTTATTACATTTTTAAATATCTGATCAGCAATAACCCTCTAAATGGTACCACAGTCCCCCAGGCAGTTTATTGAAAGCAGATTAATTTGCAAGGTGTTAAACTGACAGTTCATGTGATAGTTTCAGTGGCATCATGCACTTCATCTCCTGCAAGATTGCAGCCTGAGAAAATTCCTACTTACTAAACCGCCTGGGCATCTATGGAGCTCTCGACTTCCCGGGGCATATGATATGGCCAGTCCAGATAATTCAATATTCCAGCCAAGGCAGGCATTATACCAGAAGGAGGAGCCTGAAAAACCTGAAAGAATGGGAAATTGGCATCATCAACAAAAATAGACCTCTTTATGGTGAAAAAGAAATGGATGTGAAAAAACCATGTCTATTATCACTACAGAACATCTGCATATGGTATACAATGAAGCCTTTTGCCCAAAGAAAACAAGTGCAGTATTCAAAAGAAATGACTTGGAAAATGAAACTTGCATGGAGGTGCCTATACAGGTAGTTCTTGACTTACAACCACAAGTGGCACTGGAGCTACTGTCACCAAATGATAACAGTTATTAAGTGAGTTACATCAGTACTATGAATTTTTATTGCAGTCATTAAGCAAATGACCATTGTTATTAAGTGAATTATATGGTTGTTAAACAAATCTGGCTTCCCCCTCTGGCTTTTCTTGCTGGAAAACTCCCGGGAAAGTCACAAATGGCAATCATGTGACTCCAGGACACTGCAACCATCATGAATTTATGTTGGTTGGAAAATGTCAAAATTCTGATCACAAAACCACAGGGTGGATTTGAAGATCGGTTATAATTTTTTTTATTTTCAGCACTATCATAATTTTGAATGGTTGGTAAACAAATAGTGTCTATCAAGGTTATCTACAGTCGAATCAAGGATATCTGTAGTCTACTATGATGACTGGTACTTGTAAAGCTCTTCATTTAAGATATGTTTGTTTCCCCAATATTTTCTACATCGTAATATGAATAATCATATGAGATTGCCACATACCTCACCCATTGGACCATTTCTATCATAGGCCAAGGCAGAGTCTCCAGTTCCCAGCCAGTTTCCTCCAAAACCTTCAGTCCTAGAATTCCAACACCATTTACTTTGACTTGTGCACTTGCAGTTTGCATCTGAAAATGGAACCAAAAGTACATACATTTTATAACCAATTATACCAGGGGTCCCCAACCCCTGATCTCCGGACAGCTACTGGTCTGCGGCCTGTTGGCAATCAGGCTGCGCAAGTGGCAGGCAAGTGCAGGAAGCTCCATTTGCGCAAGCGGCGTACATGCACGCGAAACCACCCCTTCTCCTCTGCCAGTTTGCACAGCTGGGAAAATTGGGGACCGCTGGACTACAGTATGTCATAATACAACTGACTTCATATAATATGTAATGCTACATAGTGCCAGCATATTAAGAACATTAATGGGAGCATAGTCTATGAATCAGCTGGCTTCAGGTATGCACAAGACCCTTCTTTTTTAGTTTTGTGCATTTTAAAAAAAAGACTGTACATACCAAGATTGCTTAACAACAAATCAGTTATACCTAATTTTTCAATGACCTTTAAGTCACCAGTATTTTGAGACCCTCAAATCTATGCATGGTTAAAATTTGCTTGAATGGCCTGAAATAAGATGTTATCTCTCAATTTGCCATCCGTAATAAGGAGAAAGTAGTATCTGTTTTATGTAAGAATGGTAAAGTGACAGATGGGGAATGTTTTGAGCATGTTGGAAAAGTGTTATAAAAATGACTGCAGGTAGTCCTCATCTTATGATCACAAAATTTCTGTTATTGAACAAGAGAGTTGTTGAGTTTTGCCCTACATTATGACCTTTCATGGCACAGCTCCTATGTGAATCTGGCTTCCCCATTGATTTTACTTGTCAGAAAGTCACAAAAGTCACATGACTCCAACGGTCATAAATATATGCCAGTTGCAAGTGTCCAAATTTTTATCATGTGACCATGGAGATGCTGCAACAGTGTGAAAATGATATGTCTCTGTCTTTAGTGTCATTATAATTTCTAATGGCCACTAAATAAATGGTTGTAAGACGAGGACAATCTATACAGAGCTTCTGCTGGTAGCCTATCTCTCTCCACTAGGCATGTTTTTTTCCTCAAACCCTTCATAATTGGCTTTCATGCAAAGAAATTTTCCACCTTTCCACCAGAGATACATCTTTATCCACATTATTCATCAATGGTTATGCTTGATGGGATTTCTAAGAATTGAAATCCAGGAAATTTGAAAAACAACAGTTCTGCATTCTGGATTTACTATTTTGATTGTTCTGTATTTGGGAAGTATGGTGAAAGCATTCTGAAAACACTGAGAAATGCAGATACAAATCAAACAATTTAATTTTTTTTTAAAAATATCTGGGGTAATATGGTAATGAGAAAAAAAATTCTAATTTTAAAGATTGAATTATTAAACCAATTTATATAATCACTCATCTCACAAAAAAGTGACTGTGGGTTGCCTACAAGTTATGTACTTCCCTCTAAGGGGCTGACAGTTTATGGCAGATGCAGCTCTAACTCTATGGCCTCCTATAGGTAGTCTGATGATGTAGGCAGACAATTCTGATGCCGATACCACCCTGACATTCTGGTTTCTAGTACCTTTCTCATTAGCCGGATCTTTTAGTTCCCCTGTTAAGCCACTGCCCACAGCCTGCTGCAAAGCTTTCTGTGAAGACAGGAAGAGACAATTATCAGTTACTGTGAGACATCAAACATGGCAATTGCCAAAAGATCATTTAAATATAATCAATATATTTTATAGCAATTACTGAACATCTCTACAAGGAAGAATTGTGTCACACACAAGTGCAAAAGGTCACATCTCTTATATATCCACCACACAAAATAAATAAAAGGCATAAATAAGTAATCTCATTTTCACTCCTAAGGTTCTCTTTACACAATTATAAAACAAACATCTGCTACTGTATTGCAAGAAACTACCAAAACTGAAATTTACATATGTATTATAAGGAATGGAACTTTTATTACAATTTATATAATCTAATGAAGCTAAATTCTTCTACAGGTAGTTCTTGACTTATGACCACAGTTGAGCTCCAAATTTCCATTGCTAAGCAAGACAGTTGTAAAGTGAGGTTTTGCCACAATAGTTAAGTGAATCACTGCAGCTGTTCAGTGAATCATGGGATTGTTAAAGAGAATCTGGCTTTCCCAATTTCCCAATGTGCTTGTCGAGAGCAAACTGAAAAGGTTACAAATGATGATCCCATGACCCTGGGATAGTGCTAGTGTCATAAATACATGCCAGTTGCCAAGTGCCCAAATTTTGATCACGTGAACATGGGGGATGCTGCAACAGTCATGTGAAAACCAGTCCCAAGTCATTTTTTTTAGTGCAGTTGTAACTTTGAATAGTTACTAAACAAATATTGTAAGTCAAGGACTATCTGTATTAAAGTCAGATTTCTAAAGTATCATTCATTTGGTTATGGATGATAGGAATTTTGCTCAGACAACTATGTATGATGCAAAATTTCCTTTATTAGTTTATCTTCAATCAGACCTGGAGCTTTTACAACTGAACAGAAAAAAATCTGATGTGGTACCTATCTTCAAAAATGATGGGGGGGGGGGGGGAGAAACAGATCCAGGAAACTACAGACCAACAGCCTGACATCAATACCTGGGAAGATCTTGGAAAAGATAATCAAGCAATGAATCTGCAAACACCTAGAAGCAAAAAAAGTTATAACCAGAAGCCAACATGGTTTCTCAACAACAGATCGTGCCAAGCAAATCTTATTTCATTCTTTGACCACGTGACTATATTAGTGGATCAGAGAAATGCTGTGGACATAATATACTTAGTTTTCAGTAAGGCATTTGACAAAGTACACCACAACCTACTTCTTAGTAAGCTAGAAAAATGTGGGATAGACAGCACCACTACCAGATGGACTTGTAACTGACTGACAAACCGTATCCAAAATGAAGTCCTTAATGCAACAACATCCTCCTGGAGGGAAGTAAGCAGTGGGGTACCCCAAGATTCCATTTTAGGCCCAGTACTCTTCAATATCTTCATAAACAATCTAGATCTAGATGAGGGAATAAAGGGGAATTCATCAAATTTGCAGACGACATTAGGCTGGCAGGAACAGCTTGCACACCAGAAGATAGGTTCAAGATCCAGATGGATCTCGACAGACTTGAATGCTGGGCCCTACTAACAAAAGGAAATTCAATGTAGAAAAAAGTAAGGTTTTATACTTAAGCAAGAAAAACCAATTATATAGGTATGTGAAACTTGGCTCAATATCAATAATTGTGAGAGGGATCTTTGAGTCCTACCGGCAATTATTTAAATATGAGTGAACAGGGTATGGTAGCAGCCGAAAAAGCCAATGCAATCCTAGGTTACATTACTAGAGGGATAGAATCAAGATCAGATGAAGTATTAGTACCACGTTACAAAGCTTTAGTAAGACCACACTTGGAATACTGCATTAATTTTGGTAAACACAATACAAAAAAGATGTTGATACTCTGGAAAAAGTGCAGAGAAAAACAAGGATGATTAGGGAGCTGGAGATCAAAACATATATGAAGAACGGTTGCAGGAATTGGGTATGACTAGGCTAGTGAAAAGAAGAACTAAGGAAGAAGACATGATAGCAGTGTTCCAATATCTGAGGAATTGTTACAAAGATTAAAGTGGTCAACGTATTTTCCAAAGCACCAGAAGACAAGACAGGAAATCTGCTTTAATACTATTGATTTAACTTTGAACTGGACTTTATGCCTAACCAAGATACAAAATTGCCTGAGTCCACTTGATCTACTCTACTGCTTCAAGACTGCAGGGCTGTTCCTTTTGGTATTCTTTTTAGCACAAGTCATCTTATGCCAAGATAGTCTGTTTTCTTTGGAAGATAAAGTGAAAGCAGCTTAAAGGACTGTGAGAAAATAGCCAGCACCTGAGCATCTTTAAGACCTCTCCACAACCAGCAGGACAGAGTTGGCTATAAAAATTGTGCTGAGGAGAAGCTGGTGTAAGAGTATGTGGGGGTGAGGGAGGTGTGTTTATGAATAAGAAATAGAATTTTCTTTAGCAATACAAATAATCCTCGACTTCAACCCCAACTGAGCCCCAAATTTCCATTATTAGGTGAGACATTGTCAAATGAGTTTTTGCCCCATTTTAAAACTTTTCTTGACAGTTAAATGAATCACTGTGTTAAACTAGTAATATGGTTGTTAAATGAATCTGGCTTCCACATTGATTTTGTCTATCAATATCACCAAAGGTGATCACATGACTCTAGGATCCTGCAACCATCATATATATAAGCCAAACATCCAAATTTTGATCACATGACCGTGGGTATGTTGTAACAGTCATAACTGTGAAAATGGTCACATATTATTTTTTTCAGTGCCATTGTAACTTCAAATGGCCACTAAATGAATGGTTGTAAATCGAGGATTACCTGTACTTACAAGGAGCAGCAGTTGGAGTAGTAGTAGCAGTGGGAAAGAGTGGAACAATGGTGAGTAGTAATAGCTTGTGAATGCTCTGTGTGTGTGTGGATTAGGGGCCTGTGTTGCACTGGCTCTTTCGTATTTTGAGCCCACTGAGTTGGGTGCGCTCAAAAGAACCTGTTTAGTTTAGTTAAAAGTTAATTTTTAAAATGGAGTTTATTTCCAGGAAACATAATCTCAGGGAATCTCTTTCGAAGCAAGTATTTCAGAGATGCATTCCCTCCACATTGAACTATATTTTAACACAGTTAAAACTAGGTGCCCATTTCTAGTTCTGATAATCTTTGATCTTAAAAAAGTAACTGAAAACTAATCAAATTCAACAGTAATAAAATTCTTTAAATTGGGAAAGTGACAGCAAGACACAAATTGATAAACAAGTAACCCAGTGTATAGTGAGATTTTGTTCCAAAATTTCTTTTCCTGCATAAGAGGCAGTTGCTATATTTTTAAAAAAATTAGAAAAATGCACACTTGAGCTGAAGGAAACAAATAAGAGAAATATGCAGTTACAAAGTAACAGTAAATTATTATATATGACATAAAGATGTTACACTGGATTTGCAAATGAAGCAAGCTATCTTAATAATTAAAAGGGATGTATAAACAACAAACCAGAAAGTTGACTTGAATAACTTTCTTATTTTGGATTTACAAAAGAGGCATGTTAAAGTCACTGAAGGCATTTCTGAGAAAAGACAAAGAGAAAATGAAAGGAAATCAAGTTCTACGATGCTGTTTAGAGGAATTAAAAATCAAAATTGTTAAAAACAAAGGAAGGAATATTAATGATCAAGGTTAAACTTTTGTAATAGAATCAGACAAGGGGATAAGTTACTGAGATTGCTTAACTAGTCATCACCAAGTCATTTCTTATATATTTTTCTTTTTTACTAATTTTTTCTCTCTATTTTTTTTCTTTTTCTATTATGTTTTTCTTAGTTTGTATTAGTTTTTTTAGCTTTAGTTTTGTATCTGTAACCATTAATAAAAAATACTATAAAAAAGATAAATAATTGTTTATCTCTACATCAAGAAAGGCCCATTCTATGCTGCTCTGGAAGGCCCATCAGTAATAGAGTTGCTTATTTAGAGAACACAAATCACTACAAAGCTGGGAGAAGAGCCATCCGGGCGTCATAAATTCTTTGGAACTTAATCCAAATTTAGTATGTTTTAGATACAGTACAGATATATTATTAATGATAAAACATCTATCGGTATATTCAGGATATATCCCAGTGAGCCTATGAAGCTCTTTCTATAATATTAAAGAAACTCAAATGATTATCCTCAGGGGCAGCCACCTTCCAAAGCAGAGATGGGCAACACGGTGCCCTCCATATATCCTTTTTTTGTTTTCAATGACAACTATTCTGACTAGGGTTGCTAGGAATTGAAACCCAATGTGAAGAAAGCAGCACAATATTTACGTGTTTTAAAATTGCCTTCGATAGCTGACATGTTTCAAATCTGCATATTTAATTATTCCCATGTATTTCAATAAAATCTAAACAGTGATGAAATCATGTAAACATTTCAAGAATCTAATTATTGCAAACCATTTAGAAACTCTGCTGAATGCTAGTTCAAAACTGAAAATAGAATAAAGCAAGAGATATCTGAATTGCCGTCAAATCACTGGATGACTATGATTGATATCCTTCCCAGTTAACCTACCTTAGAGAAAGAATGAGCCCTGTGATACTAAGATGCAATGGAAGTGATAAGCTGTTGTTGGTATTCTTAGATGACTGTTTATTATTCTACAGGTGTAATCACACATTTGATTTATAATTACCTAATGAAAATCCAACTGATGGTGTGAAACTAAGCAATAATGTTTCTCAGTCCTGGCAGCAGCACTATGGAATAGTTTCTTTTTGGAATCCGACTGGCTACCAGAGTAATTATTTCTTTTTTGAAAATTAGCTTTTTTGAACATTTTTAATCTGAGTTATCAGCATTTCTTTCAATAGTTGTAAATTAAACTTAGCATTGTTAAAATTTTAAGAATTATTTATTACTGTTTAATTTACCATGGACAAAAGCAATCATCAGACTGAGTGGGTTCAGTAGTACCCACTCTAGTAAAATAAATGGTCAAAAATAACATATTACTTTGAGAACTGAAAGCCTGCTTGAGAGCCCCTGTTGCTCTGTTCTTGCTTTAAATACCTAGAACTGCTGTTTTCAAGAAAAGAAAAATAGAGAGAAACCATCCTGTTTAAATCTATATATGCACCTATGCTTTCGCTTTTACATTCGTATAATTCTAGCTATTTCCTACATTTAATATAACAAAATAGCGTAGTCATGGATCATGACTGGAATTTAGAGAGAAAGCCAACTGAACTTAGTGAATTTTCAGTTAGCACGACTAATAAAATTCCATTTCCTTTTTTTCAAACATGTTTATTTTTATTGAAAATTCTTCCATTGTTTCAAGGATTATAAATGAATAACTCTAGATTTGTTCCATTTTTATAATCTAGACAATATGCTAGATGCTGCATGTGACAAACTATTTAATACTGATTAACTATTGCATTTGTTGCAATACTATTCACCATTGTCATCTGATTCCTTGAAAATCTTAGGTTCAACAAAGTCTTAAGCTTTGAAATACTTAAGAAATATTTTGTACAACTTGATGTTTGCTTTTTAATTTTTAAGAGGCTTAAAATTACTATGAGGGTATTCCTGATGCTGCAAATAGTAATGGTAAAAGGAACAAAACAAGGCTCCTGGTACAGGAACTCTAGCTGCTTCTAAAGCATCCTATCAAGTTCAATTTTTACTAGTTCTCAAATGCAGAACAGCCTTTTAATTTGTGAAAAAAATGAAAGATGATGCATAGATTTTCTAAGAGACATGATGGCTTCCAACTGTTGTGTCATTTTCTAGTTTATTGCATTTTTCCAGTGGTAGAATACCTTACTGTCATGTCACAATCTAAGAAAGAAATGTTTATAAATAGTTTATAGACACTCAAATAACACTTAGAATCAAGAGTATAAGGAATAGTCATGTTTATTGCAGAATTTAAAAGAAAGGCCTGTGACTATACAATATCAAGAACACCATGTTGTCTGTACCAGCATCAGTACAAATTAATTTTCAACAAAATCACTCTCTGTGCACTGCTCTAATATGAACCAGTTTCTTTTGTTCTCTTTCCCTGTGACTATGAGTTTTTGTGCTGCAACAGTAAGAAACATCCCATCCATCACACTATCCCATAACCTCTTGATAAACAGAGCAGCTATTACCAAAATGATAACGTGGCCAATACAGAGGGTGCCTGATTGGTCCCAATCCGAATCAAGGGAAGGTTCACTGGCTGGCTTCTCACCACTATGTGCAGAACCCTCCCTGACTGGTGAGCGCTGATTCTCCTCTTCCATGTCTGCAGCGGTACAAATCCTAGAAGCTGAGAGGAACAAGAGATTAATGAGTCCAGATTTAAGTACTGGTATTATAAGGAGTTCTTCTATTTTTATAGAACTGAGGGAAAGCCACTACTCAGTCTTGCAGAAGTTACTTCTAGATATTTGATCTTCAAGCCAGATATCTGAACTTCAAACCAGATCCCAAAAGCTTGCCTGAAACCCATCATTCAAACAGAATCCAGACTGTTCATAAATATGAAAGCAAAAAGGATAATTAAATTATAAAATAATTATTGATCCCTTAAAAATGTATTCTTAATTAGGTATTTCTAATTGTTTTCCAAACAGTGGGTGAAAACCACTAGGAAAGAGCATCAAATGCTCATGCTCATCTATAGGTTGGCAACTTTAAACCAGACAATTATTTCAGACTTAGCCAAAACAGGAAAACTTATTTAAAACTGTTTGTTTTATATGCAAACCTTAGCTTTGTAAAGCAGGTAGGTATGAAAAAAAGGATAGCCTTCTATTATTCAGCTGATGGCCCCACAATTCCCCAGAGTGACTGGGACAAAAAACCCTTGCCTTTTTTAAGGGCAAATGAATAACTTAAGAAATTGCACCTGTTTAAGCCCATTTCACCCACAGAAACTCCTGAACTTCCAAGACAAATACTCACCTTTGCATACCATTCTATGCAAACTTTTGGTGGTCTTTAAGATCAGTTATGTGCCCTTGCCATAATGAGTGAAGAAAGTACCAATTGTCTAAGTCTACTGAGATAGGATCTCAGTGGAGATTCTTGGTACAATGTACAGCAACTGACTTGAATCTGATAATGTCATGGCAAGCTGCTAGAACACAACTGATTAAACAGACCATTATCAAATAAAATGTATTAAGGGAAAAAGCTTTCACTTTTATGTACTGTGAGGTTAAATTTCAATGCTCATGGTCTCTTAATTTTTCACATTCCAACATCTATATCTGAAGCTACTAAATCTTTTCCTATTATAACTATTCATCCAACAATTTTTTCTCTGTTGTACCACTCTTTTATGAAAGGCATTTGCTCTATTTTTATAAATCCTGCAACTGCACTTAACTTCCCAATATTTTTCCATTTCTTCACCAATTGTTTTTTCAAGGCTTGGTCCATTTCTCTTTTTAAAAGATGCCTCTAGAAAAATGAACATCAAGAAGCAAGAACATACAGTAGCAGGAAAGTCCTCTGAAAGTAATAGGAGTAAAGCCCAACAAGTTATGGTGTCACTGGTAGAGGACAGCTTCAAAACTGAAAGCTAAGAGAGCAAAAAGTTCTTCTCGAATCTCTGAAGTATGAAGATATTCAAGTCCTGACCTTTTAACCTTTAATGAGGAAAAGTAGGTTTGTTATTTCTCAATGCTTTGTTTAGTAAATCAGTTAACTGGCAGATGTGTAGACCTTTGCCAGACTTTCATCCTACGACAGAGGATCTACACAAGAAGCTTCAAACCATGTTTACTTTATATACTTAAGTCAATTATCCAATCCCTTAATTTACAGTTTATTTATTTCTAAAAATTCATTCCAGCATTGCTCTGTAGTATTTCCTTAAGATCCTCCAAGGAATATTTCCTATTGTCTTTTACCTTTTCCAAATTTTGCCCCTCCACTTTGCACTTTCTGCATTTCAAGTTAAGTTTACACACAAATCTGTCCATTTTACTCAATGTTTATTTGGAATTCCAACATTCTGATCTCACCTTGTTCAAGACATGTTATTCCAACCATTTACTCCTTCAGCTATTAACAATACTATATATTGATCAGCATTTTAAGCTTTCCGATCACTTTCAACATGTCAGTTTTTAGTTAGCAAACAGTAATTTGCTATTTCATTACTGAACCTCCTGTCTTAATACAACTCTCAGACATCAAGTATCTTTGATCAGAGCTGCACCTCATTTCTTCAACCTATTATATAATTTGTTATTATTGCACATTTTAACTATAGTAACATTTTGCATACAAAAGATCTTTTACTTAATCTCATGCTTATCTAGGAAAAATTATGATAGATAGGCTGCTGAGGACCTGAAAACTTCAGCCAAAAATAAATCATACAAACTGATTTACGCAAGGCAGCTTCCTGTGCTCAGTATTTGCATTGTTGTCTTCTATGGTCATATTGTGTCCTAATCCCTTTCTTGCCACAATCACTGCCCTGACAAATGCCACAGCAAGAATTCTGCCAAAGGTTATTCAACCACTGATAGGGTAATTTGGTTCATTCTAGATTTTTTTTTTTTTAAAAATTACAATTTCTATAAATATGGAGGCTTCTGGGTTACCAATCCCTGCTCCCAATCAAACCTCATTCTGGGTCCTCAAGAGACATTAAGACATCCACCAACCTCCTTCATAATAGGGCCCAAATCCAGCATGTTCTCCATACATACCAAACGCATACCACAAAATTAAGAGTATGCTCCCCTTCCATGTCCTCTTCCCGGATGAACGGTGATATGATCAATGGGACATGTTCCCGAGATATGCAAGTCCCAAAAACCATCAACACCAACCTCCCACTCCATTTACCATCTCCTTCCCCTCCACATTTTCAAACGAGATACCCTACAAATCAGGGAGCCTACCAAAGGCTTCCCCTCCCTCTTACTATGTGCCCTACCTCCACTTCGAGGTGAGATGATCTCTGATCGGTCCTGACTTTCCCCCAACCTTTTCCTCCCCTTCTCCATCTTAACTAACTGGTTCACCCCACAACCTTCTCTTGCGTCACCCCAAAATGACCCATATTCATCTTTTCAGTGCTCGCTCCTGCATTGCGTACACCCAATACCTCCCTTTCCTACAATGGCGCTTTCTACACCCCCAACTCCGATCATAATATCGGCTCTTCTCCCAACATGCCTCCCAATCCCTTTCCGTAATTACCCGGTTCTACCGGGAAACTAGGCCCTTCCGCCCGCCCACCTCAGCACAAAACCAGGAGGCGCGGCGATCGCCGTCGAAAGTGTTCGGGCCCGGCCTCTGAAGCAGCCATTTTACTCCTTTCGGCCTTACGGCGGGGAGGATGACCGAGAAGGGTGGAACAAGAGAGGCTGACAAGCATTCTGGGAAGTGTAGTTGCGATTGGCATGGCTCTGTAGCGAAGATGGAGGACGAATACTAAAACTACCAGAGATCCTCGGATCGACTAGGAAGTAGAGCGCACGGTATGATGGGAAATGTAGTACCGGATATGCCACGGATGGGCCCGTATGAGAACAACCGATCCCGGAATTCCATGCGAAACTGAGGGGTTACGATCTTAAATAGTTCATTCGCAGGCGATCTAATTGTCTGTGCCAAATGATAGAATCCGCCATGTGCGGGGTGAGAGAGGGTCATACGTAGGCATTCACCTGCACACGCAAATGAGGCATGGGCATATTTCGCTCCTTCCTAAACAGCACTTCCTATCCTATTGCTTCCCCTGCCAGTTATAAAAAATGAGAGAAACGGTATCAGGGTTCACAATTCCTATTTTTAGGTATCCGTAGCAGCCTTGACAGAAAGCGGCTCTATAGAAGTCGGTAAGATTACAAACTTCACCAGCTGACTTTCTATTACTCCATGATTTATTTATTTTTGCAATGTCTTGCAAGAGATGTACCTGCAATATTACCCCAAAAGCAACATTTAAGTTAATGCAGTATTTTTTAAAAGGATTCTCACAAATGTGAAAGCTTGTGACAGCTTGGAAATAAACAGCTTCCAAATATCTGAAGAATATGTTTCAATAATATCTGGAAATTGAGTCATAGCAACTGGACTTATTTTCTTTTTTTGTTTTTTTTCTATTTGACTCAACTATCAGACAACTCTTCATTGACATATTTCAATAATATTGAAAATTTGAATATTCAAATATAAGAATTGAAAAATGATCTTTGAAAGGTACAGACTAATATCCTCGTCCACCTTTCAAATCAACAACAATCAGATTTGTAAGGTCAAAGTCCACTCCAATAAATACAAGTAGCCCTTGACTTGCAACCTTTCATTTAGTGACCATTTGAAGTTACAATGGCACTGAAAAAAGTGACTTATGACAGTTTTTCACACTTATGACCATTGCCCCATAGTCACGTGATCAAAATTTGGATGCTTGGCAACTGGCTCATGTGATGGTTGCAATGTTCCAGGATCATGTGATCATTTTTTGCAACGTTCTAACATGCAAACTCAATAGGGAAGCCAAATTCACTTTACAACAGTGTTATTAACTTAATAAGTGCAGTGATTCACTTAACAACTACTGCAAGAAAGTTCATAAAATGGGGCAAAACTCACTTAACAACTGTCTTGCTTAGCAACTGAAATTTTGGCTTAGTTATGGTCGTACATCAAGGACTATCTGTACACCAGTTTCGTTAAGGCATCAGACTAGAAAGCTGGAGATCTTGAAAGTCAACTAGCTATGAAAGTCAACTAGATCAGGGATCTCCAACCTTTTGGATCTCAGGGATCACCAAATTCATAATTTTAAATCTCACGGACCACTAATATGAATCCAGTGCGTTGCTCGCTGAAGTACCTGATCTCCCAGTGTCAGGATGGGGTCCTTCAGGCACTTAGCTGTCTGCTTCTGAAACCTTAAACACTCAAAGAGCCATTTGGACCCGTTTCCCACAGAAAACAAAACACTGGGACCTCTCATCTCTCTCTCTCTCTCTCTCTCTCTCTCTCTCTCTCATCT
>JAOYMU010000077.1:79348524-79365735 GCA_025802295.1 Psammodynastes pulverulentus
TGGGCGTGTCCTCAGTTTTACAGCTCTGTCAAATTGCAAGCAAGAGGAGTCAACCCATCTATTCCTGGATAACATCTTCCACACAGAGAAGGAGCATATCAGGTAGGACCAATGCCCCTTCTATTTAGCTCAGCAAAGAACCTTCTTGCATTCAGCCCCTCGGCCTATCCTGCATTTACACTACTTCATCAGCTACTGTTTATAAGCTAGCTGGTCAGTTCCTCATGCCTTGTATGCCATCATCTGTCTTTTTATTTTAGTGGACCATTCTGCAATGCGTATATTATTCCTGACACATTTGAATATAGAAATAGTAACAGCGGCTGTAGCAGAACGGGGTGAGGAACTGAGTCATAATTGCACTTGCTTTGTTACTGATAAAAGTGCGTAACAGAAAATGTATGAATCAGTAAAGAGAAGTCTCGCGCCGTATCTTCAGTTTTTCAGACTGGAGGCCAAACCCCGACTTTTCCACAGAACCGCTTGGGAAATACAGCTTGAAAATGGCTAATAGTAACGCATTGCCTCCCTCCCCAAAGAAGGGCATCATTAACTTTAAACTGATTTGACAGGAGGGGTTTTTAAGAGTAGGGCGACTCTTGTATTTATTGGTTTTTGTCTAGTCCTCATCAATTTTGTGGGCCTGGATTCGTCTAGTGACAAAATGGGTAAAAGAGTGACTGCTGGACTAAGGATATAATTTCATATTAATTAGGCTTTTAATGATCAGGTTACTCAAGTGTAATGTGTAAATTATCGTAGCCGTCTGGTGACACCTGTGGTACAAATAGTGTGCCTGTAGATGAATAGAGACAGCTGTGTTATTAACAAGGCAGCTTTTGTTGTCAACCAAAGAATAAAGCTTTTCATATTATTCTCTGATTTCTGTCTTTTAAAAATGTTTATTATCTAAAGCTAAAATACAGGCTTCGTTGTATTATCTCCTTTATTGATATAATTATGGATTTCAGAACTGAATTATTTTCACAAGCATTGAACGTGTAGTTCTGTAGCATCCTTACTGAACGCCTCTGAAACTTTTCTCAGAAGCAACGTAAAAATAAGTCAGTAAGAGAGGAGTCAAAATCACAATATGCTTCCTTCCTTCCTTCCTTCACATCCTTTTAAAAGTTAAACAAATGAGTGTCATATGAATGTTATCCCTGCTCGACAGGAAGAATCGCATTTCAACAGCAGTGGAAAAGGCTCTGTAATTCTGAAAGACAATGTTCTTAATAAACCATCATCACAAGCCCATTCTGCTACAGAAACTCCGCAGTCTACTTCCCAATTTTTTAGTATCTGTGACTGCATAAAAACCAGAATCTGTGAAATGATATATGAATCACACAAGAGAGGTTTATATTTCACCCTTACCACTCAGCTACACGATTTAATATTTCCCACCTCTAATTAATTAATTTGCCAATCTATTAAATCTCTCTTTCAAGCCTGTATACAGTTTTACTGCTGGTTTTCTAATTGTGTTTGCCTGGATGTCTATTAGTTTTGTTCCACGGATTACAATAGAGTAGATTGTTTTTCATTTTCTTTTTAAATTGCTAAGGACAACATTAAGATGAATAAATGCTTTTTATGTTTGTCTGTTTTTCTTTGATGTTGTTTTTAAGGAAAAATGTTAATAAACTTTATTTTTTCCCCACACCTCCTGAGATTTACGTTTTATCAAAATCAGGTACTTTCTCTTTTTCTTTACTTGCTTACTTCTGTATGTTGTTTCTGGTCTTTTACCATAAAGAAATAATTAGCATTTATTACCTACTCTCTACTTTTTGGGAAGAGAAACAGGAAATCTATGGATAGAAATGTCCCCAACCTGGAGAAGATGCATTCTTCTTCTGGAAAGCACTTGCAATTTCCAAGGAAAACCCACCAAATTGTTTTATCTATTCAGACACTACAAAGCACAAACTTTACAGAACTTTCCTATGTTTGAAATCTGTTGAGATCTGATGACTGTTGCAATCCATAAAAGTCTTGTCTGTTACATATTTTGCGATGATCTAACTTTCACTGCTCACAAAAAAAGGGGAAAAAAGATGACTCATGGGTTTAGTTACATTTTCTACACTGACCTTGGTTTCTCTGGCCTCTTGCCTAGCCATCCCCTCAAGCTGTCTCTATTAAGTCTTCTTTAAAAAGAAATATCCTGAAGGACCATTAACAGCAAGGCTCTCATAAACATTTGCGTCAATATCCCACGTTGTTTCTACCCACCATCTCTCCTTTCAAATTTCTTTCTGAATAGAGTTGAAAACAATTCCACGGGCATCATCAAGTAGAAAAATACATGTAGTCCTTGACTTACATTCATTCACAGACCATTTGAAGTTTCAACAGCACTGAAAAAAATGGACTTATGACAATGTTTCAGACTTAACCACAGTGGCCAACTCGCCATGGGACAATTCGCCACAGCTCATTCTCCACGGGACAACTTACTGCATCACAATTTAATTTATTTAAAATAAACAAAAAGTGATTTTAATTTGGGTCATTCACATTTCATTGTCCCTCCTTTTGCATCCTTTCTTTAATGATTCTTATTCCATTCCTCTGATATTATTGTAACTCCTGTCCCGCAGCAAGTTGGCCGTGGCGAGTAGGCTGCGGTGAGTTGTCATAGACCCATTGCAGCATCTCCATGGTCACACAATCAAAATTTGGATGCTTGGCAATTGGGCCAGAGGAACATCTCCAATGCTCTGTGAGGAATATTCGCAGATAAACTTGCTCAGAATCCCTCTGAGCTACATTCAAGTCTCAAATCCAGTAAGCTGATTAAAACATGGTTATTTCCTAGTTATCTGGGAAACGTTCATACCTGAGGATGCTGTGCTCTAGATCCACATGCCTCCCAAAACCTCCCAGGTAATTGGGCTTAGATGCTGTGGATCAACAGATGAGGAGTAATTTGCTCAAGCCTAAGAATAAGCAGCTGTGGGTTTGGGACTCTCATGCCCCGGATCAGGGTCTGAGGTTCTGAATGGGGTAGCATGCCTTCAAGCAAAGTAAGTTTGCAGTTTAGGAGTCCTTCTAGATCAGGGGTCTTCAAACTTGAAAGCTTTAAGACTTGTGGACTTCAACTCCCGGAATTCCTCCTCCAGTGATGTTAGCTCAGATATTCTGGGAGTTGAAGTCCATAAGTCTTAAAGCTTTCAAGTTCGAAGACTCTTGTTCTGGAAGGTTGCCAGCTCCTGTTCAAAGAGCATAGGGCAACCATGACTCAGAGAGCCTTTGCATAAATTCATCTCACATGTCAAATGCACCTATTCTTCATCTGGGGGCCTTTCTCACAGTTACTCAGAATTTGTCACCCTCCCCTTCGTCTGGATTAGTGCAATGTACTCTAGCTGGGCTGCCCTTGAAGACCTGAGAAGCTACAGCTGATCCAGAATTCAGCCACACAAATACTTATGGGTATGTCTTGGTACACCTATATAACACGGTTACTTTGTGAGTGGAACTGGCTTCCAGATTTAATTCAAGGTGCTGATTATCATCTATAAGGCTCTTTTCAGTGCAAAAAATTATTTGAGGGGTCCCAGATGCTCTCTAAGATTGCTTGTTTCCTTGCAGATGTTTCATTGCCCAAACTAGGTAACTAGGCTAGCATTGATGATATTCCTAGTTTGAGTAATGAAACATCTACAAGAAAACAAAAACAAGCTCAGAGGCACCAAGGACCCCTCATTTCAACCCTGAGCTACAAATATTCTCCTTTATTAATACAAGGTTATTTGCAAGACTCTTCTCTTCAGTTCTGCTTGTCTCATAAATCCGACAGTATGGCCTGCTCTGGCTCATTTCTATCAAACAATAATATTCAACAAGACTCGGAAAGCATGCCTTTTTCATTATGGAACCAATCTGTCTTAATATTTTAATGGCCCATGAATGGAACTGTCACAAGTCTTGCAGCCTTCTTCCCTTGGCCAGTGGGGCTGGCTGTGCGTGACCCCATCTTGGTGATAATTGTGTGCTTTTGAGTTACCCCAAATGTGTCATGCTGTTTTTGTTTGGAGAATATTAATAGATTGTTAGTTAGCCATCTGCAGTCTTACATCGACTTATATATGGTCAGCCATATAAATAGATGATTTATACATTTCATGAGGATTTAAACCATTTTCCATGAGATCGCCAACATGCTTTCTACATAACCATGATTTTTTTTTTCAGAAAAGACCTGCTCTGAAAACAACATATCAAATAGAATTTTTTAAACTTCAACACATATTGTGCAACTTCTTCATAGGGGCTTGCAGATGACAAGACTTTCCACCAACAAAGAAGACACAATTCTGAACTCAGCATGCAGATTTCTTTTTCTCAAGAAGCCTTGTTTCTGTATTTTATTTCTTTCTTTGGTCCTTGTGAAGAATTGTATGTTTTTGTAGTAACTAAACAGGAAAACTGACGTTTACATTTTGAATGAAGTAATCCGCCAGTCAGTGAGACTTCATAACATCTTTTCAAACAAGCTACTTTTAGTACCGTACAATCTATTTTAAAAAATAGCTGGCTATAGATATTGGAAGCATTCCAAAGGTGAAACTGCACATAGAAAATCTAATTTTAGCTACATATAATTAAATAATAAAGTTAGGGGAAAAATCATATTTCACTCATGGCTAACTTTCCTAATAAATACTATTCAAAATTTAACACTATCCCAAATAACAAAAAGCAAATTAAACAACAGAAAACATATATCAACTACCATATAATCCTGAAAGAGGTTTGTCTCAGCTCCCTACTGGTGAATTACTTTTAAAACCCCATTTGTAAAGCAAGCTGGAAAGAATGGGAACTTTTCAAGCTTTCTCCACAGAGAGAAATACAATATGCCATACAGAAAAACATACAAGAGATATACTGTCTCGATTCATTATCCTGAATGAAGTATTTATAGGCTAGAAAATAAATTAACAGCCCTGTTACTTTTTGTATAATGCATTTAAAAAAAAAACCAGAAATAAAGATCCCAATTGGCGAGTTCAGTATTATGTATTTTTTATAAACAGATATTCAATTGGTTATGTTTTTCTACTTAATTTCAGGGGCCCTGGAATTAGACTTACTAAGTAAAGGCAAAAAGGTGCTTTGATTGCACAGAGAGGCATGAATGTAGCACCTGCCTGGACTACCTTAAGGATACTGTCCATCTCCCTAGGATCACACACCTGTACTGCATTCTTTGCATTTTCAAAAGTATCTTCCTGCCTTTGACTCTAAAGTCACTGCACAGTCCGAGTATTTTCTATTTACCTGGACTTAATTTACATCCCATCTGTGATTAAATTTAAAGTAAATTCAATATGGACCTTTCCCCAAATTAGAAAATTCTGATTCCTAGCAGCTGAAACTATAAAAAACGGAAATGGCAGCACCTCTTTAATATAATGCCAGCAATTTTCTGAAATGATACAGAAACTGAAAAGGAATCTATAACATTTCCAACATTGGTATTTTTGTTATATGTCATCAACTATCACTGGCTGACCAATTTGCTGAGGCTAGAAGCTAAGACAAAGAACAATACAAAACCACTGAAAGAAAAAAATATGCACCCTATTCCCTGTGCTTCCCTTTTCATATTCATATCCTTGCCAAACACAGTGTCATTTACAGGTAGTCCTCGACTTACAACAGTTCATTTAGTGACTGTTCAAAGTAACAACAGCGCTGGAAAAAGTGACATGACTCTTTCACACTTTTGACCGTTACAGCATCCCCATGGTCACGTGATCAAAATTCAGGCGCTTGGCAACTAGCTCATATTTATGACCATCTTTCAGTTATGACCTTTGCAGCATCCCCCCTGATCATGTGATCAGATGCTCGGCAACTGGTTCATATTTATGACCACTTCTATGTCCCAACATGGCCCCTTTTGCGACCTTCTGACAAGCAAAGTCAATAAGGAAGCCAGATTCAGTCAACAACCGTGTTCCTCACTTAATAAGCGAGATGATTCATTTAACAACTGTGGCAAGAACGGTTGTAAAACGGGCAAAATTCAACTGTCTCCCTTAGCAACATACATTTTGGGCTCAATTGTAGTCTTAAGTCGAGGACTACCTGTATAGTGTCATATCTGCAGTCTATAATTCAGAGTATGTGAAAACTAGAGCAAAATGTACTACAAAAACAGAATATAAAGCAAGGGTAACTTGTCAACTCCCCACTTCCAAAACAAAAAGGATCAGCAGTATCTCAAAGTTAGGAAAAAGAGGAAATTTTGGAATCTGCTTATATTTAAAGGCAGCTTGGCATTAGAAAACTTTTTAATTTGTTTGGGGAATCTTATTTTATCCACTAGACTACAAACAAATGTAATTTGTTTCACTGTCCCGGGACTACTTTCAATGAATTCAATCCAGTTATTCTGGCTCAGTTATTCTTACTCAGTATTAGGAAGACTTTTCCCTTCCACCAAAATAACAAAGTTTTTAGTACCAGGCAGTTCAGCGGTTCGAATCCCTAGTGCCACGTAACGGAGTGAGCTCCCGTTACTTGTCCCAGCTTCTGCCAACCTAGCAGTTCGAAAGCATGTAAAAATGTAAGTAGAAAAATAGGGACTACCTTGGTGGGAAGGTAACAACGTTCCATGCTCCTTTGATGTTTAGCCATGCTGGCCATGTGACCACAGAATCGTCATCAGACAGTGCTGGCTCTTCCGCTTAGAAACAGAGATGAGCACTGCCCCCTAGAGTCAGGAATGACTAACACACATGTGCGAGGGGAACCTTTACCTTTTACCTTTATGTGTGATTGGGAGCCACCTAGAGTTCAATATAAGATGGGCGGTTATATACATGCTTTAAATAAACAAATAAACAAATAAACAAATAAACAAAAAATACAAGTGCCACCTCTATGTGATGAGTCAGTTATTAGGATTTATATAATTATATGGTTATCCTGTCTTTATTGCCTTTATTACTGTATAAGTAATTTAAGGTAGTGAGAATACATAACTCTCTATTTTTCCCACAACAACCCTGTGAGGTAGATTGGGCTGAGAGAGAGTGACTGGCCCCATTTATTCCTAAGGTCAGATGAGCTTCCAGGTTTCTAGGCCAACACCCTCAACACCAAACTGGCTATTGAAGTTAATTTTTTTTTAATTTGAGACACGTGTAATACAATAAACTAGAATGCCAGAAATACCTTAAGGTAAGTTTACCTCCATTCCCGAAAATGGAAGTAAAAGAATAATGCTTAAAAGCAGTGTTTTTCAATCTCAACAATATTAAGTGGACTTCAACTCCCAGAATTCCCCAGCCAGCATATTTAAGCTCACACACCTTAAAGGTTGCTGAGATTGTGAAACACTGCATAAAAAGATGAGGGGGTGGGGACAAACTCCATTAGTAAACAAGTCAAAGCACAAATGTGACAAAATAATAAGTGGTGGGAGTTTCCTGTACATGTACTTTACAAATCCACACATTGGATCCACACATAATAACAGCTGCTGAGAACATAGTCTAAATTGACAAAATAGAGTTTTGGGGGAAAGAAAAGACTAAATCCAGATACTTTGGCTGCCCCCTTTACATAGATGATTAGCAAATTTGGCAATTGCTAGAGCAATATGCCAGTTGAGTCTTGGCAATCTAGTATCGTGTGGAATCCTGTGGCTATCTTCTTCTGATGGATATATGAAATCTGTTCAAATTAAATCCTGAACCAAAAGGTCTTCTGATGAGGACACTCAGACATATGACAAACAGCTTTTAAAATTTTATTTTCCATAGAAATCATGTTAAAAGATTCACAGACTACTCATTTAATCGGCCACATTATTGTTCACCAGCGTTCAGCAAACTGCTTCCCCTTCCTTGCAGCTTCGATGGAGTGTTCTATTGTGCTCACAGCCAAGCAAACAATATTTCATGACAAGTAAGTGGAAAGGCAGGACAGATATGAGTTTAACATCTGTGCTTATGGTGTTTTGTC
This sequence comes from Psammodynastes pulverulentus, assembly GCA_025802295.1. Taxonomy (NCBI): domain Eukaryota; kingdom Metazoa; phylum Chordata; class Lepidosauria; order Squamata; family Psammodynastidae; genus Psammodynastes; species Psammodynastes pulverulentus. The sequence goes on from JAOYMU010000077.1 coordinate 79,356,514, forward strand.
CAACAGCACCGTAATTCTCACTTCATTCTCCTCTTGTGCTACAGACAACTGTGCAATATAGCTCTTAGAAGTATTTATAAACATGTTTTCTTCTCACTCTTTCATGCTTACATCACTGCAGAGGTACACCTATGTTCTGTGGTTGATTTGGACTTTCTTACTTGTGCTCCACCTCTGGCTAAATTTCTTACTTGTCTCTAAATACCTGTGCTACTGTCCAATTTGCATTGCTAATCTGCCTTCCCTAATACAATTCTCAGGACCAGTTTGAAAGCATGGGTGGGTGTGTCTTTAGGTTAAGAGGGGAACAGAGCTGAAAGGTGGGGAACCCGCTTTGTATGAAAACAAAATCAAACTTAATCCAGACCAAATTTCTAAATGGATCATGCAGCGGTGGTGGAAGAAGTCTTTCACTGCTGAGGCTTCTGGAGAGCAGATGTGAGTCAAGCAATAGCAATGGGTCAGATGGTCAAATAACCCGATCTGATCTAAGTCAGCTTCTTGTATGTTCTGTCCTTAGAACATTCTCTAGATCGTGAATTTTGCTAAGTCAGTGGCCATAACAAATACTATTCTTTAGAACAAGCAGGGGCAAAATGCAATGTTGCCAATGAATAGTTCAAGCTAGCCATTCCTGTTTTTTATTCTGCATGCCAATTACAGGAGACAACTTGTAATATCCCTATTCTTTCTGCCCTTGAATAAATGTCTGAGCTTGCATAATCCAGAGCAGTTTCCCCAAACTGAATCTCTGTCTTGAGCTATTTAAGATTTCTTACTCCAGCTTGGAGTTCCTTGTTATATTAATTAGTCTGACACGATCAATCATGTTTATCTTCAAATAAAAATAATTTTCATTTATCCTCAATATAATCCTTGCATAATCACATGTTGATAGAAAAGAAGGTTATAAAAAAAATTCATTCATAAGATGAATGGAAGAGGGGGGGGAAATGGGGGGAGGAAATCTGTGCAAATTAGCAATTCACTTTCACATTAACCTTGTAATATCAGACCTAATATGTACATTTGCAATTTTAGATTTTAATTTCTCAACCAAAACATGCTGCAGTATCCTCTTCTGCACACCTGACACTCATATACAGTCTCTACATACTGCAGATTCATATCCAGTATGCATTAATTGTCTGCTTCAAAGTCACATGTGCTCCCTGCCTTGGCTATGATGCAGGGGTGCGCATGGTGTCTTTTGTATAGATGAAGAAGGCCAATAGGTATTTCAAGAATATTTATCCTGCTGTTGAAAACTCAGACAGGCCGAATCAAATTGCTACTCCTGAAGAAAAAGAAAAACATGGTAATTGAAGAAAGAATCATACATAGAAATAGGTGAATGAAGAAAAACTAGCTGGGTTAAAAATATTCCCGAGAAAGTGAAGAGGTGAAATATTAAGATTATGTTTGGGAATGTTGGCTCAGGAATTCTGGGAGTTGAAATCCACAAGTCATAAAGGGGCCATCGTCGTCCACCTCTGGTATAAAGAAATAAAGATTTTCAGCTACTCCAGTGCTTCACTCAGCATATGAAATAAATCTGGATAGTTTTTAGCCCACACTTGAATTTATCCAATGAAATAGCTCACAAGTTCCAATGCCACACTGCACTACTGCTGAATAGCATTTACCACTGCAGTGGTTTTGCAAATGTTAAATCAAATTCTGCTTGCCTACTATGTCTCTGCAGTGGACATTGTTTCTGAAATAGCAGAGGACAAATTTGCTTCATCTTCTTCATGACCGTCTATCAAGTATTGCTATCATATTTAATTTTAACATTTTGTAGATTCAACATAGTTCTTCCAACAATTCTTTACACAGAAGGACTTCCAGGATTTTTACTACCTGAATCACCATCCTCTGGGTATGATCTAATTCCTTGATGACCTTCTAAAATGTGGTACCCAAATTTAAACCCAATACTAGATAAAGTTCAGCCACCGCTAAATAGCATGAAACTGTTCATTTCTCAAGTTGAATATTATATTTTGATTAATGTAACTTAGAATTAATTTTTTAACAACTGTATCATTCTGCTGGCTCATCTTAATCTTATGACCTACTGATACACCTAAATCCTTTCCATATGGCCAAGCCAATGTTTCATTCTATCCTTGCCCTTTTATTTCGGTTTATCTACAATTGTACTTTACATTTGTTTCAGCTGGTTGGATAAATGTGTCTCACTTGTAGGTTCTCCAATGATCAGAACTAAATCCAGGGTATGAGGTTCTTTTGTTCTGTCCTTTATTTTCTGAGAGGCAGAGAGATCAGGAAGTCAGGATTTTACTGAGATGTTCCAGATTTAGTAGACTTCCAGATGCCGAGGAAGTTCAAAATTCCCTATTAATACAATAGCTGTCTCTGTGAAAGTTTTGCAACTGTTTCAGAAAAATATAGTGTGCGCTTTCTGTTGGCTTTGCAGCCTGTTCTGTATTGCTACCTTGATAGAATTTTACTCTCCCTTTCTTCCTATCACCATCTAAAAGCTTTCATCATAGCTTCCAATCTCAGATTCATGGCTTTATCTGGAGACTTCAGAAGCCTTACGTACACAGCTTCTCTCCCCCTTCCTTTTCCCCTCATCTGTTCCTTTTGAGCAAGATATACCCTTTGACTGCAATAAAGTCATCAATCAATGCCAAACAGGTTGAACCACCTTCAAGACTAGCCTCCATAACTACAGGGATCATTGGCTCCCTTTCAGTAGTACTCTGCTACAGCATATTCTGAATATAGTGCCAGCCTCTTGCATTGTCATATATGTCAGATTTCAACAGTAGTTGGGGTCTTGGAGAGAAAAATCCAAATTTAAGGATTGAGTATTCTTAACGATTCCCTCCTTCTTCATAACTAATATTTATGTTGTACTTACCACAACATGCATGCTGCATGGGAATTCTGAAGATTATAGAGCAGCACATTTGAAGGACACGTGATTGGAAAAGATTGGCCTTCTCTAATTAAATCTGCTTAACTCTCCTGCACTTTCAGGGCCATGAAAGATTGAAAATCTGGGGGTTTACTATGATTGTGGCTAAGGTCTTCCTGGTATCTTCATTTTGCTTTACATCTACTCCTTATCTGGCTCTAATGCCTCTAGTGTTGCTGATCCTTGAGCTGATCTGGTACTGGTGGCAGCAGCAAATACTAATTTAAGTTACATGCAATATTTCATGGCAACATTGCAATGTGGACATTGTGAGTAATTTAAATGGTTATTTCTGCCATCAAGAGTATTTAAGCGTAGGAACTAGAAATCTAACAGTAACTTAAATATGCTAGGTAGCCACACCAATGCTATCCCTCTTGAAGAAAAGGTATGCTTGAAAATTTGCTTCTTAATTAACATTTTAGTTGATCCTTAAAAAAATAACATCCAGTTATTACCTTTGATACTCCATCCCTACAGAGCATAGCATCCTACAATTTTTATGATCCCACCAATTTTACAGTGCTAATTCAAGAAAAGGATGCTGCTGTTAAGGCAGTGCGGTGGCCTAGAGGTGGAGCTCTTGCCTCACAATCAGGAGGCTGTGAGTTCAATCCTAGGTAGAGGCTAATATTTAGAACAGACTCTCTCCTGCTTGAGCAAGGGGTTGGGCTAGATGACCTCCAAGGTCCCTTCCAACTCTGTTATTCTATGCTCCAGTGTTATTTTCATGTATGCATGTATATGCGTGCATATCCACATTCATACAGATATGATTTTTTTTCAACCTTCAATTTTGCAGCCAGAGCCAATGAAAGATGAAAGTTTCATTTTGTGCTGCCATTTCATACTATGGTAACAGCCTGGCATTCTTGTCACTTTTAATCACGTCACATTTGTTTTCTACCTGCAAGGATAATGTATTTTCCCAATGATCCTACGCAGTACATTCTGAAAAAGTTTTTTTTTGTAGCTGAAAAATAGCAAATTCTTCTGTCTTTTAGGTCTGCAGAGTTCGGGAGAGAATCCATGATCCACAAATAGTGCAGAAACTACATGTTAATGGATCAAAGAAGCTACATGTTAATGAATCAAAGCAGAATTGCTAATGAGCAGAAGTCTAGAAGAGGCAGAAGGTATTATATACCCATTGCCTGGACTTGGCAGTGGGGAGAATTGGTAATTTAAAAACTATTTTCTCTTTCTGACTGAAGTAGAGTGAATGAATCTAATTTCATCTGAGGAGAATGATATTTTTTTCTGCCAGTTCCCTGGCAGAAAAGCGAAGGGAAAGGAAACCTGTGCCTTCACCCCTATTCACATACGTTTTTGATGTTGCTAAATTATGGCTCCCATCAGCTCCAGCCAGCAGAGGTAGGGATGAAGATTCCTGGAAGTTCAACATCTGCAGTTTCCCACCCCCGCATTGGAGGCTAACATAAGCTCTGTTGGTGTTTCTGAACTTCCTGTCAACTCCAGTACTGCCTTTCCTCTTGAGAACAAAGGCCTTTGGTCTGTTGTAGGTTCATGCAGATTTTGCACGGGAATAAGGCTTTCTGCATAATCCAAAGCACCTTCCCTGAAAAAGTTTTTCAAGGTTCCGTTCAGATAAGATCTTGATCTTTATTGCACGCTCTCTTTAGGCAACCTGACTTTCAGACCTTCCTTTTCCTCTATAGCCAGTTCCACAATCCCTAGATAATGTTAGAATTTTGAGGTAGGATCCCAATGATAATTTTACCTGTTGTAAGGTGGGGGTGGTGCATCATGTGCCCCTGGAGATGCCATTGCTTGCTCATAAGAAGGAAGCCCAGGTGCAGATTCTGGCTTGGGCTCATCATCAAAGTTGGCAAGGGGAATCCCTGGATTCAAATTTTCCTGTGTTCTTCTAAAAGGAAATAGAGATGGAGGTAAAAACAAAACAACAACCCTAAAACAATTCATAGCCTTTTTGTCTGTAAGCCTCACTTAATCAAAACAAAAAATCAGCAAACTTTTCATCAGCTGTTTAGAAAGCATACAGGCTGTTTGGAAATTAAGGGAATTTCACGTAATATATATCCATGAAAGATTTATGCAGGATGGAGATACTGGAAACTGGAGTTCAATTTTTAACGACTGTGTAAAAACATCAACTTCAAAAAGACATACACTTTGCAAAATATGCACACAGCTAAAAATTATCAGATTTATAGTTTAATTCCTCCAGAGGTCAGCTGTGTTTGCAGAAGGCTGATATAAATCCCCATAATACTGTTGTTCTTTTCACTGATGCAACTGTTAATCCTGAATCAAATGCTTTTGACCTCATGTTTACTTGGTGACAAAGTGTTAGAATTATGTTATCCTTTCACTCCTTTTATTATGTAGGTGGGCACAAAACATCTCCCTGTGGATCTGGACACATACCTTGATCGATTTCTCTCTTTAGCATGATATTTGATACAATACATTGCCACAATTATAAACATGACAATCGACACCAGAGCTGCAATCAGGCCAGCCACCAGGCCTGCCACATCTATTCCAGGATTTCCTATGAAAACAGGTAGACAGGAAGGGTTACTGGGACTCTTGTTGCTTAAAACAGGAGGTCCTAATTCTAACTCCCATGCCATATTAGGTCGTGCCTCTTGGAACTGGGGAACCTTGGGATAAAAGTCTGGATCACAACATATTGGACTAAATCTGGAATAGGAGCTTTAGCTCCAATTGAAATTTGTCAGGACTGTCTGGATAGCTCAAGGGTATGTCCTCCATACTTTTTGAGATTCCAAAGCCCGCTTTAATCATGTTGCTAAATTTTAGGTGCATCAGTGTTGAGAATCAGCAATTTTGGTTTTCTTGGTCTGGGATAGAAAATACATGGAAACTGGAATGTGTGTCCTAAAATATCTTTAAACTGATTTTAAAAAGGAAAGGGAGTACCCTGGAGAAATGGAGAATCTTGGCTCGGCTATTGTGAATGTCTCACCCGCTTTCCTCCCTTCCTTTGAATGCAGTTTTCTCTCATAGAAAAAAAATGTGTACTCCCCAATCATCAAAATGTTACCCGCCCAAAGTTAATCAGAAGCAATAACTATAATCGTTGAGAAAAAGTTTATTATCTGTCACGTTAGTGCCCCATTTGCAATAATTACAGTCTGAATTGGTTGATCTGGTATAAATATGTGGCATGCAATGAGGTGGAGAACATACAACAACATACAGTTTTAGAATGAATTACTTGATTAAGCAGGAGAAAGTTGTATAAGCACATCTTTGTAGAAAGGAAAAGGTGTGATAGGGCTGTTTCCCCACTACAGTAGAATATAAAGAGTCCTTAGAGCAGCAATGCTGTTTCACGTCTTATGCCTCATTCAGAGGCATTTGAAGAATGGAGGGTAGAGGAACTGAACCATGGCATTTTCACTCTACTGAGGCTACTTCCCAACTTGCAATTTATAGTTTCACCCAGCCATTGTTGTAACAATAAAAAACCCCTCTTTTTTGTTGATATTTCTGAGCCTAGCAATGGTTGGGTGATGGTAGAAGACACTACAATAACGCCATCTTATATAATCTTACAGCCTTTCCTCACTAGCATCTAACCCTGTACAAATACCTGTGGCAACATTTTTGTGCTGCCATGTTCCCATGATGCTGGTTTCATCTTGTCCTTAGACCAGGGGTCTGTAACCTGCGGCTCTGGAGCCACATGTGGCTCTTTCGGCCCTCTGCTGCGGCTCCCTGTCGGCTGATCCTGCCACTGGCTGGCCCCTCCCCTCTCCTCCCTGTCACCCCTCATCTGGCCTGAGAAGGTAAGGGTGATGGCGGAGGATGGAGGCTCACTCCATATCCCAGAGCAGGAGGTGACTGGGTGGGAGTGCATGATGTTGAGTTGGCCACGGCCACCCAGTCACACCGGTTGTTAAATGATTGGCTCCCAGTGTTTTCTTTTCTGTGGGAAATGGATCCAAATGGCTCTTTGAGTGTATAAGGTTGCAGACCCCTACCTTAGACCATGAAGGCTAATGACTGAAGCATCACAGTTAAAGCAAAGTATTTCTGCTTAAGCCGCCACTATCCAATAGCAGCTTTTAATGGTATCTGAGAATCATCATCATCTTTTAACGATCCCATAATCCCTTGCAGGGTGGAGTCTGGGCAACTGGAGTCTGGGCACTCTGAGTCTGGGCAGAGTGTTCTAATGGCTGGATGCCCTTCCTGACGCCAATGTGGAGTTTCGTTCGGCAGATATATTCTCAGTGTTCCCAGAGAGAGAAATATCTGCCTCCATCCAGGATCAAACTCCAGCCTCCTGATTGTGAGCCAAGAGCTCTACCTCTAGGCCACCCCACCACTCTTAATGGTATCTGAGAATGACCTTGGAAAATAGGAGGAAAAGCTGCAGGCACCTTCACATAAAAGATTTTTCAGTCCACAGAAAAAGAGGCATGGAAAGAATTTCAGAAAGGACCCTCGGTAGTTCTCTGGAGAGTAATAGGGAGAAATACTTTGTTGTACAAGATTTTGTTAATGTAGCCTTACAATAAAGATAGAGTTAGTATCAATAGTTGCACTTCTGGTCTGGACTAGTCTAAGGGCTAACAGAGCTTTAGAACAGGCATCTGCAAACTTGGCATCTTTAAGACTTGTAGACTTCAACTCCCAGAATTCCTCAGCCAGCCATGCTTAAAGTCTTAGAATTGCCAAGGTTGGAGACCTCTGCTTTTGAATATGGCAAAAACTTTTAGACCTTGTAACTCATTTCTTCGAAAGGAAGGCAGGTGGCAGCAGTAACTTGAAGCAAAGGCAGCAAAAGCCGGATAAGGATCAATAACGGGGCAGCAAAATTCTTATTGCATTTTTTTCCTCAATAAAGGATGGGTGGACAGCATTACCCCAGAAAATTGGAAAGGCCTTTTGTCACCTAACTCAGGGGTCAACAACCTGCGGCTCTGGAGCCGCATGTGGCTTTTTCATCCTTCTGCTGCAGCTCCCTGTCTCTCAAAATATGCATCACAAATGCCAATGTGTGACCCCTGGTTAGGCCAACCATGGATAAATCCAAGAAAATAAAAGTTTCAGAAGAAAAAAGAATCTTTAATTTAACTATATGTGCTGATTTTGTGGCCGCTCAGGAAATAGTCAGGTATGGGAAGGATTTTGTGGCTCCCGGGGTTTTCTTTTCTGTGGGAAATGGGTCCAAATGGCTCTTAGTGTTTAAGGTTGCCGACCCCTGATCTAACTAACACTGAAGGGGAAGAATGTCCAGCCTTGTTACTATTATATACACAATAGTGGTTGGAAGATTTTAGAAGTCCCCACACGTTATTAGTTACCTATAAAGGTAACGCTTGATTCAAGATGGAGAATGCAGCATTGGAAAACACAAATACATGGAACTCCCCATTGCTGTTTTGTACCCTTTTTGTATCCTTACTTACTTGCTCCTCCTCTTCCATTGTGTGGATAGGTCTCCCAAAACTTTTTCTGGAAGGAATACCAAAATAGAGGAATAATGTTAATATGATAATGAAAGTCATTATTTATTTATTCTACCTCGTGTTGCCTGCCTAAACGACTTGCTTGATAGTATCAAAAGATTCTGAGTATCCAACAAAACAAAAGTCACTTTTATTGTCTTGTGTTGTAGAAAGTAATCAGTATTTTCTACAAATGTCTTTGGGTTCTTTGCTTCAAGTTTCTCATCCTATGTGTGAGATAGCAGAAATTAACCCAGCCTAGATTTTGATCTCCCCACTGCCAGCCCCAATTGTCTAGGACCTGACCTGAAGCAGGAACTCAAGTCATTTTGAGAGATGGCCAGAACTCTGAGTTCAGCATTCTGTCAAACCTTCACCTGCCACCTCACCCAGCTGGGAAATGTTGGCACTGCAGGAGGAAACAGATAATGCAGGAAAGGCGGACCTCTATGTAGCCTCACATCTCTCAGCCAAAGCCTGAGTTGGAGACCTGGGTCGGCCTGAACACCTGGAAGTCTAAATAACAGTTCATAAGTTGAAGGATGGGATTTGCATAGGATCTTTCTCTTTCTATGCTGGATAAATTCCCTACTGCCACTGCTGGTCAACTCTATTTCATTGAATAAGGCCCTCCAGGGAGAAAAGAAAGCCTGATTCCCACTGTTCAAAAAGCAACAACACCCAGGTCCAGAGGAAGAGGGCGTGTCCCAGTGGTGAAATTTTAGTACCTCCGGAGACCTCCCGAGAGGTACTAGGGCCCATGTGAATGAGTTCTCGGAGCCTGTATAAACCCATGCCCCACGC
>JAOYMU010000077.1:79440599-79452439 GCA_025802295.1 Psammodynastes pulverulentus
TTTCTTTCTTTCTTTCTTTCTTTCTTTCTTTCTTTCTTTCTTTCTTTCTTTCTTTCTTTCTTTCTTTCTTTCATCTGGTTAGCTAGTTATTGTTGCTTCAACTTACAATCATAATAAATGAAAAGCCCACTGAAATCTTAATATGGCAACCAAACTAAAATTACTGCAGTTCAACAATTGGGACTCTTTTCATCCAGATCCAAAGAGCTGTGAACAAGCCAATGTAATAAAATGTAGTTGTAAGGGGGTGGATTTCCAGGAGGGAGGGGTTCCATTCCAGAGGAGTCTGAGAGAAAGATAGTTCACAGAGTATATGATAGACACAGATAGTAGAGGGCTCAGTCTGGCAAGATTTTGTGTACAGGTGTGCAATAATAAAGAACCCAACTTGGAAGAATGACGACATGTCATTCTTGGTTTTGGGCCTGACATCAGGTCTTGTCTGCCTTTCTAACGGCCTGCAGGGTTGGGAACAACTGTATATTGGGAGGGATAATCACTCCAAAAAGCAGGGATTACTACCAAGAAGGCATACCTCAAAGGTCTCATAAGTTGCTTTCTCTCAGGAAGGAGACTTGTATTATGTACGTCTGACAGAAATCCTGTGAATAGGTGGCTGTACAAATAGCCTGGTCCTGTATCTTGAGCAGGCAGATTTTTTCCCCCTAGTAGTATTTATAATTGTTGATCTTTTTCTCCTCTCTGTTCAGTCTCCAAACACTGCTTTGGTTCTCTTTATATATTCACTTCCTGGCTGTCACACCCATCTTGTCTAGTTGTGCTTCTGCTTTACCCAACTATTCCTGGGCCATGAAATCACTGGCTGCTCTTGAAATTCCATCTTCTTTGCTGGCCCCGAGGGATGCAGTTGAGAGTCTTATGTGCCTTGCTCTACACACTATTCCCTCCCCCTCTATTTCTGACCCAGCTTTGACAAGCATTTGCTGAAGACAGGATAAAGTCAGGGCTAGGAAAGGGAGCACTTTAATGTTTCAATTAACAAAATCAGGATTCTGTCAGAAGCAAGAAATAATCTGAAGCGATGGAGCTGAGCTGCTGTTGTGGGGTTAAGAGAGAGAGGAGATGGGGCCAGTGCAAACCAAGGAAAGACAAGGATTGAGGTAGGGGATATGCCAGGGCCCCCTTTCCATGGGGCGCAGTACAGTGCTTCTGCCTTACAATGGGGAGTATATACTACAAGTGTCGGAAGACTTTACTTCCAATGCATAACTAGATTAGAGGGGGGAATATTGGGGTCTCTGAGGGACTTGACATTCATGGATCTGCAAGGGTTTGCTTTTGCTTTTAAAAAGTGGAACAGGGTCCATTGCTAAACCTCTTCAGTTATGTAGCCCTACAGGCATCACCCCTCTTGTCATGTCACCTTCTTCCCTCCCTATCATGTCTTGCTGGACAGCTAGATGAAGCCTGACATTCCCTGGCTCCCCCCAAGCCCCCTTCCACATGAGTCAATCTGCTTTGCATTTTTAATTGATGGCTGTGGCAGCAACAGAAATATGTACTTAGCCTCAGCCTCTCTGTCTCTGAAGTCATGTGGATACCCTTACCTCTTCACAAAGATGTACCCAGTTAAGACCACTGCCTCTCCTAGACTTTCTAATAACTCCTATTTCCCCATCTCTACACTGTTAACATGGCAATTTTTGCCAAAATATCTATAGTAGACACTTAGCTGAACAGCAGATTAACAGCGTTGGAAGGGACTTCAGAGGTTTTATAATCCAACCTTCCTCTCAAGCAGGAGAAGCTATACCATTTCAGACTAATGGTTGCCAATCAGTTTTAACAAAACAATTTTTGCCAACATGCCTATCATCAGACACGTAGTTGTGATCAAAGGACTTCTCCATCCTCTTTCTCTTAACTGGCCCTATCCTGCCATGCCCTGCACCAGAACAAACTGTTTGTTTGTTTGTTTTCATTTAACAGATTAACAGTTGGAAGGGACCTTGTAGGTCATCTAATCCAACCCCACCACTCAAGTAGGAGGCCCTACACCATTTCTGACAAATGGCAATCCAAGCTCTTCTTGAAAGTCTCAAGTGATGAAGCTCCCACATCTTCCGAGGGCAAGCTGTTCCATTGGTCGGTTGTTCTCACTGTCAGAAAGTTCCTCCTTATTTCCAGATTAAATCTCTTCTTGTTCAGTTTCCATCCATTATTCCTTGTCTGGCCTACAAATGCTTTAGAAACTAGCTTGACCCCTTTCTCTTTGTGGCAGCCCCTCAAATATTGGAACACTGCTATCATGTCTCCCCTGGTCCTTTTCTTTGCTAGACTAGTCATGCCCAATTCCTGTAACTGTTCTTCATATGTTTTAGTCTCCAGTCTCCTAATTATCCTGCTTGCTCTTCCCTGCACTCTTTCTGGAATCTCAACATCTTTTTCATAGTGGTGACCAAAACTGGATGCAATATTCTAAGTGTGATCTTACTAAAGCTTTATAGAGTGGTATTAGTAGCTCACTTGATCTTGTATCACTCTGTTAATGCAATTTAGGATTGTGTTGGCTTTTTGGGCTATTTAAGTCACAGGTAAATCTGTAACCACCAGTAGTAGATCTTAGATTGGTTTGCTCTAGATCAGGGGTGTCAAACTGGATTTCTTCAAGGGCTGGATCGGCATTGTATTTCTCCTCTGGCCGGGATGGCCTCCTGCAGCATCCTGCCAGCCAAAACAGGGTGCGGGGGTGGTACGCAGCCAGCCCCACATGACCCTTTTGGCTGCCAGATGCACTGCAGGCCGGTCCTTTGCTATTTCCAGGCCGACCCCACAGGCCAGATTTAAGCACCCTGCAGGCTGGATCCAGCCCGCAGGCCTTGAGTTTGACACCCCTGCCCTAGATCCAGGATTTCTGATTTCCAGCTCTTATAACCATTGCAGCAGCAACAGAGTACGGTAATATCCATTCCCCTTAGAATTAAACTGTTGTAATAATAAGCAAGCTTGGGACACCTGGGAATTTTAGTGGAAAATTGTGAGCTTTATTAAGACCTGGAACAGTGAGTCAATTCCTGCATTCAGATATTTAATTTTGTATGAACTCATTTTTTATCTTGGCTCCATTGGACGGGTTTCAGGTTGCTACAGAAAACACGAAGTTCTGGAAATCTGACTTGGAGTCACGGTCACCCTATGATACTTATATCCTCTCCCCCCACCCCCAACCAGACCAGATTGTCTGATTGCGATTCTTTAGTGGCCCTGTTAACCATATAGGCTTTCTTTCATACAAGCTGGTAGATTCTGTCCCAGTTTTCATGATCAGAATGTTGTATTAGAGAGGGGAAATCCAGATTTACACAGTCACAAAAGTCCTTGAGTCAGTCCTCAGCTAACCCTTTATAGAAATATTGTAAGTATAAGGATAACCCGTATGCTACCTAAAATTATTTGGAAGAAAAATAGTTTCTACATTAAAAAAAGGAGATAAGGGAAAAAAATAACAGTGTTTTGTTTTTGGTTTTTTTTGCAAACCAATGGCTGATTAGTCATAAATATCCATATTTGGAGAGAATAAAATCAGTTGCAATGGGAATTTCTGTTGCCTTAATATTTTAACTACAGTTTTTGCAGAGACATCTAATCAGCCATTTATTGTCTGCTTGAGCAGAGTTTGATTTGCCTTCCCTTGCTTTCTTTCAATACACTTGCCAGTCTATGGCTCCTAGTTCCAGAACTGCAAAAATTTAGAAGATCTCTAGATGGCAGCAGATATGCAAATAATTACAATATATCTTTGCTGCTATCTAGTGATCAGCTGATTTTTTTTTATTTTATTTTTTGCAATCCAGATCAAGGAACCATATACAGACCTTCCATACAAGACCAACGTCTCCCACGTGAACTTACAAGAACTAAAATGAGCTAAATGCGGGCAAATAATAAGATGTTCCTTTCACCCATTCAGCAACTTAATAAAAAGCTTCACAGAAAGCTCCAGAGGATAAATGCATCATTATTTTGATAACAGTAGATTAGGGGACTCTACTTGCTAGCTGTCCCCCTACTCCTTGTGTAAAAGCATCCCCCATCAGGCTAATTGCTTGTAATCTATTCACAACCTACTCTATTTCCCTCAGGCTGAGTTGCCCTATATCAAGTAGCTCCATTTTAATTGCTTCTGATCAAGGTCATCTCCTCATTGTTTACCCTACATCACTTAGGCACCACGATGCCCATTCTTCGCTTTATGGTGGCAGAGTGTGACTTGGAGAATGGAAGTCCCAAAGGAGATGCAATAAAAACTGGTTTCATTTATGACATTGGAAAGGAAGACTAGGCAAGCATACAGGCCAGCATTGGAAATCAATAATCTGAGTTGCTGTGGTGGGAATCCTGAACTTAGCTGTTCTGAGCAGAATTCAGGATGAAGACTCCTTGGCTTTTAAAGATAATCATGGAACCTTTGGGGCCTTTTTGATTAAAAGGAGAGAGACCTGATAAGGCTTAAGGACAAGAGCTAAGCGGCAAAAATGGGAAAGGCTGGAAGAAGATGGGAAGAGAAGATGGGAAGAGCTAGAAAAAGCTTACTGGTTTCTCTTTCTCTTCTGTCCCTGCAGCCATGTGTACAAGGTACATCTCATGCTTGTCTGTGGCATCTGTCCCATTTCCCCCCTCCCTTTCCTTACCATACCCTCTAGCCCTGACCAGCTCTGACAGGCTCCTTCTCTATGATTTCTGTAAGCAACCACACATGGCTGTATAACCAGGGACATCTCTCCCTGCTCTACCCCCTCCCACCCTTGATCCATTGGAGAGAATTAAGTTCAAATCTGACACGACAACTTAGCACAAATGTCACAGCAGTATTGCATTCCCCCCCAGCGCATCCCAGACTCCCCCCATCTCAGTTTCCAGAAATGATATTTATTCTTGAACAACGCCCGCCCCAAAGTCATTCATAGCACAGAGCAAGAGTGAGTGGGTATGAGCAGGAGGCACGTGAGGGGCAACAATTCTATTTTGGGGAGGACACTTTGGGTGAGCACCAGAAGACAGTGGGCAAAACTTGAGGGGATGATAAGACCTCCAAAAAGCTGCTGCAGAAAAGGATGTGTGTTTGAAAGGGATTTTTGAATGGAAAGGTAAGATGCTAAAGGGCGAAAGTGTTAATAGTATTGGCTTGTGAAGGTAGCATGGGAGCAGGGATGTAAGCTGGGCATCCCTGAGTGAATGTGCAAGAGAAACCAGGCACTCCTCAGGGCACAACACAGTGGGCATTGCCTAGAGAAAGGGAGGTTGGAAATCAGCTATCCAAAGAAGGTTGGCAAAAACACAGAGATTCACAAACTGGGGAAAGGAAAAAAGGAACTCCAAGGTAGGGCACGTCAAGAAGTGCCACCAAGGAAGCAAAATTAAAAATGGGCAGCAAGCAAGCTAAACAAAGGATTGAAAAAGTTATGCGGCACAGGACTACGAGTAAACTGGTAGGTACTCAGCTTGGGACCTAGAAACATAAGTGGAGTGATGGATGTGGAACAATACTGGGATTGGAAATCCATTGTTCTAGAACTGTATTTTATGCACAAAATTTTTTGAATGAAATATAGTGTGTGTGTGTGTGTGTGTGTGTGTGTGTGTGTTTTCTCATTTTTCTGATTGACCTGTCTCCCCCCCTCCCCATGTTAGGTTTTGGTTAATATATTAGGACACAATCTTGACATATTTGAACAAGTATCCTCACTTGCATTTGACATTGGATTCTTTGAGAATATTATTTTTCTATTTCTCCTCCCTTCCCTGCATAACTTAATATTTTCAATCATTGCAGATGGATCAAACCTACTTTATACATAACTAATTTACCCAATTACTGCCTCAGCATCACTTTTAGTCAAGTACTGCCCTACTCAGTTGCGAATTTCAGTATCGGAGGATTCCAGGTAATTATGAT
Organism: Psammodynastes pulverulentus; assembly: GCA_025802295.1. NCBI lineage: Eukaryota > Metazoa > Chordata > Lepidosauria > Squamata > Psammodynastidae > Psammodynastes > Psammodynastes pulverulentus. The sequence goes on from JAOYMU010000077.1 coordinate 79,446,517, forward strand.
TATAATAATTCTGCTAATATGTATGATATATAAAACAATGCAAGGAGAAGCAATACAGCAAAGACATAGAATGAAGTGAGGTTTTTTTAATTCTTAAGAGACAAACGCATCCTCAGATTTTGTGAAATTTGAGTATGTCTCAGTTGTATATATGCCTGCATAAAGACTACTGGATTATGGAATGAGATGTGGCTTCAGTTAAAATAATTGATTGTGGAGAACATAAGTCATTGCAGCCAGTGAAAAGAAAGATCCATTTATGGGAAATTTGTTTAGGGGAAATATTGCCATCCATATGTTCTTTAGAGCAAGTACATGTGTGTGCAATTTAGAAGTTATATATCCTCAAATACCACAGTTTGTTAAAAATACTTGCTATAGTATGATTTCTGAATGTTTGTTTCTCCTCCTTTGCTGCTTTTCTTTTTAACTCATAAGTTGTGATTTCCCTGCCAAATTTACCTCTCACAAATGCGAAAGGTACTTCACTCTGGAGTTCCTGGGCAGAAACAGGGAAGGCAGCCATTTTGGGTTGAGGTGTTTAGTGACTTAAGAGTGATGTGGCATCTTCCCTTCCTGGTATTCACTCTTGTGGTTGACTTAGTTTATGTGTATGTGGGATGGCTGAATTCAAAATGAATTGTGGGGCTATCAGGTTGAAGAAAGCATGAAAACATGGAATTTTATGGCATTCTTATAAAGTGTGACTGCTGAAATTTGTGGAGGAGGGAAGATTCCTAGTGGTGGCAGACTGAAAGAATAACCTTCAAAAGATTTGTTTTAAACATCGTTTTAAACATGATTGGAACATTTGGTCTTTTCAGTATGATTTTATCTATTTTCCCTAATCTGATGTTCTCTAAAAGTGTTGGGCTGCAAAATGCATAATTTCCTGCCTACATAGGTGGCTTATATTTTAAGACCTATTAGGTGGCTTATAGAAAAAGAGGCATGATACACATTCAGAAACGTGGTATAGTTCATACAGTGCATTGACAATTTTCAGGATAATGTTGGTTGTGTTTGTAAATAATGATATTCTACATTTATCATAAAGAAAGAAATGCAATGGTGGTACATGTACATTGTGCTCATAAATAATGGCATTGTGTACATTTATGAGAGAGAGAGAATTGTTCCACATGTGTTTATATAACACCTGGTATTGTTTGTGATGGGTGCTATGCAAGTAAACATAAATACTTTAATGCCTATTACTGTATATTGTATAATATAATATATAATATAAGAGACAATATTTCTGAATGTATGTGAGTAATCATTCCGGTAAGGTACTGCTGTGATTTTTTAAATCTATCTATCATTCTAATGAGTTCATTCAGGCATACATTTGATCCACACTCTCTTTGAAAGTGCTTCAGCATCAGAATATACTCAGACTTTTTTATGCCTCAATGAGAGTTTGGCTTGCGTGCAAGAACCTCAAATAAGTAAAAATGATTCGTTTTATGTCCTTTTTGTGCCTTGAAAAGAGGCCAAAGAAAGGTCAGGATGCTTTCTATGCACATCATATGTGGCCACTAATATATATAGATCCTACTTTTAAGTATATGGACAATGGACAGAGGAGACAGGAAAAGGGTAATTCCAAAATTGGCCTGAAAGTCTGTGATAGAAATCTATTTTTAAATTTAAACAGGTTGGCCTATTTGGGTAGGAAACTGGCTGGGAAGCCCATCTCTGCTTGAAATGCTTGGGACTGGGACTGGCATGGATCCAAGGCTGAATAGGCACTGCTCTTGGGTGCCAAAGTTTAGGGGACATCAATTGTTTCCCTCCTTTCAAACCATCCTAAAAATGCACATCTTTGCTTCAAACAATGTGGCCTGGGGTATCACAAATCTTGGAGACATAGCAAGTTAAACAAATATGGCAACAATACATATTTCTGTAGGGCTACTTATTTTTCCTTTCCCTCCTGTCCATCCCATGTGTAAAACAGCAGAACTGCAAAACTTATGAATACTATATATTGTACTATAAGACTATTGAGTATTCATATTTTCTCTCTGCTGTTTCTTCAGTTAACATTTCCCAACCTGTGTCCCTCAGATACATTGCTTTATTCCCAGCTAAAATTAATTGTTTATGCTAGTTTTAAAGTTACAGCAATTTATTTGTTTGTTTATTTATATTTATTATTTTTTTACAAATAACACAAGCAGCCAACATACATGATACTCCTTCCTCCTCCTAGTTCCCCCACAACAATCCTGTCAGATGGGTTGGGCTAAGAGAGAGTGGTTGGCCCAAAATCACCCAGCCAGTTTTCATGCCTAAAGTGGGACTAGAACTCACAGACTTGCTGGTTTCTAGCCTGGTGCTTTAATTCAATCCCAGTAGAGTGTTCTGATTTGGAAAGATTAATTGATTAGACTTTGTAATCTGTGTTTATGGGTGAAGCAGTGAGTCATGTCCTTTCTTGTGCAAATGTGATAAATATCTTCATGGAATATTCTCATCCTCCCATTATTGGAGGCAGCAGCAAATTTTGTTGAAGAAATTAAGAAATCTTGTTAAGGCACAGCCAGACAGCAAGTTTAATATGCTTCTGTAAAGTCCTTGAGACAGAACTAAAACAATGCTGGCACAATTTGCTCTGTCTCAACAATACATTTCTATTCTCATTTAAGACCGGTGAGGGTGCTCTCTTTACAGTTTCAATGCAAGGGAGAACATTTCCAAGAATGCTGTGAGGAATATCTTAGGATAAAGTTGCTCAGATCCACTTGGAATTAACTCTAATTGGGAAAGTCCAGTTGAGTTGATTTTGTCTTGTCTTGTCTTGTCTTGTCTTTAGCTAGGAAATTTTGTTCTTTTAAAACCTTTAGTCACCTGTCTTTTAGGTTCATGTCCCTCCTGGCTAGTTACTTCCTAGGAAGTGACATATAGATAGTCCACAACTTACAACTATTCATCTAGTGACCATTCGAATTTACAACGGTACTGAAAAAAGTTACTTATGACCATTTTTCACACAACTGTTGCAGCATCCCCATGGTCATGCGATCAAAAATAGGAAGTTTGGCAACTGGCATGCATTTATGATGGTTGCAGTGTCCTGGGGTCATGTGATCCTCTTTTGCAACCTGCTGACAAGCAAAGTCAATGGGGAAGCCAGATTTACTTAACAACCATATGGCTAACTTAACAATTGCAGTAATTCACTTAATAACTGTGGCAAGAAATGTCATGAAATGAGGCAAAATTCACTTAATAACTAACTTGCTTAGCGACAGAAATTTTGGACTCAATTGTAAGTTCATATTGGTGGAGAATTTATCTTTCAGAATAGAGTTGGTTTTGCTTCCATTGAAAGAGGCAGTGGGGAATTCCCTCCTGAAGACTTCACTGTCACCACTAACAATCCTGAACAATTTTTGCCCAGTCTCCAACCTTCCTAGTTAATAAAGATTTTTGAGAAGGTGGTGATGTTGCAATTTCTGTGGAGGAAATGAAGAAGCTGGATCTTTTTAATTGGGTTTCAGCCTGCGACATATGGAGGCAGACAGATTACACTAGTTGATGACCTCTGATGAAATGGGGAAGGGATGATACAGCCATTCTGGTTCTCTTTGACCTCCTTTGATACCAGCAGCCATGATATCATCTTGATTGAGTGTGGGGATTGGAAATGAGAGACGTAGTGTGTCAGTGATTCTCCTCATTTTTTCTGTAGCCAGTCCCCATTGATGTTGGCAGGAGACAAGTTGATTTGTAAGCTGCTGCACGGATTGACATTCTCACCCCTCCTGTTTAACAACTACATGAAGTAAGTGGGTGAGGTTGTTTGCAGACCCATGTATCATCAGTAGAGGTCAAGTGATGCTGCCAGTGCTTTGTCCACTGGCTGAGTAAGAGCAACAAGCTTAAGTTCAGCCCTGACAAAAGTGAAGAGCTGTGTCTTCATAGTCTTTCTAGGGCCATGAATTTTCTGTCTTTAGTTTTGAAAGGGGCAGCTCTTTTCCTCATACACAATCTGAGAGTTCTCCAGTTTCTGTTCAGACACTGCATTGGCAGCATTAACCAGTAGAGCCTTTGCTCAGACTCATCTATGGTACTGCACTAACCACACTGGTCTCTTGACTGCAAGTCTTTCCTCAGTAATCTTGTTTGTGGACCAATGCAATTAGTTCAACAAATACAGATAGTCCTTATAACCAGAATTGGGGCCAGAATTTCCATTGCTAAGCAAGGTGGTTGTTAAGTGAGTTCAGCTGGATTATATAATCTTTTTGCCGTGGATGTTGAGGGAATCATTGCAGATGTTAATCATGCAGCTTTATATGAATCTGACTTTTACCATTGACTTTGTTTGTAAGAAACCAGTTCAGGAAGATTGCAAGTGGAAATCTTTGGGATGCTGCAACCATTGTAAATAGGTGCCAGTTGCAAGCAACCAAATAATTTTGATCATATAATCATGGGAATATTGTGACAGTTGTAAGTGCAAGGACCAGTCATACATCGGGTTTTTTCAGTACTATCATAACTTTGAACAATTGCTAAATGAATAGTTGTAAGTCGAGGACTACCTATTGCTCTTAAAGACCTCCAGCTGGTCCAGAATGTGAGGAATTCTAGGCATGTCCACCCATTTAATATCTCTGCTACACAAACTAATGGATGCACTTATGAATGCAATTCAACTGCTAGCCATCATCAGTGAAGATCTGTTTGTTTATTAAATTTATAAAGCTACCCATCTCACGATAAATGATTTCATGTCACAGGGATGACAAAAGCGATGTAATGAAAATGTGTCCTTGAACGATGAGTAGCCAAGCATCTTCAAATTACAACTAAAGGGATTTGTGGATGGGCTCTTAGTCCAGCATTTGCTTAAAAAGCAAGACAGGATATCCAAAGGCTATCTCCTGATTTACACTCAGGTTCTGTGGTCCAGTATCATTAATGCCTCTGAATCCTGGGGGGATACAATCTTCACAACTAATTGCTTCATTCATTAGACATTAATTTGCTAATCTGCTTTTCAAGCCACAGAAAAACTTTTTTTCTGGGGTCTTCAAATCTATATGCTGAGGTTTTCGTAGTTCAAGGAAGGAAGGAAGTATCTGGCAGCTGGTAGTATAGATAGATAGTCAATAACTGAGGCATTTTGATATTTTGATATCCAGTGAAATGGTTTAAATTAACATCAGCTGAATAGATTTGGCAAAAAATAAATGGTTTTGAAAGATTGATGGTGTTCAGTTTCAAACTAGGTTGCTGGATATATATTCTGAAATATTGTGAAATAACAGTGGTTAGATGCTGCCTACATGGACAGAAAGTGAAACGATTAATGTAAGAATTTGATTATCTGGGGAGGGAGAATAAAATCCAGAGACTGGGAGTCTCACTTCTGTATCTTAGACTTCTTGTATAGTCCCCCAAAGCAGAATATCATTTGGTAGGTTTACAAAGTGGTTATTCAAAATATACAAGCAGTTATGGCTTGTAAACAGAGCAATTTTAACGAAGCAGTCAGTTAGTGGTTCATTTGGCAAACCACGATTAAGTAAGACACGGCTTCAAATGATGTTTGAATATATGCATCTTATTCTTTGGGATGATGTTTTGGAAGGCTGCTGTTAAATACAAAGCTAAGCATAACAAACCTGGACTTCAAAATCTGGTTGATCATTAGGTGGCAAAAAAGCAATTCAGAAAATGCTAACTTCTTCAATTTTTTTGTACTCCATATTATATATAGTATAGGGACATGGTAGCTCAGTGGCTAAGACACTGAGCTTGTCAATCAAAAGGTTGGCAGTTCAGCGGTTCGAATCCCTAGTGCCACGTAATGGGGTGAGCTCCCATTACTTGTCCCAGCTTCTGCCAACCTAGCAGTTCGAAAGTACATAAAAAATGCAAGTAGAAAAATAGGGACCCCCTTTGG
>JAOYMU010000077.1:79484999-79496199 GCA_025802295.1 Psammodynastes pulverulentus
GAATTTGGAAATTCTTTTTTAGGCTAGTTGTTCTTTTCCTGTAGCTAATTAAGAAATTAGATTGAAAAGTGGGGTATAATTCCAGATAGATTTAATTAATAAATGAATGAATCATCTGGAGAAGAAAAAGTAAAACAATTACCCCACCCCATTTAAAAACGTATAGAAATTAGACAACTAAATACCGTAGGATGAAAGTTTTGTTAATCTGGCAAAAAAATCAGGAAGCTAGTAGCAACATTTCCAAAAAGCATATTTTCTTTAAAAGCTTGCCTTTTAATAGAACTTGTTAAATGGAGAATATGTTATTAGATTGCTGACAGATAGCTAAGGGTCATCCTTAGCTGCCAATGAACTAATGTTGGGCTTATTTGTTACAGCCTCTGAGCCCGTAAGATTCAGTCATGCCGTTCAGTCAGCTTGTCCTGTATGTACAGGTGGCTTTCAGAATAAAATAACAAAAGATGCCATTTGTTACTTAAAGAAAGGGTGTTTTCTAAAAAGCAATAATGAAGTACTGGCCAATTGTATCTATTTGACTAGCAAGAGTCCACCACTGCGTCTTCTCATCATTTTCCCCCTCGATGTATAAGATGCAGCCTCTCAATTTGCTTTTTTTTAATCAGGCAGGATTGAATTACAACTCCCATTATCCCCAGTCAGCACAGTCATGCCAGATCAGATGATGAGGGATACAATTCCTAATATGGTTTTATAGTATAAAGGCAGGGAATTATAAGATTCAGAGTGCAGAACTTTGGGAGGATCTTTTTGGGGGGAGGGCTCCACAGACAATGAAAACATTAAAATATAATGGCTAAAATAGAAGACCAGATGTTATTGGGCTAGAAACATTCGTTTCGTTGAATTAAATATTTTTCTTATTCCTAGACATTGCAGAAGTAAACCGTGTCATCAAAGTCAAAATTTCCAGGTTCCTTGCATGAACGAGGCACGCTGCATTTGCTCACAGCTAGCTTCCTCTCCTATGAATGATTACTCATTTGGAAACCTTTAGCTGGACAGAGTGAATTTCTGTGTTGCAATTTAAAAAAGCAATTATACCAGTGTAAGCATAGAATATTATTGAAGTCTCTTAGGCAGGGTTTCTTGACTTCAGTGACTTTAAGAGGTAAGGAGTTCAACTTCTGGAATTCCCTAACTAGCATGGCTAGCTGGGAAAATCCAGCAATAAAAGTCTTAAAACTGCTCAGGTAGAGAAAGACTGCTGTAAGGGATTTGTAATACAAGTAGTCCTTGACTTACAACCATTTGTTTAGTGACCATTCGAAGTTACAATGGCACTGAAAAAATGACGGATGACCAGCACTATATGTTAAGATCTTGATAGGAAAAAAATCTGAAATTGTTTTTTGTCACTGAAAATCCCCCACAGCCCACTAAGCAGTTATAACTACAACACTTAACAAGCTGGCCTTGGATAGGACAGAATAAGTGGGGGGGGGGGAAAGGTTACTATAACGTTGCTAAGAGTGACTTATTGTCTCACTTTTGAGCTGGGAACAAAATGAGGACAATGTCATGGGAAATGGCAGGACATGTTTTATCCTGTGGTGAGATGCAAATAGAAAGTGACCATACAGTGCAAGTCATCCAAGCAGGAAAGGCAGCCCTAAAGTTTCTGCAAAAGATAGATGTCTGCACTTGTTCATATCCCACGGTTATCATCATTAACACCTTTTCTAATTGAACCCATTATCAGACTGCTCTTTTCGATAAGTTCCTCTAAACATTCAAGTGAAACATTCTCTTGGACATTAAGGCTATTGGATCTACTGCCTTATGAGAGAATAAAAACTTCTCTCTTCTTTTTGAAAGCTCTTCAGGTACTTGAAGAATGCTGTGATTGCCCTCAATTCTTTCAATATTTTCTAACTACAAATATTTTCCAAAAGCCTGCTCTCCCTTCCCAAATAGTTTGCCATGCAGTAGCTATACCTCATTTATATCTATGTGTTTTTGTAGAGAAAAGGACTAATCTGAAATTACAGTGATGGGGAAGGGGATACATAAAATGATGTTTGTGTTTACACATATGATACCTTCTCATGAAATATATGTACACATATAAAATGACTTGCGTTCTTCTAGGACTATAGAGGATCAAACTTGCCAACTACTGTCAAGCAATTTATTCTGCCTTATGACAACCCTGATTATTATAGTACATTCCTAGCTCTTCTCGGTTTTTGTTTTTGTTTCAGGGATTAATGTGCATATACTGTTTCCTAGTGAGTCCAACAGGTCTTTAAAAATTATTCTATCAGCACTGGGGAACTGGGGACCAGAGTTGCAGCTCGCAATCAGATCTAGAGATTTTGAGCACAGTTTTAATTATGGAATTCCCCTGGATTAGGCCAGTGGACCTCTGTAGAGAAACCTCTTGTTTTAGGCAGTTTTAGGCAAAAGCTTCTGTCTCTGCTGCTGACTTCTGCAGATGATATTCCAAAAGATGCTGGAGGTATCACGGATAATTGTCTTTGATAGCTTCATGGCCCCCAGATCGGTCCAGTTTCATTATTGTATATTGTTTGAAGAATATATAGCTTGGTTCTCCGTCTTGAATCTACTTCCAACCAATTTTATTTAATAATTCTGAGCAGGGGCATTTTTATCAAGTGGGCCAGTGTCATGAATAACGTGGAAAGGGTCTTTGTCTTATTTCCCCTCATTTTTTTCCCCTTCTCCCAAACTATAAAGAGGTACAGCTCAAGGCTGCAAAGTACCTGAAATCTCCCATATCTTTGGCTGAGATCTTCTTGGCTACTTTAAAAATTGTTGCCAAATTGTAATTTGTAAGGTGAGAGGAGGGGAGAACCAAAACAGTTTTTAGGCAATTTGGGCTAGGGAACTACTGTATATCCACATGTTCCATCTGCATGGAATCACTCATTTAGAACGATCTGTTTTGAACTATTCTGCTTGCAAACATTTTCATGCATTAAGCCATGCATGGTGAATGGGAGCTGCTAAATCCCACGTCACATGAAAATGCTGCAGGCTGAACCTTCAGAAAGCCTTTCATAAACAGTGTTCAACCTAAACTGGGATTATTTTTTTTTTTTAAATTTGTGCTATCAGCCATGTATATGATCCTGGGGACTGGGGGGAACAGCTTCTTTAAAAAGCTGTAGACAGATGCTACATTTCTGCCTTCACATGATGAGAAGCATTTTTTAAAACTGTAAATCCAGCAAAATATTTAATTGATCAGTTGAATAAATCAGATCAAAAGTTGTGCCTAAGTTTTTCAATTTTTAAAAATTATACAAATACTTACAGAATGTACAGATGGCAAACAATATCAAAGGAAAGGAACCCTTTGTGGTAGTGAATTTATGGATATGTTTTTATTAGCAGAATAATACATATCTTCTCAAAAACAAGTCCTACTGAGTTGACAAGATTTTGTCCCGGGTAACGCATAGGATTGCAGTGGAAAGATTCTACTATTTGTAAATTGATTGATCTTCTTTCCTTGTATGAAGAGTTGCTAATCAGGTGCCAGGATATGTGGTACTAAAATATGGGCTGTTAATCATATAAACAATTACATACATTATACTGACAACTATTGTGGAATATAAAGATTAGACTTTCCTGGACTTTACCAGAGAGTGGCTTTCTTGGAAATTCTCCTGTGTTCAGGAACATTACTTTATAAGATCCTGCTTTGATTTCTTTTTTAAAGGATGTTTGCTTTTCAGCATCCTAATCCCATTTGGCATAATCCCAGTAGAGCAGGAATATTTTTTCTCATATGACAAAGCAACAGCTCTGAGGAAAAGATATTGTTATGAGACGGGTTTTCTTGGGGCCAGAGCGTGGATTGACGCACAAGGATATTTGACCTTTAGCAGTCTATAAGGATTTTATCAACCAAATAGCCATCTTCTTTCAGAATCCTCTCTTAAAATCTATTGTATAAAAGGAATCCATTTTTGTTAATAATGTACTAGTTTAATATACTATGTTAAATTATGGGAAACTCCAGATATTTTCTGAACTCCAATTTCTAGAATCCTTCATCATTTTGCCTATGGTTATTGAGGAATGATACTTCAGTAAAATCTAAGTCTCTGGACCCTTGAAAGCCCATTCATAGATTCTGTTTTTATTCTGAAATTTAAGAAACTCCAGTGACCAATTATTTTCCTGTTCATTTATATATTCTTTTGTTTAAATATAATATAGATTTATGAAAACAGAAAGTATTGTTTAAAAACAACTAAAATGAACTAAAAGAAAAAGAGGCCTATAACACTAAAGGAAAATTAATGATGGAAAAATTAAAAAAAAACAGAAAAAGAGAAATCTGATGATAACACAAAATAATGAACATTTTAAGATTTCTAATTTTCTTCAGTGTCAAAATATAAATAATTACAATTCAATTTTTAAATGTCTTCTTAAATCCAGACATTGTAGCTTTATATTATCCATTTTTTTGAAACAGCCATTTCAAAAGTCCAAAGTCAACAAATTTCATTAAGGCAATTGTGAGAATCTAGTACATCCATCTTTTAGGAGTATGTGATCACTACCTTTGCAACAGTCCAGGCACAATAAGCTGAATGTTCCAATATTTTGGAATATGATTTAACAACTGATTAACCTCTATAGGCCTTATTTTCTGTCCAAGAACCTGAGTAGGAATAATATTTAACCAATTAGGAAACACTGATGGAGAATTGTAGGAGATACAAATTAAAGCTATTTCCTTTGAGTAGCCTAATAATCTTCCCTTAAAATATATTTTATTGTATCAAGCAAGTGCCCCTTTAACTGTTTCTTGAGCACATGAATGTACAGTCTTCATCTACTCTTGGAGCATCATGAAGATGGTTTCCTGCTCTGCTTCAAAGCTTGTCTTTTTCAGCTTCAGACTTTAATTTGAGGCCAACCATTTCTATATGAGGTTTAGGGTAGGGACTTGTTCTGATGATACTGCCCATCTGGGACTCCTTGCAGGCGGCTCTTCCCCTCCTCCCATTCCCGATTTTCTGTTGAAATTGATGGCTGGAGCAATAGAGTCAAAGTCTTTCCACAGCAATAAAAGGCTATCTATGTCTGCCCCATTTCTTTTGCCAACCAATGGAGAAGAGGAGAAGAGGAGACAGAGTAGAAGCAAACCATTTTAGTGTTGATTCATCGAGCCTCCTCCCATATGCTTTCACTTGCTTCCCTTCCTGCATGAATAGAGAAGAGGGAGAAAGGGCAACCACCTGCACTAAGGCCAGAGTAGCTTTACTATAAAAGTAAGGCTGCAAACCCATGGACTACAGATCTCAGATTCTCTGTGACTGAGGCCTTGCTGTGGCAAACTGCAGGGGACATAAATACATAAGTAACTGTCAAATCCAGACATCATCCCACAAATGCAGCCCCAGGCTACTTTAATGTTTTTCCTGTGCTTGCTAGTTGATGATGTTTGTCTTTCCTTAATTATTAGGATGAGAATCTGTGACCTTCCCAGTGCAGCTGAGCTACAGACGACCACAATCCCAGGCAGCAAAGCCTAAGTGAAAGATGTTGACAGATGGAATCCAACCATTTCTGGAAAAACAAGGTTCCAACTTTTGAACCCTATCTATCCATCTACGCAGGTGGGTTGTGCTTGCAGAAAAATTGAGTAATTCAATTTGGGGGGGGGGGAACAGCAAGACTGTTTTGATACTGAATGGCATAATGGCTTAAAGTGGGATGGGAGGTAGGGAGGGCTGCAGGGAAATTGTTATTGTGTTTATTGCTTCTGCTTAAAGATGAGCGCTATTTAAAGAAGAATATTGCTTGCCAATGTTCATCTCATTTGACTTTCTTCATCTTCGCTCTATTACAAATCCCTTAGAGACTTCAGCACCTCCATTTAGGCTGGCATAATTATCTTGTTCAAATTGCAGCACAGAAATTCATCCTATCTAGCTAAAATTTTGCAAATAAATAATCTCTTCTAGGAGAGGAAGGTAACTTGTGAACCAAAGTGGTGCACATCATTCAAGCAAATAAATTGATGTGGTTACCGACTTCTGCAATACCTAGGAACAACACATTTATTTGTATTAGCATACTGTTAAAGGCAGAAATGAATGGAGACTTACTCAAAGAAATCTGGGGTACAAATCTGTGCTCAAACATATTTTCTCTCTTTTTTTTTCTTTTTTTTGGTAAAAATCACCTGTGAAGTAGGACAACTATCTGAATCAGGTCCATGGGGTCCAGGAACACCCCCCCCCACACACACACACACTTACCCTTCAGATAGCTATAATATAAAAGAAAAAGAGCTCATACCAACCAAGCTGCTTTTTTTCACATGAATTACAGGATTACAGAATAATAGAGTTTGAAGGGATCTTAGAGGACTTCTAGTCCACCTCCCTGCTCAAACTGGAAGCTATATGCCATTCTGGATAGATGGCTGTCCAATATCTTCTTTAAAACCCCCAGTGATGGACAGACACAACTTCTGAAGGCAAGCTGTTTCCCTGATTAATTATCCTCACGCACAGGAAATTCCTCCTTAATTCAGGAGATTTGCTCCATCAGCATCCTGAACTGAAGAAGTGAAATAAGCACTTAAAAAACAACATTAGTATACTTTTGTTTAACTTCCACAATAAGGGGGGCATGCATAAGCACACAACCATGCCAACGTCCCTGTCCTATTGTCCTGATTTATTTGTACCTATTACTTGTATTCTTACTTACAGTATGTTATATTTATTTGTATGTTAGGTTTATTCTTATGTTTATTACTTTGCAAGCAATTGACGAATCAAATAAATAAATAAACAAACAATATGTAATGACACTTTAATGCTGCAATATGGAAGAGCCCTTACAGAAGTATTCTGCAAAGGAATTGATGTCCTTCCAATGTGCCATGTTATAATGTTCTAAGAAAGTTTAAAGCAGATACAATATCTGCAGTTCAGTTGGAGAGTCCAATTGGGTTTGGACTGACTAACGAGTGGATATTTAGAGGATTGTACTAAAGGTCTATTTCAATGCAACTAGACTGGGCAAATATGCAAGAACATCGATATTCTCAGTGCTATCTTGTCAATATTTATTTAGTGGTTATTTATTAGCATTAGGCCAGGGTTTCCCAACCTTGGCACTTTTAAGACACATAGACTCCAACTCCCAGAATTCCTCAGATAGCAAAGCTAACATGGCTGGCTGGAGAATTCTGAGAATTGAAATGCATGTATCTTAAAATTGCCAGGGCTGGGAAACCCTGATTTAGATGTTAGACTAAACTGATTCATAACTTCATACTGGGTAAAGTATTTGATTTTAATTGAAATCTGTTTTATGCTTTTTACCTAAAACGCCTTGTGTGGTTTTTATTTTTGTATTGTTTATTTATGTAGCTTCTTCTTACTGGCAATTGGAAATGTGATTGGGGGGCAGAAAGGAAATGTTTTTTAATAAGGACAATGTGCAATAAATAGAAAGAAGTGGGGAATGTGGGGAATGTGGTGGTCCTAATGCTGCTGACTTTTTAAAAGGGAAAGCACAAATAAAAACAACTCTTTTTTCCCCCTTTGGCTAAATTGACACTTTACAGACTGCCTCTCTAGACCCAGATTTCTGAACCTGGAATTTTAATTTGAACTCCAGCTTCACCTTCTCCATCCATCAGGCCTGTGCTGATTTAATGCTATTTTCCCCATCTTTGTCCTCTTCCACAGAAATGATGGGAGCTGTGGAAGGCATGGCCTTTATTATATTTTTGTACTATAATATAAAAACAGAGTAAGATAAAAATATAGTCCAGTATCTGTTTTTAAAAACCAAAGGAGAATAGAATAACATGATTTTGTGTGTGTGCACCTTTGAGTCATTGTTGACTCTTCACAAATGCCTGGACAAGTCCTTGCAGTTTACCTGGCAAGATTTTGATATGCTTTGCCATTGCCCCTTTTGGGGGGGCTGAAAGAGAGTGGCTGGCACAAAGTCATACCCATCTGACTTGGTGCCTAAGGTGGAACTAGAGCTTACATTCTCCCAATTTCTAGGCTGGTGCCTTAATAAGTACACCAGAAATAAAAGGGTATGTGTGTGTTTAAATAAAGTGGTGACATTCATTGTCCAAATATTCTCCAGAATAGTTCAGTATTACATTATAAGACAGAAATTGAGGTTCCTTATCTACCATTCTGAAGACATGTCTCTAATATAGTTTCTGGTTTGAACTTCAGTTGAAAACTTTGGGACATTTTACATAAACAAGAGAAAATGTTGGGGCTGAAAATACAAATTTGCTCTTCCTTTCTTAAAATTTATGGCACTTTTGTGTAGAACTTGAAAGAACCCTCCCTGGAATAAAGGTATTTATTCATGGCAAAGGTAATAAAACCCTGTGGTTAGCTTCACTGATTTTTCAGTTTTTCAATTACTGTACATCTATTCTAAGATATTCTAATGTGAGAACATCTTACAGCAGTGCATAATTGTCTGCAAATGGTGTAAAGGTCTAACCATTAAATTAAAAACCCAACAACTCTAAAATACTAATACCACAATTATTTACATTTCAGTATATTGATTATTTTGATTACCTGCCTTTCTCTAGTGATCTATAGTAGCCTACAGTTGCAACCATTTAACGTTGCAAGGAACTGTACATTAAGTTGAGCAAAAGTGTAACTAGCATTAGATTACCCACAGATAAAATAAGCACATCGCCACAACAAGTAGAAGTTTGCATGCACCCAAAAAAAAAAAAGACAGGTTTACCTAAAATGCATATTGTAATTGATAGATAAAAGCCAGTTTGGTCTAGTGGTTAAGTCATCAGTTTAAAAACCACAAGATTGAGTTCCACTCCTGCCTTACGCAAAAAACCCAACAACAACCAGTTGAATTACTTTGAGCCAGCCACTTTCTTTTAGCCTTAGGAAGCAGACAATGGCAAAATACTGAAAAGATTGCCAAGACCACTGCAATGATTAGCCCAATCACCAGGAATCAATACTGATTCAAAGCCACCAAAAAAAAAGAAAAGAAAAAAGATAGGTATTAGTGCAAAGTTTTACAATATTTGACTGACTATACTGGAAAAGATTTTTGAACAGGTGACTTGATGTATTTTTATTCCTCTTCAACCCTGCTTACTATTCAATTAAACTGGATTTGAAACCTCTCAAATAAAGGAATCCTCACAGTCACCTTATCCACGAATTTCTTCACTCTTAGTTTAAGACTCTAAACATGATACCTTGCAATTTCCTCTGTGTTTCAAGATTTCATTTGCAACTAGGTTCTCTCATTTAAAACTTTGTAATTATTATTTTTTTCTCATTTGCCAATCCTTTCAGCTAATCCATTCTGATGAACATCTCTTCCTATCACCTGAAGAAGAGAGAAGGATTTCCAAACTCTTCTCCTTTCTCTCCCAACCCTTGTACCAGTGTCAGTTGTAACACCTACTGGTACAGAGGATGGAAGGGGAAGTGGCTCAGGGGTTTTATACCAGAATTCATATATTTTCCAGCTTGGATGATCTCTCTAAACCTGAGAAAAAGACCATCGGCAGCAACTTCCTGCCCTTCTACTACTAGGGTAGCCACTTTTTGGCTTTCAACTGCTTGGCAAAATCCCTTTTGTTGCTCTCATATAGCCCCTTGTTTGAAATAAAAATCAACTAGCAAAATAAATGTTTCTCTGTCTGAAGCAAGCGGAACTTAAAGATGTTGATTATTTGTAGTGATTCACTTGTGATTTGGCCTGGAGAGGAATGAGTTGTGTTTGAAGGGATTTAACTATAGATATGGGATATGAGTAAGAATAGGAAGCATAAGAAAGGCTGGGTTTTTTACCCATAGTACTAAGCTGGACTTATTTCAAAATAATTTACTGAACAAAACCATAAGTTCCTGGGTTCTAGGAACATGCTAAGTTGGAACCAAACAAATTTCTGTTGTTTACTGGAAGAGCGCACAAGAGTTTAGGCGTTTCACCCATATAACAGATAGATTAGAGCTCTGTCTATATTGGCTACATGTTTTTGAGAATGGGGTGGAAATGAGGGGTCACGGGAGATCACAACTCCACAGAGCTTTTATGCAGCAGAGGGCAAATATTCACAAATTGGATTAAGCTAGAATGTGATTTGCTTACTTTCAGTTTAGTTTGGAACACAGAGACTAAATGTGTGGTTTGTTTAGGATAGAAAACCAGTGCTTGAAAACATTGTATGATTGTGACAGTAAGTGTGCAAGGGAAAATGGATGATTTGCTTGTTATTTGAATATAGTGTAGTGTAGGTCAAGGTGATTGGCATGCATCAAAATGCTATCATGCGTAGTTTCCGCCATATCTTCCCCCACACCCCCATATCTTCTGATGAATTAGGATTACAATTCCCAAAATTCCTAGCCAGCATGACCATGGGGATGACAATCTAATTAATCTTAACCAAAGGACTCAAAAGAATGAAAACAAGCCATTCATAGTTTATTTCAAACATTCTAGTATACTTTTTAAGAAAAATCAATTCTATAATGAAATTCAAAACATTAAAAGATTCCTCTCTTCTGCACTTTTCTCTTCCCCTCCCCTTTGTGTCTTACTATTTGTTTTTGTATTTTTGTATTTTATTCTATAATAAAAATTTTGATCCCAGAAAGCAGTAAAAGATTTTGTGACGATTTACAATAAACATTCTACACAGAGAAAGTACAAATCCAGCCACTACAACTCAACTGTGGAGATGCAATGGTTAAAATACAATATTGCAGGCTGATTCTGCCCACAGCCAGGAGTTTGATCCTGACCGGCTCAAGGTTGATTCAGCCTTCTATTCTTCCAAGGTTGATAAAATGACCCAGATTGTTGGGAGCAAAAAGCTGACTCTGTAAACCCCTTGTATTCCTACTGGTGCTGCTACTGGTTCAGTGATCGCGTGCACCCCCTACTGCGCATGCATGCACGTGCACCTACCGCCAATCAGCTGAGAGGAAAACAAGTGAAGCGTAGGAATCACCCTCCCATCCGCTTCACTTTTTTAATCCTCTCAGCTGATCATCAGAGTTTTTTTTTGCTACCGGTTCGCCCAAACCAGGCCAAACTGGTAGCATACCACTACTGTAAAGCAGTGCTCCCCAACCTTTTTATCGCCGCGGACCGGTAAATGTTTGATAATTTTTCAGTGGCCCGCTTGTTTTGATTT
>JAOYMU010000077.1:79497170-79508940 GCA_025802295.1 Psammodynastes pulverulentus
AAGAAAGAAAGAAAGAAAGAAAGAAAGAAAGAAAGAAAGAAAGAAAGAAAGAAAGAAAGAAAGAAAGAAAAGAAAAAGAAAGGGTTTGCCTCAAGTGGCAAATGTCAAGATGGGTTTTTCTTAAGGTGCTACCTACCCAGTGCAGGATGCAGCTGAATAGTGTGCCACTGTAAAGAAGTGTTCCTTACACTTTCAAACCCTTATTGTATCTTGGCAGCAAAGCAGAAATGGGAAAGAGGAAAGTGGGGCAAGACCAGTGCCTCTGTTGATACCAGTAACTATAGGTTCTTCTGCTGTCCTCCAATTCTAGGTAATAGTTTTTGGAGAGCCAAGCCTCACTCCTCTATGCATGCACCAACACCACAGTAAATAACTTCTATTTTGGTCCTGACCCTAATATATTCACCACAGCATTAAATACGCTCCTGTTGCCCTTAGAGAATGATGGAAAAATAAAAAAAATGAACAGAAAATAGCCACTCCTCTAGAACAGGGGTGTCAAAGTCAAGGCCCTCAGGCCAAATCCTCCAATTCTAGCTAATAATTCTTGAGATTGGAAGACTGGCTCCAAAGGAGATGTTTTTTAGTTTCTCCTGTTTCCAATGACAAGAAAACTGAATAAAAGACCTATTCCCTCTATCTCTCTTTGCCCTGGAACAGATGGGGAGAAAATGGGTTAGTTTTCCCAAACCCATAAATTGATCATTCCATACAACTGGAAAACTTTGAAGGATTGGCATAAAAAGGTGTGTGTGTGTGTGAGGGGAGCGTCTTGGCTATCCTGCCACCCAAAGACAAATGGCCTTGAAAAATAGTGGCAAGAGATCAGAGTAGTATCCTTGCAGTAGTCTCACATGACAGGGGCTTCCCTTGCCCCAAATTTCCCTTCAAAGGATTTGCTGCTGACTGATCAATCCACATGGCTTCCATTGGCAGAAAATGAAAGATTCAACTCTTGAACTAGAGGAAGAAAAAGATAATGGAGGATGCCACATTCAATGAGCTGGTTCAGGACAGGACTGACCATTCATGTCTTGTGGTCCATTTTACCACCTAGACAAGCTTGCTGGGCAAGTGAATCACAAATAGAAGTTTCTCCCTTGGCAAGACCTGGTGGCTGGATCTGGTGAAGTCAGACAAGCAGGACTAGTTAATATTTCGCTGGAATAAAAGTGGCTGTGTTAGCTTTCCCAAGGAGCTGTAGGAAAGTACAGTAGTTTTTGGAGAGCCAAGACCCACTACCTCTATGCATGCACCAACACCACAGTAAATAACTTCTACTTTGGTCCTGTCCCTAATATATTCACCACAGCATTAGACATGCCTCTTGTTGCCCTTAGAGAATAATGGAAAAATAAAAGAAAATGAACAGAAAACAGCCACTCTTCTAGAACGGGTGTCAAACTCAAGGCCCGCAGGATGGATCCTCCCTGCGGAGTGCTTAGATCTGACCTGCGGGGCTGGCCTGGAAACAGCAAAGGACCAGTCTGCTGTGCCTCTACCAGTGGAAACAGAGCTGGGGGGTGCATGTGCAGCTTCTCTGCTTTGTTTTCACTGGCAAAGGGCTGCAGGAGGCTATCCAGGCCAAAAATGGGGCACGGGGGGGGGAGCATATGCATCCCCCAAGCTCCATTTTCGCTGGCAGAGGGCTATCAAAAAACCTAAAAATAAATGAAAAGGAGAAAAGTTTTCCCTTTTGCATTTGAGCACGCAAGAAGGGACAGGAAAGAAGAAAGAGGAAAGAGAAAGAAAAAAAAAGAAGGAAGGATGAGAGAGCAAGGAGGGAAAAATAAGGAAAGAGGGGAAGGAAGAAGAAAGAATGAAAAGGGAAGAAGAAGAAAGAATAAACGGAAGGAAGGAACGGAGGAAAAGGAAGGAAAGGAAGGAAGGAAGGAAGGAAGGAAGGAAGGAAGGAAGGAAGGAGATTATAATGAGAGTGAAAGTGGTTTACAGGGAAATCCCACTTAGCACTTGGCCACTACAGGTGCCCCCGACATGAGTCCCATGTCACCCCCACCATCATGGCCATGTCCCCAGGCCACTCCCTGGCCTTCCGAGGTCAAACACAACCTTGATACGGCCCTCAATGAAATCGAGTTTGACACCCCTGCTCTAGAACAATAATTCGCAAATTCAGCAACTTTAAAATATGTGACCTTCAATTACCAGAATTCCCAGCCAATAGTAATACACTTATCTTGGTTACCAAATTAATCCTTTTTCTGGATTTATAAACTACCACAAACTTATCAATTGGCTGATTCCATGCAACATCCTGAGCCAACAATAATAGTAACAACCTATTCAGGTTTAATGCCTGCAAAGCTTAGATCATGTACAAACACAGTCACCAAGTCTTTAACTGGCCTGGTTTAATATATGGTGTGAACAAAACAAAATGAATAATATTAATCCATAGATCAATTAAATAAATCATCCCAGAGTTCTTCCTCAAGGCACAAATTACCAGGTTCAAATTATTCCACTTTGGATATATTAAGTGAGGACTCAGCTCTCTGGAAAAGGCTTTAATTCTAAGAAAGGTGGAACGAAAAAAGGACGACCTTTAGCAAGGTGGATGAAGTCAGTTATAGTGGTAATCAGAGGTGATATTCAGCAGGTTCTGATCAGTTCTGGAGAACCGGTAGCAGAAATTTTGAGTAGTTCGGAAAACCAGCAAATACCACCTCTGACTGGCCCGCCCCCAACAATTCTCTGACTCCTGAGTCCCAGCTGATTGGCTGGGTCTTCTTTCGTTGCCCTGCACAGGAGAAAGGAGCTGGAAATCAGGTTAGTGGGGTGTGGAGGGAATGGGATTTTGCAGTAACCTTCCCCTGCCATGCCCACCAAGCCACACCATGTCCACCAAGCCACGGCCACAGAACCAGTAGTAAAAAAAATTGAATTCCACCACTGGTGGTGATTGGTGCACCAGTGGAAGATCTGAAGGGCCAAGCTAGAAACAGATTATCATGGATCTCTGGTCTCTAAGAGTGTTGAGCTCCCCTGTTCCCAGCATTCCTCACCTGGGCGGTCTTAGCCAGGGCTACAGGGAGTCGCAGCTCAACAATACTTGAACATCCTCAATAAGAACCAGAAAGATTTATAGTAAAGACACAATTTCAGTGTTCGCAACATTCTTAACAGATCATGTATAATCCTAGTGGCCTCATTCAAACAATCTGCCAAGTACCTGGCCAAGTTTTTGAGGGTTAAGTTGTGTGAGGATATCTGCATAGTGCTTTGTGCAAATCCAGAGCATGAGTTAATTTAATAATCAGGTTAGGTATGTTGGCCACTAGGGGGCAGCCATTTGTAGATATAGTATGCAACAATTTTGAAGAATGTAATTCAAGTTAATTAAGGTTCTTCTTGTTATCTCTCATAGCAATCTCAAAAGCTGAATGACAGTTGTTGAAGATGAACTATCTGAATGTTCAGTTCTTACTACTGGTCATTATGCAGACAAGTCCATATTGTTTTCTTGCCCACAATACTGCCATGGTCTGCCATGATCTCCTTCAGGGATTGTCTTTTTATTCCCAATCTATCTACATTCCTGAGATTTTTCTATTGGTCTCCCCTTACATTCTAATTTTTCAAGAACAGCTACCAAAGTCAGCTAAACCCTGCTATCAATTTCCTTCCTTCCTCACACCTGCTTACTTAGATGACAAAGAGAATTATTTGTTCAAAAAATGTACCAAGTGGTTTTTAAAAAAAAAATACATTATTAGATTTATAACCCACCTGTATTTTGCCCAGTGCAAGAGGTTCTTCCTCCTGTGTTCTGCACAACACCAATCCTGCAAGGTGGATTGAGCGGAGAGTCAATGATTGGCACAAAATCAGGTGGCTTTCATCCCTAAAAAAGGACTAGAACCCATAATATCAGACCACTAATTCACAACTTTAACCATTACACCAAAATTGTTCCTTTTTTCCTTTTTTCTCTCTGGTATGAGAGAGAAAGGAAAATCAAGCAAAATATGAATAAAGTTAAGAGAGGATTTGAGGGGGCCATTTAGAAAACATCTTGCATTTTCCCAAAACTTTTTCATAATCTTGATTATGGAAAGGCTTATTCAAAGGCATATTTTAATTTTAATTTGGCCCCTTGTGAAAATCTAGCTGTTCACCCCAAATATTTAGGTTTCAGCCCACTGTTGATTTGCCTTGATTCCCTACTGTGGGACTTTTATTATATGTTTACAGATCATTTTCCATTGTCAGATTCGTCGGCATAAGGTTAGTTATAAATATTTTACATAAATAAAATAATATAGAGTTTATACAAACAGAATTTTCCAGCAGCCTTTCTGGGAATTGAGAACAATTCCTTCAAAGGCCAGTCCTTTAACCATGGGGCTTTCCAGGCGAAGCAAAGAAGGAGTGAGACGGGTGGGTAAATGGGATTGGATATCCTTCCTCTCCAGTCCAAAATAGGCCAGGGACAAAAAATTAAGTTTATTTCCTGGCATAATCCAGGTACATTTATTTCCCAAAATGAATTTGATAAGCAGATTGGCCTTTGACTGTAGGACAAAGAAGAGACTGGTCTTGTTTTGCTATCCAAGAGCCTTAACTATTAGTTAAGGCTACATTTCCTAACCGGCAAATAATCCAGTACACTCAAATCAGGGTGAGAGATCTTAAATATCCAAGTAGCCAGGATAAAGTTGCCTAGGTTGACAATTTCCAAATTCCAAAGTGTGAGATAAGCATAAATCAAACATTAGGGTGACCTGGTCCATTATTTACTGGGGCAATTCTTTAACAAATGCTTATAAAACAGTCACAAACACTCCCCAAAAAATCCCACTGTTTTCGGCTCATGTCTTCCATATCCACCATTATGGGTTAGGAAAGAAATCTCTTATCTGATTAAAGGCAAACCTATGTGTGCAACTATGAATGGGAACATCACCCAGGTGAAATCTGCAGCTATTAAATCAAACCAATGATTTATGATTCCAACACTGTTAACTTCAAAAGGTTGAAGTTGCTTCAGCAGCTATTGTCCCTAGTGTTTAACATAAACCACACATTGCGTTAAGCTCTAACATGATTTCTAATATGGTTTCTAATGTGATTTCTGTCAAGCCTAGTTTTTTCACTGAACTCATCCTCTATGTTGTGTAGACCATTGTTTATAGGTTGGCATGTTCTTTGAACTCAGATCCTATGATTTATTCTACAAATTCTAATTCAAACAAATAATGGATTAACACAATGGGTAATCCTGGCCCATGTATGTTGTAATTTGTCTTCCATTAGTTCCAAAGGGTGAGAAATTCTACAGGAAGTGCTTAACCCAGGTTTGGCTTCCTTTGGATGAGAATTAACTGGAAGTTACACCATTTTTTGTAATATTTATGCTTATTTACTTAAGCCTATTTATTTTTATTTTTTAAAATGTATAGCGATATAGACAGAACAGACCTAATAAAAAAGCAAATTCTCTGTTTATATTTCTGGGGAGGTATGCATTTTTCAGTTTATAGCTTCCTTACTATTTTTTTCTCGTTCTCTCTTTGTAAACATAATGTATGGAGATTTCATAATATAACCATAAACTGTACAAACCGTACATATGAAACTCTTACATTCTAAGAGATTTAAAATACCTACTTTGTACATTAAACTATTTTATCTCCAATATCTGTTTCTGCTTCAGCAGTGGTGTAAATGCAGATCTCTCTTTCCCAGTCAATAGAAGTTGTGATCAATACATCAGGAAAAAAAAATAATTATGGTAAAAAAGCTTTGTGACATAGTTTCAGGGAAGATTTATTACAATTTCCTTGTTCTGAATACACCATGCAGATCTCAGTATTAGAAAGACAATCTAATATTACCGTAGCATTATCAAGAGATACTCATTTCTCATTAAGGAACACCATTCATTCCTGGTTCATAAAGTTTTTCTAGATCAGTGTTTCTCAGTCTTGGGAACTTTAAGATGCATGGACCAACTCCCAGAATTCACCAGCAAGCATGACTTGCTGAGGAATTCGGGAGGTGAATTTGATACATCTTAAAATTACCAAGTTTGAGAAATACTGCAGAAGAGTGTATCACATTTGTTGTCCCCATAATTAAGCTTCTGTTCCATGTCTCTGCAATCACCTGCCTTTTTTTCCAATTAATGAGTGACAACAGACTTTATACACTTGGAATAAGGTGTATGTGTGTGGGGAGGCATACTTGTTACATTAGCAGAGCTAAAGACAACTTAAATCTCTTTCATACATAGATGAGAGTTTGTTAAAGGAAATTCAGGGAGAGACAATGAAAAAAGATACAGGTAGACCTTGACTTACAATCATTCATTTAAATTCCAATTTATCACTGATCATCACTTATGACTATTGTTTTTGCATTTGGAGATAAAGGTGAAACCAGCATTTTTCCTTTTGGACTTAATGGAAAAAGACCTGGAAACTTTTTTGGGAGAACTTTGACCCTATATATGTTGGCAGCAGCAAGATACCAGAGAGTTGGGAAGAGGCCAATATAGAACTAATACCCAAAAAGGGACACAAATTGGTTTTAACAAGCAACTATAGGCTGATACAAATATTGGATAATGACTACAACTTGTTTACAATGATTCTAGCTGAAAATAATTTTGTAACAATTTAATCATGAGGATCAATGTATGTTTTTAACCTAAAAAGGCACTTAAAGACAATTTTAGAGGTTTTTGAACATTTGGAACAATATAATGAAAAACAAGCTGCCTTTATTTTATTAGATGCAGAAAAGGCCCTTGACAATTTGAACTGGGTTTTCTTGTTAAAAAATTTGAAAGACATGAACTTTAAAAAAAACTTTACAAAATGGTTACAATTTACAGAAAACATATCTAATTGTCAATGGAAATCTATCAGAACATTGAGAGATTCAAAAAAGAAAATATCAAAGATGTGCAATGTACCCTCTCTTGTTTATTATGCTTCTTGAAATACTGAATAGAGATATAAGATAAAATGAGAGGATTGTAGGAGTACAGATTTTAAAAGAAACTTATAATTAAAGGGCTTTGGACTTTGTGTTGGATTTAGAAAATTCTTTAATTGGAATTAAAACATTAATGAGAAAACTAAAGAATTTAGTTCATTAGCAAATTTTAAAAACAACAAATTGAAGACATGGGTGCTAACAGAAACAGGAAAATATAAGTTGAAATGGAATTGATGAATAAAATGGATTTTTAAGATTGAGAAGAAAGTAAAATATTTGGATATCACTATGACAAATGTGAATAGCATGTTATTTTGAAATAACTACCCAGTGACATGGAATGAAATTTTAAAAAGACATGTTAAGAAACCACAGTTGAGATTGCTAGAAATTAATGTATTACGCAGAATGATATTTTTTGTTTCAGACAATACTTGTTTTAACAAGTGATGTAAAAGTGGCAGAAGGAAACATCTAAATTTGTAGGGAAAAGCCATTAGTTCAATATAAAGAGCTACAATATGCAAAGGAAAGAAGAGAATTGAATCTACTTCAGTGGTTCTCAACCTGTGGTCCACGGATCACTGGGGAGCATTGAATTCTTGAAGAAATATTATGACTTAAGTCTTGAGGATCTGTGACCATGGTCTGTGTTCAAAAACAATATTTAAAGGGGATCCACGGTGAAGAAAAGGTTGAGAACTATTGCTCTACTGTACTTCATTTGAAATGTTATTTTGCAGCTTGCTGTTTGGTTTGGATGAAAGAGTGGATGTTGCCAAGAAATAGAAAGCTTTTGGAGTGAGAAGAACACAACCTGACATTTGAGAGGCATGGATATTTGTGGTCCGATAAGACAAGGATAATGTGGATTTTAAATGTTAGACATGCCATATTGAAAAAAAATGGAATAGATATAAAACCAGGTTGTGCCCATAACACTTTTGTGGCTCTCAGCCCAAGAAGAACATTATAGGTTATGAAAAAATAGGCAACAGGGTTCATCTATTATAAGATACTAGAATTTTGTAAAGAGGAATATAAAATAAGTCCAGAGAAGTACCAAAGGCAGAGGAATATAATTGGCATTCATTTTCTTATTTACAATTTTAAGAAAGTTTTAAAGTACAAAGCTGTCACACTTTGGAATGTTGTAAGACAGAGTTTGAAATAGAATTGTGTTGAAATGATGAACATGTAATTGCAAAAATATGTAAACAATGGCTCAGTGCTTAAAGATGCTGAGCTTGTTAGCTGACAGCCTGGGTTCAACACCCAAGCACTGTGCAATGGGGTGTTGTCCCGTTCCTGCCCCAGGTCCTGCCAACTTAGCAGTTCAAAAGTATGTGAATGCAAGTAGATGAACAGGTACCACTTTGGTGGAGTGGCAACAGTGTTCTGTGTACCCTTAGCATATAGCCATGTTGGCCACATGACCACAGAAAATTCCTTTGGACAATGCTGGCTCTCTTGGCCAAGGAAATGGAGATGAGCGCCGTGCCCTAGAGTTGGACATGACGAGACAGGGAAACCTTTATCTTTACATTAATAAGCTTTTATTGAATTTTTAAACAAGAACATGTGAAAGTGGATGTTTTGCATAAAACAGAAAAAGATGAACTTACATGAGCCGTGGCGGCACAGTGGTTAAAATGCAGTACTGCTAGCAGTTCAACAGTTCGATTCTCACCTGCTTAAGGTTGACTCAGCCTTCCATCCTTCCAAAGTCGTTAACTGAAGACTCAGATTGTTGGGGGCAATATGCTGACTTCTTAAACTACTTAGTGCTCTAAAGCACCATAAAGCAGTTTGTAAGTCTAAGAGCTATTGCTATTATAATTTATGATTTTGATTATAGAAAGAAGAGATTCACATTGTTATTTTAAAGTAAGAAGAAAAACTTTATTGTACTTATAATTTCTTAAAGAAAATCAAAACTAATTTCTTTGTATTTTTTACTTCTCTATTCTTTTTCCTTTTTTCTTTCCTTCTTGCTTGATATTAGTTTCCATTAGTTTTTATCTTCCTTTTAAAAATTTGCAATAAATATACATATATGTGTATGTGTATGTGTATGTGTATGTGTATGTGTATGTGTATGCATATGCATAAAAGAAGCATGAAACAAAAACTATCACACTTTGGACACTTCATGTGGGTTGATGATGCAGCTGTAAAAATATAATACATAACAAGGTGGACAGAAAGAGAAGTGATTGACAAGGCATCAATTGATAGATGAACTACTGGAAAATACATGAATCAGAGAAAGACCTGTGTAATTGTGGCAAGGGACAAGAGCTTTTATCCACAGAATGATTAGGAGTTGGCTTCCTGGAGAATTCTGGGAGTTGATGTCCACACCTCTTAAAGTTGCCAAAGTTGAAAAACACTAGCTTAGAGAGAATAGTAGTAGTAGGAGTATAGAGAGAATGCCTATGCCACCCCACTCCCACGCATATGTATATTCATTCAACCCCAATTTAATACTACTTGCTGAATTATTCCTGGTTCATCATCATCCTTTTTATTTATAGTAACTAAAAGGGATAATCTCCTTTTCCTTCAAAACTTCTGAGTGTCAAATGCTGAAATTCTATGCCATCTTAGCAGAGCCCTGTCATGCTCCAGACCCCTTTTCTGTCTTGGTTGCATAACATTGTCTCCAATTTATTCTCCATACACAAAGGAGATTGCCTTAAGCCATCATCAGCGGTACTGGCTTAAAAATAGTGTGTCCCTTAATCCAGCAACTGTGCAAAACTAGTTTAGCATGCTTTTTAAAATGTTGTGTTTTTACCTTCCATTTCCTTGGAAACAAATACAGATTATCTGTATGACAAATATAACTTGGAGTTGTAATTTTCAGAGTATTGGGCAATGTATCTGAACCTTGGCAGCTTTAAGATGTGTAGGCTTCAGCTCTCAGGAGGATTCTCCACCAGCATGAAGCCTACACATCTTAAAGTTGCCAAGATTGGAAAATATAAAGTATTGGGAGATGAGTGCACACCTCCGCTGCTCTGATCACCATCTTATTTCCACTTCAGCCATTTAACAGATTAAAAGAGTTGGAAGGGACCTTACAGGTCTTCTAGTCCAACCCCCTGTCCAAGCAGGAGACCCTATGCCATTTCTGGCAGTCCACTCTCAAGTGATGAAAGTCTCAAGCGATGAAAGCCTCAAGCGATGAAGCTCCCACAACTTCTAAGGGCAAGCTGTTCCATTGGTTGATTGCTCTCACTGTCAGAAAATTTCTCCTTATTTCTAGGTTAAATTTCTCCTTGATTAGTTTCCATCCATTATTCTTTGTCTGGCCTTTGGGTGCTTTGGAACACAGCTTGATCCCTTCCTCTCTGTGGCAGCTTCTCAAATATTGGAACAGTGCTATCATGTGTCCCCTGGTCCTTCTCTTTATTAGACTAGCCATGCCCAGTTCTTGCAACCATTCATTGTATGTTTTAGCCTCCAGTCCCCTAATCACCTTGGTTGCTCTTCCCTGTACTCTTTCTAGTGTTTCAACATCTTTTAGAGCATGGTGATCAAAACTAGATGCAGTATTCTAGGTGTGGTCTTACTAAGGCTTTATAGAGTGGAATTAGTATCTCACTTGATCTTGATTGTACCCCTCTGTTAATGCAACTTAGGATTGCATTGGCTTTTTTGGCTGCCGCAGCACACTATTAGTTCATATTTAATTGGTTGTCCAATCAGTCTTTGCCTTTTTCATCAGCATGTTGTGCCCTGAAATCCTTTTATACTGTTCCTCATCATCATATCTATTTTAATACCACCTTCTCTCTCTAGACTCCAAACAAAACAGAGAAAGCAAGTAGAACACCATCATTTTCATTGGGGGAAAAGAGAAGTATATTTGGAGCTATTTGTCAGTTTTCCTGTATTTGTCATTTTGAATTTCTTCTTTCAAAGCAAGTGAGGTCCTGCTTAATATCTATGCAGTTTCAGTTCTCTCACTCTATAAATTGCATCTAGCTAATTGTACTATTTCTAGATCTATTTCTGCCATCTTCCTTGTTTCCTTATTTCATGTTATTTTAATTTGGGAAATGCTCAGAAGTTTTGGAAGAAGAGACAGACAAATTAGCCTAGAAAATCCAGACTCCCTGAGGACAGATCCCCCCTGTTCTTCTTTCTGTTGCAGTGCCATGACTGAGTGCAGTTTTCTCCATTAGTTGGTGACATGCTAAAATGAGACACTAGCAAGCCAGAGAGAAAAACAAACTATCTTGCCTGTACTAAGTAATACAATTACAAATTAGAATGCATGATTTACAAACAGATGGAACAAAATAATTGGCAATAGAGACAATTCTGTGATAGCACCTCAAAAATTACCAGGCAACATTCATGAGAAAAGGCCAGGAGAAATTTTGTGGGGAAAGGCCATGAAATAACAAATCCATTAGAGAAGTAGACTGGTAGCATATACAACGGGTTGGCTAACTCATACACAAAAGCATCACTCCACAATGCAACATTTACTTATGTTGTCATTAACAGTATAACTGATGTTGTTATTTAAATACACTGCATATTTGTTCCAATAAAATCAGTGACACCTCTTTGTTTTCACATCCATCTTCTATAGTAGATTAGACCAGTGGTGGGATCCAACAGGTTCATACCTATTCATGAGAACCAGTTGTTAACTTTCTAAGCAGTTCAGAGAACAGGTGGTTGGAAGAAATCTCCTTTTGCTTTTTCACTTACAGGGCTAATCCTGTAAGGAAGACAGGAAGGAAACATTCTGGTGTTGTTTCTAGCCTAATCTTTATTGCCCTGC
>JAOYMU010000077.1:79650385-79662917 GCA_025802295.1 Psammodynastes pulverulentus
TGGAAAAAAACAAAAGGAGATTTCTTCCAACAACCGGTTCTCCGAACTGCTTAGAAAGTTAACAACCGGTTCTTGTGGATAGGTGTGAACCTGTTGAATCCAACCACTGAGGCAGCCCTAGCCCTACGGGACTGGGGTGGGGGGAGGCCTGTGGGGATCTGGACCTGGAGATAGGTGGAGGGAAGTGTTGCAGTGCCGCTGTAGTCAGTTGTACAGGCAAACGACTGCAGGAGAGCTGCAACAGCTAAAATTTCAGAATGGGTCATAAGTAGCTTTTGGAGATCTACCATAACTTTAAAAGGGCACTAAGCAACCCATCATTAAGCAAGGACTTAATGTGAGAGAACAAGGGACGACATGGGTTTGGGTTTTTGGAAGGGGTCAGGATATTTAGAATTCTTCAGCTGAATATTCAGTGAATAAGAATACACAGGAACTTTGCAAAGTTCTGCCTTTTTTTAATCTTTGCCTTTTAAAATTGTCACAGTAAACTAAGTAAATGGTTCCACCATCACCATATATGACTGAAGCAGAAAGCATGTAACAGGATAGATAACTAGAAAATAGGACCTGAATTACTGATTTGATCCTCTTCTGCAGACCACAACAGGAAGCTCAGAAAATCTTCAAGGCAAACCACCCCATGGATTCAGAAGTGACAAAAGCAAAAGTAAGTTGTTTTTAATGCTATGGAAGACTTGCAAGCTTGTATTTATTTCAGGACAATTAATTCAGTTATTTTAATTTCAGATCAGAATATGTCTACTAATTTGCTCAGATGAGTGAAAATTAAAGCTTTGGATATTGTAATTGTCCAGGGCCATTATGGACCACATTTCCTTTGTTTAGTATTAGTTTGGGAATATTAGTGTATTATATTTAGGACTGTTGATTTTTCCATTGATCACCAGATTTTTTTCTTATGAAAATTGGCATAACATCAAGCTAGAAGAGGCAGCCATTGTATAAATGTCTGTGCTACAGACTTCTGAAACAGTTTTGCAGGTATATCTTTCTCCCATTATTAGCTTTCTAAGGTGGGTGTAATTTGCAGCTAAACCTTCTATTGCAATTGTATAATTCCAATTAAGTTCCAGTTTATTTCTCCAACAGCTGTTAGGTTTTGGCAGTGCACTCCTGGAGAAGGTGGATCCAAACCCTGATAACTACGTAGGAGCTGGGATCATCCAGACAAAAGCACTGCAGGTTGGATGTTTGCTGCGACTGGAACCCAATGCTCAGGCACAGGTGAGAGCTTTCGAGACCTCTGTGACTGAAGGTCTGAATTCAGGCATACAAGTGGGCACTAAAATAAAAGCATAAAATTGGGACTCTGAGACTTCTGGGAGTTTTAAGGAAGTGATGGGAAATGTAGATAAAACTGAAGAGGTGTAGCTGAAAGCTTACCAAAGCACCAAACTGCTTGTGGACAACTGAAGGGACATAATGTTTAAGCGCTTCTCTTTTAATCATCTTTCCTTTATCCTTCCTGCAGATGTACCGGCTGACCCTTCGTACCAGTAAGGAGTCTGTTTCAAAGCACCTTTGTGAGCTGCTTTCCCAGCAGTTCTGAGGCATCTGCCACATCATAGGAAGGGGAGGCCATTCCTGCACACTAGATGCCTCTGTACATCTCATCCCAACACTCCAAACCAGGGGCCTCCAGAAAGACTGTACTGCTCCCTGCCTGTTGTTGTGATAACCTCTGTGTTCTCATTGCCTAGCCCGGGCCAGCATCAAGAGGGATAAGCAAAAGGGGAGCAAAAGTATGGACCCTTGGTTGGACAAAATCAAATTGGGTTGGGGGGGGGATGATGGGTATTGGTGCAGGGCATTCTTTCAGTAGTAATCATCCCTTGGGCAAAAGGGCAATTTTTGGAAGAAAGCTAGCTTTCGTCCCATGCTGTAAACTGGTCTATCTCATTTTGGGATAAGGCTGAAATCTGTGGTCTTAATTCTTCACCCATTACCACTACTTTTATATGATTTAAGCTGGCATTTTAGTTTTGTTTACAATATGTACCTTTATTTTCTCACCCATGGACTTTCTCCTTTCTGCTGAGGAAAGGGATAGCTTCTTTGGCTCCCCTTGAGCTGGCTGAGGGGAAGAAATAGGATTGTGTGGGTCTATGGGGAGGAAGGGATATTCTTGTAGGCAGTCGTTTTGTGTTTCTTTGCCTTGTGTGTTTTCCCCAGCGATGGGGATGTAAATTCTCCTTTTCCTTTGCTATGATCATTCCAGTGTTACAGTTACGTGTATTTGTGGGAACGTAATTTTGACAGCAACTGCCTCTTTCTTCAGTTCTAGAAGGAAACTACATGAAGATGAGAGGGAAAGAGACAATTTCTTTCCTCTTCTGCCTCCCCTCACCATCTTTTCAATTCCCAGGAAGGAGTGCCTCAAGCAGGTACAAGAGTTTGGGAGATGGACTCCGGAATGCTGCCCTCCGTGCATTTTGGAAAAGAGAGGGGAAGGGTTCAGATCATGCTAGTTTGGGGGTGTCCCAGCTTCCCATGCTGGCCCGGGCTCCATGTTACTCTGCTGTGTAGGTGTTAACTAGCGCATCTTAGTTTATCTGGGTTTTGAATGCCTGTATCTATCTCCATGTGACTCTAATAAAACCGTGAGAGTGGGGGAGAGCCAGAATCAAGCCAGGCTGGGTCACCCCCACACCGCTGACTGATTTGTTTCATACTGCTCTTTATATGTAGACAGGGTAAAAATGGATAGAGAACCGATAAAGAACATTTGCAATAGGATGTTTAGCTAAGTGGTGTGGAATTAGTTACATATAAACTTGAACCTTGCCAGGATTGCTTTCTCCATGTGGTGGAAAGCATGGAAGCTCTGTCTTCCTTTATTATGCAAAGGTAGGCAAATATATATGCAGAAGAAAATAATGTCTTCCTCATTTGATGGTCCTCATTTATAAACCGCTTGTTTGGTGACCATTGAAATTTACAGTGACACTGAGTAAGTGATACTCATGACTGATCTTTAACGTACAATGTCACAATGTCCTGCAGTCATGTGTTTGCCATTTGCAACATTTTTTGCCAGCTTTCTACAAGCAAAGTCAATGGGAAGCCACATAACACCGTCACTTCATACAGCATGAAATTTACTTAACAATGACAACTAGAATCACCAGAATTTTTGTTGCTAAGCAGTGCAGTCATACTGTTATTGCGTATGTACTCCAGTCTCAATTAGTGTTGTGAGGACTGCAAAGGCATCTTGAAAGGTCTGTGCTTTTCCCACTGCCACCAGTAGATAGTTTTAAAAAGTGTGACAATTAAGAAAGTGGAAAACTCTCCAAGTGTTCTAGTTATGTTCCTCCTAGGTGTAGAAAGCAGTCTTTGCGAAATTCTATTCTCATTGCTTTGCCTTCGAGATCTCTTAGGAAGCTGAGCCCAACAGTATGTTCCTTATGACCAACGTCTTTGGAGAAAAAAAATACCTACTCCTCATTATGATGACTTTCCCCCTTCCCACTCCTATACACTTCCATGTCCAAGATGCAAATAAGAGTCCTCTGCATCTGCCTTCTGGCTTGGTTGGCTTAACTCCCTCAAAACTCATGAGAGTACTATAAGGTATATAGATCAAAATGGCCCTATTCAGTATACTTTTTATTACACAGTAAAAAAAAAACCTTGTATATGATCAAGGCTCTTTGCATGTTCTAATGAACAATGACAGAAACTGGCTATAACTAAGAAGGATAGTATCAATTTCTGTTAACATAATTCTTTCCCCTCTCCCCATTGATTCATACACAGAATTGCCTTCTATTTATAGGTGAATGTATGAGAGGTAATTCATGTATTGGTTAGAATGCAGTGTTGCAAGCTAATTCTGCTGATTGCCAGCAGTTCGATATTGACTGTCTCAAGGTTAACTCACCCTTTTATCTTTCCGAGGTTAGTAAAATGAGGACCCAGATTGTTCGGGACAATATGCTAACTCTATTAACAGCCCTTAGTGAGGGCCGCACAGCACTATAGCAATAGCACTTAGACTTATATACCGCTTCGCAGTGCTTTACAGTCCTCTCTAAGCAGTTTGCCAACAATCTGGGTCCTCTGTTTACCGATCTCAGAAGGATGGAAGGATGAGTCAACCTTGATCCGGTGAGATTTGAACTGCCGAACTGCAACTAGCAGTCAGTTGAAGTAGCTTGCAGTACTGCACTCCACCCGCTGCGCCACCTTGGTTCTATGAAGCGGTATATAAATTTAAGTGCTATTGCTATTATTATACTGAAATGTATTTAAAAGGAAAATTAGTTCAGTATCTCTGTCACAGTGCACCTTGCATACCTGTTTATTTATATCCCACCTTTATTATTTTTATAAATAACACAAGATGGTGAACTTATATAATATTTTATCTTCCTCTTTTCCTCACAACAACCCTGTGAGGTGGGTTAGGCTGAGAGAGCGTGACTGGCCCAAGTCACCCAGCTGGCTTTCATGCCTAAGGCAGGATTAGCATTTGCAGTCTCCTATT
Source organism: Psammodynastes pulverulentus (assembly GCA_025802295.1). NCBI lineage: Eukaryota > Metazoa > Chordata > Lepidosauria > Squamata > Psammodynastidae > Psammodynastes > Psammodynastes pulverulentus. The sequence continues at coordinate 79,654,899 of JAOYMU010000077.1, forward strand.
TCTAGCCTGGTGCCTTAAACCACTACTTAACCAAACTGGCTCTCAAGATTAATTGCTGAATTCTACATAATCACATCATGCTTAGGGCTAAGACTAGCCCAAGCACCTTTCTTTAGTAAGATATAAGAGACAAAATTATGTTAGTGTATAATGTTCATTAAGTTATAGGAGACAAAATTCTTACCAATATTAAACACATGGAGAATAGAGACCAAAGACTAGTCATCACCTACAGCTGTATTAGCTGTATTGCCTCCTACTTACATAACAGGATAGAAGAATAGAATTGCATTGAATTATTCACTTTCTCCTGTTTCTGAAATTTCCATAAATTCAAAATCCTTCTCTGCAGCCTAATCATCATTTGCACAGAGAAAATTTCATTACAACATTTGAATGAAAATATGTCATTCTAACCATACTGAGGAGCTCTAGCTCACCACTCCAAATTTCATCATCGAGTTCAACAAGATAAGTCAAAAGGCCGAATCTTCAGCTGTGAGAGCCTGTAACGTGCAGGTTGCTAAGGATCGTAAAGCAAAGGTAGGTACATCTGACTTCAAGATTAAGAAGAGCTGGTGCTGCCTCCCATGGATAACATAGGCTTTGTGCGTAGTGTAGACCATATAACAGTGCTGAGGACAATGGGAAAAACCAGCATGAAAGTCCTCCTGCAGAGGGACTGGAGAAAAGAAAATATTTATGTATACATTTATTTATATCCCGCCTATATTATTTTTACAAATAATTCAAGATAGTGAACATAGCCAAAGTATTTCCTCCTCCTATTTTCCCCACAGTACCCTGTGAGGTCTTTTGATTATGTTCTACAGGAACCTCTCAGGTTTGGTATAAATACTCCAAAAAAATGCAACAAAAAGATCAACTCTGGGATGTACTACTAGATATTAAAGAATACTGCTATTTACTCTAAAAGTATTTCAACTTTCAACTATTTTAGTTTTATTAAAGAATATATATGGCCACCAAATTCGTCATGTGCAGTACAAGTACAAATTGAGGAATATCTTGGTGCTTATTGATTCTTTTAGTCACACAGGACTTCTTCCAATTTTTATGAATAGTCAAATGTTTAAAAGCTCAATGTACAAAAAAAATTTAGCGGAAAGGTGGGAACATACCTGTGTATTCTTCTTGCTTCTCACAAGGAAAGTATAAGGAAGTAACTAAAGCATAGAAAGAACGGAGGGCACAGAACCGGTTCTTCGTGGACATTTCAGATCCTATAAGAGATCAGGATGAGATTTTAGCAGGCCATCCTTTCATATCCCATAAATTGTCAGTGTTTTGTGATTTCATAATTACTAAAATGGAAGGTGTTCCTAGTTTGTCCTCTTCTAGTACAAGAATGTATGAGCTATACCTTCAGTTGAAGCCCCATGAGGATGCAACGTAAAGAGGCTTTTCCTTTGATCTTGATTAATTAGCAGTAACCTGTAAAAGATGAGCCCATGGCTTATATCTGGTGAAAGAATGGTAAAAGTACTGCCCTGAATGTCACAGGAGACTTTAAAAAGAGAGGACAGAAAGTAGTTTAACAAACACGGAGTCCATGAAATCAGTTTCTTGGACCACCCAGAAATTTGAAACTCACCCCAGAATACCAGGAGAAAGGACAATGCCAGGTGGTAGGCATCTGGCAGGGCCTCTGGCAGTTGCCTTCAGCAGATCCAGCAGTGGTTGCCAAAATTGATTAACTAGCTATGGAAAGAAAGAAAAGCTTCAACAGGCATTTGGCCCCAGCTTCAAAGATCAACAGGCATCTTGCTATTTATATGCCCCTTAGGCAACCCAGCACACTGAAATGTGAGAGCAAAAGCCACCAAGAAACAAACTGCTCCCATTCCTTAAAATCTCCAGTCAAGTGAAAAATGTCATCAAACCTCTCCACCCAGAAATTTGGGAGGCTGTATTATGGCCATTAATCTGAAATAGTTGCACACTACTGATTTCAAGCTTGTCTCCTTCATTAAGCCCAGGATGTAAATCAGCAATGGCCAACAAATAGAACAGTAAATTTAACCAACAGATGGACCAGTTCCAAGTGTACTTTAAGAAGGGTGATAAACTGCTCTTCTAGATAAAGAGATGAGACACATTTGAAATACAGCACATTCACCTCATCAGTCAGGCACTGTAAGGAGGGATTAGGCCCACAGAGCAATACTACTTCCATATCAGGCACAAGTTGAAAGGTCAGGAAACGATGCGGAACCTACAGGAACAAAAGGACAGGGAAAAATTAGAAATATGGAGTTACATATCCTCACTTCCTCCACAAATCTTTAACTTGCTCACCGTGGGACTGCCTTGGGGAAGGTAAACAGGAAGATCACGGGAACTATGTGGAGAAAGGGAACGTACAAGCCACACCAGCAGCATGGCCTCTGGGGCTGCAAGCTGCCACCACTGTTCAGTTGCACACAAGATATGACTACCCACAAGTAGGCAACCAAACCGGGATTCTGCTGCAGAGGCAAAAGCTTCTAGGCATTCCTGGAGCAGGAAAGAACAAGACAGCATTAAGATTTGTTTGTATATATGCAAAGTACCATACTTTTTGGAGTATAAGACACACTTTTTCTACCCCAAAAGTGGGTGAAAATTTGGGTGTGTCTTATACACCGAATGTTGCAGAAGCCCCACCCACCAGTAATGTACCTCTTTGCAGCAAGCAGCAAAAAGCCTGTTGCAGCTTCAGTACAGCCTAATTAGCATAAGCAGCTGATGGTTGTTTGCGTCTGGCTCCGAACATAAGCTGTTTCAGAGTGCAGGGATTGCCAATAGGCTATAGCAATCCCTGTAGCCTGAAACAGGCAGAGCCACGTGCTAATTAGGCTTTGCTGGGAAAATGAAACTGAAAGTCTGTTTCTGCTTGTCGCAACAGAGACAAATTGCTGGGAGGCAGAAGCTGAGGTAAGATTTTTTTTCTTGTTTTCCTCCCCCAAAAGTTAAATGCATCTTATACTCCGGTGCATTTTATAGTCCCAAAAATACGGTAATGAATACAAGTTAGAATGATTTAAAATATTGACAGAAAAGATAGTAAGAAGCCAGGACATCTTGTTATAAACTGGATGAAGTATCTAATAAGTGGACAGTCCCTTCTATCTCTTAATTATCTTTTATCCACTTCTTTCCTCAGTTTTCCATTTACTTTCAAATTATCTTGATTTGTTTATTTTGAAAGGGAAGTAAGTATGTAAACAAAATACTATTTCCTGCTAATGCTACAAATCTAGTCAGTAGTTTTGGTAGACAAATAACTCATTTGCCTTGATAACACAAAGTGATTGTGGGACACAGGTAGGCAAAGAGGAATAAACACTTTTGCAACTGTGGGAATAATTTGAAGGAACTAGGCTGCCCTACAGAAGGATGACACTGGGTTCATTGCATAGCAAAGCAATGGTGTTTATCTTTAGACATTAATCAGTACTTAGCTGATAGTGCCCAATACTGCCAGGACTATTCCCAAAAGATTAAATATAGTGACTTTAAACAACCATTGACCTGCTGCATTTCTGTTATGGATGATTACATTCCACCTCTCAAACAATTTTTTTCCAGATTAGGAGGCTTCTCCTTCAGATACTTCTCCAAATTACCCTTATCTCTCAATTTGTAACTCTCATTATTCATTATGAGACATAGAGAAATACAAAGAATTGATAAGATGCAACAAATAACTTTAGAATGGACACTTCCTTTACTTCCACTTAAATCTTGGGATTGAACAGCTACTGTACAAATCCACAAAAGTTGTTGCTTAACAATAGGTATAAAATGTATATTCATGCTTGAATTAAAACATCAGATTTGAAATACTCCCCATTTTTAAGTGTTTTGATGGAGAAATTGTTCATAGACCTATTTTTCCAGAAGTATTTTTCCATCAGCTTCCAAAATCCCAAACTAAAACACTGAATGTGTTGAGACATACTGAAGGAGAGAAGAGAAAATTAGATGGTCCCACCTGCAGAATTGCTCTGGAGGGCATCACAGCACATTCCACACACTGGGTCAGATCAGCACAGCTTTTTCCCGGCTCCAGGAAACTGTCAATCAGTTTATAACATGACTAGAGAATTGTGCAAGAAATAATTAAACAGCAAAGGATTACAATATTCCAAACATTTAGTTTATTATGCAGTGAAATGAACAATAAGAATTACCACTAATTCACTTCCTCTATTGCTAGAATTTCTTGATGTAATACAGTCCTTCATGCTTGCAGAAGACATAACTGCCTCAAGCTAAAGGCAGGTGATTCCAAGGGCAGAGTAGGCATAAAATGTTCCTCTATATAAGATTTGATATAAAAGCATCAGCAAGAAGTATCTCAACTGACCAAAGAGTGTGTCTATGATAGAAAAAAAGGAAACATTTCCTAAAAATGAATCTTTTGTTATTTCCCAAGTAAAAGTTCCTCTGCAGTCCACATTCTTGCCTTCCATTTTCATATGATATACACCTACTCCTCTCTCCACATTTCTAGTGACAAGTCAGACATTACCTTTAGATCCTTTTTGAGACGTTCAATATTACGAACATTGGTTAGTTCCTCCAGGCCCAGTACTAGTACCTGTATTAAAATACATCATGCCATTCAGATGCAGAAACAAGCGTTTGGGAAATTGGGTGAGTTTAGAAGGGAGAACAAGAGCATAGGAAGAAAGATATTTTCATCTTTAATACTACAAACTTTTCCTATAAAAATAGACTAACTGATCTTCTATGTTACTAGAAAAATAACCTCCAGATGCATTACCATTTAATTCCCCATGACGAGAAAAATCTGGCTTGTATAAGCTCATAGGATTTTTAACCATGCACACTCATATATATGAACATATAAAATAACTGTTTTACTTGAAATTATTTATTTGCCCAATGGACTAGGTTTATCTTCCAATTTCCCTTTCAGAGGTCATTTTTTGATCACTCACCATGGCATTGAAAACATTCTCAAGAAGCCTTCCAAGACTGAAGTCACTGGCATCTTCTTCTGACGACAAGACAATGAGGGTGATACTGGAAACAACAAACAAAAGAGAAACTGAAGATAGTGTTTGAGTGCAAAATATTTATAGCAGATAGACAGAAAAATATATTTCCTATAATTTGCAAGTTTTCAAATTTGTAGAAGAAATCCAATATTTCACCAAAGCTTAGTGGAACTTCAAAATCCTTTAGAATAGATAAGATAGCTGCAAGAGATTGATAATTTCTAGGAATAGCCTCAACTCAACTGAAATGTCCACAATCTACCAGTTTCGGTAGAAACTGCTTTGTGAATACAGAAGTAAGGAAAAAAAAATTGTTAGAAAACTTTCTTATATTTCCCTCTACTCTCTGAGCTGTGTTTATTAACTCTGTAAGTAGGAACTTGTACCTCAAGTTGTTGTTTTTTCCTGCATTCCAATCTTTTCCCATTTTTATACTGTGTATTTAAGAGCTCTGGAAATCTAGAAACATATATTTAGTTGAAAAGATGAATAAAAATTACTGATGTGGCCCAATATGCTATGTTAATCTGAAATAGTTGGAAGAATTTCTCCACATATAAAATACTTTTTGAAGATTAATAGAACTGGAGAATGAAATAAGTTTCCCAGTTTACTCTTGTTTTCAGCTCTTTTTCATTTTATCCATTCCAGTTTAGAACAGATGTCAGAAATCTAAAAGAAAGGCAGCATAAATAATGTATCTTTAAACTCAAGAATAAAGAACGAATTTTTTAACTGTAGCCCTTTCTAACTCCTCCTAAACTAAAATAATTGCACTTTGGTGAAAAAAAAAACAGCAAAATGAACCTCCCCACACCTAAACAGGTATGAGGAATGAAAGAAAACCTTTCTCTAGACTGTCTTACCTTGCAATAAAAGTTATAATAACATTAATATATGTTAGAATGCCTGCTTCAATAAGAAGGCCCAATGTTGTATCATGAACGAATGGGATATCCAAATAAAGAAAATAAAACTGAATTTGGGTGTTTGTATATCGATGTTTTGATTTTACATTATTCAAGACACAAGTAGTTATATAATAGACAATATTCCAAAAAATGAATATTGAGTACTATTAGATTCATGTATTGTATTCCATGAAATTCAGTAGGTATTAACAGCATACTGAACAGCCAATGGGAAATCAGCAAAAATTACAACACAGATTGATACAGGCATATTTAATTCCATATCACACAATTTTCTTCTTCAAGAAGTTGAACTGGCATGGAGAGGGCTAGAACACTTCATACTAAGAGAAACTGATGAAACCAGAACCAGGAGGACCAGTCACAATTAAAAATAGTTGATTTGCATTAGATAAAGATATCTAGCAACCTGATTATTAGCAGAAAGTTCTAGATATCAGTGATGCAATTACTGAAGCATTGAAGTTTTCAATATTCTAAAATTATTAATGCTAAGGACTTGTTATAAAATCTGAAAGAGCTTTAATTCTTGTAAAAATTAGCCTATATGCATTAATGCCTACTGAAGAAACAGATCACCTGCTAGCAACATGGCAACTTGGGGGCATACATATTCCTAATTCTACATACCTATTATGAAACACTTTCCACATCACGTGAGTATTCTCTGTACGGGCTGCTATCAGCTGGACATCTAAATTGGAACCAAACATATGAACCCCATTCAAGGAGCCAATTACAGAAAAGGGTAACTGGGAAAGAAGAGATAAACATTAGTGTAATATTCATACAAGAACATATGAAACTACAATAGACAGCCAGTATTATCTATTTAAACTGAAAAGAGCTTTCCAAAATATTTAGCAGTTTTTTCCTCACCTTTCTTAACAGATAACTTTTAGCAAAATGGCAGAGCACTTGTCAAACCAGATATATCATTTTCCCACCCTCATAACAATCTAGATGACTAGCATATTTAATTTTAAAAAATCAAAGAAGTATTTTAGCACTGTATATGACTTTCCAACTAAACTACATAACTTCTTAGACTGTTGGACTACCAAGTCAATCATTATCTTCTCTCGACAGGGAGCATTTTGGCAAGCATATATTGTCAATAGAAGAGAATATACATAGCTCAGAGTTGAACTATGGAAGTCCTTGTTGCTCTTTGAGTTTGGTAGTTTGATTGCCAATTTCATTATCCAATTAGTTAATGTCATCAGTGCTACTAATGAGTGTGGGGTTTGCTCCCCGTTTATTATAGTAACTTGTCTTGCCAATGTTGGTGGGCGTATGTTTTTTTTCTTTGATATTCTTTGATTAGGATATTGTTTTCTGCTTGATTCTCTGATGTCGATCCCTACTTATCTGAGTGTTGATCACTGGAGAATAGGGAGCAAACTTCATATTCACTACTGCTGATGTTACTTAGTTGGGTAAGTGCAAGTAAAATCCCTGCTCAAAAGGCATCGAGGACTCCACAAAGTAAGTATTTCTTAAAATAAAGTGATTCGCTATCAATTGGAATGAAAAGCAGGATGGACACCTCTCACCTGCTGCTTTGTAGACCCTCCTCTGCTCCTACAGTATAAGGGCACTCCACTACTGGCTGTAAGACACAACAAGATCACGGAATTTTCCGCCTCCTCCCACATTTTCAGCCTTTTCCCACACTGGACTGGCAACGGGAGTAATTACCGAACGCAAGATTCGGCTGTTTCTATTCCTTTTGCCTACTATCCACCACATTTCCACACTCAGGACTCATTGCCGCCATATTGGATAACCCACGGTATGCCGGGATATAAGCAGAGCCGATGCTATGGTAACAAGTGCTCATGGATGATTGGTTCTTTTCTACTTTTCCCCCGCCCACCGGTCTGTGATTCGTTCACTCTTTCCGGGCGGAAGGAGTGAGCAAAAGAGCTCTTAATTATCAAGAGAGAATGAAAAATAAATCGATGTCTCTTTCATGTGCGCATGCGTGCCGAAGCGGACCTGAAGGGAAGCGTTTCCGGTGGCTTTAAAACAAGTGACCTGTAGAAGCCGGATGT
>JAOYMU010000077.1:79773760-79800297 GCA_025802295.1 Psammodynastes pulverulentus
CTGGAAATGCTCCTGACCTACCACGATAGTAGTAGAGAATGTCCCAATATTTGGCTTTTCCTTATCTTTAAATCATGTATAACCCCTTCGCCTCATGAGTATGTTTCATGCTTATATAATTCAAAACAGTAGATCCCTATCTTTGATAATTCATAGTCTAAAAGTAACCATAAAAGAAGAAAAGAAAACAAGGGAAGGGGGAAATCTATGCAAACATGCAACAAATACTATTATCTTATCAATTCATTCCATAGATAATTGCTTGTTCCCATATTAGACCTTTGGAAGAGTAAAATAAAACGTGACAAAAGGCATTGTATTTATTAAGACTGGTTTAATAATTACAAAGAAGAAATAACTTCTGAACCTGACAGAGTATTTTATCCAGCCTACTAAAGAATCTTGTTCAGCTGCTAAAGTGTGTGTGTGTGTGTGTGTGTGTGTGTCCATCCTCCCCCGACTCCATGGACCACAGCACTCCAGGCACCCTTGTCATCCAGGGTCTCCCAGAGCCTGCCCAAATTCATGCTCATTACATCAATGACGCTTTCAGTCTTTCCCAACATCAGGGTTTTGGGGGGTTTTTTTGCAATGACCTTCACTAAAGAGTCTTAGTGAACTATAAAAGTGTGTGTTCCTTTATGCTCTCTTAGTTGCCTTTTTTCCAACAAACCGATGACAGCATGAGAAGCTACACCTGGCAGAAGCTTTCCATTCTTTGCAACTTTCAGAGGCACAAGCATACAAGCAGAGAAATAGCAACCTGGAAAGATCATAATGGCAGAATCCCTATATCAACATACACTTTCCCTCTGCCACCTGGCAGGGGTGCATCTGAGGTTGACTGACAATGCCAGGATTAACCACACAATAGAAGCAGTGATAAGATCTTGCAGTTGGCCTCATCCTCTCCCCTTTTGGGCCCCAAGGGGATTTGCAAAGTTGGCAAATTTTCTATTCCATGATGAATATGTCCAGGAGAAAAGGATTAATAGAACCATGTGTAAAACCAAGCGTGCATGTTGAAGGCAGAATAAGGGGGTGGGGTGAGACAGAATTTAGTTCCGCAAAGCACTCAAATGGAAAAGTTGAAAGCTGGGGATGGATTCCACAACCTACATCAAGGTCTTTTGAAAGACCAAAATAGGAAATATCTGCAAAAAAGCACATTCATCTTAGAAGATTGATCTAGGATGAACACTAAAAGGTGGAAATAGCATCGGACCCCACCTGTTTTCTCTATATAACATGACTCTTGCTAAAATTAGGTGGTAGTGAAGTAACTTCATCTGTTGAATTGCTCTTACTCTTAAAAGCACAGAAAAATTAAAAGGGGCAGGGAGGGAAGGAGAGAGGATTTACTTATTTATTTGTTTGTTTGTTTGTTTGTTTATTTATGGACATGTCTCATTTTTCTCGTCAGTAGATGGCTCTCAAAGATAGAAAATGCAAATAAATTGTAAATATTTTAAATACAGATGCAGCTAAATCAGATGAAAACACAGCATAACAACCAGCAACTCTCCTTTACCTTAACTTCAATAATCTAAACTCACCTTGTTGTAAATGTTGTTGAAATGAAAATGATTGCTTCTGGGAGAAAAGATGGAGCTAAAGTGAAGCTGAGCTGAACATATCTCCTTAATTTGGGAAATTCCACACTTTGGAAACAGTGACCCTACTGTGGTAGAAATGATCAGATTCAAGAAAGACTAAATTCAAATGCATAGTAATGGTAGTTCTTGTTTGTGGGCTTACGGGCCTGTGATGATAGACTCCAATCATGTTTACTCTCTTTTTTTCAGTTGTCACAATATCACAGAATGCTAGGCTAGAGGGGCATTATGGGAAATTAGTGGCTAAATCTAGTAACCACATCAGAACTGGGTCTGTAGGATCCTGGGTTTGTAGCAGCTACACAAGGGAATTTGGTGAAGTGATCAGCCTTGATATCTGGATTGACAAGAAATAATGGGTTTTAACAAGATAAGTAGGGATCACAGGGTCATATTTCTCACTTCTAGACAGCATTCTAGAATCTGGAATAAATTCATTGTGGATCTGGAATAAATGATGTTCATTAATTTGTCAAAAATAAACAAACTCTACAAGGTATATTTTCATTCCATTTGTAGACATTGTCCTCTACTGCACACAATAGGAATTACAACATTTCGCTGAGGCTTAAATCTTGCCTTTCTAACACACAGCCTCGTGGGCTTAGGGTTACCGAAATAGAGAGGGGAAGTGGGAGGAAGAGGACAATTCTGTGCTTGTATAAGAAGCATTACATGATGTCCTACTTAGCCAAAAGGTTCAGCTTTCTTATATAGTATGAAATTATACAGGGCCGCTTTAAAAACAGAATATTATAAGGACCTTCTTTTTTTGAGTCATCAGAAATTGCTACCCACAGTTGGCATTCAATTCTACTTTGGGCTTTTCCCATATCTAAGCCAAGAAGAAGGTAACCCCCATTTCTCTCCTTAGCCCTGTCTTGTGTTTCAGGACATAGCTATTCTTAGCTACCAGAAGATGCAGCTTGTTTATGTTGGAGGAACAAGTTTGGCCTCAGCTGACAGGGAACCACATGTGATTCCCTAAACCCAAAGTTAGCACAAGGCATGGCATGGGGTCAGGTAACATCGTGAACTTTCTTTGCTGCCTATAGTGACCTCTCCCTTGTGGATCCACCTATCTCCAGCCCAAACCATCCATCACTAAAGATCTATGTTGGGCTCTTCCTTGTAGCAGCATTAACATACATTCCTCGTGTCCTTCAGTTGGCAGAAAAATATGTCAACATACCATCACTTTATCGCACCTTGAGAATGTGGTCTGGCAATGCTGCTGCCCTTACAAGAAACAATGTGGGACATTTCAGGACAGCCCTCCTTTTTACCTAGCATCACTTCCTAAAATTGGAAAAGCAACCATTAATTGCTCTTCATATTGGTGTGCTGTGCAGGGTGGGCTTGGGGGCTTCCTCCAAGTTCCTCTTGCACTCCTGGTATGACTTATTACTTACTTACTTAATTTTTACTTACTTACTTTTAACACTGACCTATATCAGTGGTACTTCAAAGCACACTCCCAGAAGGAAGACAACCACAGCCCACTTAATAACAAGCAAGTTGTGTAAGCATGATCCTACTCTCACCTGCTCCTCTCAGAAACCCTGTGCCAAATCAACTGTAGAGAACTAAAAGGAAATATTTGTATAGGCCTGCCCAGTTCCTGCAGGACTGATATTTCCAATCTCTCCAGTGGAGGCAGGGCATTTGTGAGCTGTGTAAGGTTGCGTCCTCAACCTGCCCCCTAGCATTTCCTGCTACCTACAAACACATGTATTTTTCTTTTTCAGTTTTTCACATATTCATATTATTATGACAATCTCTCAGGAAACTGGTAGACCATTGTTAAAAATCTGTTAACATTTAAAATGTTAAAACTGGCACAGAAGTAAAACTATGTTAAGGAATGACCTCATTACTAGCAGGACCAGGAAATATTCTGTACATATGCTCCTTTTGGAGAATCAGCTGTCTATTGAAATATGAAATATTATGAGCTATCAGGAAATTAATAAACCCATATTTAAAAATAGGAAAATTTATACAGAGTGAAACTAATTGTGGAGTTTTAATGAACATAGTGATTATTGCAGTGTTCTAATTCCCCAGAACATCAATGTTCCCATTAAAAAACAGAAAGAGGAAAAGGGATGCAGAAACCAAGTGTATGAATTTTCTCACTATCTAAACAAAATACCTGTAGATGTGGGGAAGGCAAATACCTCTCCTGCCTATGTCCTCCCCATCTCTATCAACAAATCATTGTAGATGGTTCATACAACAAGCCTTGTGTCAGAAGAAAGGGGGAGGCACCATTTTAATAGGCAAACAACTAAATATGACTTCTGCTTCCCACTGACGTAGTCTGGGGATGAGATGGAGAAGGTGATATCATGAGGATGTCTCTAAAAAAAGTAAGTGAGGTGTCATATTTAAGCTATGATTAGGAGGATTCATAGATGAGTCCTTCACCTCTAGTATATAGTGAATTAGGATAGAGCTACCCTATCTGGTATGCATTATCAGGATGACTACAAGATGGGAGCAAAGTGATAAAATTGTGGTTTTCTTTTCAAAGCTATTTAGTGTTTATCTGGATTTTGGTAACCCAAATATGCTAACTTTACAATCTGCAGTTCTAGTGCAGAATTTCATCGTATTAGCTATTTACCCAAGTTTTTAATAAGGAACTTGATTTAAACCATTATTTTTCTTTAGATATTAGGAAGAATGTCTTGAGGATAAGAGCTGTCAACCCCTTCAAATCCTGCTATGTTGCCTCACTGTGGCTTTGGGTTGGGAGGGATGAGCAAACAACATCAGGAGTGTATACTAAGAATATATATTCCTAATAGGGTCACTGAAAATGTGAAGGTCATCCCAGCTGCCTAGCTAAAGCAAGCAGACACTGGGCAGACATTGGGCAGTAGCAATATAGAAAGATGGCGAGCTTGATCATCACTTCAAAGGTACCATTTCATACCAGGTAGAATGTGGGAACAATAAATAATTCCTCTATCAATCAAAGACCTGTCAACCAGTGAAAGTTGAAAATTGTCTCATAACATACCACTTTACCACTGGAGCTCTTTCAAGGCAGATTAGGTATCTATCTAAAATGCACCAGCAAAACCTGCATGAAGCTAAAGTTTGAACTTAATTGTTTTTGAGGTCGCTTCTGTTTCTGATTTCATTATTTATCTCACATTAAATATCTTTGCACCTGGAATCAGAAAATATATATATGTAGATCTATAGAAAAGAAGAAAACCTTCCTTCCAATAATTCCTAATTTTTCTTCTTTCTCATGCTTATTAAACATTTTGGTTTTATAGATATGATATAAATATGTGAAAAGATTAACATCCTAAAAACAACAATAAATCATGATAAGTTACCTTTTTATATGTACACACCTTAATTCACTTCCAGGAGTGCTTTAATACTGTATACTCACCATAGATACCTGAATTTAAAAGTATAACAAGGCCATTTGTGTCCTAAGGCAGTCTTCAACTGATCTCAGCCCAAAAGTTGAATTATTTTGCATTTTGATAAACACCTCTCTCCTCTGTAATAAAATGTCAATTTTTTTAAAGAATACAATGCATGGCTGCCTCATGATATTAAAAATCTGTAAGGTGAGGCAGATGCCTGATTTAGCCTGGAAACAGGATTGGCTTTGTAGTCAAATTAAGATCCTCAAGATCTTAATCCAGCATAATTTTTCACCAATAGTCCATCCAGAAAAAATGTTTTTAATGGAGATGCTGTCATTAGCTATCTGTTCATGCTAATGCCTAGTAACCTAACATTTTACTTCTCAGTCATACTGGCTTGAGCCTGTCTGGAATTCAAGCTGTTCTAACAGCTTATATTTAAACTTAGCTACCTCAGCAGAGCGGAGCAGATGACTCAACTTCCAAGACAGTTTATAACTTGAGAAAAGAAAAGGGAGTTGTTAGGTTTGACTGAAAGAGGTTCATTCTAGGTTTCTCCTGAACTAATCAAAGGCCTTGTTATTTGCTCCACCCTCCAAATCAGATATGCATTTGCACTGAGATACAGTGTTTTGGCTTACCCTACCATTTCAAGCCAATTGCTGGAAATTATGATTAAGCTCACTGTATCCTAAGGTAATAGGAAAAAGACTGGATGAAAACAGCAGTTAAACTGTTGGAACAGCACTTGGAAAACTAAGATTCAGGTCTACAGTCTGCCACAGAAGCTCACTGGGTGATTTTGGGACAATCACTCACTTTTAGCCCAATTTATCTCATGGCATTGAAAAGATGGAGTCTTCTATATGCTCTGAACAAACAAACAAAAAACCAGGATATAAATCAAGCAAATAAATACTTGGTCATTATATTAGAGAAAACATTCTGCATTCATCCTCTATTTTTTCAGTAAATAACCATTTACTTGTAATTTATTGTAGATTGATAAAGGAAGCATATCTTCATAACAGCTTACATGATGACAGCTGAAAAATATATGATCCTTTATAGTAAATGGCAAAGTTCTGTAACAATCAGTTTCTGAACCTCCAGAATTCAATTAAGCCTTGCTGCATGAATAGATCCAACTTGCAAACCTTCTCTTCAGATAAAGTTATGGCCTAGAAATCAGTTTTGATAAAGAAATTTAGATTCATCCCCAATATTGATGATTCTATTTGTGCAAAAAATAATACATGATCCTCTTTCCTCATATACCAAATACATTTTTCATTTTTTAGAGGCACTTATACAAGAGGTCCTGTTTCTACTCATCAGTGGAATTTCAATTTTCATTCCAAAACAGAAGGCAGAAAAAGACAAAGCTAGATGTGAAAAAGACAGGACAATTTATCCATTTTCTGAAAAAACAACTGCTAGCTATATAGAAAAGTGTCATTTAACCAAAAATATTCTAAAATGACAATGCTTTAAAAGACTCTTACCTAAATATCTGAAAGTAAAGAGCCTTCCTGGACTGCCTCTGCTGGCAAGAGATCAGAACTATTTGTAATTACCGTAAGCACCTTGAAAAGTTGAAGTCTCATTAGAAGCTAAGGGAATTACTGATGAACATCTGTCAACACTTAAGATTCATTTGGTTAAGTGATTAATGCAAAAAAAAAATTTGTGACAAAGTATAATTTAAGGATCCTGAAGATCCTATTTATTACTTAAATAAGGGATGGGTCAGAATTGCAGTTAGTGAAATATAATCCTTTTCTCTTGTTTTCTGTAGGTCCAAGATGTGGAGGGACATTTAAAAAACACATAAGGCCCTATTAGGAAATATTTTAGGGTAACATATAGTGGAACCGCTGCATGGTAGTAACAACTTCTTTAAACTTAACAAGAGTTCCACAACCAATCAACCTTTATAACTATGTACTTTTACTTTTTTCCTTACTAATGTATACCTGGCCAGATAGCATTCAGATACTGCCATCCTGCCTATACTTACTTGGGAAAAAAATCTCTCTGGGTCAAGTTAATCTACTTCAAATAATACTTAACACATCCCTACTAGAACCAGTGAGTACAACAGGATGTAGCTTATCTGCCATGTTTTATAGTTAAGATTTATTATTTTTAACTTTGAAGAACTCATAACTTAAGCAGCTAAATCTCAGACTTTAAAAAAAATAGAGTAGCTCTGATAGGGATGGGGACAGAGTAGATTTGTTATTAGAACCATTTTTATGGAAGGGAGTGCTTGCTTTTTTTTAACACATAATTTTTCTGTTTTAACACATTTTTTTTCTGTTGGGAAAAGCATTGGTTGAATTTCTGATTGTTCTGCAGTTATTAGTTATAAACTTAAAAAAAATCTGTCAGCCTTATTTACTAAAATAAGGACTCACTACAGAAGCAGCTTCAGCTACCGTATTTATCGGCGTATAACGCGCACTTTTTCTCCTTGCAACGCATGTGGAGATCGCATGTGCGCGTTATACGCCAATATATACAAACGCACTATACATACCGGTCCGTTCGTCTGTGACCATTTTGTTTCCGAAACATCATGCTGAAACGAGGCTGCACATTATACGCCGGTGCGCGGTATACCCCGATAAATACGGTATATGCTGCTCTTAGATTTGAGAAGTTGGTTTCTACTAAGTCAAATTGTTTTTGACACTTTCTAAATCATGCTCAGTTGGATTGACACAGACTCAAGACACATGCCCTAGATCCTACATGGGTGGTTTATTAAAAATAAACATAAAAATGTTAGTGCTACCTATAGTCTGTCCTATGGCAACCACTATGCTATTACTTTATTAAAATTACTGTGCTATTATATTATTCAATATATTATACTCTATTACTTTTACCTATTAAAGGTAAAGATTTCCCTGTGCAGTTGTTTCTGAATCTCAAGGGCAGTGCTCATCTCTGTTTCTTAGCTGAGGGAGCCAGTGTTGTCTGAAGACAATTTCCATAGACATCTGGCCAGCATGATTATACACTGAGGGGCATGGAATGCTATTATCTTCCCACAGAAGTGATACCTATTTATCTATTTGCATTTGCCTGCTTTTGAACTGCTAGGTGGGCTGGGTAATGGGAGCTCACCGCGTTGTGCAAGTGAGCTCCCATTATCCAGGTGACAAGCTCAGCATCTGTAAGTGCTGAAGCATTATGACCCCATTACTTTATCACAATTTCCTATATAGGTAGTCCTCAACTTATGACCTTAATTGGAACCACTTTCCATTACTAAGGTGATTGTTTAGTGACTTATTCCCAATTTTATAATCTTTTCCCCAGTTTTTAAGTGAATAACTGCAGTTATTAAGTGGATCACATGATCATTAAACAAATTCAGTGTCCCTCATTGATTTTTCTTGTCAGAAACTTCCTGGGAGGTTTGCAGATGGTGATCACATGACCCTAGGATGCTGCAACCTTATAAATATATGTTGCTTGCCAAACACCTGATTTTTTTTTATCCTGCTGCTGTGGATGCTATGAGGGTTGCAAGCGTGCGTATGGGTCATAGGCATCTTTTTTTGTTTTAATTTGAACAGTTGCTAAACAAATTGTCAATCCAGAACTACTTGTAAATTATAATCTACACTGTTACTAGTATGGATCAACAATAGCCAGCATGTAGAATATATTTTACCACTTTTTACATTATACTTTGTCTTGCTGGGTTTCTGTATTTTTCTTCTCATGTCCTTTTGTTTGACTGTTTGCTTAATTGCTGGTGGTTGCAGAATTGCAAAACACATTCCCTGTGCCCCCCCCCATTTCCACACCTGTAACAAAATAACAGAATAAGAATTGAAAGGGACCTTGGAGGTCTTCTAGTCCAACCCCGTTCTAGCAGAAAACCTATACCATTTCAGACACATGGTTGTCCAATCTCTTCTTAAAAACTTCAGTGTTGGAGCATCCATACCTTCTGGAGGCAAGTCTTTCCGCTGATTAATTGTTCTCACCGTCAATAAATTTCTCCTTAGTTCTAGGTTGCTTCTCTCCTTGATTATTGCTTCCTGTCCTGCCTCAGGTGCTTTGGAGAATAGCTTGACTCCCTCTTCTTTGTGGCAGCTCCTTAGATATTGAAACACTGCTATCATGGCACCTCTAGTCCTTCTTTTCACTAGACTACACATCCCCTAATAATCTTTATTGCTTTTCTCTGCACTCTTTCTAGAATTTCAACATCTTTTTTATATCATGGCAACCAAAACCAGATGCAATATTCCCAAGTGTGGCCTTACCAAGGCATTATAAAGTGGTACTAACACTTCACATGATCTTGATTCTGTCCCTCTATTAACATAGCCAAGGGCTGCATTGGCTTTTTTGGCAGCTGCAGCACACTGCTGGCTCATATTTAAGTAATTGTCCTCTAAAGTTCCAGGATCCCTTGTGTTGTTATGACTATTAAGTCAGGACCACTGTTCTATTTCTGTGCATTTGATTTTTTTAGACTAAATATAGAGCCTTATTTTTCTCACCATTAAATGTTATTTTGTTAGATAGAGCCCAGTGTTAAAGTCTGCCGAGATCCTTCTGTATCTTGAGCCTTATCTTCTGGAGCATTGGCTATTCTTGCCAGCTTGATATTGCTTGGAGATTTAATGAGTTTCCCTTTTATCCCCTTGTTAAAGTTGCAGTTTTGCTGGCAACTCTGCCTAGGCCAGCATTTCCCAACCTTAGCCAATTTAAGACGTGTGGACTTCAATTCTCAGAATAGCATTGATGGGTGAAGTGTTCTGGTAGCTGAAGTTCACTCATCTTAAAATGGCTAAGGAGAAAAAGTGGGCAGCACAACAAGTACCTGCAATTTTGTAATGGCTTCTTTGTTCTTCCACATGCTAATGGCTGCAGCGCTGCAGGCTTTCAAGCAGGTTTTCCAGATGCACCCAAAGCAATAGAGCTGAGATCTGCCTGAAAGATCCCGGTGCCCACCTCCAATGTAGTTTTAATAGGGCATAAATAATGCAGGGTAACATTTCACACTGATGAACCTGCTAATCCAGTTTAATCAAAGAAACCAAAGAAACCATAGACAAAGAAGCATTTACTTTAATATTACGGAAGGGAAGGTTAGAGAAAGCTAATCAAATATCCTTTTTCCATCAATGCCTAATTATTATTTGCTGGAAAAAAAACAGAGATTTCAACATTGATGGTACTGGGCAAATAAGAAAAAGGGGGGACACTCCACATTATACTGCTGAATGTAGTTTCAGTCTAGCAAATGTGGAACATCCCTAATAACTTTTTGCAAGGCTCATCATGGGGAATGCTGGAAGTTACCCTTTAGTAGCATCAGAAGGGCAACAGATTTCTCAACCCACATCCAACAGGTGTTTATAATTACCTCATTATCCCACAAAAGCTGTAGCAACTTCCATCTGGATCCCAGCTTTGGAATGCTTACATATTAATTTCTTCCAAATATTTTCTAAGCTTTTATTCTAATCCTATATCCACAATGGTTGAGTAATAAAATGCAAATACGTTTCTGGATGGTACCATTTATAAATATAGCCACCATGACTGTGCTTAGCAACTACAGTGCAATTGTTTTGGTCATAAGTTACACCAGTTACTGAAATTATGCAGAGAAATTACACGCTACTCAAAATGTTTAAATTGCAGCTGGCCTAGACAGTACTCCATTTGCTAAGAGGGATCCTTGTCACCTATGTTCTTGGCAGAGCACTATACATACTGTATCATGTAACTTTGAGATTCCTTCACACAGAGCATTTATGAGTGACAAGGTGGCAATTCTCACCAGAGTAATCCTTTTCTTCTTGAACTCACTTTTATTGTAATAAGCATGCCTTTGCATAATGTACAGAAGGCAGATAGATGTTTCTTCTCCCCCTCACAAACACAGTGGTAAAATATGAGGCTATTCAGAGAAGCCAACTTGTAGAAAATTTAGGACAAATAAAGTTAATTTCTTTAGGCAAAGCTTAACTAAACTATAGAATTTCCTCCACAAGATATAATAAAAAGTCCTATTTTAAGAAGAGACAAATTTATAAGCAGGATTCTCTTAGTGTGTTTTATTTGTCTTTTTTTTTTCAGCATCAAACACTATTTACAAATCTTGTTTTAAACAGTTTGTCATTAAGTTTAAAATTATAATTCTGTAGTGTTTCTGCTCTGCCCATTTCTTTCGTGTACTAGTAGAAAACAGGAATTCTTTTTAAAACTCAATTATATCACTGATATGTGACAATTCTATTAAAGAGTTGGTTTACTGCCAAGTTGAACCTTGCTCAATCAGTTGTAATTTTTGAAACATTGGATATCAATTTTCAAACTTCCCAAGTTTTATGGGAGCCAAAGTCCAACTTACTCAGACAGCACCATTACTGGAAAACAGATACTGGGGTAGATAGTTGTTGGTCTGGTCCAGCAGGCTCTTGTTATGTTCACTTTGGCTGACCCATTCCATTTGTTGAACCTTCCCCTTCCAAGAGTAAGATGCAGGAATCCTGTCTTCCTTGGCACCTCTTCACTCTACCCTGCCCGTTCTTGTTAACAACATATTCTACATAGCACCACTTTGTCATTACATCACTGATCTAAGAAATGGGCAGGGGGTTAATTTAACTGTAGCTATAATATTTTTTAAACTTACAACATTATTCATTTGCCAGCCATTTCTATTGTATTGCATTTCTGTTGAGTTATTTGTAGCCTCTGTACTCACTCACACAACTCACACTATTGTTTAGATTCACTTATTCACACTCTGTCCTTTAAGCTTAATTGAGCTCAAGAAGCTTTTATTTATATAGTTCTTTTTGCCCTACTTTAAGATAAACAAATATAATTAAGAGAAAGTGCTGTTGTTTGACCAAAAATGTAAACTCTTCCCTTTCTCTCATTTTAAGACTAATGTAATACAAATTTTATTAAGACAAATAAAAGTTTCTGGGAGATGGGGGTTAGAGAGGTCTTTCTCTCTTTCAATTTCACTTTTTTCCCAGCTGATAGGTATTTGTTATTAAGACTTTCAGAACCACCCTCACTTCCATTCCCTATGAATATTTCATGGGATAATTAAAAGAGGATTTATCTTTAAAGTTTAACCCAATCATTCCCAGTCTAGTGCCCTCTATAATTGTTGGTCTACACAGGTTTAAAAATTCCAGCCAGAAAGAATAGAGCTATAATTTAGTGAACATGGAAGAGATCAAGTTGGAAAAAGATGGTATTTTAAAACATATGAAGTAAAAGAAACTGCTTGAGAAGAGCTAGCAGAAGGTTAACCTGAATTAAAAGCTAAGGTTTTTAACAATTATCTGGCTGTTGATGGGAAAGGTCTATGTTCTCCCCTGAATGAATTTGACAGTGGTTAAACTGAAGCAGGACGGGTTTTGTTCCATAAGTATAAAAAGCAATGGAAGAGCACAATGGATTGTGCATATTTGTCAGGAAAGACTGTTGAGTTGTCCAGGAACAGCTCAATTTTTTGGCACCATAGGCAAAAGAAACAATAGTCCTGAATGAGGGATTAAATAATAATCAGTTGCTGCTCTTTAATGGTATTCTAAGGAGAGTCAGTTTGTGATTAAAGCACCAGGCTAGAAACCAGGAGATTTCTGCCTTAGAGGTAAGACCAGTTGGGTGACTTTGGCTAGTTGTTTTCTCTCTAACTCCAGGAAGAAGGTTATAGAAAGCCACTTCCAAAAATCTTGTAAAAAAACTGGACAGACTAATCCTAGTGGTTGACATGAGTCAATGCTGCCTCAAAGATATGCATATGTTGTGCACCCACACAAGATCTGTTGCTTAATCTAAGCTCCTTTACCCTGCTTTTTTAGAAGTTGAGCTGGTTTGAGGTATACCGTAGTTAACAGGGTTGATTTTGATTTCAATGTTAGATTAAATTGTCCCTTTTCTTTGTAGAGGACTGAACATGGAAGCAGAAGAATGTACTAAGAGGAGGGTTGCACTAAATTTCAGAAACAATAAAGTAGTTTCTAAAACTCATTATACAACTACTACAGTTTTGCTATTACTTAAAAAACAAGAGCAAATTTCAAAGTAAATTTCCAAAACCATGAAGGCAATTTATCAGTTGTATAATCTAAGTAAAGAAGTCCTATGTTAGGAAAGTAGGCTGATGAAAAACCTGTAGCAGTAGTAGTAGTAGAAGTGGTAGTAGTAGCAGCAGCAGCAACAGGCCTTCTCCTAGAGATGTATTTACAGTTCCTTCTTAGTATGATGACAATGTTGCCTGTAATATCCTGAATAAAAAATGACTGCCTGATAGCACTCCCTTATTTATCCCCACACTTGCTATTTGGGGTCTGCTTGTCCTAGGTATGTTCCATTGAACGATCCAGCAGATGTAACCCAAGAACACAGTACTGTGGTTTCAGGAAGGCATCTTCGTGCCCTTTTGAGTCACATAAGCAGAAAGACCCTTTTTTGATGATTGATTGAAACTCCAACTGAGGAAAGAACAATATGGCAGAATATGTGTTTGTTGAACTGCCTCTTTGCAATTTAATTCATTTTCCTTGCTATATATAATCTGATCCTTTGCAGCTCATTGTAATTTGTCCCATTTCAAACCCTCCCCTCTAAATCTCTGAACTCATTATTAGTTTTTTAGCACAACAACAGATCAGACTTCTGGCTCATGGCCTTATTATGCAGAACTTTCAAGTTAAATATGCTGAGATGAAGTAAAGAAAGGCATGTAGTAGACAAGAATTGCTTGGGTGGATAAGATGATCACACTTGGGTCACAAGACGTTTGTTGGGCACTTCTGAATTGCCTGTAGGCACCATTCCATCTAAAAATTCTGAATTGGGTACAATAATTTCTTTGTCCCCATGTTTCTCCCTATGTAGAGCTTTCTCATGGATATGAGCTTTCCTTTGGATGGCAGCAAGTTCTGGGGATGGTGGTGGGGTATATGGACATGTTGTAATGTGGGTGTATTGACCTTGATCCTCACAATCAGTTTCTCGGTGGTAAAAGTAGCTGAAGTTGGAGACAATGACAGGTACTGGAAGCGAGATAGTGAGTACTCCAGCAATGGCACAAAGAGACCCCACAATTTTGCCTCCAATAGTTTCAGGGTACATGTCACCATATCCCACAGTTGTCATGGTAACCACAGCCCACCAGAAGGCAGAAGGGATGCTGGAGAAATTTGACTGTTCATGATCAGCTTCTGCAAAATAGACAGCACTGGAAAACAAGATGACTCCAATGAAGAGGAAGAAGATGAGCAAGCCCAGTTCCCTCATGCTGGCTTTAAGCGTCTGACCTAGGATTTGCAATCCTTTGGAGTGTCTGGAGAGTTTGAAGATTCTAAAGACTCTCACCAACCGGATGACTCTGAGGATAGCCAATGACATGGCAGGTTGGCTTACCCCACGCTGGCGTGCAAACTCTGTACCAAGGGCAACAAAGTAAGGTATGATGGCTATAAAATCAATAATGTTCATGATATTCTTGAAGAAAGCTGGCTTACTTGGGCAGGCTATGAATCGCACCAGGAGTTCAAAGGAGAACCAACAGATGCAAATGGTTTCCACAATGAAGAAAGGATCTTCAGAATGAGTCTTTGGTGGCATTGCATGCGGCACACTGCTATTCAAATGATGGTGAACAAGCTGTGGAAAGGAAGAAAGGAAAACAGAACGATTTGGTTAAAGTGGCTTAATTAATCTGAAGGAGGTGAAAAATGAGTGTTATAGTACAAAATATTGATTTCAATTAGAAGAGATGGGCTCAATTGGTGAGCATACTAAAGCAAGTTTTTTCAAACTGGAAACTTTAAAATGCGTGGACTTCAATTCCCAGAATTCAGTGAATTCAAATACATAAATCTTGAAGTTTCAAAGTCTGAAAAACATTACTAGAGATTACAATGGAAACATACTCAGATGGCTCTACAATTGAAATTGCATGGCCACCATATACTCATTCTGAAAACATCAATATTCTTCCAAAGAAAAATATATTATATGCCCATATATTGAAGTCTTCACAATTGTCACATTATCATCATAAACACTGCCCTTGAATTATATTTCCACTGTACAGGTAGCCCTTGACTTATAACCACAACTGAGCCCAAAATTTATGTTGCTAAGTGAGACATTGGGTAAGAGAGTTTTGACCCATTTTACGACTTTTATTTGCCACGGTTGTTAAGTGAATCATTGCAATTATTAAGTTAACAACATGATTGTTAAGTGAATCTGGCTTCCTCATTGACTCTGTCAGAAGGTCTCAGAACTTGATCACATGATCCCAGAACACTGCAACTGTCATAAATATGAATCAGTTGCCAAGCATCTGAATTTTGATTACATGACCATGGAGATGCTGCAATTTTTGCAAGTATGAAAAATGTTCTTAAGTCACTTTTTTCAATGCCATTGTAACTTTGAACAATCACCAAACAAACTGCTGTAAGTCAAGGACTACATGTAGCAGTTTTCCTAGGTCATTTTCACTAGCACAGACTGCCCTTTGGTTAGAAAATAAAATTAATGAGGGTAATAAAAGTTAATAATCAGAAACCTTGTTACTATGATCACTGATTTTTCCCCAATTTAGTGTGTTATAATGTCTGGGACTGCTTTCTTTATCACTTCCAACTGCAATTGACAGAAGCAGCCAATTTTGCCCCATTTTATGACCTTTCTTGCCACAGTTGTTAAGTGAATCATAGTAGTTGTTAAGTTAGTAACATGGTTAAGTGAATCTGTCATATGCTAAAGAAACAACAACAACAACAAATAATAATAATAATAATAATAATAATAATAATAATAATAATAATAATAATAATAATAATAATAGAATCTGGCTTCCTCACTGACTTTGCTTGTCAGAAGGTCACAAAAGTGATCCTGGGGTCATTGCAACCATCATAAATACACACCAGCTGTCAAGCATCCAACCTTTGATCAAGTGACTATGGGGATGCTACAATGGTTGTATAAAAAATGGTCATAAGTCACTTTCAGTGCTGTTGTAACTTTGAACAGTCACTAAATGAATTGTTGTAAGTAGATGACTATCTTGCTACTATCAAGGACAGAGGGCTGAAATGAAGCCTTTCAAGCATGTACTAAACTTTATTTGACGCTTGACAGCCATCTGGTAGATTTCTGCAGAAATTAAAAAGTAATCCAATTGTTCTATCAAAGGAAATGTTCAGAGCTCCATTCTGCACAGTGAACAAGAGAGCACCCAAATACAACAGGGCCAGTGTACAATACCATATTTTGAAAATAAATGAAATATAATATGCTTCAACGTTTAAAGAGTGAGGACCCAGAACAACTATTAAATTGCCACCACTTCAAACTCTTTCTGTTCTCCCATCAGAGCTATTCCAGAAAAAATCCCTATTCCCGTCACCCTGCCACATTGTTCCTGCATCTAAAGATGAAACCGAGATAGCACAACATTTACATCACTGACAGAAGGGCAAGGTGAAGTTCACCATATTGTATTCTCTTCATGGCTGTTCAGAATTCTGGCTCAGGCAACGAAGTGAAAGGATGGAAGGTAGGTTAGACATAAAAAACCCTTTGATTCTTGGCCATTGTTGCGTGTAATATGGTTAATCTACTGG
The DNA here is from genome assembly GCA_025802295.1 of Psammodynastes pulverulentus. NCBI lineage: Eukaryota > Metazoa > Chordata > Lepidosauria > Squamata > Psammodynastidae > Psammodynastes > Psammodynastes pulverulentus. The sequence goes on from JAOYMU010000077.1 coordinate 79,790,429, forward strand.
AAAAAAGTCTGAATTGTGAAGCAGAAATCCCTTCTGTCACTAACTTCAGGAGTGCCCCTATATGAACCTGTCTCTTTACCATCTGCTATGTGGGAGATCAAGATGATAATGTAAGATTATCAAACTAAATCATGCATATGCAACATTCTGAATCCTGAAAAATGCTATACAAATATTAAATAATATTTTTCACTCTAAACACTTCTGGATGGGCTTGTGAGTAGCATTAAATTTAATTAGATTCATATTTTTTAATATACTTCCTGTACAAAAAAAATAAGATACTTTTTTTTTTTTGCTGGAACACTTATAACTATGTAAAGCAAGCTGCTAAAAATTTAAATATTCTGCTATCCTTACTTTGGAAAGTACAAAACATTAGCACTAAGCAGCAAATTAAGTCTGCTGCCTTTTCCCCTGGCTAATGGTTGCATCCAGGCTGGCATCTCCCCACCACTCAAATTAATCAGTTTTCTCAGAGGAGTTAAAATGGCTATAAACCTAACCATAATATAATTACTTGAAGGCTTAATGTAACTTGGTGTAATTTACTGAATTCTTTGACAAAGTGATGAAATTACTGGACCAGAAGATACTGTCGATAAAATTTACTTGGATTTCAGTAAGGCATTTGATAAAGTAGATCTTAACCTACTACTTGATAAGATAGAAAAATGTGGGTTAGACAGCATCACCACCAGATGGATTCGTAACTGGCTGACCCACCACACTCAACGTATAGTCCTTAATGGAACTGCATCTACATGAAGGGAAGTATGCAGTGGGGTACCCCAAGGCTCTGTTTTAGGCCCAGTACTCTTCAACATCTTCATCAATTCTTTGGATAAGGGAATAGATGAGGAACTCATCAAATTTGCAGACGACACCAAGCTAGCAGGAATAGCATGTGCGGCAGAGACCCGAAGACCAGCTGTCTGGTGGAGGTGCAGGCACACATGCACGACAGAGCTGAGCTGGAGCGACAGCTTGTGTGCCCACAGAGAGGGCTCTGCGTGCCACCTCCGGCATGCGTGCCATAGATCGCCATCACGGGTATAGGGTTTCCTGCCTAAGCAGGAGGTTGGACTATAAGACCTCCAAGGTCCCTTCCAACTCTGTAATTCTATTCTATTCTATTCTATTCTATTCTATTCTATTCTATTCTATTCAAAACTCAAGAAGTATACACAAGCATGTATTTGTCCTACCCTACCCTATCCTTTATATTTTATGGCCACTCATCTCACAGAAAAGTGACAATATTATATCTTCAAACATAGGTATGTATATTGATATGAATGAACCAAACAGTAAGAGTGGAAGTGAAATTAGTAAATTACATATTCTTGTGAGATATGAGAAAAAAATAATATGACAAATGATTTGCTCGAAACTTAATTCAAGACAACAGACTGGGGGGGGGGAGGGGGAGATATTTGGAAATGGATGGTAGAGAATATAAGATACTATGTTGGTCCAGTTATTTGCAGAAGGAATCAAATTAAAGTGTGCCTAAAGGCTGGAGAAAAGCAGAATGTCAAGGTCAGATGTTTCTCCCATCTCTGTCCTCTAGTCAGCTCTGATTTCTTGCCTCTCTAATTTTGACTTCTGTAGTGGGGCCTACTTGCTCTGCAAAGGAGGGAAATACCTGTTAGTTGTCTGGAATTTCTAAGATCAACATGGATTTGGAAAAATCCCAGGACTGGGTCTGTCTGTCTGATATCTGTTCTAGAACATGTTGAAAATATCTGTTCAGCACCTTCCTGGGCTCAGGATATAAACAAAAATATTTTTATTTCTTTGCATTTTCCACACCGTCTTTTTTGTTTCATTAGTATCTCTCCTTCAGGGAGTTCATAGTAAATCCACTGACCTGTCACGCAAGCTCTATTTATTAATTTATTTAGCTCTAGCAAAGGAACTGCATTAATTGCCTTCAGTCCACTCTCTATAGTTCAGATAACATTTTTAATTTAGATGTTTATGTAATCAAATTGGCATCATCTATCTACTAGAGGGAGGTATCAGCAGACTTAGGAAAATGCCAGGCCTTGCAGAAATGCACAAAATCTTCCATGGGCTGGTGGTGGTCAAAATCCCCAAGAGTCAGAAAGCTCCAATTGGAACTGCATATGTTAAAATGGGGGAAATATAAAATCCAAAATGCAGGAATGGAATGACATATGCTAGAAAAGAGTACAGTTGTCTGGCATTCTGAAGAAGAAAATTCCATATTACAATATATTTTTACTTTTCATGTCACACACATATTTTACATAGTACTTCAAAACTCTCATATTTATTAGTTTCTGTGCTATACATTTTTACATTTTGTAGATAATTATTTCTGCCTCCTCTGATCTTTAAAAGATATTCCAATACATATTACATCGGCTATATCGTATATATTGGAGTAGATCTATTAACTTCAGATAAAACTGTACAACTATTTTCTCTTTTTTTAAATCTGCTTTCTTAATTTCCATCTCCTACTATACATTCACAAAAACCCTGCAAGGTAAACTTGAAATAAATAAATGATAGATTATTATTTATTTGCATCCCATCTTTATTATTTTTACAAATAATTCAAGACAGTGAACACTTCCACAATTAAAGAATGTAAGGAAGAGAGAAAAAATATTTTTATTAAATTTCAAACAGATTAGCTACATATTAAAAAAAGTTTATAGTGAACAAACAAAATGTTTAGTTATTTTAAAATGTCACCACTGAAAACAGGCAATTTTTTGCTGGAAAAATCAACCGCACTCTGAGCAGGATTAGGATTATGATGCAGAGGGTTCATCCTCACGGGTACACAAATGTGCTTCCCTCCCCTTTTTGATGGAAAAGATATTGAAAATAACTCATGCTGACCCACAGCCTAGCATTACTGCATCTCAGCAAAAAGGCCAGGCACTGAAATGTAATGAGGGGTGGCATCAAGTTAGCAGTATGCGGTTTTTCAGTTGTCCTTCTCACTTCCTGCATTTCCTACCATCAGGAAAACCAGTCCCACATTTTTTTGCTGAACATGTGTTGGACTAGGGCAGCTTGGAGGTGGGACCATGTGCAACAAGTCAGAGGCTTCAAATGGAGGGAGCAACAGGGTGATCAAAGCCACATCTTTGTTTAACACAAATCACATGGATTGCACACACATAAAACTATGCTGAACTTCAATGACTTAGTTCTGCCTGCCATTTTGAAGCACCTACCATCACAGTAGATGTTCTAGGTTGGATGTTCAAGATTATTATTATTATTATTATTGTTGTTGTTGATTTAATCTTCAATTGTATTCACAGTCTGGGTATGGTAAAAACTTGAACATTTCAAGTCCTAGCCAAGAACCTAAGAGCTGTTAAGGTAATGTCTGAGTATATAGGAAGTTCCGAGTCAGGTGGTTTTTTGCAAAGTCAGAATATTCAAGTCTGTAAATTCAAAATTTCCATATATCTAGGCAACACTTTGGGTATTGCTCAAGGACTCCTATTACTATTGGTACAAACATTGATTTCTTCCTCCACAATTGCTCAACATCAATTTGCAGATTGTGGTATTTCATTATTTTTTTCTAGTTGTTTCTCTTCAATTGGTGCAATATCAATATGAACCAGCCTTTTTTCTTTTCCACAATAGTAATGTCAGGCATGTTGTGGGCCAGATGTCTGTCAGTTTGGATTCGAAAGTCCTGCAAGATCTTGACCTGTTTATTTTCAAGAACTTTGACAGTTTGGTGTTCCCAATATTCTGGTGTTTCCAATATTCTGGCAAAGCTTCCAATGTATAATAATTGTGGTAACTTAATCATGATGTTGTAAATAATCAGTTTGTGAAATTTTACTGCAGTCACTGATAAGGTGATCCATTGTTTCATCTTTCTTGTTGCATAAGCGGCATTTGCTGTTACTGACATGTTGAATTTTTTGCTTTCATGGACTTGGTCTGCAAGGTTTGTTCTTAGGCAGCCAAAATGAAGCCTTCAGTTTCTTTCTTCAGTACCCCTGATCTCAACTATCTCCATGTTAGTTTTATATCTACCTTTCCTCCAATGTCCTTCAGGTATTGACTGTGCATAGGCTTCTTTTTCCAGTTAGAAACTCATTACTCAATTGTTTCATTTTGATAGTCTGCTTTCAATCTCACAGTTTTAAAGAGGTTTCCCTTTTTCACCTCCTTCAGCAAAGGATTTTTTGTTTTATGTAGTCATTTAAGCTGTGTTTTTCCTCTTCCACAATTTGATTTACCTGTAAGAATTCTCTGACACCTTGATTTCTAGGCAAGTACAATTGATCAATATCACTTTTTGGGTGCAGAGCATGGTGCACTGTCATTAGTTTTTCTTGTCTTTCAATCCAAGTTATCAAGTTCTAGCTGCTTCCAATCAATTATTCCAGCTGGGCATCTCATTACAGGCACTGCCCAGGTGTTGATTGACTTTATGATATTTCCTTCACTTAGCTTTGATCTCCAAATCTTTATTTATTTTGTTAAAATAGCTTCCTTGACTTGGATGTGCAACAGTTCAGAGGCTTCCAAAACTCCTTAGTAGTTGTACTCTCCTGGTGTTACTGCTTTTATCAATTCTTCATTATCAAGTTCGAATCCATCACCTTCAACAATTTTTCCTGTCTTAACAACAATCGTTGCACATTTGTCAATGCCAAACTGCATCTCAATGTCTCTGCTAAACTCCTTAGTGCTTTTCAGCAGTGAGCTCAATTCAGCTTTTATTTTTCCAAGCAGTTTTAAATCATCCATGTAGAGCAAATAGGAATTTTTTTTTTTTGCCAATTCATACCCAGAGTTTGTTTTGTTCAAAATGCCTGTTAGTGGTACCATCAAAAATACAAATAACAGAAGTGACAATGAGTTGTTTGATTTCAACTTCACCAAGTTCTCCACAAGCCATCAACTTAGTTTGCCATAGTTTCATAGAAGTCTTCAGGAATTTCTGGATGTTGCTGCCAATTTCAAAAATGTCTAAGCATTTCTCAATCCAACCATGTGGACCAGTTTCGAGGGCCTTATAGAAATGATCCTGGTTTGCTTGAAATTGTGAATTTTGTTGGAACTGCATTAGTTGGTTCTCATATCGCTTTATTTTCTCTGCTGTAGTTGCTGTTGTTATTATTGATCATCACAGAGTCAGTCAGGTGTTCAGACTGGGTTTGGCGTCTTTATCTACCTATTGAGTCCTTACCAAGGACCTGGGATAGGCAAATCTGGATGTTTGACGCTCTTACAGATATCACCACAGGATGGAAGATGTTCCAAGTAAAGCCGCCTTCTGCAATTGACTGATGGCAAATTTATCAATGCCTATGGTGTCCAAGTGGTGCTCCAATTGTTTTGGAATTACATCTAAGGCACCTATTACTATTGGTACTAGCCTTGCTTGCCTTTGCCATAGTCGTTCTATTTCTATTTGTAGGTCTTTGTATTTTGTTATCTTCTCCAGTTCTTTCTCTTCTATTCTGCTGTCTCCAGGCACTGCCACATCCACTATCCAGACTTTTTTGTCTTTCTTATCGACAATTGTTAAGTCCAGGGTGTTGTGTGGCAGGTGCCTGTCTGTCTGGATTCTGAAGTCCCAAAGCTTTTAATTCTGCTTGAATTCAGTTCACCATTCCAGCTGTGTATCTAATGACTGGTATTGCCCAGGTGTTGATTGCCTTGATGTTATTTCCTCCATTGAGTTTTGAACTTTTCAGATCTTTTTCACTCTCTTGATGTATTCACCTCTTATTTTTTCCTTGACTTCAGTGTGCTTGATATTGTCAGTTTGAAAGATACCCAGATATTTGCAGTAATCATCTTCATCTATACTCTTAATGTTATTTTCATGGGGCATCTTGATTCCTTCAGTTGTCACTATTTTTCCTTTTTTAATAGTGAGTGTGGCACATTTGTCCAATCCAAACTCCACTGCAATATACGAACAGCGTTGAGCAGCGATTCTATTTTAGATGGTGTTTTTCCATACAGCTTCAGATCATCCATATAAAGGAGGTGGGATAGTCTGGCAGATGTTTTTGGTATTTGATAGCCATGGCCTGAGTTATTCAGTGCTGTTGACAGAGGAAACAATGCAATGACAAATAGTAGTGGTGATAGTGAATCTCCTTGAAATATTCTCTCTTGATATTAACTTCTCCAAGTCTCTCATCATTGACCTGCAACTGTGTCTTCCATTTTACCATCGATCTTTGCACAAAGCTTCTGATGTTTCTACTGACTCCTGTTATTTATAGGCCCTTGATTATCCAGTCATGTGGCAGAGAATCGAATGCCTTTTTGTAGTCAATCCATGCTACATTCAGGTTGGTCTTCTTTCTCTTGCAGTTTTCCAAAATCATTTTGTCAATTAGGAGTTGCTCTTTTGTTCCTTTGCTATTGGGGCAGTTTCCTTTCTGTTCAGGTGGAAAAAGATTGTTTTCAACTAGATGCTATTGGACTCCATCAGCTACCACACCATTTAACAATTTGAAAGTTGTTGGTAAGCAGATAATTGGCTTGTAGTTTCCTGGTGCTGTCCCTTTTGGTGGATCTTTCATTATCAGGTAGATTTTGCCAGGTTTAGGTTTAGCCTTTCTTCAATTTCACCTCCCTGCTTGGCAATGAATGGGAATAAACCAGTTAGATGTTTCAACCAAAAACCATGAGGTTCACCTTCACCTGGTGCAATTCTTGATCTTCTTTTCTCTTTTCTCTACATTTCTATTGTTATTACTAGTTCTTTCATTTCAGTTTCTTTTTTATTCTTAACCACCTCTTTTAACCAAACTGTATTCTTGTTGTATTTCTTTGGGTTGTCTGTGCCCAGAACTGCACTGTTTCTTCCTTGTCAGGTAACAACTGATTCACTGCAGTTTCTCCATGATGATGATGATGATGATGATGATGATGATGATGATGATGGGAAAAAAACTATGCAAACATGACTATTTAGGCATCAGAGGGATTCTTTAATTTTATATGCGGCACAGTCAATGCATAGTTAGAATCTTTTCTTACTGTGAATCATTGTTTTCCTTAATGCAGTGATTTATGTTGCTCAAATGTTTTCAACTCAGCATCTATTGCCATATTTCCTTTAGTCTAACACTAAATATTAGTAACAAGTAAAATTCATTATATAGTTATTTTAAAAAAAATCAGCATGGCTAAGTGGTTAAAATATTACAATTGATCTCTTTAGTCCATATGCTGTTCATTTTTGCTATTGGAATTACTTTTCTAATCATACTATGGGGTAAAATATCAATCCCAATTATTCTAATGGGGAAAATATGCCTTGCTATGCCCATAAAAAATGAACTTTCGTATGTTCTGTCAGGTAACAGCAGGGGTCAGTTTAATCATGCTAATAGATGGACATATTGAAAATCCTTACAAAAATCTGGAAAGTTTACCATTGGGATCAATAAAATTAGAATAATGTCCTTGGTACCTGTCAAGAGTAGTGAGACAGAGACCTGGGGGTAAAAGATAAATACAGTACTTATGCTACTGCTGATTATATGCAGCAAGGCCAGCTTCCCAATTTATGTGTCAATAATAATATAACTTTTTTATCCCAATTTATTTTAAGGAAATGGCTGTTATTAGCTATCTGGTATCTACTTTGAAACCTGGTTTTTTCCACACAGAAAATTATTTTTATTAATTCAATAAATTCAAACATAGATATATAAAAATCCAATATTTAGAAATTTGGAAACATGGGATTCCTTGAGAGCTGTGTTTCTCTGTGTGTGGTACTTGTTCATCAAAACTAAGCTTGCTACAGCTTACCTCCAAGATGGATATAGCTTCAAATGTAACATTTTGAAGATCTTGTTTGAAATCTTCTTAAAAAATAAAACACGGCTGCTATCTGAAAAGTGTTCCATTTATGTTTCACATCCCTTATGTTATTCAGATCAAGATCGTTTGCACATTTACATCACTTTTAATTACAGCACTTTAAGAACATTTACTAATTAAGCTTCAAAAGACCCCTAAGCCTCACAAATGAGGAATATATAGTCATCATGTCACTCACCATTGAAATGAAAGCCTCTTCGGAGTGGAGTGGAGTAAAACAGCTGTTTTGAAATGTACACCAACGCTGCACAACTGTTAGATAAATTCCATTTCCAGCAGAAACTGTTGGGGAACACTGGGTAAATAGAATGTAATTACTTGATTTGGAATGTATCCAGGAGACCCAGATTAACATCCTGAATCTCACAACTGTTTCTGGAAGTTGGCTTTTATGCTGAATGGATTTTGCATTTCTCTTAGAAAACAGCATGCCTATTCTAAACTATGACAGGCCAATATGAATCAGGATATCTTTTTCCTGAAATGGGAAATTACATCTAAAGCCATCTTAAAACATTACACTTGAATTATGTATAAAACACTTTCATACAAAAAAATAAGTGGGGCATAAACAATGGCTGTGCCATTAATGTTCTGGGTCTCCAACTTTCTGGTGTTGTCTGTAGTTCTTCTCTGTTTCGTGTAGTGTCCTCCTCTGCTATCTCATTGTGTCAGGAGGCTGTGGAGTTGTTATAAGAGAATTGTTACTGGGATACATGAGCAAGAAATGCCACGAACTTACACCAAAAATACACCTACAGTACATTGTGCACCCAAAATAAGCAGGCACCACTTTCAGGCAGCAGCAGTTTTATTATGGAACAAATCACCACTTTCAATAAGTTTAATAATTGAAGTCCTTATTGATAGAAAAGCAGAGGAACCAGTGGTGGGCTGCTATCAGTTTGGACCAGTCTAGCAAACCCTATGAATGACAATTGGTTGGCCCTGCCCACCCACACCAGCCCTATCCTATCTTACATTTCCTTTTTTACAGCTCAGCTGATTCGCGTGGCAAAGTGGATTACTGGCGCCTCAGCTGTTCTACTTACCAGGAAAGGCTGGAAGGTGAGCTGGAGAAGTGCAAATTGGTGTTTATTGAATGCTGTGCACGCGCGCGAAGCATGCGCTTATAGAACCGGTTGTTAAACTGGTTGCAGCTCACCACTGAGAGGAAGTATGGAATGAAATCAAAGAAGTTGTTGAAACTGAATGTAAAAAGAGACGGTCAAAGATACAGAACAAAGAAAATTGGATGTCAGAACAAATGGCAGCAACTACTGAGCAGAGAAGCCAAAGGGGAACCAAAGACATTTAGTGAATGGTTAGAAAATATATATAGTAGTACTACAACATTTGAAAAGTCACTGGAGATAAAAACACAAAAGCAAGCAAGGTCTTCCAAAAGATCTCAAACCTCAAAAAGAGGTTTTAAATGTTAATTAGTATGCCAAAGGATGTTAATGGACAAATGGTAAGTTAATATGGTCAAAGAAAGATGAAATGAACAATAAAAACTAGGTACAGTAGAGATGTCAATATCCAAAATATTTTACAAAATATTCTCTACTTAGAAGAAACTCAAATATTAGAAAATGAAGATAGATTCATCCACAAGTAGCACTCCATAGTTACAAGTGCTATGGGAGGACATGACAGATTTATGATAAATTCTACTGGACAAATTCTACTAATATGGTCACTAAGAGTCTGCTTATGGTTACTTGGATCAAAACGTAACTGCAAGATTGGTATAAAGTAGGGTCCCTGGTAGTAAGGGTTGCTTCTACTTTCATTAGCAAATATGAATATTCCTTTTTCAAAAAAAATTCTGCAAAAGTTTCTAGGAAAGCATATATATATATATATGTTTTTGTAGATTTTCACGGGTATAGGTATGTAGATTTTGGCATATTTGGGTCTTGTCCCGTGTAAACTTGAGGGTGTCTTGGTGACATTTCGACGAGGTTTCACTTGTCATCTTCAGGCTAGAG
>JAOYMU010000077.1:80023394-80041985 GCA_025802295.1 Psammodynastes pulverulentus
CGGACCACGTGATCCGGACTCCAAAAAGGATCCGGAATGCAGTTCCGCCCCGTTCCCACAGAAAAAAAGCCCTGAGTCACTTATGACAATTCAAAGCAGTCTACGTACCTTATCTTGTATTCCTAACAAAGAATAAATCTTCATTAATGGGATGTACTGTACATGCAAAGGTACCTAGCTAGGCTGTGTGGCAGAACAGAATATTTTCAATTTCCCCAATTCTGGTTTTTGTTCCTCATATGCAAATCAAGCTCCTTTGTTTAAAATAAACTCTAAAAGGTAGAGCCCCCCCCGTCCCCCCCGGGGTCAAGCTGACCTGGTGATCATATGAAATCAGCAAGTAGTTTTCTTGGCAAAAAGCAGTTGCCATTGTCTTTAAAGATAATTAAAATATTGACTAGATCCAAGCCTGCCTAGCTTTTTGTCACTGTAAACTGAGATCATCTAGAAACTGCATCAGTTTAAAATAATGAATTGAAAATGACAACTATAAATGCTGTTCTCTTTCATAAACTAGCCATTATTTTAAGCTATATTCTTTTACATTCACATTACATTAATACTCTGCTTCTTGAAAAATTTGTGGTTTTTCACATTAATGATACTGGGCCCTCTTTAACTCCTAATCTAGCGGGCAGTGGACCCTAAAGCTCAACTGTATGATCCACCCAATGCTTCCTTGGTCTCATCCTCCTCAGAATTGGTTGTAGCTGTTGGCTTCCCTGCTGGTGAGTGATGATCTTTGCAACCTCAGCATTCATGCAGTGTGATCTTCAAATATTAAGGTTAATTGGGAAAACAGTAGTATGCGATACATGAAACCTTCAAGGTCAGAGCTTCTTTGAACTTTTGGTCTTGTCATCTGCCAGGAGATTTCCATATGGCTTGAGTGGTGAGCCCAGATCCGGTTGTGAGAGCCTCACAACCATTTAATGAGCCATGGTGGCACAGTGTTTAGAATGCAGTACTGCAGGCTAATTCTGCTGACTGCCAACTGCTGTTCGGCAGTTTGATTCTCACCAGGTTGACTCAGCCTTCCATCCTTCTGAGGTCAGTAAAATGAGGACCCAGATTGTTTGAGAGCAATATGCTGACTCTGTAAACCGCTTAGCACTGGAAGTTGTGTTATTGCTATTTGTGTACATTTGTCTAGCAAGTGGTTGACTAGTAGACAATGCAGTATGAAGTCTGGAATTTAGTTAGTCCAATAAACCATAGTTCATTTAATCGTGGGTTAATCTGTTGTATAAAGAAACTTCAAGCTTTCTTCTCCTTTCATTAGCCAAGAAAATGAGATAATCTGTATCTCAGAAGAGCTTTGTGTTGTAGAAGAGGAATATTCTAAAATCACATCTCCTTTTCAGGAAGGAAGATTATTCAGTGATCCTGTTTCAAAAGAGAAACAGTGATTGAAACTGATATGAGATGCATACTATTGGCAAGTTCCAGGAAAATTCATATTTAGTTTAAGAAGTTATGTGATGAGTCCCAACGTTCAGTCTGAATCCTGTTTTCCAGTGTCAATCTGGAATGTTACATAGCCTACCAGATAAGAGGATATTTGTAGCTCAAGATTGAAGTGAGTGGTCCCTGGTGCTCTCTGAGCTTGGTTGTTTTCTTGCAGACATTATCTGAGCTAGATAATATCATCAGTGCTAATAGAGAGTGGGCTTTGCTCTCATATTACATTTTTGTCCTGTTAGTGTTAATGGGAGTGGTCTTGGTGATTGTTTGGTTGGGCTGTTTACTGTTAGCCTTTTGGGCAGTTCCTTGATTGGGATATTGTTTGCTTCTTGATTCTTGGCCAAATGTTAATCATGCCATTAACTGTTGCTCATATGGGTGTTGATTGCTGTTGAGGTGTTCTGGTCTTTTGGTTCCCTTTTTGGCTTGTTGATTGTCTCTTTTTCATGATATATTTATGTTGTTGATATCTATTCATGGCCAATTTGTCAGAGTGCCAGGCTTCTTGGCATTCTCTAGTTTTTGGATTTGGCTTGGTCAAGTGTGGTCAGTTTCCCAGCTGAAACTGTGTTAATTCTGTCCAAGTGTTGTGAAATTAAGAATTTTTATCATGCCTTTTGAATACTAGTTGTGAATGTTGCAAGGAACACGGATGCCATTTTAAAGAAATGTATGCACATATTAAGGCATGTATTGATGATGTCCCTTGTGTTGTTGACTTTTAGAAATCTCTGCTCTACCCCACTGTTCATACTCCCTCCACCTTTCTTTTCCACTCCAGCTGGCAAATCAACTTTTTTGAAGAGACATTTAGTCTCAGTTGGATATGCGTATGTCAACCAGGTAAGCAATGAGGGATTAAAACTTTTCTCACCATGCTTTATTGCTTCCTTCTTTCCTTTATATCTTCCTTTCTCCCCTACAGGACATCCTTGGTTCATGGAAGAAATGTGTGGCATTGTGTGAAACATCATTGCAAGCAGGAAAGAGTGTAGTAGTGGATAATACCAACCCTGAACTGGAATCAAGACGCAGGTAAAGTTCCTCCCTCAAGTTTAGCAGATAATGTGTAAGCTGCAAGCCCAAAGATGGGAAATAATCAGACAAGTTGAGAAATTAAAATGCTGCTCCCTTACCTAGGTATACTGAATGTGCTAAGAAGGCCAGGGTCCCCTGCCGCTGCTTTCTTTTTACTGCCTCCCTGGAACAAGCCAAGCATAACAACAGAGTAAGTACTTTGGATCCCTGTTCCTCAATCTCAGCAATTTTAAGATGGGTGGACTTCAACTCCCAGTGAACCAGCTGAGCTTAGATGTTAAGGCACCAAACTAGAAACCAGCAAACTTAAGTTCTAGTGCTCTTTTAGGTATGAAAGAGAGTTGGGTGGTTTTGGGCCAGTTACTCTGAGTTCAACTCGCCACACAGAGTTGTTGTTAAAGGGAAAATAGGAAAAGGAAGCAGTATTAGGCATGTTCATCACCTTTCATACTAATTTCATAATAATTCATCTTGAAGTGTTAAAATAATAAAGGCCATTTTAAAGTTGCTGAGATTAAGGAACACTGCGTTGTACCATGCTATACCTTCTTCACTTGGGAAAGCTAATTTCTTTGAATTCAGTCCCTATCCCCAATCCCCTTTTGGGGACTTGCAGACTTTCCTTCTTTTCTCTTATAATCCAACCAGGAATCTAAATTCTGGAACCATTGTTACAGGGCAGTATCAAGCTATCATGTATAAATTGCGGCATTTCAGAAATAGACGAGGTGTAAGTACAGATTAGAAATGTGCCACTGTTCAGATTTGAAGAAGGTGCTTCAAGAGACACTGACAGATAGAGGGGTATACCCAAGGCATCTTTTCCTTGTTGAATTTGACTAGTTTTACATGCCTGGAATTTATTTATTTTTTTGCTATAAATCACATTTTTGTTTAAAGATGAATGTAGCATTGATAGCTGGCAGTTTGTTCTAGTACAAGTATTCTATCTTTGAAGATGAAAGATCTGATTCTGGAGTCTTACAAAACCAGACAAAACCCTTCCTAAAAATTCTGCATCCCACAAGCCAAATCAGTACCTGGGTTCTCTGTAGATAAGTGATATTCTACTGTCCCTCTCTAATGTACTTGATTTATATTTCAGTAAAAGAAACATTTGTAGCTCAGGGTTGACATGAGAGAGGTCCTTGGTGCTCTCTGACCTTGCTTGTTTTCTTGCAGACTTTTCATTACCCAAATTAGGTAACATTAGGTTAGCACTAATTAGGTTACTAGGTAACTTTAAAACTAAGATGTTACCTAGTTTGGGTAATGAAACATCTGCAAGAAAACAAGCAAGCCCAGAGTACCAAGGACCCCTCATTTATAATACTCGTTCAGTGACCAAAGTTACAAAGGTGCTGAACAAATAGTGGTTACAACTGCTTCTCAGAATTCTAGGCATCCCTGCAGTCATGATTGTGGGCACTTGGCAACTGATTCGTACTTATGACCAGTTTCAGGGCTCCATGATCATGATTGCCCTTTGTAACTTTGTAAATGTCCGTGGAAGCCAATTGGGACGGTTGCAGATTGCATTGATCAAGTCTCCCCTAACTGTGCAACCCCTCTAAATGCTCACATTGCACTTCTCACACGCCGATACCCTGAGCTTCACCATTTCCCATACCCTTCCCAATCCATGCAGTGCCCTTAAACGCCCGTTGTACTTTCTGCACACCCTAATTCTTGCTGTATTTCCCTTGCACAGTCTCCCAGCCTTGCAACTCCCTTGTACATCCCCTTGCTCCCTCCTTGACCCTTGTTACATCTCCCTTGCACTGCCTCCCAGCCAGCAGCAGCCACTTACCTGCCTACTTGTATGCGAGCCACCTAGGACTTGCTTAGTTTCCCCAGATTTGGGTTATGAGAAGCCGGCAGGAAGTTGCCTCGGTTGATGCAGGCAATTGGGATTACCATCACTAAACGATGTGATGGCACTTTTCAAGTGTATCACTTAGCAGTGGAAATTCCAGTCCCAATTGCAATTGGAAGTTGAGAACTACAGGTAGCCTTTGACTTACAACAGCAAATATTTGAAGTTACGTTACTGAAAAAAGTGACTTACGACCGTTTTTCACTCTCACCACCATTGCAGCACTCCCATGGTCATGTGACCAGAATTTGGATGCATGACAACTGGTTCATATTTATGAGTGTTGCAGTATTCTGTGGTCATGTGTTCAAGTTTTGCAACCTTCTGACAAGCAAGGTCAATGGGGAAGCCAGATTCCCTTAACCACGTTACTAACTTAACTGTGGTATTCACTTAATAACTACGTACAACTGCAAGAAAGGTCGTAAAATGGAGCAAAATTCACTTAATAACTTTCTCACTTAGCAAGAGAAAACTTTGGCTATTTTTGCCGTAAGTCAAGGACTCCCTGTACTGTATTTCCTTTAAAAGTTAAGTATTATCCAATTTATTTTCCCCATCACCATGTCCTGCTGACTAGAATGCTTTTTCCTTTTTAGTTCCGAGAGATGACAGAGAAAGAACATGTGCCAGTCAACAACATTGTATTGAACACCTATAAGTAAGTTTCTGAAAATCTTAAGAGGGGGAACAGGAAAGGAAAATTATTCCTTCCTGGGCATCTATTCTTCCCAGAGTAAAGTTACTTTTGTTGGATATTTATTTAGAAAAAATAGCTAACACTTATTTCCAAAAGCTGAATTCAAAAAGCTAATTTGCAGTTTTCAAAGTGCTAAGTTATAAACAGACTTGCCCTGTCAAATATAATCAAGGAGTAAAATTCCTCCTTTTCTTTATTTCTCTATAAAGAAATAAAACCTGCATATCTGTAAGCTTCAAGTGGGTGAAATGGAAAGTGTAGAGCAACAATTATTCAATTAAACTAATTCTAATGGGCCAATATACAGAATGCCAGAATCTATGATCCCCGTGATAATGAAATTGGGGGAAGTTGGAATCCCTTCAGTGCTATGCCTTCCAATTATACTTCCATGAACCTACATGTTGTATGGTGCAAGGAACGGGGGAGAGACATACCCCACCTTTTCCTGTGTCCCTCTGGTCTCAGTGGCCAATCAGCATTGGCTGTTTTGCAACTGAGGCCAAAAATTAAATTATCTTTAACCGTGATGGTTGGTAAGGAAGGACAAGGGAGCAACTTCAATGTTTGTTGGATAGGATTTGCTGGGGGAGGGGGAGTGTTGCCTTAGAAGTACTAGCTGTTGATAGGTAAGCCTCTGTGGAAGGAGGGGCCCTTTGGGGCACACTGGAATGGGAAGTGGGGGTTCAGTTTTCCTCGCAGTCTGTGGCTCCCTTGTTCTACCTCCCACCTCCAGGGACTGAGGAAGAAGAGACTTCATTTCCGCCAAGGGAGGGGAAATGATGCAAACCTATATTACAGGGGGGTCAAAGTAGTGGCCCCTGGCCAGATGTGTCACGCGCAGGCCATGTCCAGCTTCATGAATGGGAAAAAAGTCATGTGATGGCAATGTGACACCATGAGTTTGACACCCATACTATATTACATCTGGAAAGAAGAACGACCCAATAGGTCATGGGGTTATCACTATTGACTTTTTACTTTCCTCAGGCAGTTTTCTTAGGCACTTTCCATCCAATAGCCTGGTTAAATAAAACTCTGCAAATGTTCCAAACCCTGGGGACTACTTAAATGATTATTTTTTTCTTTCTGACAGAAGTAAGTATGTGGAGCCATCCCTCGAGGAAGGTTTCTCTGAAATCCTCAAGATTAATTTTGTGCCTCAGTTTACAGACTCCAAATTGGAATCTCTTTACCGGCAGTTTTCAGAAGGATGAACCAACAGCATAATATTGGACACCGTTGTTTTGTTGTCCTGCCTTTGCCAGAGAAGGCACACTTATGGAGTGCCTAAGTTTTCTCTGCTGGTCAAACTTTGTAATTGGGCTGAAACTCTAAAATGGGGCATAGACATTCCTATAATGACTTTTTTTCCAGAAGATATTGAAATAAAGTTTTAAAAGTCAAACTGCTTTTATCTTTTCTTGTAAATCTCTCCACTCTACAATACGGGCTATTTTATGGGTTTGGGGGGAAAAGGAAAATGATAATATCAGCAACAGAATTGGTTCCTCATTGTATATAATCCTTTTATGAATCAATATGTTGTGTCGCAGAAAAAAAGTTTGCAGAATTTAACAGACTTAAATCTGTTTGAGGAAAGCACCATTTTACAGAGCAACAAGCAATAGTAAAGGCACGTAGGAAGCAGTTACTGAAATAATAAAAATGGTGGTTTTTGTTGCCTTCCCAATTCAAAGCAAGGAGAAATTCAGTAAATTCAGTTTTATTTGTATAAAAAACTAATAACATAAAGGAATATCACACTCCGTCTGCTCTGGGTATTTAAACCTCATCATGATGTATCCATGGTCTCTCCTTCTGAAACAAAAACAAAACATCTTCAAGATGGAGAAACTACTAAGATGATTTGGAGGACAAGCAGGAGATCATCCTCAACAAATAAGGATGTTATTTTATTTAAGAAGGCTGTTTTTAAATTTTCAACTGCATGAAATTCCCACATAATTCTCAGAATTATTTTTACAAAATTATGTTAGGAAGCCTCCAACAGTTGAGATCAATGACCAAGTAAAGGGCACTAAGATCAAAAGTGCCCATACTTGTCAGTCTGCACCTTGGATCATTTTGTTCTATATTCCCATTTCATATTCTGTTTAGCATCTGTCATACTTTCCGGCAGACAAACCATAACAGGGTGGTCTTTCGCTAGGGAAAAGCTTTGTACATGCTCAATCATTCACATTACCATAAAAGAACAACAAATATAGGATGTGGAGTCCTAGCCTTTGGTGCCTGGCTGAAGTTCAGCGCTCAATTGTTTGCAATTAATTTGTATGTTGTTGATTAAGTCTTAATTTCAATAGAATGATTGAGTTAATATAACATATAAAGCGTTATAGCACAGTGTATAAATGTTGCCATTAGGAAAAACGGCTGCTGCAGGGGAGGATGTTTTTGGGACTGGGAGAGCTCTGATTATTCTTCACTCATACTTTTACTCACTGAGTTCATTAAACATAAAAGCATCTTGATACTCTTTCATGTATTGAGTGGAGCGGGACTCATCCAGGAACAGGGAGTATACACGCTTGATGTCATCAACCTGAACTTCTGTGCCCTGAGGACATGAAAGGAAGGAGTTACTATTCCTGGCACACAGACAGTAACCCATGAAAAGGAACCCCACTAACTGCACCATTAAAGTAGTAAAACTGTTCATGACCACACTCCCCGCTATAAGCATACCATAATCATTGTGAAGATATGGAATAATTGCCATAGGTTAATGATGATGGATAGTTTTATGTCATGTACAGTATTTGTGTTGAGTAAGGAGATCTGAAACTTGCACAAAACAGCCAAGAAAGGTTCCTTTCAAAAAATAAGTTTCCCCAGTAATGACTATGGAGAAGACATATTATGAACAAGGGCTCCCAAAACAACAGTTTTCATGTTAAGTGGGTGAAGCAATAATGCACCATAGTACTGGGAGTTTTAAGACATGTGAACAACCAACGCGGATGAATTTGTCAAACTTCGTTGGAAAATATAAAATTCATGGAAATCTAGACTTCGGGAGCCATTGCAATCAAGAAGATATCACAAACATTTTCCATGCTGATTCTTTTGGCATTCAAATCTAGCTTATTCTGGTAAGATTTTCAGTTTGGAAGGAATATAAAAAAATGTGGAAAAGTGGAGATTTTAGTTCAAGAAGTAAACAATACAAATTGTGGTCATGCTACACGTCTGAATCTCTGGGTAAAAGGAACAAGCCGAAATGCGTTTTCTGGACTTCATATACAACAATCAGGACTTCAAAATTACAGGTGGGGTTGAGAAGAACAGTAGAATGTCCTTGGCCATCTAAAGGCCTTGAGCCATAGCATGGTCTAGTGTCAGAAGACACTCAAACATCATACTAGATCTGAGCTTACCTTTCTTTTGCGACACACCAAATTGGCTGCTGTGATGAGCTGGATGGCATACCGCAGAGAAGTCTCCAAACCAATGCGGGTTAGTACTGTATAGGCATCTTCATTCATCTCAACATCTTCCTCTTCACACCTGAAAGAGAAGTCTGACGATAATCAGCATAAGAATGCCTCATCTCAAGTAGAAAAACTGTAATTGGGAAGGGGGGAACTGTGATACAGGCAATATATAGAAGCATTGTTTCAGGGCAGAAGCTGATACAATGTGCTCCTCACCGGATTTTCAATATTTGCTTGGTCTCCTTATCACTGTATGGAGAGGTTGAAATAATCAGCATACGATCCAGTAGGTCAATTGGAATGCCATGGGGGCTTTGATAGTTGGTGCCACGAATCCTGCATTGCAAGGAAAAGAAATTGATGAGGAGGTCCACAGGGCTAATAAGCCAGTAGAAAGAATAGCCAGTAGATCTAATGCTAAGAGGTCATCTTTGGACAACAGGTTTTCCTTCTGCACCTTTAATGAATATAAATAAATCTTCAGCATTTGTTATTACATTCACCTTTGTTTGATATCACATTAAAAGTCATTACTTGAGAATAGTTTCTGTGCAATCTTAGCTGACTTTACTAAAAATATCCAGCATATCTAATACTTTATAACAGCTCTCCACTCAACAAGCACTATGATCATGTGTAATCGAATGTATCCTTGCCTATCAATAGCTCATTGTCTTCCTTCACAGAGTAAATCTCATTGCAGCTCAATTTTAATCTCATTAAAGGGAATAATGATCCATACAGGCATTACAATAATTTCAAAGTCCTAACAAGCCTATCGACCTCATGATAAATTATGCAGGGAAAACAAGAACAGGACTGCTGCCTAGACTAGAGTTCACAGAATCTGGGTATTGTAGAAACTTGTTTTTAATGCATTTCTCCATAATGAAATCTTTCAATTACTCACTGAATTGCCTGATACCAACCTGGTTATGCCACGATTGGTGGCCATGATGAGTACAGGTGCCATGTCACTCTCCAGGGCTCGATTAAGAAAGGAGAAACACTCAATATCCAGCATATGGACTTCATCAATGAAGAGAACCTATAGAATAGGGAGAGAAGAAATATTTACTCTTTCAGAACTTTTAAGTCAGAAAAAAAATACAAGTAGTCCTCACTTAATCTTCCCAAGTAGGACTGGCAACTCCTCTGCTAAATTAAGTGGTTACTAAGTGACCACTTAATTAAATGACCATCACTGTGCTTTCTGGCTGAAAGACAAAAGGGTATTCAATTTTGCCACTTTGGCTTTTGTCTACTAACCATTCCTCTGCCTTTCTGTCTGCTCAAGGGACTTATTATCTTTCTTATTGTGTAAACAGCTTACTCTCTTGAAATCCCTTCCTCTCCAATCTTTCTGTTTTGTGGGTGGGGAGCAAATGTAGGTAATCTTCCTTTTCCCTTACTTGCTGCTGGTGCAATTACACTACTTTTAATGTATACAAGAACAAATGGCTTGCACTCTTGAAATCCCTTATTTTCCAATTTCCCTGCTCTATAAGTTAATGGGAAAAAAGCTCCACAGGTCAAGCACAACACAAACTGATTGTAATCATGATCAGTACACTACAAACTCATAAATTGGCTGTAAACTGTTTTTTCCCAGCACCATCGTAAATTTGGTTGCTGAATAAATGGTTGGTAAGGGCTACAAAATGAGGGAGATGGTCTGGAGATTTAATCCACATTCTAAAATGTACAACTCACCCCAGGGATCACCTCAGCTTTGCCTTCTTCTCGCCACTCTGCTACCTTTGCATTGATCTGCTCCCGTACTTCTGACTTTATTTCTCCTGTGTCACCTGGAAATTTAGGATCAGAAATGAGGAAACATGAATCACTGTTACCCATACTTTTCATCTCTATATGTAGATGGAATCTAAAAACCTCATTTTAATTTGAAGAGTGGATATATAAGATTAATTTATCCTTTGTAATCTTCTTTTCTTACTAAAATTTATTAACATTAATATAATAATTTTAAAAAGCATTTTTTAAAGAAATGCAAAGTTCCCCACCCCACCCTCTGAAAAAAAGTCATTTTCTATTCTATGGTTTGGTAGATATTTTCTCAGTTAATAAGGATTCAATAATTATAATTTCTGAAAATACTACCCAAAATACATTTTGGTAAATAAAAGAAAAAGAGTAACCAGTGAAGATCATAACTACTGTTATTTTGTATTTACATTTCCCATTTATCTAACTATCAGATATAATTTCAATACTTGTTAAAATACACAGTAAAATACCATTCTGAGTTATTGAACACTTACTGTTATTTACCATTACATAAATATCAATCCTTAGGTACCCTATATCCTATGCATATAAGGTCTCTAAAATGTATTTTTTAATGGTTTTATTAATAACAAATGTTCCATGAATTCCATAGGCTTAAATTTTGAAGAATTCTAAAATATGGAACTCCCCGCCCCAAACATTGCATTCAAAATTTACATTATACAGTGGAACCTCGGGTCGCGAACACCTCTGTTCGCGACCAATTCGGATGGCGAACAACAAAACCATCCAATTTTTGAATCGGGTCACGATTTAAAAATCGGGTGGCGAACAAAATCAGCACGGAAAGATTCCCTTTCCACAGCGATTCCCCTTCAGCGCCAATTTTTTTTTTGTCCGCGCATGCGCAGACAGTCGTGCTTCCGGTCACCAAATCGGGTTGCGACCGAAATCCTAGCACGTATTACGGTCGCAACCCGAGGTTCCACTGTATAGAGAAAAATACCAATTGCACTGGAATGTCTTGTAGAACAGGAAATATGGAGGGTTACCCAAATCACTCCTGATTTGTAATTTGTATATTCTTTTTAATTGTTAAGACATTGTAAATGCAGTGTAATATCTTTTTGTATATCACTCTTGTAACCTGACATTTTAAAATCCACAAAAAAGATTAATCTGTTGCTAAGGATTGAAGGTAACTCGCCCAGTATAGTTAAAGTTGCCATTTTGAAGTTTCTTAATAAAGAAAAACCCATAACAAGCAATTTCCAGAAGTGATTAAAAAAGGGAACCTGTAAATCCAGTGTCCTTTTAAAAGTGCCAACTGCAGTTTGAGCAAAGATGGTGATCCCTCAGCTCCCAGAGCGTAACCCACTGAAGGCTGCTATGGTATCTTATAGTCTCCTTGTGGGGAATTACTGCCTGAGCACTTCTGGAAGATCCCGAGGCCTCTCCTTGTCCAGACAGGAATTCTGAAAAGCCAATTCGTTTGCTGGCTCTTTGTTCCACCATGGTTAAACCAGACAGTTGTTAAGGGAGCTTTGCCCCAATTTACAACCTTTCTTGCCATGGTTGTTAAGTGAATCACTACAGTTGTTAAGTTAGTAACACAGTTGTTAAGTGAATCTGGCTTCCCCATTGACTTTGCTTGTCAGAAGGTCACAAAAGGGGATCACTCGAGTCCAGGACATTGCAACCGTCATAAATACAGGCCAGTTGCTGCTAAGTGTCTGAATTCTGATCACATGACCATGGGGATGCTGCAAGTTGTAAATGTGAAAAATGGTCATAAGTCACCTTTCTTCATCCCCATTGTAACTTTGAGCGGTCACTAAGCGAATGGTTGTAAGTTGAGGACTATCTGTTTTAGATGTAAGCAAATAAAGAATTGGACTCCATTGGATTTCACTGTGTTGTCTTTGGGCTTTGGCATGACAGGGAATAACTCTGTCTTGATTACACTAAGTAAAAGTTGGTTTGGGGAATTGCTTTCAAGCTTTTGCTATTTTTACCTTACTGACAATGAAGATCTTTTTGGAAATCCAGGTAGTTTTTGATCCTGAGGTTGCCAAACTTATAGGGCTTGACAACTCACATACTTATGTCTCTGCTTTAACATTCTAAGCATAATTTAATTTCACACAGCAAAATATATTGGATAATTGCTAGGATTACTGTTTGCACTTCATGTGCTTTTATTTTATTGTTCGTAGGAGTTGATTTTAAAATGAAGACTATAGAAGTAGATGGAATTAAGGTCCGAATCCAGATCTGGTAAGTAATACAGGTATTAAGTTTTTCTGTCTTATGGATTAAGTGAGAGATCTTGTCTAAGTTACATATTTCAGTATAAATTGAAAGGGAACATGATCTAATTTAAAGGGTAGTTAGAAAGTAAACATATACATACACGTGTTAAAACACTTTGCAAATCACAAGCTTTTTAAATTATTAATAGCAGGAATTAATATTCTATATTGAACATTTTCAAGTAAATGAGATTCAGTGAAGCTCAGATGTTGCTTAGAGATAGGCATGGGTATCACACACGTCGTGACATCACTGTGCAGCTGATGAGCTGCATATCATGAGGCAACTAACTTAAAACTCATCATTCCCATGGTTTCCAATTTGCTTCATGACACAGTTGATATCATCATGCTTTTGCTGTGTGTTTATGGTGTGAGCTCAGCAGTTCATTTGGGTAGGGTTGGGAGATCAATTCTTTGACAGAGGATAGCACAATGCTGGGATTGAAAGCCTGTGCTGCGTTGGGCCAGAGCCAAAGCTAATGAGACAGGCAGATCTTACTGCACCTCTTCCCGACCCAGTTCTCTCCCTTCATCTGGGATGAGGGCTCTTCTCAGCTTCCTTTCTATCTCCCATTCTCTCTGAGGAATACAAAAGGAGATCATCTGACCATGGGATTGAGGAATTTTAGTCCTTTGATCACACAGCAGCACATTGGGACTCGGCTGAGCCTTTTTCCTAGTGCAAATTGCAGATATTGACAGCTTAATGAGAAGATGTAATGAGTAATGCCCTGTTAAAATGGAACGCGGATGCCTCATTGTTCATTTATGGCATGAAAGGGGGTATTTATTTTCCGATTGTTTTTAAGAGGAATACATTTAAATCGATCCAGCAGGGGGCAGCCAAGTCACACATGCTTCCCAAACTGACATTTGAAATCTAACCCTGTGTACAGTATGTTCTCAGATGCATTGACTGGGGAAGTCGCACCTTGTAAAAATATTAGTTGTGGCCAATTTTGGGCCAGACTCCAGATCAGATATAAGAAAGACTGTAAAAGCAGAAAGATAATCAGTCCACAGCAGCTGCTTGGACTCTTCCACTGCCCTTTACTGTCTTCATTCTGCAGTGCAAGTAAATGAGCTTGGCCCCTTGGATGAAGAACAAATACAATTGGAAATCGTGTCTGATTTCCAGTTTCACACAATTCAGAGAAACAGGTGGGAAAACAAACAGGCTGTTTGGTCCAGTTATCTATTTAACCAATGTCACTTAAGGCTCAGTAGTCTGCTAATTTATTTTCCTCCCCTGTCCCCATCTCTCTTCCTTTTTGTGTACGGTACTGTACATGCAATGTAGGCAAGGACCTCCATAGTTACCATAGATATGTTAAACATTTTTATAATATGATGTCAATTTATCCATGTGATCCTGTTGGCAAAATTAGAATGGCTAATGAATTTCATCATATGATCCTCAGTCCTTTGTGCTGTACCTAACCATTAGCCTTTCTTCTCATGGATGGGCAATACATGGTAAATAGAAGGGGTATTTAAAGGAGCCTATTCTTACAGTGCAATTAGAAAACATGTTTATCCAGAAAATTAAACCCTCTATTCCCTAAAAAGCATGCACAGAAGTGTCATCCTATTCTGAAATAAGCACCAAATATATTTGACACAATATGCAGAAGTTTGGCATTGGCTGGTTCTGTTTATTTGCCTATTTATGCTTTCATTTCAGTTCCTCTTCACTGTCTTGTGCCACCATTAAATCACCATATGGTTTTATAACTCTTTGTACTGTTTTTGTTTTTTATATTCTTTATAAATTGCTGTGAGCCTCCCAGAGTCATATAGTTGAGATGAATGACTATATAAATTTAAATAAATAAATAAAATTCTGGCTATTAATATTTTAACGTTAAAGCTTAGATCACCAGGGTTTCAAGCAGACTTAAAGCAAGAGCAGTCAAACTAACTCCTCTTTGTCTGCCTTTTTTGTTCAAGCTACTCTGGCAGTCTGCATGTCCCTCCCCCTCCCTCCGTTTAGTGGCTCCAAGTGTATCCCAACCTTGTCCAACATTGACATCCAGGTTGCTCCAGTCCTTGAGCCAACCCCGTTGCCTATCTGTGTACTTATAGATAACCTTCGCTCTGCTTTTCAAACCAGTTGGTTTCCAAGGAACATTTGTCTTTTAGAATCTGAAAACAAAAAAGTTCTACAAAGCTGTACCCAAACAGATGTGCTACTTTTGAAAAGAGTTTGAAGTAGATAAACAGGATGCATTCATAAAACTTTGTCAAGATAACATATTTTCCATCTGTTGCTTCCTTTCAGCTTTCTCTCCCTTTGTTCCCTGGTGTTTTAAAACATGCCGTACAATGACATTTCTGAAATCAACCTTCTTCCACGACATTGCTTCCTTCAGATAGGGAGCCGATCCCCATTATCTCAGAGTTTCAGAAATTTCACCATCCTTATAATTCGGTCCCTTCTAGGTATATAAACACTGCTTAAATATTTTAATGCTTTTATTGCCATTATAAATCTTCTCCTTTTTAATTCGTCTTGCATAGTGGCTTGGGACAGCATATAAATGCCATCAATAAAACAACCGAATAAATTGTTCCTAACTTTGTTGAGCTGCTGTGCTTTTCTTCCTGAAATCTGTAGGAAGTTTTGAGGTTGGGCTTTCTATCAGTAGGATGCTGGATTTGACTTCATGCCATAAATTGTGTTACCCATGAAAAGTGAGGTTTCCACTCACCATAATAGCATCTGCTTCTGTTCCAGGGATACTGCAGGCCAGGAACGGTATCAAACAATCACTAAACAATACTACAGACGTGCCCAGGTATGATATTTTTGGCTAAAAGTAGAGGTGAAATATGGTAGTCTGTGGAAAAAAACCACAGTATCACATTGCAATCTGCACACTGTAAATTGCAGTATGTTTATTATATTTCCTAACACAAATGCATTTATTTTCATTTTAAAAAAAATGCATTGAGGATGACCTGATTGGATGGACTGGGGATTACTGCATTTCCTTATGACAATAATCAGCTTTGCTAGAAACTCCCCTTTGCCTGCCTTACAGTTCTGTGACTTTTTCCTGCCCTTCCAGAGCGATGTCGCTGGAGTGTCAGGAGTAGTTTCACAACAGGCTCTGGGGGTTTCTGTCAGCATCCTGACTAGTTTGCATTTTTCCTCACGGCAAGCGAATAGCATGTATAATTTTAAAATGTTAGGAGAAAGGCTGAGAGGCTCTGGGGAGATGGGCTTGAGAAATTCATTGTGTATCAATGACGGTTTGGCTATCCTGTCCAGTCCCTTAGATAAGTATTTTCCTGCAATTCCATTCTAATTTTTTGAAAGGACAGCAGGCAATATTAAGTGCATGTCTGTATGAGTGTATGTGTGCACACACATCTTTGAGTCAATGTTGAAGCCTGACAATTACCTGGGCTAGTCCCCGTAGTTTTCTTGGCAAGATTTTCAGAAATGGTTTGCTCTTGCTTTGTTCCTAGGACTGGCAATGATTGCTCTAAGTCACCTGGCTGATTTCATGCCTAAAACGGGACTAGAACTCACAGTCTCCTGGTTCCTAATCCACTGCCTCATACCAGCTCAATTACCATCTATATTAACGTATCATTCCCCAAATGCTTTCCTGTGCTCCTTTTCTGAGATAAATATTAGGGTGTGACCTAATAGTAAATTTATTTTCCTCTGAATAAAGGCCCCTTTCCCTTTTCACTTTGTGTGATGCTCGCATTTCTTTTGCTCCCTTACCTGGTTCTCTTTGCAGGGGATATTTTTGGTTTACGACATTAGCAGTGAGCGCTCGTATCAGCACATAATGAAGTGGGCCAGCGATGTGGATGAAGTAAGCAGGAACATTTCTTTGCTGTTTACTGGGGAAGGTATGCTGGGGGATATTGTGGCCAAATGGCTATGCAGATAATCTTCAAGTTACAACTGCAAGGAATCCTGCCACCATGGTCGTAACTCGGGGCGATCATAAATCGAATCACCCAAATGACTGATCCAATTTTATGAACTTTTTGTTGTTAAACAAACATTGCAGTTGTAAAACAGTCGTAAAGCAAAAAGTGCAGTCCTTTAGCAAACCAGTGGCTCACTATGGAGCCACTTTGCCAAAAGCCATAAGTAAATGCTGGGTTTTGGCAAAGTCATCGTAAAATATGGTCACATGACTGTGAGACACTGCAAATAGCTGTAAATGCAGCCTGGGTGTTGAGCAACTGAAGTGCGGTCACATGACCTTTGGGGGGGAGGCCATCAGAACTTTGAATTCAGGTCACAAGTACTCCTAGAGAGATCAGTTGTAACCTTAAACGGTTGCTAAGTGACGGTTGTAAATCAAGGAATGTCTGACTGCTTCTGCACAGAGGAATGTTCTCTGACTTTTCATCAAAGAAATCTTCCTCAGAAATGTATAAGTATAGCTGATAATATATTTTCCATTTTGCCTCAGAATTGGCCATATAATTCTCACCCTGTGTACCAAATCAGTATAGTGTAGATCAGTGTTTCCCAACCTTGGCTCTTTGAAGATGTATGGACTTCAACTCCCAGAATTCCTCAACCAGCCATGCTGGCTGGGGAATTCTAGAAGTTGAAGTCCATGCAGCTTAAAGTTGCCACGGTTGGGAAACACTGGTGTAGATACACTGGGAGACCTTTTGTGTTCTGCTGCCCCTTCACTGAAATAATTTGCTGCCTTCTGAGTGAACTTAAGGGAAAATTTAATCGGTTTGGGATGAAGGAAACGCTTTGTGACACCATGCAGGGAATTAAATGTGGGAGCTCCTGCAATTGGTTAATTTTCTGGAGGCTCCGTTACATTCCGGGTCTTTGAAGCCCATTGGTTCCAAGACAAGTTTAGGTGCTTCTGAGATGAAGAATATTATTAGATGGTGCTCTTTTAATCCTAAGAAATAAAAGTGATTTTTCTCCTCTATATGCAAAGCACAAGAATGGCAATAGATAAAAATGAGCAATACTTTTCAGTTCAGTCCTTACTTAGCTATGCAGATAGGAAAGGATTAAAGACTCTCATATCCTTTGCAGTATGCTCCAGATGGTGTCCAGAAGATCCTCATTGGGAATAAAGCAGATGAGGAGCAGAAGAGGCAGGTGGGCCGAGAGCAAGGCCTCCAGGTAAAAATCCTAGGCAGGTCCAGTTATAGAAACCAGGTATTTATTGGGGTGATGGTCTAGCCTCTCAGCTGAGCTGCATCAATCCAAGCAGCTCATGGCACTAAATGACATTCTATACAAAAGAACTTCTCTCCTCATGGAAAAATAGCATGTAAGGAATATTTTTCTCACAGCTTCTATGTGAAGCTGTCACCATGCATACATAGGTGGGTATATTTTGTGGGTGAGAACTATTGAATAAAAGCAATGGAAAGCAATTTAACAGCATGATACGCAAGTCTGTAGAAATGAAATCAGGAACCTGCTATCTTTTCTATATAGATCTCCTATAGATTTTGTTCTAAATTGGGCAGATCATTGTTTTATTAAAAATGAATTGAGGTCAGTATCTGAGATCTTGGTCAACCAGTGTCCTAACCATGCATAAATAACATACGGTATAAGCTGTTGGACAATATCGTTCTTGCCTTCTGTAAGAAGGTTTTTTAGATTTGGAGATGAAATAGAGGGGGAAAGGTGGATTTGAAGATAGTAGTAGAAAAATATACTAGCCCTCATTGGGTTTATACGTCAATTGTCTTTCAGCTAGCTAAGGAATATGGCATGGATTTCTATGAAACAAGTGCCTGTACCAACTTGAACATCAAAGAGGTAAGAATTTTGGGGATGGAATAACTCAGATGAGGGGCTTCCAGGTCAGTTGTCATCTTTTCAATCTAAGATAGGGGTTTCCAGGTCACTAAAATTTAATGGGAACCAAGAGAACTTTATCTTCCACTTACAACTTTTTCTTTCTTTCTTTCTTTCTTTCTTTCTTTCTTTCTTTCTTTCTTTCTTTCTTTCTTTCTTTCTTTCTTTCT
>JAOYMU010000077.1:80042085-80053484 GCA_025802295.1 Psammodynastes pulverulentus
ATAAGACGCACCCAAATTTTCACCCACTTTTGGGGGTAGAAAAAGTGCATCTTATACTCCAAAAAGTACGGTAATATTTATGTTACGGTCTCTTTTCAAATCACCTGTTTCATTTAATATTTCATTTGCTGATGAGGCTTTGCTGAGAAAAATGCTCTACATTCTGGATTTATATGCATTATCCAGGATGCTGAAGAACTGGAAAGAGTGCAGAGAAGAGCAGCAAAGATGGGAAGGGACTTGGAGGCTACATCCTATGAACAGCAGTTAAAGGAACCCTGTATGTTTAACTTAAAGAAGAAAAGGCTAAAGGGAGACATGATAGTAATCTTCCTATTCATGAAGGAGTAGATTTATTCTCCCTACTACCTAAGAGCGAGATAAAAACCAATCCATGGATGTTTTACTTTGAGAATCCAAATTTGAATTAAGGAGGACTTTCCTGATTGAGTGAGCTTTTAAACGATGAACAGATAGGGCTACTGAAGTTGTGGATGTTCCATCACTGGAGGTTTCCAAGAAAAGACTGGGCAGCCATTTGTCTGGGATGATATGAGGATTACTGTGCTGGGTGGGGGCTTGGATTAGAAGACTTCCAGGGTTCCTGCCAACTCTAGGATTCTATGGTCCAGTTCCAAAAGCTTACTCAAATGTTTAAGTGTTTGAAAGCTTTCTTAGAAAGTTCTTCTCTGGGTACAAATTAATACAGAACAAATCTGTAAAACAAATATGGGAAAAAAAGAGAAACCTTGCTAAAAGGTTCAAGAAATGGAGGAACTTTGCCCAAAAGAATCCTTTCCTTGACAGTTCAGTCTTAGTAACTGGAAAAAGGAAGAAAGGGATGAACAAAAAGGATGAACCTTGGACCCCATAGAATACTTTCATAAGTTTCAATATGCTTCCTAGCTATAACCCATGTACATATATTTTGTGATTATCACCCTTGCTCTAAAAATGGTCTAGCTGCTATGGGAATGTATACTGAAAATTTTGCCAGACCCATTTCACTTTTCCTTACCCATAAAGTCTTAAATGACTTGATGCCCTTGCAATTGAAATCACTTCCCTTCCCATGATGTTTATCAAGGGAGATATTCAAGACAATGGAATTCCTAAAGCATTCTTCAACAATTAAACAGTGCTTTTCTTTAAAGAGTAGGTTCATCTTATAGCCCACTCAACAATTGTTTTGGGATCTGTTTAAAAACATTGGATTCATCCCTGGCATTTCAATTTGAAATCATTTTTGTCGTAGATTCTTTGGGGTTCCTATTTATTATTTGGAGGCACAGTGGTTAGAATGCAGTATTGCAGGTTAACTCTACTCACTGCCAGGAATTCGATTCTGAGCGACTGAAGATTGACTCAGCCTTCCCCTCTTCTGAGATCAGCAAAATGAGAACCCAGACTGTTTGGGGCAATATACTGACTCTATAAACTACTTAGATCAGGGGTGTCAAACTGAGGGCCTGGAGGTTTGATGCGTCACGTGCACGGAAAAACATCGCAATATGTCACGTGATGGCAATGTGAGGTGGTGAGTTTGACTCCTGTGGCTTAGAGAGAACTGTAAAGCATTATGAAGTGGTATATACTGTAAATCTAAATGCTATTGCTATTGCTATACTTGTATCTAAATGCGGGATATTACAAAACATATAAGGCAAAAATAAGTTTATATTGATAGATCCTGATAGCAAAGATGTATACAAATATATCAAAAAAAGATTAAAAAGTAGCACTCTCCTTCAATTATGAAACTGATGTTCCTTATCCAATAAGGCAGTTTATTTTCTGGATATATTTGTATTAGATTGTTTCATTATGTTGGAATGTCACTCCATTCCTAAGAGGTCTGTAAGGGGGTGTGTATAAGTGCTCCAGCATGCCTACCATCCCTGTCCTACTGTTCCTATTTATTCATACTCATTTATTATGTATATACCAAAGGTGGTATTCAGCAGGTTCTGATCAATTCTGGAGAAACAGTAGAGGAAATTTTGAGTAGTTCGGAGAACTGGCAGTAACCTTCCCCCAGGAGCGGGGTGGCAATGGAGATTTTCAATTTCCTTCCCCTGGAGTGGGGTGGCAATGGAAATTTTACACTATCCTTCCCCTGGAATGGGGAAGGAATGGAGATTTTACAGTATCTTTCCCCTGCCATGCCCACCAAGCCATGCCCACAGAACCAGTAGTAAAAAATTTTGAACCCCACCGCTGGTATATACTTACACCTGTTTATACTTATATGTTTATATGTTATATTCATACTTATACTTGTTTTCTCATACATGCTTGATAAACTAAATAAATACAAAATAAATAAAATAAATAAACATGCATGCCCCAGATCAATGTACTACAACCACAATGTTTCTCAACCTTAGTCAATTTAAGTATGGACTTCAGCAACCCAGAATTCCCCAGCCAGCATGCTGAAGTCCACATAGTTTAAAGTTACTTATGTTAAGAAAACTGTGACACAGTCAGATAAGTCCTTTTTGAGCAGTTTTGAATTTTTTCCATGTTTATTTTACTTTTGGTTTGAAAATAAGAATATTTTCAATATTAAGAAAAAGAGTACCACTGTTTTGATTCTTAATTGCTCTACAGCCTTATGCTCTTCCAAAATAAAATACTAACACCTTTAAATAAATTGGCAATGAAAAAAAAAATAACAGAGCTATATTAAGCATTCCTTCAAAGACATATGTCTCACAGGTGAACAACCATCTGCAAGCACGCTAAAAAAAGAATATTTAATAAATGATGGAAAGGCAAGTACTACATTTGAAGATTAAAAGGAACTTTTATGATTCTGCTGATATACTATACAGTATATAAAGGTTACATTCTGGTGAGATTAATAATATTCAGTATTCTGTGCAAATTTAGGTCATGTCTATGAGATGGGATGTAAAAGAATAAGAAAACATTGTAAATAACGTATTTTAAAAAGTCATAAATATGTTTCCCACAGCAATCCATATGAACCTGGATTTCCCCGGTCATAGTTTAACTCAGTGTTTTTCAAACTTGGCAATTTTAAGACGTGTGGACTTCAACTCCCATACTGGCTCAGAAACTTTGGGAGTTGAAGTCCAAACTTCTTAAAGTTGCCAAGTTTGAAAAACATTGGTTTAATTCATTAGCCAGAAGAATGCACTGGTTTTAATATTTTAATATTTTGGAACTCCATAGTTCCACAAGAGTCATGGTAGTTAGAATGCAGTATTGCAGGCTAATTCACTGTTTACTACCAGGAGTTCAATTCTGACTGTCTCAGAATTGATTCAGCCTTCCATCCTTCTGAGGTTAGTAAAATGAGGATCCAGATTGTTGGGGACAATACGCTGACTCTGTAAACTGCTTAGAGAGGGCTGTGAAGCACTGTGAAGTGGTATATAAGTCTATTGCTATTGCTATAGTAAGAACTGTCTTGAGAGGACAGAAAAGTCTTATATTCATTAACAGACAACAATGTCAGAGATTCAGTAACTTTTTCGTCAGTCTCAACAGTCACCTTTCTTACTGAGATGTAGTTGAGGGTCACCTACCCAATAAGATTATCTGGAAACCATCTTCTTTCTGCTAGAGAGAACCACCCATGTCAATTTAAAGCAAAGAGAGAAATTGGGAACTGACGCCAAGTTATATTTCCTGCAGCAGTTGTAGCCTTTCCTGGACTGGGAGGAGTGGGGTCACTGATTGTGGTCACCTGTGTCTTAGTGACTTCCATGTACACTTCCCAGCATTCTATAATTTGAAAACTGTATCTGGTCCGGAATGTAGTAGCACAGGCAGTAGTGGGCGTACCACAGTACCTAATGTAACGTCACTTCTGTATGAGTTGCAATAACTCCTTATAGGCTTTTGAGTACAATTCAAGGTGCTAGTTATTATCTTTAAAGGCCAACATGGTATGGACTGGGTACTTGTGAGACAGCCTATTGCTGACAATTTCTGCCTATCCTATTAAATCTAGCAGGGCGGACATGCTCCAGGTCCCTTTGATGGAACAATGGCATCTGGTGGGGGTGTTGATAGCATACCTTCTCTGTCATGGCAACTGCCTTATGAAAAAGCAACCCTCCCCCGCAGACCTGGCTTTTCCCCCTAGCATGGGGTGGTTGATGGATGGACATTAGTTTTATTGGGCATCAACATTGCTTATTGTTTTCAATTGCCTTTATTTATGTACTATGTTTTT
Organism: Psammodynastes pulverulentus; assembly: GCA_025802295.1. Taxonomy (NCBI): domain Eukaryota; kingdom Metazoa; phylum Chordata; class Lepidosauria; order Squamata; family Psammodynastidae; genus Psammodynastes; species Psammodynastes pulverulentus. The sequence continues at coordinate 80,046,296 of JAOYMU010000077.1, forward strand.
ACTCTGTTTGCTGCTCAGAGCTCTTTCGAGTAGATTTATTTATTTATTTATTTTGTCAAGCATATGTGAGAAAAACAAATATAAGTATGAATACAACATATAAATATATAAGTATAAACAACTACAAATAAAAAGGACAGTAGGACAGGGACGGTAGGCAAGTTGGTGTGCTTATGCATGCCCTTTACAGACCTCTTAGAAATGGGGTGAGGTCAACAGTAGACAATCTAAGGTTAACGTTATGGGGGTTTGGGGAAGACACCACAGAGTCAGGTAGTGCATTCCAGGCATTTACAACTCTGATGCTGAAGTTGTATTTCTTGCAATCAAGTTTGATTTGGTTTACCTTGAGTTTGAATCTATTGTGTGCTTGTGCATTGTTGTGGTTGAAGCTGAAGTAGTCACTGACAGGTAGGACATTGTAGTAGATAATTTTATGTACTACGCTTAGATCAGACTGAAGATGGCCATCATCATCATCATCATCATCATCATCATCATCATCACCATCACCACCATCATCATCATGATAATTTTAGCAATTGTCTATCCACTGCAGAATGAAGGCCTCTTCTGCATGTTTCCAACAAATGTGGTCTTGAGCTTTCTTTTATCAATTGGGCCTGCAATACTTTCTGATGTCATCAATCCATCTTGTTTTAGGTCTCATTCATGGATGCTTTTTATCAAATGGGATCCACTCTATGACAGAAATTATTCTTGCTATGTGACCAACCCATTTCCATTATGTAGTGGTCTACTTTGTCTAGTTTTACTCCAAATATAAAATTTTTCTTTGTTTGGTGAATTTATTAAACATGACCTGGCTCTTTTTCAAGTTTATTTTTAAACCACATGGTTCTTCTGCTTTGCGCAGCTTCTGAGGCATCTCAAGTATAGTTTTGCTAGTATCTTGTGCAAACTGTGACCACCAGCTTTCAGCATTTTAACACAGTCATTTCCTGAAGCTTTGCCATTTTTCATTGATTTTATGGCACTTGATACTTCCTCCACTAGGATATCTGGCATTTCCTCTTTTGTGGGTATTGTTACTTTTGAGTGATCTTGATCTTTGTAGAGCTCTGAATAGAATTAGAATATTCTAATTATTTCTAACAGTTCCTGTTTTGTTCTACACACAAAACCATGTTTTAATGCAAGAACATTTCTTGTATTTATAAGCTTGCATGAAAGCTGGAGGAAAATCAAGGAAGAACTGAGATGGAGGTAAATTAGTTCAGGGGAAAAATTGCTAATATGAAAAAGAACTAGAAATATTGCACACTTTAAATTTGTTTAAATCTAAAGTAATGTCTTGGACAGTGATGGTATGCTACCGGTTTGGCCCGGTTCAGGTGAACCAGTTAAAAAAAACTACTGGTTTGGCCGAATCAGTTCTTCCAATGATCAGCTGGAGGATAAAAGAAGCGAAAAGCACATGGGTGGGTGGGAAAGTCGCTTTTAGTTTCTTCCTCCTGTCAGCTGATTGGCGCATTAGGTGTGCACTTGCGCATGCACAATCACCCACCGAACCGGTAGTGGATAAGGTAGAAACCCCCTACTGGTCTTGGAGGATTATTGTCTCCAGAAAGGTACAGTCACATGTTTTATGCAAGTTAATACCTCTTTTTCTCAGAATTGCTTCTTTGTTAGTAGCAGATCTAGTGATTGGCTCAGATTTTTATATTGTCCTGTATATTTTTCTGTTTCTTTTCAGATGCAGTCTGTGTTTCAGACCCTTACATCGTTTTAATCTCCTCTGCCATTGAATATTTTATGTGTGATTACTTAAAGTGACAAATTATTGTATTGTAAGTTGCTTTGGATAGCGAGATAGGCAGCATATGAATTTATTAGAAATAAACAAATAAATACTTCTCTTTCAATCACTTTTTTTTTCTTGTCAGCAGAGGCTGTGGGAGCTTCACACAAAAAGTAGGAAGCGTGTCACAGAAAAGCATGTGGGTCAATATATCCATTCAGCTTCATGGCCAAATTTTGCCATCCTAGACTCCATCAATGTACAGTACAGTGGAACCTCGGGTCGCGAACGCTTCTGTTCGCGACCAATTAGGATGGCGAACAAAAAATCCATCCAATTTTTGAATCGGTCACGATTTAAAAATCGGGTGGTGAACAAAATCAGCACGGAAAGATTCCCTTTCCACAGCGATTTCCCCTTCAGCACCAATTTTTTTTGTCCGCGCATGCACAGACAGTCGTGCTTCCGGTCACGACCAAATCAGGTTGCGACTGAAATCCTAGCACGTATTACGGTCGCGACCTGAGGTTCCACTGTACTGGAATGCTATTATTTGTGTTGAACTATAGGACATAAAATTATAAAGGAACTGCTGTCCTGTATTAAACCCATTGATCATTTTTTTGCCAATCATATAGCCATAGTGAATTACAAATTCTACAATCTCCAGCCACTATAAAATAATGGGATTTGTGATCTAACTTGCATAAATAAGGAAAACTACATTAAGGCACTTAAGAGAAGATATATCTATGTATCCTATAGATAAAGTATATGATATCTTATGGTATCTTAGCATCTTGAATCTAACATATTAACTACGACCTCTTCCTTGATTGAAAATACCAAAACATCAGAGTGTGATAGAGTATCCATTTTCTCCCACTCTATTTTCCTACCAGAAAAGAGCGCCAGAAATCCTTGGGTGCGGCTATTGATGACATCAATTTCATGTAGTGAGACTGTATGCACGACTTCCTTGCGTTTTTGCAGTTCTCCATCAGGGCACTGCACAAACTTTGTCTAAATCAGACAGATGAAGTTAAACTTGAATCCTTTCTAACTTATCACTTCCCAGCCCGGCCCTGTAATTCTGAGCTCAGACAGAAAATATCTGAAAAATGGATTCTTATAAAGCATCCAGCTAAGCTCAACACTATCTATCTACTCCCCTAGAAATGTCTTTCTGATTCCTGCTTATCAGGATTCTTTATCAGGGTCTAAATTGGAGGCCTTCTGCCTTCAAAGCAAACCCTCCACATCTTGGCCAGTCTATAGGGCCTGTAAAAGCTGTTCATCTCAGATCACAATCCCTGCCTCCCCATTCCCCATAGTGAATAGCCTCCCAAATTTACCTTCTGCCCCATGGCAATACCTGAGAGCCCATTGCATCATAATCCCGGGCCCGTGTGAAGGAACGTCCTAGTTTGGTAATCTTTCCTGTGGCCTTGTCTATAGTAATGACATCCCTGTAGAAACAGACAGAGGTAACTTTGGATTGGGCCTGCCATTCAACATTGTATGAAAGACATCTCATGAAGAAACTTAGTGTCTCCTATGACATCAGAAGTACCAGCTAATTTCTGTTTTCTACCCACAACTGAAGGAAGAATGAAGATTTTTTTTTTAAAGAATGAACTTATTTTCTGTTTCCCATCTGTTATCCTTTTTGCTTTAACACATATACACTTCTCATTGTATGATCTCCATTAATCACAATGACAGCACTGATAAGTCATCCTAATGTCTGCTGGAGAACCGGACACTGAAGAGTTAAAAGCACCGGACCAGAAAGACTGACATTCAAGTCTGTACTTGACCATGGAATTCTCTGAGTGATTTTCACAAAGTGACTCTCTAGAAACCAGACAAATAAAATATTGACTATCTCCTATGAGTGCTTGATTTGCATCTGTGCCTGTTGCTTTCTCTTGCAATTGTTCCCCCTTCTTTGCCCAGAGCTCACCCAGCTTGCACTTTCTCCTTGGTTAGGGACTCTATCATCTTGGTGCCCAAATCATAGATCGTCTCCATCTCTGTAGTTTTCAAGGTCAACTTCCCAACTTTGGCACCCTGCAACAGGAAGGGAGCAATCAATATTCTCCAGTGATCATGACCTTAACAAAGATGCTTCTATAGACAGTTTCTATAGACAGTATTGGGCAATTGGAGACAGTCAACTTAACTTTTCCCATATTATTCTATTCTACCATCAACTCACAGTTCCAGTTGCTGGACGATCTATTTGAATCTCCACAACTTCACCTTCAATTATCTCTGTTTCTTCCCTGTAAAAAAGCATTAAAAGGATCATTGGAAAAAGAAAAGAGGACATATGGCAGCATGTCTCTTATACAAAACTCCTTTTGCATAAAAAGTGGAAATATAAATATTTCAAAGTCAATCAATAAATCTTTTCATTACTTCCCATTTAAACAGCTAAAGCTGTAACTATAGTTACAACTAATTCACAGTAATTGCACAGTAATTGCTAAAATGTTATTGAAAGCAACACAAAAAACATTGCAACTAATAAGCTAAAATCAGTGTATAAGCATTTCATAGATAAATTCATGGCAACTTCTTACTTGATGCGAACCCCAATGGAACGCCGAAAGGCCTGAGTTAGTGCCTCAGTTTTGCTCATCTCCAAAGAGAAGATTTCACTTCCAGAAATCGCTGTAAAAGGAGTGTCAAGCCCCAATGCTTGGGCCATGCCTGGAAGAGAGACAATAGCAGGGTTACTACATAAAGAGAACGAAGCCAAAATTATCCAAGAAAAGAGATTCAGAATGAGGAATCTTCATGTTAACAGACCCATCATCATTCAAGATACCAGCAACTCATTGCTGGTTTCTAGAATTCACCCTTACCCATGGCAATGGCTGTTTTTCCTGTGCCTGGTTGGCCAGCAATCAAGGCAGCCCGACCAGCAATTTTGCCTTCCTTTATCATCTCCAAAATCACCCCAGCAGCTCGACGAGCAGCCAATTGTCCTACCATACCCTGGGATACCTAACAGGTAGGAGAAAAAAAGGAAGGAAAATGAACAAGAGGGAGATATTTCTTTTCCTTTATTTCAATCCTCACAAAGCATATTTCTCACATTTGCATTCCCATGCTATACACTTAACCTATTAATCTCTCCTAAAATGCAGTTTAACACTATTCCAATATTGCATTTAATGTGTTATAGAGGTAACCCTACACTATATTGATTGTAATTTAGATTGCAAAATTATATTCGGGAACTTTATTTGTCCTTCTTATTTTCTATGACAGTAGGAGACAGTTAAGATGAATTGTTTCCTGGAAAACATTCAAGTAGTAAATTGTAGTGAATTTACTTACATTATAATTATAAATAAAAACAACTAGAGAAAAACTAATCCAAAGTTGACTAGTCTTTATCCTGATAACGAAAAAAAAAACCCTCACTGCCTTCTGTGTGTGGGGTGTGTGTGCATATTACTAGTTTTGACCTATGATCAGTCACTCAGTGACCATTTGAAGTTATGACTGACCTCCTAAAAGATACTTACAACTCAGATTCAAAGTTATAACACCAAGGTCCCCCGCCATGGGATATATATAATTGTCTGAAGAACTTATAGAGGTTTTCTTCTTAGCGGAATAAACAGCTATATATGTTCTACATATTTTTATTCTTTAAAAGTTAAGGGAATTTATTTATAATGAAATTCATTTATTTGAAAATCACATCAGCACAGATAAAGCCAATTAATTGAATAATTTGGCTAATGGATAATTTGTCTTCTCTTGCAGTTTAAATTTAAACACTAAACTTATCTCCTCAATTATTACACCAATTCTTCTTCTCTCTCACTTGAACAAAATGCTTTTTCTCCCAACTTCAATCAATCCAAAAACTTTCTGAGAATTTTTTTCTCAAGTACCTGTCTGGGTTCCAAGGTATCATCCAAGCCAAGCCCTCGAATATGGGAATGGGCTCCTATGTACATGAAAGAGTATTTGAAAAGAGGTTGGTAACATTGTATACTGGAAGCAGGCAGTTTTGTGATTGGAGGCTTTTATTTAATTATGGGAGGGAAAATTCCACATGTAATGATGCAAAGTTGTTAAGGCAACCTCAAGCAGGTAGGTGAAGACAGTTGTGAAAGGGGTTTTTTTTTAAGTTTTTTTTTTTAATTTGGAGAAGGTGACTTCTTCAGTAAGTTGTCTACTTAAAGATCTACCTAAAGTGCTTAATTTTCCTTACTCAAAATAAAGGCAATAATTTCTTGTCCATTTTATTTGGAAGCCACAAATAAAAGAATCTGTCTTGAGACTCAGCATGGGCTGCCTTGCTGTATACCAGGAGAATCAAAATTACAAAGCCAACTCTATAGTAGCTTTTGATTTGGCAGCCATTTCCATACAGACAGAAGCACATTGATTTGTTAGATTTGTCACATAATTATTAATAATAAACTAGGGATAAAATTGGAAATCGTTCTAGGAACAGGCAGCAATGAAAACATACCAATACGTTCAATCCGGGTAACATCGCGAATTTCAGGAACCTTTGTAGCCTGAGAAAAGAGAGGAGATGATGCGGTTGCTCACATATCAAAACTTTTCCATCCTAAACCTCAAATAAGTAACACATTTTGGGTTGGATTTTTCATCTACATAGATATAGAATGGATCACACTTTATCTCTTTCAAAACAGATGTCTCATTTTGAAACATCTCATATAAAGTGATATATACTATAACTGTGGCATCCAACCACAAAATGCTCCCAAAGATGTTTTCTAGAATGCAAATGACCAGCTGCTTGCAAGGAATAAATCCTTCCATTCCCCACCCTTCAGTCAGAACTGAAGAAGCTTCTTGGATGAGAAGTGAAACGTCTTCAAAGAAAAACAAGAAAGTCTGGTTGCCTCTTGAAAAAAGCACCTTTGGGACAACCATGAGCTGGGTGACTGAGAATCTACATAGACATTGAGCTACTGAATACTGAGATACCAATGTGAACTCTCATCATCTCGCATCACTCCAAACACAGAATAACTTATAATAAGATCACGTTAGAAAATGCCCAACATGGCTCACAATCAAGCACTTGATAAAATAATCAATATATATGAAATGAAACAGAATGAATGGAACAAAGTAAAATGTAATTGGAACAGGGAGAGAAAAGATGTAAAAAGAAAGATGAGCAAAGAAATAGATAAGACAAGTTGAAGCAGCATTGTAATGTGGACAAGGTCAGATTGGAAAATTGAAGAATACAGTAGCTATATGAATGATAGCATACATTTCATTTCATTTTCATTTCATTTTATTTGATTTATAGCCCGCCCCCTCTCCCCACAGGGATTCGGGGCGGGTAACAGGTAGAAGCAGAAAGCATAAAAATATATACAATAAAATATAGTAAAAGCATATAAATTTATA
>JAOYMU010000077.1:80055361-80069739 GCA_025802295.1 Psammodynastes pulverulentus
CTCTCCCCCTGGGGGCCGCCCGCCGACATTGGCTGACAGACGGCACCCGAAGGAGGCCCTCTCTGTGAGAGCGAATCCGTCTACAGGGTGTATAGGGCAGAAGCCGGTCGTGGAGATAACTAGGCCCTGTGCCATGGAGCGCCTTAAAGATGGTAAAAAGCACCTTGAAGCGCACCTTTGTATAGGTGTTGTATTTGTGTGAATGCACATATAGGTAGTCCTTGGATTATGATGGCAATTGAACTGGAATTGCTGTTACTAAGCAACATGGTTGTGTGACACCATGTGATCTCATTACTCGGTGATACCTCCTAACCCCAAGATACACAAAATCACAAAACAGAAAGAGGTATGAGTTCCAGGTAGGGGGGGGGGGTGCAGGGAGGCTGAGGAAGGGCCAGCGCAAGCTGAACACAAGTCACAGGAGGCAGGGGAGGGCCGTCACAGGTTCTGTTTGAGTTGCAGGAGGCCAGAGGATGGCCAGGAGAAGCTGTACAAAGACAGGGAAGTGCTGTGAGAGGGAGAAAAAGAGAGAAATTATTTCTGACCTTCCCTGCTAACTTCCCCACTGTATTTATTTGTGGGAAACTAACAGGGAAGATAGCAAATGGTAATCACATGACCGTGAATCCCTGCAATGTTCCTGCCATAAGCTGAACATACAGGTGCTTAGATTGTGATCACATGACCACAGGGTACATCAATGGTCAGAACTTTGGGGACTGATCTACATCCATTTTTTTTCAGCACAACCATAACTTTAAATGGCCACTGAATAAAAGAACGCAAGCTGAAGACTTTGTAAACATGAGAGCCAGAGCAAACAACAATGTGCTTAGAATATCATGGTATTTTAGTGTCAGAGATAATCTAGATTAATATCCTTATTCTTAAATAGTTAAAAATGTGATTTGGCAAGCTACGCAACTTTCTTTTTCCCCAAGTCACTTTTTGACTCTTGGCAACTGCCTGGATAAGTCCCTGCAGTTTTCTTAGCAAGATTATAAAAGTGGTTTGCCATTGCCTACTTCCTAGGGCTGAAAGAGAGCGGACTGTCCAAGAGCACCCAGCTGATTTTGTGCAAAAGGCACTCATAGTCCTCTAATTTCTAGCTTTGTGCCTTAATCATTACATCAAATTGGCAATATACTATATATCAGGGGTCTCCAACCTTAGCAACTTTAAGACTTGTGGACTTTTCAGACCGTGCATCCGTTGTTTAAAAGGATCCATAATTGCTGGGGCAACAAGAATTCTCAAAGTTCTCAGATATCCACCAAACAACTGTTTTGGATGTTGCTGGGGGGCACTTTCCCATTCTGATAATGGAAAAGTAGAAATCCTAATCAGAATCATTGGGAGACAAGTTAATCACTGTCTCAACTCCCTCCTAGCAAGCCTGGTATAACTGACTCAGGAAAGGGGATAAGAGGACAGTTATGAGAACCTGCAGTAGATATAGTCCAGAATAGTATTTTTCAACCTTGAAAAAGATGAGTGGATTTTCAGAATTCCCCAGCCAGTATGCAGAGGAGGGAATTCTGGGAGTGGAAGTCCACCCTAAAAAGCAATAGGTTACATTCACACATGCTTAAATAAGTAACTGAATTAATGTACCTTCGGAATCTATACATTAAATCATTGTTAAATTGCAAAAAAATCATTAGGATAACCTTAGCCAAGCTACACATATTGGGCAAAGATTATTGCTAGGTCTCAACAACCTGATTAACATTTTGTGAACTCAAAAGGAAATCGGAACAGCACCGGATCGCTAAAATTTTCAGAAATCCAACCTAGTTTACCAAGTTTAAAGGACAAACTGGCAAGTGGTGAAACAGAACTAAATAAACTCATCGGAGGAAAGTTATACATAAATGCAATCACGCGATATGGAAATGTATCCCAGTCCCCAAAATGCTTGTCTTTCCAACGAGCCGAACTACTTGTTCCCACTTTTGTCACGTGGACTGGCGGCGAATGATGGGAGCTGTAATCCAATGCACCTGAAGCAGAGCAGGCAGGCAGAAGCCTAGTATTTTCTAGAAGGGAGCGAATGGGGAGGAGCACTACTAATGCATCCCACGGGGGTTACTCCGGCCTCGGCCCCTCATCAGAAGCTCCGTGAGGACCCAGAGTGTACTCGCGTAGGGGAAGAGGGTTAGGCCGAGTCGCTTCCTAGAACGAAAACTAGGCTGTTGCTCACCGCGGCGGTTGCCATGCTGCTATTCCTGCAACCCTCCTCTCGCGCCGTTTCTAAGCTCCAGCCCGCTCCGCCTTCTCCAAGCCACTGGAGGCCGGGAGCAAAACCCGGAAACAGGAAGTGCCTTGGGTGAATTTGTAATCGAGCTTCTATAATCACTTTGGTCTTCCCGAGTGATTTTTTTACCGCTCTAGCTCGCCTCTCGATGGAAGTGGCCCGAACGCTTTTCATTGGTCCTTTGCAGGAACGATTGAGTTCAACCCGCCTCCTGCTCGTTCTCGGGGCCCTTTTCAATCAGTTTAACTTTTCTTCTGCAATATGGTGTAAAACTATGCTTGGAGTGCAGAAAGTCAGCACTCACCCACCCTCCTACACAGTGAAATATTTTGGGGAATATTAAAAAAGGCAGGATACAGTATTTTCCCTAAAGGAGAAATGAAAAACATTTTTTAAGGGAGGCAGAAATCAGCATCAGTCTCCTTGCCCGGAGCAGAAACTGAGGAGGCCGATTTGGCAATCCATTCAGAAAGACTGGGCCAGACAGAAACTCCAGATAAGCAATTAGGTTGACAAGTTTAACTCAGACAAATACCTAGGATTTGCATTTTCCCTTCTGCCTACAGAGCCAGCCATGACACCATAGGAATCTGACAACAGCCATTAGAATATTAAAGGGTAAGTTCTTGCATAGGAACAGAAAGCTCAAATACAAAGCCCAAAAAATATAAAAACCACCCACTCTCAACTCCATTTTGTCAGCTGTTCCAGAACCGCACACTGTGTGTATAGATTCTGTTCACCAATAAACAATCTTTCTTTCCAAGCAGCCTCCATTTTATTCCCAGCTTGGAACTGGATCTGGATCTGGATATTTCTTCCAACAGAACATCCAAACTTCAGTTCCACATTAGCACAGACAAAGGAGAGTTGTCTATGTTTCATCAAATCATTAGAATAGGCTTGTCAAAGAAAAGTGAGATGCTAGGAAAAGTATTTGACACCAAAATATAAGAATCTTTAGATTTTTATTTTTAAAAAAAAAATCACAGTGCTTCAGGGAAGATATTGCTATTAAACAAACATGTTCCCATATCCCTGAGTTTAATATTAAGTTTCTTTTCTCCCCCTATTTACACAAAACTTAGTCCCACTGAAATTAATGTCTCCTGCAAGTGAGCTTCACGTAGGAATTTTTTCCTGTCCTAAAATCCCAAAATTTCTCAGAGCACCTCAAAACAAAAAAATCAGAACAAGGCAGACACACCTAAAATTTTCCTTCCATCCATCCATCTGAAAATAGGGATAAAATAAGATTTGAGTGTATCTATTTAATCTCAAGTATAAAATCTGAGGAAAGTTCATCTTGGGTGAAAAAAAAAATCAACAAGCCTTCCTCAGTAAGGCTTACTTGGAAGAACAGACTCTCACTGAGGGCATCACTTTTCTTGCCTCTTATGGCAGGCATCTCTGAAGAATAGCCTTTCAGAAATATTTTGACAATTGGAAGTTTTATGGGGGAGTAACTATTTCATACTTCTGCAGGAATACTTGACAACAAAATTTGGCATACTGTGGTCAAATTTTGCAGTTCACTCCAAACACAGAAGATTAGAGTTGATTTCTGCTAATTCTTAATATCTCAGAATTAGCCCCAGTCATGGCTACTAAAAAAAAATGTCCCTTTGGATTTAGCTTAGGTGGAAAGACACAAAGATCTTTAGATGCTAGCAGCTTTACTCAGCAATCTTCTGCAAATAAGATTCATCATAAGTGCATTGTCACTGGTACACGGATGTTTGTTCAGTCAAGTTGCAAGTCGAATATCTCGTCCTGGGTTACAATGTTCTCCTATTAAGAAAAAAGTAAAGAACAGCTATTTCCATTTCACCATTAAGCTTGCTTTCTTTCTTTTTCTTTCTTTCTTTCTTTCTTTCTTTCTTTCTTTCTTTCTTTCTCCCACTCTCCCTTCTTTTTCCATTGTATTATGCTCCAACTTTGACAACAAACAGAATGTATATATTGTGATATATATATAGTGTGGGAAACTCTCTGGTTTTAAAAGACAAAAGTGTATTTGCAGCAATACTATTAAAGGTAAAGGTAAAAGTTCCCCTCACACATATGTGCTAGTTGTTCCCAACTCTAGGGGGTGCTCATCTCCGTTTCAAAACTGAAGAGCCAGTGCTGTCTGAAGATGTCTCCGTGGTCATGTGGCCAGCATGACTAAACGCTAAAGGTGGCGCACAAAACACTGTTACCTTCCCACCAAAGGTGGTTCCTATTTTTCTACTTGCATTTTTATGTGCTTTCGAACTGCTAGATTGGCAGAAGCTGGGACAAGTAACGGGAGCTCATCCTGTTACGCGGCACTAGGGATTCAAACTGATGAACTGATGATCTTTTGATTGACAAGCTCAGTATCTTAGCCACTGAGCCACCGTGTCCCTTATAGCAATACTATTACATCACTATTATTCCATTGGGAGACCAAAAATGCAGTCCCTTGACCACAAGAAAACATCCATGTAGTACAGGGGTGTAAAACTCAAGGCCCATGGGCCAGATCTGGCTTGTGGGGTGTTTAAATCTGGCCCGCAGTGCCAGCCTGGAAATAACAAAAGACCAGCCCCCAGTGCCTCTGGCAGCCAAAACAGGATACGGGGTGGCTGCATGAGCACATCCTCCCCCCCCCCCGCTCCGTTTTGGCCAGCAGGGTACTGCAGGAGGCCATCCAAGTGAAAATGGGGTGCTTTTGGCCGGCAGGGTGCTGCAGGAGGTATCTGCCCAGTCTCCCACCCATCCACAGCCTGCAAAGGAGAACTACAATGCTGATCTGGCCCTTGAAGAAAAGCAGTTTGACACTCCTGCTATAGTAACTTATAATAATGAACGTTTTTCCTTTTTTTGTAGGAAAAAATAAATTGTCAGCTGCCATTCTGCAACACAATTGTACAGGGTACAGAGCACAAGATCGTGTACTAAGCATATTGTACAGTGTACAGAGCACAAGATCATGTATTATGATATAATACAGGTTATCTTCTAATATAGAACTAAGATGCTTATGGTATGAGCTCTTAGTTGCAGCTTTTAGACAATGTATTAAGCTAAATAAGGTATCTTATTCCAATTTTGTAAACCTCAAAAGCAGACAATTTACAGAAGAGATGACTGGTTTTCCCCAAAGTATTTAATCAGAACCTTAACTCATCTTAATTATATTTTGAACAAAATAATCAGGATTTTTTTTTCTCTCTTTCATTTTTGGGAGCCCTTTTTATGTGATCTAGCCTACTATAAGTAAAACCCAAGGAAACACATGTTTCTCCACATACCCAGCCACCTTGCTGCTGCAGCCAAGGTATGAACATATCCATATACTGCAAACTATAGCCCATGAGGGTATGTACTGCATGGCTGTTGATGCCAGCCACTTTCCTTGTGAGTTCCATGGTAAGAGCTAGCTTGGCTAGCTGAGGGCTAGAGACCCCAGGTGGGGTACGTGATGTGAAGGCTTCAGCCAGATGAGTAAAGCTGCGGTAAGAGAGGCGGGAGATAGTGTTGCGTAGTAGTGGGTCAGCTTCAATCTGCCAATGAAAGAAAATGACTTGAATGGCAAGACTTTAAATGTTAAAGGAGACAATTAAACAGAGATTATTCATTGTCTCCCAGATAAGGAACTTCTGAGTTGGAAGGCTGAGAGGAAACCTAATAGCAGCATTTAAATATGTGAAATATTGTTGCATCAAGATAAAGTATAGTTATTTTCTTTTGCTGATAGGAATAGAATGAGTGTCAATGGCAAAGGAACAGACAAAACAATAGGAACATTTTCTTATTGACAGTAGAGACTTACAAGTTGGAGTCTCCTTTTGTAGAGGTGAAAAAAATAAAGGCTGGACAGCTATCTGCTTGAGGTGCCTGTGTGGGACTAGGCAATTTCCTACTGTTAGGAACATTCTACTATTGTTCTTCTTTCATTTGGAAGCTATTCCTCAGAAAGTTTATGGAACTCAAGAGCATACTCATTAAATAATATGTACTTAACAAAGAGTCATCATTTTAAAAATTCAATCTAGTCCAGGGGTGAAATCCTGGCGGGTTTTTTTGTTTGTTTGATTGATATACTTTTTCCTTTCTTGGAGAGTATGAAAATATGGTTTCACAAATAAAAAAACCCTGAACATTCTGATTCCTATTCATTCTGAAACATCTCTCCCAAATAAAATCTAAATGACACAGCCCAAAAAGAAACTCATGCCAAAAAATGACCAAAAGAAAATTCTCCAAACTGCATTACTCCACATACCTAACTGAAAGTTAAGTTTAATAGATCACAAAACAGAGAAAAACAAATGGGTAGATTTAGCTATGCAAGTTTGTTAACTTTATGTATCACACAAAACAAATGACTTGACTATGGAACTTCACTACCCCAAAAGCCTAGTTACTTTGAGGTAAAATGGGTGGGCTATAAATTTTATAAACAAATAATAAAAATAAATCCAGTCAAAACAGAAATACCAAAGACTTATTTGAAGATGGGGAAAATCCAAGATTTATAACACATACTCGGAAAAAAGGAGGAATATATTTGGCAAAGCAACCCAACATAGTGTAAAATTGCACACAGCAGTCACAAAACACCCAGTGCCTAGCTTTGCACTTTGAATGCGAATACTTTATGCAGTAACTCTTTATGGCATGTGTACCTTTTTATTGAAGACAGCAGCCTGCTCTTCCAGAAGGGCAACCAACTTCTGAAGGATTTGTTCTTTCTGTTTCTCATCCAATTGTTCTGGAACTTTTTCCAAGGCAACTGAGTAAAACATATTATTGTGATTCCAAAATATAAACAGTATTTCCCTGAAAGAGCAGTCATCAGTTTTAAGCTACATAGATGTCAGAATGATGGCATGTGTGTTGTAAAGTCATTGCATAAATATTATATAATTTGTCAGACGCATCTTAAAATCTGAAGGAAATATTCATGTCACTTTGTGATGATTTCAAGATTTACTTCTCATCATTTGATCCCTATCGTCCTGTGGCTACCTATTCTTCAAAAGAAGGCTAGTTTCCTCCCAAATAATTTAGATAAATTGAATTAAATTAAATTAATAGTTTAATTTAAAATGGAGGAGTCTGTTTAGATTTGTAAGATTGCTGTAAAAGGAGATGAATTGTTTAAGCTTCATTTTTTCAGGTGGAGAGATTGTTTTAAATTCATCTTCCTTCTCTAATCTGGTGCTTTACACATGTATTGGCCAAAAGTTGGCTCGCATTTTGAGAAATTAAAGTCTCAACAAAACAGGAAGGTGACAATACAGTACAGAAAACACTGAGATACCTGATTCAAAGATCAAGAAGTTGTTTCTGTGTTATCACTATTATAAACCCAGAATTTTTGGATGAGGCAGCTTAAACACACAAGAAAATAAATGTAATACCTGAATTGTCAGAGATTTTGTCTGTGGAAATTGTAATGTTTGGATCTTTGGGAGAAACTGGTGTAGGGCTGATCCGTTGCTGTTTCACAAAGTAATCTAGTTTCTGAGCCACAAAAGTATAAAACTCAGCATCCTCAGTTTCACCATCTGGAAAAGAATGGATATTAAAGCAAGGTGCACACAAAAAAAATCAAATCATATATCACAGAGGTTACAGAAACAAGTGAACAGCAAAAGACTAACAGGTGAATACAGTACCGTACTAATATGATAAAAGTACAGATTCCATCAAATCAAGTCCAATTCCTAGTAATATACCTGAACAAGTCTGTATAGTTTTGATAGAGCAATATGGAAGTGTTTTGTCATTGCTTTCTTCTAGGATCTTTTTTACTTCCCATTTTACTTGAAATGTTCTGATAGGCTGCTGTCAAGAATTAAGCAGATCTGCTTTTTGAGATCAACCAAACCAGTTAAGTGTTGTCATCTGCTGATTTGATAGATAACTTGATTATCTATCACATAATTATGTAATACTTGGGAAATGATGTTCTTCTGTATTTTGTCATGAAGACAGATCAAGTTTTGTAGCAGCATTTTAACCATAGATTGAAAATTAATAATACCAAAATAATTGTACTTAGTCATTCCAATTAGAATTAGAATTAGAATTCTCTAAAGAAAAGAGTATTTTTTCTGACGAACTTAAACAGAAGATTCCATTTAGAGGGGATAATTGGAAGAGGTGATTTTCACTTTTAAATATCAGAGATTTTGAATTCTATTCAGAAAGCAAGGAATTTTGAGGAAAATAAAGAATTGGAAGAAAGGCAAATGCAAATGACAATGAGAGATGTGACTAAACAAATGCCATAACGAATACAATATATTGAAGATGATACCTTGATGGGTGCTACAGAGACGAAGTGTTTCAAGCAGTTATGAATTTACTGGTTACGATATCATAAAAATTAAATTCCTGATAGAAAGTAGCATGGAAAAGGAAGCTCAGCCTAGCTTTTTGATCATATCAGCAGTATTAGTTTGCACTGTTTTTTAAAGGAGTTGGACTAGCAATATGAAGGTTCAGTTCAAATTTACTTTAACCATAGAAGCTGCCTGGATAACTTTGGAACAATCATTCTCTCTCAACCCAACCTATTTCATAGGACTGTTGTTGGGAAAAATATAGGAGGAAGATGTGCTTATATATTATTTTGAGCTCTTGAATGGCCCTGAGTTCTAACAAATAAATGTTTATTTCAACAAAGGATCATTCTGTCATGAATGCAGAATATCATATTATAAAAGTATACTGAAGATGGGAAGTGACTGTAAGCATACATTAATATTGGAGTGGGAATGTTATTTTTACATCATGGCTTATCAGTTCTAGTGGTTAAAAAAGCAAGTTAACTGAATATTGTCAAGGAGAAATACAACAATCTGAATTTTTGAATGACTTCAGATTTGCCCAATAAATTACTGCTAGTATTGCCAAGTATGAGCTTCACCAGGAAAGCAGTAAAAGGTAGAGGTAGAAAGGGTATACTTGAAATTGAGGGACAAGATTCTCTAAGTATAACTTCCTCGATCCAATAATTAATTTCTTTCAGACAAAAATACTGTATGTTTTCCATTAATTTAGGGAGTATATCCAACTTGTTTTTTGTTCTTCGCCTACAAGCAGAATTACTTGTAGGTCAAATTTTCTTGAAATATCCATATTTAGCACCTATCCAATTTTGCTTTAGTACAAGAATTGGGTATTTTAAAGATTTTTAGATTGCTTGAGGTTGTACAGTTTATTTACAGGTAATCCTTGATTTACAACCACAATTGAATTCACAATTTCCGTTACTAAGGGAGATAGTTAAATGGGTCATGACTCATTTTACAGTCTTATGCAAACCACTAACGTTATTAAGTGAATTTGGATTCCCCCAAAAAGGTTACAAATGACAATCCCATGAACCCGGGATGCTGCAACCATTGTAAACCAATTGCCAAGCTCCCAGAATTTGAGCATATGTTTGTGAGGATGTCATAAATGTGAAAACTGGTCATAAGTCAATTTTTTTCAGTGCCGCAGTAACTTTAAATCATAAAACAAATGATTGTAAGTCAAAGACTACAGTATTTCCTAATTTTTCTAGCTCAGTCGTGGTCAGTAGGACATGGGAGAACACTTCAAATGTTAGGAATGGTGGAGGAATTACTATTCTTAAGCCAATCCAAAGACTTAAAACTTTTTTTCTGTGTCATTCTATTAAGAAAAAAGTAGAATATAATTTTCCTAAATTTGGTTCTCTATTGTCTAATTTCAATTGACCTCAACCACATGAGGCCTACAATCTGTCTAGTTTAGCCAAAAATGTCCTTGAGCTCTGTAAAAAAAAGGCAGAACAGCATTTTTTTTAAAAAGGTTCCTGAAGTCAATTACCAAACATAGTTATAGCCTAGCAATGGAATCCCTCAAAATAGCAATAGAATTTGCTTTCAAATTTATTTGTTAAGAGAAAAAGGTTCCTGAAGTCAATGATTTACCAAGCAGGCCTTATAAACAGGTAACTTCTTGTTCCTCTGGATGCCAAGAATAAGATGATCTTTGGGTATATGCAGAGAATGATGAAATGATCTGAACTGGCTATCAAGTAGGTTATGGAAAGTGGGGGGGATTTCTACCTTGGTCTGAGTGGGCTAATAAGAAGAGCCCGAAGGCTGCATCCAGCCTAGAGGCAGAAAGTTCCCATTACTTCAAGAAAGTTGAAAATATATTTAAAATGAGCACATATAAGCCCAATGTGGTATAATGACCACAGAAATTATCTTGGAGACAGATTCAAATCTTTGTTCAAAATGCACATCGGAAAGATAAAACATAATTTTATCTTATTCTTTCTCAAGCCATCCATCCTTCCAAGCAAGGTCTGAGCATTACAATTAAGAAACAAGAAGAAAACAGAGTAAGGAGCAAAGCTTCATACTGCCTGTTGTTTGGGCCTCTTCTGGTTCAGCTGCCTGCTTTTTACAATAGCAGGTCATGAGAGGCAAAGTGTCAGGCCTCCTGGGGAGAGCATTGGAGTCGGTTATCTCTGCTGAAGCAGTCTTCTTCTTCAGGAGGCCCTTGAAGGAGAAGTGGCGCTTGCGGTGGGTCCCTTCAGGTCCTGGCTTGGATTTCTTTAAAGAGTCTCCAGGGGAGGGGAGATTGTCCGAGGGTCCTCGAGAACCAGTCCGCTTCTGCAACAGATGTTTAATGCTGGTGCGGAAGCCATGTTTTTTCCCTTCCACACTTCCTTCATGGGCAGGGCTGCAGGCAGGACACTCTGGAAAATGTTCCACAGGAGACCTGTGGACAGAAGAAAGCACACTGAAAATGGGAACCTTAGTCTGTTGTTCTACTCCTCAACCTCCTTGATTTTTGTCATTTTTTTATTTGCACATATTTCTTCACTTATTCTATAAGAGGCATCTCAGAGAAGCAAATCCATTTTACCTCATGAAACTGAAAGTAATAAAATTGTTTGTGAGAAGCAGCAGAACACGAATGGTAAATGATTGGGGAAATTAGTTTAAAAAATGAAGCCAGAAAGGTTAAATATTTGAGATAGGGGGGAAAAACTTTAGCCATATAATATTAAAAGGATGGATTAAAGAAATGGATATGGTAATAGTGCTCTGGAGAAAATGACTCAAATTGCTATTTTGTCTGTTAGGGCAGAGATACTGGAAAAAGTGTTTCAAAAAAAAAATCCTGACTATCACAGCACTTCTGGTCAAATTATTTAAGCTTCTTGTCTCTCAGTTTTCAAACTTCTACTTAAAATCAAAAGCCTTTCTATTAAGCCAGAAGATTAATCCCATAAAATCCAAGACTAGATTTCAAGTTTCAACACTATAGAAGCCCTTGCCATCTACAGATTATTGGATTTCTGCTCAAATCCCACTATTTCAGCATTTCTCAACCTTGGCAGCTTGACAAAATGTAGGCTTCCTCAGAATTCCCCTGCTGGTTGGAGAATTCTGGGAGTTGAAGTCTACATATCGCCACGTTGCCAAGATTGAGAAACACTGTTTATTTCCTTCCTTTACAGGTAAACCGAATTTTCAACTGCAAAGCCATTACCTGGACATGTAACTTTGGGGGTCATGGTAGCCACGGCCCACATGACCTGGGGCCCCATCCTCTCCGCTGTTTAATGCCCCTTGCAAGAATGCTTCCAACACCAGCCGTGTCTCTTCGACCACCTTCCTCCTAGGGGGCACTGGACTTCCAGCCATGAGCTTGGAACTATGCAAGGGTGGGCTGGCGCTTCAAAGCAGGAAAGAGTTATTTCTTCTTCCAACTACCATCACCCCTGAAAGGAAAAGGAAATAAACCCATAGAAAATACTGTATTGGCTTTTATACTGCCAGCTGCCTTTTTTTTCATCATCTCTTGCATTTGCTTTCTTACTGTTTCCTTGGACAGTTCTTAACCCACCTTGGTCACATCCCATTTCTCTTATGAATTTACAAGAACCTTATTCAGCTGCCTGCCTGAAATCGAACATATCTATTCATCCATCCTGTAGGATGCAGAATCAAATCACGCTAGGATCATTGTTTGTGCCAAACAAACACAAACACACATACTCAGACAACAATCCTGCATCACAATAGAGTAATAAAAAAAACGCTTCCTTGCTCTACATATGATATTCTTCTTTTAGGATTTTTATTTATTTCCTGTATTTTCTCCAAGGTGCCATAATTTGGGGCTACATAATTGTTTATCTTCGCAGCTTTCATGTAAATACATGAAGTAAAATACATCAAGAATTAATATCAGTCAGTTAGTTTTGTGATCAAATGGAGATTTGGAGCTAGGCCTCTCCAGTCCAACCATTTAACCCAGTGTTTCTCAACCTTGGCAACTTTAAGATTCCCATGCTGGCTGGGGAATTCTGGGAGTTGAAGTCCATACACAACTATTCTGGAAGTTGGGAGTCCATTCCTTGTACCTTAAAATTGCCAAGGTTGAGAAACACTGGTCTTGCCAATACATCTCTTCTTCTGCCTCTTTCATCTGTTTCTTAAAACCTCCTTTACAATTCAACCCTGCCATCATAATTCCTAGTCTCTCAAAACCGCAGCAATAAATTACGCTTACAATACCCGGAACTAGTGTTTTCTTATTAGATCTTTCGATTGACTTTCAGATTCAGTCAACTCACTTTCACTCTAAAACTGAAATTCAACTTTAAACGCAACCTCGAGAAAAAGGCAAATTGAAATGAGTCCGGCGGGATTTCTAGGGAAGACCAGACAGGGTGAAACCTGCATTTCTAGCTTCTTCTCCCGCGGCTCATTCATTGCCTCTCTCGGCCCGAAACTCTTCTCCCACTCTTTTCCCCTCCCCACCCTATTTTGGGATAAAGAACTCAGTTTCAGGATGGACTTGGATCCCCAAGCCATCACTCTTCCAAGGAGAATAGATTTAACCCACAACCCCTCGCGCAGAAAAAAAATCTATCTACTCAGCCCGAAACGTCCACCAGCTCCTTCAGAGTTCCTCTGAAAGTTTGCCCTACCGGTCTGCGCATGCGCCCATTTGTTCTCCGCTGCTAAGTTGTAGTTTCCTCAAAGTTTCATTCCTCGGTCTCCCGTGAAAAGAAGCTAGACTGAGACCCTGAGTTCTGCAACCCTCGTACACGGCTGCAGTCAAGAATAAATGCAAACCATCTGCTCTGTATCCCTGGGATTAGTCCCCCCACTATCACCCACTGATTGCCCCTTGGGCACTGAGTCGTTCTTGTAATGGTCAAAGCTGGAATCATCTAGATTGTTTGGAATAAAGCAATCAGGGAAAATTTTAAAAAATCACCATCAGGAAGATAAATAAATGTATTGAAGATGTCTATCAGATGGGACCTGCTGATTAAATACAAAGGCTGATGTGGCACAAGAGAAAATATACTTTCTGTTAATTGAGTTGGAAGTATGTGGAATGTGTAATTGAATAGGTATTTTAGACTACATAAAATAGTATGTTACGTTAATTTTCAATCTTTTTTCCATAAGAAGGAAAGGGAATCTGGCTGTGCCCTAATCATGTTGTTGTTGTTGTATTCATTTGAGATACAGCATATAACCTGAGTAACGGCCATCCAGGGAACTTCATGCCCAGCTAAGATTTATTTTGAATCTAGCCCTTTTTTTAAAGCCACTACTGTAATGATTCTGTTGCAGTGTTTCTCATCCTTGGCAATCTGAAGAAGTGCGGATTTCAATTTTGGGAGTTGAAGCACACACATCTAGAAGCTACCCTAGCTGAGAAACACTGTCCTACTGCATCATGGAAGACACAAACAATCGCTCCCTCATTCATCAGCCTGTTTTCAAAGGAAGAATAAATATTTCTCCTGTATAGAATACCGATTTTTAAAAAGATGGATTATGCTTTTCTGACTGATGTTAGGATTGAGCAGCACAGCCCTATAAGAACCACACTTTGGATTCCACTTCCACAGTATCTCACCAAGCCCAAGTTCATGCTTTCTAGTGCAGTGTTAGTCGTAATAGATTCCTATGAATCTTGGAACTATTTTATGCAATTATTTATTTATTTCACATATTTATATAGCTGCCTAACTAAAATATATAATCTTTTTTTTTTATAGTAAAAGTTTTATTGGTCAAAAATACAAAAAAATACATTGTTTAAAATATGTTGAATTTTACAA
>JAOYMU010000077.1:80073485-80087666 GCA_025802295.1 Psammodynastes pulverulentus
CATTCCAATCCCCCATGATGATAAGGACATCATTTTTTGGTGTTAATTCTATAAGGTGCTGTAGGGCTTCATAGAACTGGGCAATTTCATCCTCTTCAGCACCAGTGGTTGGGGCATAGGCTTGGACTACTGTGATATTGAATGGTTTGCCTTGGATTCGAATTGAGATCATTGTGTCATTATGGGGATTGCTTTTCCTACTCTTTTATTGACTATGAAAGTTATTCCATTTCTTCTGAGGGATTCTTGCCTGCAGTAGTATACCAGATGGTCATCTGAATTAAATTCACCCGTTCCTGTCCATTTTAGTTCGCTGATTCCTAAGATGTCGATATTCAGTCTTGTCATCTCGTTTGACTACGTCCAGCTTGTCTTGATTCATGGATCTTACATTCCGGGTTCCTATGGAGAATAGATCTTTACAACATTGGACTTTCCTTTCACCACCAGATGCATTCACAGCTGAGCGTCCTTTCAGCTTTGGTCCAGTCACTTCACTCTTTCTGGCGCTACTAGTACTAGCTCTCTACTCTTCCCCAGTAACATATTGGACACCTTCCGACCTGAGGGCTCATCTTCCAGCATCATACCTTTTTGCCTTTTGGTACTGTCCATGGGTTTTTCATGGCAAAGATACTGGAGTGGGTTGGCATTTCCTTCTCCAGTGGATCACATTTTGTCAGAACTCTCTGCTATGACCTGTCCACCTTGGCATAGCTCATAGCTTCATTCAGCTACGCAAGCCCCTTCGCCACGACAAGGCAGTAACCCATGAAAGGTTACTCATATTACAAAGTTTATGCCCAGTTGGAACAGGTGAAATCCTATCTATTGAACATGTTTTTAAACTGTGAATTTCGATTTGAGACAAAGGATGCTTCTTCCCTTTATTAAAATGTTCACTGCGCGTTCAGATAAATATGTAAATTATCTGACAGCAGTTAAGACATCTTGTACTTATAAAGATGTACTATAGCAAGATTGCCACTCCAGGACAGATTAGACTCACTATATATGTATCAAATTATGTGGATGTCTGTGATTGCTGTTGTTTGATGTAATTCTGATCTAAGACAAATAAAAGTTTGTAATTGTACTTGCATAACTGTGTAACATAACCCATGAGAATAAAAGAAGTTCAAAAGTTCAATCTGACTTGGTTTTAGAATGTCTGGATTCTATATAGAACATCCAAGGTTTGCTTCTTAGGAAAAGAACACTTTAATTAATGCATTATTTTTGTGTGAAGAAGTTGTGAAAAGCAATCTAGAGTCCGCGTCACCACGGAAGCTGCTTCAAGAAATGCATGTGAAATCCACGCATTTGCCACTCAGCAAAGTGGATATAAATGAGGCTGCCAAATCAGCGTCTTGTGATGTGGCTAAATTGCACAATTCCCCCCCCCCCCCCGTTTCTGGAAACACAGAGATCCTCTCCTTCCCGGGTCCACCCCTCCTCGGTATTGTGCAACCCCCGGGATACAGCTAGTAGCGCGATGGAAAATGCAGACCCGAAGAAGAGGACAGCGCACCCTCCAGAGAAGGGGTGGTTTCCCACGTTGGAAAGGAAGTGACGCCTGCTCAGGGTTCCCGGAAGCGCCTTGCTTCTGTATGCGAACGAAGTGTTTTCACTGGCTTAGGCAAGTGGTGGGACTCCGAGAGAGCAGAAGGTAAAGAGTGGTCTCCAAGTATTGTACGCGGGAGAGGGAAATCGCGTAGTATCCACCGAGCGAGGATGGGAATTATAGTGGCTGGACTCCCGGTTCCTTGTGTCGCAGCCTCTCGGGCAAATCTGGGAAGTAGAGTTGCACCCCCCCCAAATCCCCAGTTAAGCGGACGAGTAGCGATCTCAGCTGCTTGCATCCCGTTAACTCCGTCGTCCCGTATTGATTTTCTCGGGGGTTTTGTGAGGGAAGGTTTTCTGAGCTAGACTGGAGCGGTGTCGAAAGGTTTGGGGCTTTTGAGCAGGGAGGATCCCCAGATTACTCCTCCGACTCGTTGCGGTGGGTGGGAGGCGGAGGACTTGGGAAAGAGAAATCCTGGCCCTGCTTTAGGGGAGGATCAGGAGCGAGAGAAGAAGTGTGAAACCAAATGCTTCAAACCGTTTTCTCGTGCAACTAACAGATGGGAGGAGACGTCAGTTTCCAATAAGTGGAAGATCGTTAGCTTGGAGGAATGCCAGGCCTCCCGAGAACTTTGCTTTGAGAGCTTATTGGAGGAAAAAACCCTTACAAAATAGACGACATTAGAAATCCGGAGATCTCAGATTTTAATTTTACCTCTCTTTTGAAAGTTACGGAAATGTTACAACTTTTACATCAGCCTTCATTCAGAGACTATTGTGTGTTAATAATTCTGGGCATCATAGCTATGAATATCTGAATTTAAATTGCCTTTGGATTTAAAGAAGGAGTCCCTGAAAAGTTCAGTTTTTAAAAGAGCATTTATAACAGGAATTGTAAATTAGGCTTTTAAAAGATTTATTTGGTTGATGCATGATTACATTAGTGTTTGTCACAAAGATAGGGTAACAAAAGAATATAATAAATATATTAATTGGATGTAGAAGGATTTTTACGGGTTTTTTTCTGGATGAACTTGTTTCCTTAAATTTCTTTGTCATAGCTATCCAGAATTCTGAATATCTAAGCTGGAATCTTTTTCTGGCTTTTTGCAGGGAGGACTTTGGAGTGAGTGGATTGTTATTTTTAGCTGTTCAAAAATGTTTAACTTCTTTTAGACTTCAATTTTTTATGGGTTTCACACATCTCCGGAAAGAGCAAGAAAACAAAATTGATTACTATAATTGAGATTTGAGATTGAAAAAAAAAACTGTTTTAGGTTCTGTACATGGCTTTGAGCCATAGATTACTCATATCTTATTTTAATACTGCTGAACATACAAGAGGAAACCCTTATCAACATGTTGAAAACTAAGTAATAGTGAGTCAAACTGCCTTATGCCCTTCATATAATCATATATTATGGTGTACAATAAAGGAATTTTTGATTTCTTCTTTCTCTTTCTTCTTTCAGGCTACATTTTACCTCCAGACAGTAATTTGGTCACCTGTACCCCCTTCCTAATAACTGTTGCTGTGCCCCCTCCATAAACCCTGCTATGTGGTTCTCTATTAGCTGAATATCTTTCCATATTGGGGGGGGATGGGAAAGGTGATACAGAATTTAAGGACAACTTCCTCGTCTTGGATAAAGTTCTCATGGAATGTTTGAAGTACAGAAAATAACTATATGAGGGTAAGTAACAGTTTTGGAAAAGGTCAGGGGAGGGAAGAAGAAGCTTTTGCCTGTGGATAAATGTTGAAATGGGGGGGGGGAGGGTGACATAGGAAGGTGCAAAAATAAAAGATGTGAGGTTGATATAGGATGAAGATAGGGAACTTTTTCACTTGTATATTCGTGGGGAAAAGTCTATTAATAGTTATATCTTGTGAACCTTAGTAAGAATTGCATGCAGGTGCAAGTTTTCTCTCTCTCCCCTTTTTCTTTTTGATATTCACCATCCCTCTCCGTCTCTCCCATCTCTATATCATTTGTTTCCTATCCAGTGGGAAAGGCAAACATTCCTTGCTTGTGATTCGCTTACTTGCTGTGGTCTTTGAAATTTAGTTGAAAGTACACAGTTTCCTCATCATTGGTGTAGAAGTAGACTTGTGCTAAATCAAGGCAAAGGCAATCTAGTAATTATTTCTAAAATGGCCTTATCAGAAGCAGAGTATGAAGAAACAACTTATTTATGCATTGCCCTCAGCATCTAGAATCCACTGATGTGCTTCTCCAAATATGGATATTCCATGGAGCCATCATAGATAAGAGCTGTTGATCTGTCCTCAGTAAATCTAGCTTTTTAATTCTGTTTCAGAAAGTAGCTACTGTTGATCCATGTGACAATAGTTTCCCTATGTTATTTGCAGAATTGGTTATTTGAGGGCGCACTTGGGTGCATATGGACTCTTTTTCCTATCAGGCAGGAGAGCACAACTTTTGAGGTAAAGCACTTCTCCCAGGACAAGACAGAGAATGGTAGGACTTTTGTCTTTCCCAAGGAAATGAAAGAGGACTGAAGAAGCTGAGTTCCAAGGGACTGTTTTGTTGTCTGATTCCAAAGCTAGCTATATAATGCTGCCGTGGCTCATGCCCTGAGATGGCCAAAACAGGCACCAATGAGCCTCAGTTATCACAAGGTAAGCTTAATAAAATCCACCAGATGGCCCTCTGCTGAACAAGGAGAAACTTTTTAGAGTTTAATCTTCTTCTTCTTCTTCTTCTTCTTCTTCTTCTTCTTCTTCTTCTTCTTCTTCTTCTTCTTCTTCTTCTTCTTCTTCTCGTCCTCCTCCTCTTTCTCCTCCTCCTCCTCCTTCCTCTTTCTTTCTTCTTTCTTCTTTCTCTTCTCCTCCTCCTCTTCCTCCTCCACCTCCACTTCCACCTTCTTCCACTACCTTCTCCTTCCTTCTCCTTCAAAGAAACAGACTGTGGGGAGCTCACTTCACAGATCAAAAATGAATGGTCAGTGGCAAAGACAGAGTCTCAGAAGACAGTGGAAAAGGCAGAGTCTCAGAAGACAGTGGAAAAGGCAGAGTCTCAGAACACAGTGAAAATTGAAGTAATTTGCACAGATGATGGCGAAAGTTCTACTCACAGCACTGGTGAGTGAAATAATTGATTGAGCAACCTGAAGTGTATTAGAAAGGGGACTTTTGAGGAAATTACTATTACAGGTAGTCCAAAATTATGACTGTAATAAACATGCACATCACAGTTTTAACTTGTGATGGTCATAAATCAGGTCCCCCACATGACCAGCCTGATTTTACACCCTTTTTTGCAGCGACCCTTCAGTTACTGCCGTAGTCATTAAGCGAAGTAATGGTTCACAATGGACCCAATTTTGCTGAAAACTGGAATTAAATGAAAATTTTTGGCAAAAACATAAAATGTGGTCGCATGACTGCAAGATACTGTAAACAGCTGTAAATGTGACCTGATTGCTGAGCATCTGAAGTATGGTCATGTGGTTGCGGAGGGAGGTCTGTCATAGCTTCAAACAGTTCTCAAGCAGTCAGTCATAAATCAAGGACTGCCTGTAAAGGTGTAGTAAGGATTTGGGGCAAAAGTCGATGTGATGTTATGTTTTAAATGTTTATATGTTGTTTTTCTGTATGGAAATTTGAAGAAAATAACCAGTTTGTATGAAATAATAGGCCAGATTCCTGTGAATTTTATTTTATTTTAGGGATAATGTACTTATGCAGCCTGCCCTAATTGATCATTCTTCCATCCAGTGGAATGACTAAGCAACTATATTGGTATGGGTGGCACAATAGGACAAACTCTTTTCATGTTGAGGCATCATTCTCAAAAATAATTGCTTTGGTCAAAAATGAAATTTGATTAATACTTAATTAAATTGGTTATTTAATTAGTTTAGTTACTATAACTTTTAACTTGCCCATTATTGCCTCATTTAAAATTATAATTCATATATGGCAACATAGGGAGATGCTATAGAGATTGCACTCAAGACTTTCAGGAACTGAAAGAAGCAGATAATAACCACATATTTTCACAGGAATATGGAAGCCACAAACCACTAAAAACCATCAAAGCACTTTCAACATGATATAAAAGGAGAGCTGAAGAAGAAGTGTTTTAGAAGATTGTCTAGTTTGGTACCAAGCAACTAAATAAATGGAATGAGATCCAGGGCAAAAGCTTCTGTTTTCACGAACAGTGACTTTCTAGCTAGATACCACTTGAAAAAGAGGAAGAAGAATGGTTAAATCTGCCTGTCTAATTGGATATAACAGGAAATATGCAGACTAGGGAATTCTGGGAGTTGAAGTCCACGCAGCTTAAAGTTGCCAAGTTTGAAAAACACTGCTTAACACTAACCACAATAAAATATAATACCTATCAGTCTTATATGTTCCATTATGACTCCTGGTTGCTTATTTTTTTTAAATGCTGCCAAATGATTGGCCATTGGAGATGGTAGAGAGGTTAAAGATAAACCAAATACACTCTTTCTGCAATAGCCAGGCATGTGAGCAGTTTAAAAATATTGAAATTAATGCTTGACAACTAAGAAGTGTGTGTGTGTGGGGGGGAAGCCCTATGTCTCTTATAGTAATTATCTTTGTTTTTCTCTCTCTTTCTCTGCAGCTGAGGAGCCAGCCCGCAAACGCAAAAAGGGACCTGCGCCCAAGATGTTGGGGGATGAAGTCTGCAGTGTGTGTGGTGACAAGGCCTCGGGTTTTCACTATAATGTCCTGAGTTGTGAGGGTTGTAAGGGCTTCTTCCGGCGCAGCCTCATCAAAGGAGCTCAGTATACCTGCAAGGGCAGTGGGCAGTGCCACATGGACATGTACATGCGCCGGAAATGCCAGGAATGCCGGTTGAAAAAATGCCGACAAGCAGGCATGCGGGAAGAATGTGAGTCGTGGAATCTTAGCCACTACAACCAGTTGAGGTCACTTATCAGGGCCTAGCTATGTCCCCAGTGGCAGAGCAAAGCCACTGCCTCCCTCATCATGATTTCCAAGAATGACGCTGGGCCCCTGTCGTCCTAAGGACAATTATTAAAAAAATAAATGGTGGGTGACTTCATCTTGGAAGGGATTGATCTGTCTGTGGAAAAAACAGAGAACCAGCAGACTAGCAAGGATCATTCTAATGGAATAAAAAAGTTGGGAAAGAAGGCGGGAAGGAAATGTTTTGCCTATGCTAAATGCTTCATTGACCTTTTAAAGATTGAATACTCTAAGACAGAGGTCTCCAACCTTGGCAACTTTAAGACCTGTGGACTTCAAAGTTGTCCACAACAAAGCTGGCTGAGGAATGAAGTGCACAGGTCTTAAAGTTGCCAAAGTTGGAGACCCCCTAAGACAGTGTTTCTCAACCTGAGCAGCTCTAAAATGTGTGGACTTCAACTCCCAGAATTCACCAACTAACCTGACTAGAGAACTCTGGGAATTAAAATCTTACCTATCTTAAAGTTGTTCCAGTTGAGAAACATTGCTGCAGAAATGAGGGATCTGTAACCCACCAGATGGCGCTGAAGACTAAGCCAAAATAGCCAATAGCGAGAAATGATGGGAGTTGAAGTACTGCCCTCATTTGATAGGCCGAATGATCCTTATTTTTATCAGTAAGGAACTGTGAAGTTACAAACATCAAAAAAAGAAAAAGAAATGCTGAAAGCGTGAAGTTTTGAGTCAGTAGGATGGATTGGATTGTACTCTTGAGGGGAAACAGTAATGAGGCAGAAAATATTTTTTTTTCTGGGCAGTGCATCCCACAGTTGAGAAGGATGATTCTTCAAAATGCTAAGTACATCTGGAATTCTCTGTTCAACTTTTGAGGTCTTTTCATTTCATGCCAGACTCCCTCTCTGTCTCCAGGTGTCCTTTCAGAAGAGCAGATCCGGAAGAAGAAGATTTCTAAGCACGAGGGTGATGGGGTTCCAGCTGGGGAGAGAGATGGAGGCGAAGTACTTCGAGTACCTCCGTTGCTCTGTGATCCTGCTTTAACCCAGGCTGAGCCAGTTCCTCTTACCCCACAGCAGGAGGGCATGATCCAGCAGTTGGTGGCGGCCCAACAGCAGTGCAACAAGAGGAGCTTTAGCGATCAGCCCAAAGTCACGGTAAGTTTGTGTGTGAGAGAAAGACCTAAATTAAAGTCCTGGCTAGTTCCAAGGCTAGGGCCTATGGCAAAGGCAGGCAATAGTCGTAATGGCTTTCTTGAGCAGCTTTCCTATCCTAATGGTCTCAGAGTAGGTTGGACTGTGACTTCCATGGTTATAAAAAGAGATTGGACAACCATTTGTCTGAAATGGTATTGGCCCTATAGCAGGAGTCTCCAACCTTGCTAACTTTAAGACTTGGGACTTCAACTCCCAGAATTCCTCAGCCAGCAAAGCTGAAGCCAGCAAAGGTGAAGTCCACAAGTCTTAAAGAGGCCAAGGTTGGAGACCCCTGCCCTATAGGGTTTCCTGCCTGAGCAGGAGGTTGGACTAGAAGACCTCCAAAGTCCTTTCCAACTCTGTTTTTCTGGATAAGCCATAAAGTGTACTGGACAAATCTCATTGCCTTTTTATTTCCTCCCTTATCTCTTTATTTTTCTCATTACTTCCCAGCCTTGGCCAATAAGCAGTGACCCCAACAGCCGGGAGGCACGCCAGCAGCGCTTTGCCCATTTTACAGAATTAGCCATCATCTCAGTACAAGAGATTGTGGACTTCGCCAAGCAAGTACCCGGCTTCCTGCAACTCTCGCGGGAAGACCAAATCGCATTGCTGAAGGCTTCTACCATTGAGGTGAACAAGGATATTTCTTTTGCCTCACATTGGCTAGAGCTGTTGTCCTGAAAATGTCTGTGCAGCCAACGATCTTACACCTTGTAGTAATAATTCAGTGAAATCTGGCATAGCATATGTTTTGCACAAACAAGATGAATCAGTAGTATTTCCAATAAAAGAGGACCAGATAGCAAATGATGAAAAAGATTTTCCGCCAAGGGGATTTTTGCAATCTGCTGCCATTGATATAAATCAGCGTTTTCAACCTTGGCAGCTTGAAGATGTGTAGACTTCAACTCCCAAAATTCTCTTGTCAGCCATTTTGGGAATTTACACATCTTCAAGATGGAAAGGTTGAGTAACATTGATAGATACTGGCCAAATGAATCCCTTTACTATAAACAATCCTATTTTTAACAATATATGATAGACCAAAACAAATTACACAGACATGCTCACAATGATCATTACTTCCTGATACTAAAGCAAAATAACAATAGTTTCTCTATTCAGAGTTTTTCAAATAGAATTTTAAAATGTGGCTCTGAAGTTTTATATTCCAGGTACAAAGACTGTTGTCTATGAGAATTAAGCTGTACTGTAAAACCTTTTCTATGAACACAGAGTGGGTATTTATTTATGATACTTGATGTTAACACTGCTTTTGCTGTATTGTATTGAACTGTGTACTGCATTGTGTGTTGCTTCTGCTTTTTGGGACCTCAGAATGGGAAAGGATATAATTCTTGTTAAGCAAAGAAAAGGAAGGAGAGTTTAGCTTTCCAGAGAATTAATAAGTGTGCGGCATATAAAGTTATCCACCTAAACACATACCACAAATAGTTTTTTAAAGGAGGGCAATAGCTGTTCTTTGACACTTGCTTGTCTTCTTAGATCATGTTACTAGAGACAGCCCGGCGCTATAATCATGAGACTCAGTGCATTACATTTCTTAAAGATTTTACATACAGCAAGGATGACTTTCACCGTGCAGGTGAGTGAAAAGTGAAAAGTAATTCATGATGGGGTGGTGTAGGGAAGAAATCTGCAGTGTATGGAATGGTAGAGATTACTCCCAAAAAATTCCTGGGCCCACCCAAGAAGAATCAGCTGGTTGGGAGTGATGGGAATTGTGATATAATCACATACAAGGAGAACCAGATTTGAGAAAGTTGCCTTGATGGTATAAATAGTCATACTTCACACATAAATCTCACATTTGATAAAACTTCACAAAGAGAGGTTTTAGTTTCACGTGTTTTATTAAATTGTCCACGATGGTTATCTCTGCTTAAAGAAGAGGCCCTATTCCCATATACACACAGAAAGCAAAATCTTATCGGTTCCTTTTCTGGCATTTGGATTCTTGGCACATCATGACTCCCATTAGATACAAAATGGAGAGAGTGAGAACCTAGCATATGTGAATGTTGATTAATTCTCCATTCCAGAGAAGCTTCTTCCAGCTCAAGTTTTGTAGTCAAATCTATATATTTTGAGTAGATTTCAAAGTAAGCAGAATTACTATTTTGTCTAGAAATATATAATTTGTATGTTCCCAAAATGTGTTTTGTTTAAAGTTCTTACCAAGGCGGAGATAGATTATATTTTTAAAAAATATATTTGAGGATACTAATATATTTCCAAAGGGATAAATCTGGGTGGACCAGTGATGTATCTCTGGGTGATTTCTCCTGATTCCTTGTTCTCCATCTCAAGTGAAAAGGGTGTCGTAAATATTACTGAGCTTTCATATTTAACGAGAGTTTGCATTTGTTTCTAATCATCCTTTTGCAGAGGTGAACCTATGAGGCAAGACTTAAATATCTGGAAGCAACTCTGATTGTCCTTTGTATCTTCTGCATGTCTGGTCTTGATTCTGGGATCTTTATTGTGCAGTGAAAAGGGTGTGTTGGTTCAGGCTCTCTAGTTTAGTTTCTGTTGTCCTTCTATAAAGGAACAGTTGTTTACATATTATATAAAAAAATTCTATATTGGAAGAAAGGTTGGAGGAATTTGTATTGGAGGAACTTAAAAATGTTTGTTTTTCACAGATTTTCTTTTTGCCTATAGCCAGAGTTACTTTCTAGTAAGCATTTGTTACCTTAGTTGTACTGTATGTTAATTTCTAAGCCTAGTTCAAAATGCTGATAGTTTAAATTCCTCCAGTCTAGATTATTTATTAATAAGTTATCAGCATCCTGAATTCAATTGAAGAATTGTACCTTACTGCCAGTCAAGAAGGTTAGTTAAGGAGAAAACATATTTTGTAGCTGTGGATGATTACTGAATTTCTTTAGGAAATCTATATCAACCTATTTCTCTTGCGTCTGTCTCGCTTTTTTTAAAATTATTATTCTGATAGGCATTTAGCCTGCCTGGTTTTCAGATTATTTCATGCCACTAACCATGCTCAGGTTATACCACTGTTTAACGAATTTACCATGTTGTTTTCTGTTTTTAAAAGATAGTTACCTTTATAATGAATTAGCTCCTCATTTGCTATTGCCATCTTCTGGGAAGTCTTTTGAATCTTCAGGTCTATCTACAGCTCAACCTATTAATTTCTCTTATGCATTTATGCTTTGAAGCATTCATAAGCTTGAGCAGTGCAAAGTAGCTAAAGTGAGGTTGGACAGAAATCTAAAACAAACAAGAAATACACTTGAAGGTCTGAGCATGGAAAGTTAAATGGCATCTATCGTTCCCTAATGTTTTGTTTCTATCCCTCTCCAATCCCCTCATCCCCAAAACAAGGTCTTCAGGTCGAATTCATCAACCCCATATTTGAGTTTTCCCGGGCCATGCGACAGTTGCAGCTGGATGATGCCGAATATGCCCTCCTCATTGCAATCAACATCTTCTCTGCTGACAGGCCGAATGTGCAGGATCATGGCCTGGTAGAGGCATTGCAGCAACCCTACATTGAGGCCCTCAGTTCTTACATCCACCTCAATCGCCCACAGGTATCTGGATTGGGGAGAAGGGCAGTGATGAATGCTGAGGGAGGAAACCATAGAGCAAAGGGAATAGATTATCATCATTAGGTGGAAGAAAAGTGATAACATTCCTCCTTGTCTAAGGCCTAAGGCAAAATTCATGATTTAGCACATTTTATTAGATTGCAAAGACAACAGCTGGCTTAAGCCAACATAACTTTGGGTGTCCCTGGTAAATCTTAGGACAGGATTGGGAAATTAGTAGCCTGATTAGTAGCCTGAGAGGTATCCGCTGAACTATACCTCTCATCTCCACTGACTATTTTTATGCTGAGCACGAATGATAGGAGTTCAGTGTCTAGAAGGCTGTATTTTATAGACATTTTTCTTTTCACTTTGGTTGATTTGGCAGGGCAAGTGCTAATTCTTTGTTTGCAACGGAGAAAGGGATAGTTTTCTGTTCCAGTAGGAACTGCAGAGTGGAACAGTCCCTGAACTGAAGACACAAAACCATAAGGGTATATTTTCTGAATCCCAAGGAAGTTTGCTTCAGATTAGCCTTTGATATTAAGAGTATAACTGTTCTAAGCACATTCCTTCAAAGCTTGTGGGGACTGCCTAGCACACTAGACTAGACCCCCTACTACATTAAAGCATAGCAGCACAAAATGTATTGAATGTGCTGGGTTTAGAGGTGGAAAGAAGGCCTTTTTTAGGCTTGAAGTTCTTTTTTGCCAAAAATTTCCCAATATCGTGATGCCAAAAATCAGTGGCAAAGGGTCAGAATTTGTGGCATGGTTTTCTTCCAATTTAAAATGAAAAACAAGTGTGGTAAGTCTCCAATAGATTTATTTTAGCTCTAAAATAAAAAACTTTTTCAACCCCCATTCTTATCAAATGGAAAAATGGCTTTCTTCTTGCTTTATCCAAGGATGTCACCACCCTGCAATCACAAAAATAGCAATCTTCAGAAATATCGCCTCCAGTCCTACTAACAGTTTCCTATGGCTAGACTTGAGAATGGTAGGGTGTGGAGAAGTGTTCTTCCTGAAACATTTTTGGATTGTGCAATTCTGTCCTGCTTTCACTAGATACCACCTGTTAAGAGCTTGAATAGGCCAGTGGCTCCTTCCTTTCCCTTCCCAATTCTTCCGGTTCCTTTTTTCCTTCAAGTTGTATCTTAGTAAATCATGTATCTTTCATAGGCCATAGTCAAACATACATACTATTTTCAGATAAAAGGGCAGGATTAAGTAAAAAAAAAAAACGTTTTCAACTTACAGATAGTCCTCGATTTACGAGCAAAATCCAACTCAAAATTTTCAAGCAGGATAATTATTACGTGAATTTTACCCCAATTTATCACCCTTTCCTGTCACAGTTATTGAATCATTATCATTGTTTAAGTTAGTATTGCAGTTGTTAAGCAAATCTAATTTTCCCTTTGACTTTGCTTCTCAGAAAGTTTGCAAAAGGGAATCCCATCATATGTCAGTGGCCAAGCATCCAAATTTTGATCACGTGACCATGGGGTTGCTGCAGTAGTCTTAAGTGTGAAAAATGGTCATAAGTGACTTTTTTCAGTGCCGTTGTAACTTTGAATGGTCACTAAATGAATGGTTGTAAGTCAGGTCTCATTTAACGTTCATTTTTATATATTTATTTATTAGACTTGTCGGCCGTCCATCTCACCTATAGTTCATTTTTTTCACCAGCCTTTTAAAGTTATGATGGCACTGAATGAAGGGATTTAAAATCGTTCCTTGAAGTTCTGGGTGTTGTAATGCCCCCTGCAGTCACGTAAACAAAATTTGGGGGGTGATTGGCAACCAAGTTGCATGTAAGATGGTTGCAGGGTCCTGATGTCATGGGATGCCATTTGTGGCCTTCCCTGCTGGCTTTTCCCAAGTAAAATCAATGGGGAACCAGCAGAAAAGATCACAAGCTGGTCAAGTCTTCCCCCAGCTTTTCTTCTCTCTCACTGCATTCTCCTTCACCTGCACACACACGGTGTCCTCCTCCTCCTCCCCCTCCCCTTTGCTCACCTAGACTGCTCCCTCCTTCCTCCCTTTGCTCGCGCACACCATGGCCCTTCTTCCCCTTACCTTTCCTCTGTTCATACCGCTCCACAGGACCTCCCTCCTCAGCTCACGCCCAACCTGCACTGGGCCTCCCCTGTGACACCCCTCATTCCTTACCTGGGACTGCTGCTGCTTCCTTCTTAATGTCTCGTGTGTCTCCAGGTTTACAACAGCAACTGGGACTGCCTGGGTTGCCATCGCTGGGCAGTGCGGTCGCGCAACCTTGTGCTTTACATGACTCGGTGACAGCAATCCCAGTACCAACTGCCATCATAGCTGATTTTACCTGTATGTAAAATGAAATTTTAGTTTATATGACCGTTCCCCATGTATTTAATTCGTTTGTATCCCCCTCATACCCTTAGCATTTAAAGGCAGCTTTTTGAAAGCTCTGGACCACCTATAGCCCTGGAATTTCAAGCGACCCAGTTCTGGCTAAAGGCATCATCGCTCCTTTCACCAGACCCCTTTTGGCCTCCCTTTCTTTCCGCAGGACCACCTGATGTTCCCCCGCATGCTGATGAAGCTGGTGAGCCTGCGGACGTTGAGCAGCGTGCACTCAGAGCAGGTCTTTGCTTTGCGCCTTCAAGATAAGAAGCTTCCGCCACTTCTGTCTGAGATCTGGGACGTCCACGAATAGACCTTTTGAATGGACTGGGGAAGAGGCAGACCTCCCCCAGCGGCACCAGCAGGCATGTTTTCCCATAGCGAGTCTTTGGATTCAGCATAAGCCTTACAATGGCCGGACTGGGATCCTGCCAAAAGAATGGAGTCAAGTGAGCTACTAAGCACTTTTGTTTTCTCCTCCTCCCCAAACAGCCGTCATCTTTCTTCCATTGCTTCAG
>JAOYMU010000077.1:80128093-80138955 GCA_025802295.1 Psammodynastes pulverulentus
TGAGTAAACTAACATTCGAATTAAAGGACAAGAAAGAATCGGCATTTTACAAAATATGGAATATCTGGTATATATGGATGCAATCTAAATATAAAAAAACCATAATTCTTACCAATCACCAATTAGATAGTTATAGATGTTATATAGTTTATATTAATATTATTAAAACGAACTGTTATATATTAGAGTACTGATGCGAAATAGCACAACACTGCTGAAGAATTGGAAATTGTTGCAAATAATTTTAATGGGTTTTTTTTCTTTTCTTTTTATATGTGAGTATGTCTATTTTGTGTGTGTATTTGTGTTTTTTACTGATATATCAATAAACTTTGTTTTTTAAAAAAATAAAAAAATAAAACAAGCGTAACAACATTAAATATGAATCTAGATATTGTGCTTTTCTTCCATATATACAAATCTCGGCTTCAGAAAGGTGTGGGGATATACACATTTAAATAAAAATATTTTATCTTTTAGCTATTATGATGTGCCAATTGCAACCTTGGACTTCTCTTCGTTGTACCCTTCAATCATGATGGCTCACAATCTGTGCTATACTACTCTTTTACAACAGGGGGCAGTTGAGCGCTATGGGTGAGTGAAGAAGGATTGGTATCTTGCTAACCAGTTACTCAGTTACCTGGAGAATTGAATGGGAGGAAATAATAAATAATAAAATCTACTAGTCCCCATTTTCTAGAGTTGGAGGGACAATAATGGCTTCTTGATGCTTCATGTTGCTTGGCACAATTATTTTCTCAAAAACTTAGCTGATTGGTTGTAAGCCTCATTATTTGCATGTTTGTTTTATCAAGAGCCAGGGTGCTGATACCGCAGATCTTCTCCAACAAAATTTTATTGTAGATGAACTTAAAGGATTTGAAGCAGGAAATCTAACTAGGGAGGAGAGATTGCTGTGGTATGTCATTGAGGCAAGATGTAATTTAAACTGAGATGGTAACATTTAAACTAGCGGTCTGGACTAGATTACTTATGATCTGACTGATTGTTTCCTGGTTTACTAGGCTTTCCCCGGAGCAGTTCATTCGCACTCCTACAGGGGACCATTTTGTGAAGTCATCTGTTCGTAAAGGTCTTCTGCCTGAGATCTTGGAGAACTTGCTGGCTGCTCGTAAGAGGTGAAAAGGGAGGAATGTGGGAATATAGGTCATAATTTAACATGTGGAATACAGGAACAGAAATGGAATACTTGAACAGAATAGAACACATTAATACCTCTGGTTCAGTCTTGCTATCTCCAATTAAATGTCAGGAAGCAGGGCAGTAAGTGACATGAGGACTGGACAGCTGTTCTGGTCAGAATGGACATTTATTGGCTTGGATTACAGTATGTTTTATTTGAACACATAACCATTGGCAGTAGCCTGAATCCATAGATATTTCTGAACATAGACCAAGCTGGTAAGGGAAGCAAGTAAAGAAGAACTGGTGGTTTTACCTCATTCTGTTCCCTCTTTGGCTAAGGGCCAAGCTAGAATTGAAGCAGGAGACTGACCCATTCAAGCGACAGGTGCTGGATGGACGGCAATTAGCTCTCAAGGTCAGCGCCAATTCTGTTTACGGATTCACTGGGGCCCAAGTAGGCAAACTACCTTGCCTTGAAATCTCACAGGTAAGCCTGACCTCTCTCAAGGTTTGGGGAGTTCCACAGGACCTGTTTCTGAATGCTGGAAGCCCTTATTATGTGTCTCCTGTTGGGGCAGTTGTGTATCTACACAGGACACATCCAAATAAAGTATTTGCTATTAGTTGTCACTAAAACTGATTCCACATTAGTTGTCACTGATTCCTGTTTTTGCCCTCTTGTTCCTTCATTTGCTAATGATTTGTGCTAAGATATTAAAAACTATTTTTTACATTTTAAACCAAACCAATGTTTTATAGTTTACCAGCTGAAACTAAAGCAAGCAGAAGGAAGTAGAAAAATATTTTAATTTCATGTGAGGAGCTAATGCAAAATTGCCATCACATGATTTAAAAAAAAAATAGTAGACAAATTCCTGTCTGAGACAAGGTAATCTAAAATAGCCATTTCTAATTTGGACATTTTAGAATATAACTTCCACAAACCTCAACTGACAGGGCCAGAAATAAGGGATGATGGTAGCTGTAGTTGCGCAATATTTGGGAGAAGTGATGTTGAAGATTTGTATGGTGACAATTAACTATGACAACTAAACAAAAACTCTGATAGATAGATGTACTTTCTCTGAAAAGATAGGCAAGGGGAAGCCCATGACCTACGTGGGATAGCCCAAGGTGTCGGGTTATCTATGCCCGAAAACAAAATGTTCAGCTTTTGCATCTTGATTGTTCTAGCTACAATTCTACAAGTTTGGTTAGATAGCCAGCAGATATTTGCTTGGAAACTAAGCAGGCTTTCTAAGTGGGTGGGGAACTTAATGTTAAGAGATCAAATTTCAGGGTTCGCTATTTTCTAGAAACATTGTAAGAGAATTAAAGATTGTTTTTAATTCTCTGGTTTATTGGCTTTAGAGCATTATTGAACATTGTCTCTATAAAATATATGCACTTTTTAAATTGTAGCAGTTTTTTAAAAAAAACTTTTGACTGTTAGGGAGGAGCAGATTGAGAAAATGATTCAGAGGAAGTGCTTTATACTAAATGTAAGCACAGCACCTCTCTGTTATTTGTCTAATGGAAGCCTGGTTTTGCCTGACTTCCAAATGAGTCTAAAAACAGAAAAGATGCCACTGCTTTGAAGAATGTACTAATTAATGCAATTCTTGAAGCATTGGCATTTTTTCCCGAGTCCTACTGATTGCTCAGTTTTTACTCAGTTTAGATTCTCTTAAAGTCCTTTTGCAAACACTGAAATTCCTCTCAACAAGATAATATTAACAGCCCAGTTGCTACTCACCAACTAGATTTCCTATTAGAGGAAGTGATAAGAACCAGCTTACTGGGTTCGCAGTCAAAAACTGCCTCCCCGTTGCAAAAATATCTTCCTCCTGCTGATTTAATTAAAAGGGAAAATGAAAGCATATTCTGTCAACCAGATGCTATAGTAGTGATAAGCTGAAATGCCTTCTGGTTGTTAGTTAGAAATAATCCTTGATTCTTTTTCTGTTTACACAAATTCTGTACAGTCAATACCCTTGCCTGGGTAGGTATTGCTAAAAGGTTCACCTGGATTCCATTGGGAAATTTACCTGGTATTGCCTACTACTACAGAAGAATATAGTTTGTGGCAAAAATGGGGTTTATAAAAATATATAATCAGAGAGAAAGTAGAAAATATTTTTTTCAAACACCAAGTATTTCTTCTAGCAAATTAACGAAGCCCTAAGTCCTTAATGTTTGGCAAAGATGCTAAATATCAGATACAGTTTTTGATAGAAACGGTAACAGAGACTGATGAAAACTGTTGATTAATGTGGAACATTGAAATTTAAAGTTACTGCAACTAAAATGTTTTATTTGTCTCTTCAAAGATAAAAATAATGCTTGCTAACTATTCCTCCTCAGAGTGTGACTGGATTTGGGCGTCAGATGATTGAGAAAACAAAGCAACTGGTAGAGTCCAAGTACACTATTGACAATGGATATAAGGCTAATGCAAAGGTGAGCAAGAGCAGGGCAAACATTTGTATTTCAATAGTAGATGGACAGGAAAGCTGAAAAGGCAACGTATTTTATAGAACAGCAGTATACAGCTTTTTTTTGTTAAGGAATAGATCAGTTGGGTTGTGTATATTAATGGTTGCAGCATCAGAACTAAAATTGGATGCCCTTTTCTTTAAAAAATTAACACCTATCAAGCTGAAGGCGTGGGAGAAGTCACTAGGTTTTGGCAAAAGTCTGAAATACTTGCTTGTGCAGAAATGAATTTGAAATATTTGAAATTAAGCAAAAGAAATTAAGCAAAAGTCATACTTCTGGCTCTAGCACTAAGGTTGCCCATGTTTGCCTTAGAGGAGAAAGTATGTGCTATATTCCAATATTGATTAGCATAAAATCTGACTTGTCATCTTTTGGGATCTTGTTCTCAATACATTCTTTACACATTTCTTTGGCAACATGTAATGGTATGTGGGAATGACTTTGAGTGACAGGAAGAAGAGCCACAGACTAGACAGCCGTTATACAAAAGGTATCTTAGCCCACAAAGACAATGGGGGCGTGGGAAGCATTTCAGAAGGGACCCTCCCGAGTTTACTGGCAAGTAAAAGTAAAGGCTGGGAGTAAATGCTTTCTGAATTGCAAGAACTGTAACCTTAAAATAAAGATAAATTTCGGTATTCCCGGCTTATGCTTTGTGCCTGGTCTACCTCAAAGGGCTGACATATGTGATCATATTTCCAATGACTTCAAAGACTGGGGTTAAGCATTGGAGGGAATTGCATTTTCTCACTATAGGGAATGGGGGTGGGGGGAAGGCAGAACTGGCAAAAAGGAGAGTGGTGGTATGTTATGTCTTTTGACAAAGGAATCTAGTGGCTCTTTGGTATGACTGAAGTGCTCCGAGATGAAGAAGGACAAGAGTTCTTGAAGATTTCATTCTTTCCTTGAAGGTTATATATGGGGACACAGATTCAGTGATGTGCCGCCTGGGTGTGGAATCAGTTGCTGAATCCATGGAAATAGGCAGGGAAGCAGCAGCCTGGGTCTCCAGCCATTTCATTCCACCCATCAAATTGGAGTTTGAGAAGGTACTTGATGATATTGAAGTAGGTTTGAATAAGTACTTGACACAAGGTTGTCAAACTGTTTTCTAGTGTGGTCCTTTCAGGTGTGTCCAAGCTGCACTCCTGGAATTGTTTCTTACACCTCTGAAGAATATCTGCTCAGGGAAGCTTCCACCAATAGGATATTATTATATAAATGCGAACTCTGTTATTGAATTCATTTCCAGACAACTTCATAAGTCCATGTAATTTTCTTGGACATTTCTTTTTCAATTTTGTAAACCCAGCCTAAAGTCCTGGAATTTCCTGGTAGACTCTTGTTTGATCCTACTTAGCCTTTTGAGACCTGCCAAAATTGGCTAGAGGACCGCAACTCAACAGGACATATTTTTTTTGTAAGAGGCAGTTAGTGAAGATAGAACACAATGATACTGAGAAGATGTGGAATGACAATAAATGTTCAGAAGTTTTAATCAAAATTACCAATATTAAGTTGTTCAGTGAATATTCAAATGTCAAACTAGATACTATTTTAACCGTGAGAATACAGTTAATTAGCATGTTTTTGTTACATCCCTGAAAAAAACCAACATAAGAATGTGCTAATGGTCTTCAAACTACTGTAATTCCTTAAACACACAGCTGAATGGTTGATTTTCAGCTAAAAATCTTATCTCTCTACTTCAAAGTCTTCCATTGAGAAGGACAATAGAAAGTTTTGCTATATTGGATTTTATTTAATTGAACTGAATACTTTACTCCCTGAGATTAGACACACAAGGAATTTGTTTCTGGCATAGAAGAAGTGTACATGCAAAGCAATAAGAGAGGATAATAATAATAATATACTAGTAAAAGGGGGAAGTAAAGAAGATAACAAGAAGGATAAGTAATACAGCCACGCTATATACATAGACATTAGACAGAACTGTGAGAATTAGGTTTTCAGCAGAGTGGTGGCACAAATCATCTAGTTGTCTTGGCTGCAATGCCTTATAGCAGTGACCTGAGGGAAGGAGTTGAAGCAGTTCATGTCCAGGATGTGAGCCGTCTGCAGATACCTTCTCAGCCCTCCTTTTCTGTGCAACCTACAGGAGATGCTTCTATGGAAGGCAGACTCACTGCAATTATTCTTTCTGCAGTCTTGACCATCCATTGGTGTCTGTACCTGTCCTGTTTGCACATATATATTTCTCAAAGCAAAATGGGATCTTCATACCCTTTGTCCAGTCTTATTGCATTTCCTAAATTTTGCTTCTTGTCATTTCTTATTCCCTTTCACTCAGAATACTACAAACATCTTCCCAAGCCTACTTAATAGGCTAATTCCTCTATGGTTTCTGCTTTTACTCTTGATATCTTTTCATTGCTTTCCATTCTTCCACTCTTTAGGCAAAGTGCCACCTTTATGAATAGGATAAACAAATTGTCGACTCCATAAACAAAGTGGAATGTTTCTTCTCAAACCAGACAGTTATTTCTTCAGTTCCTGAAATCCTATTCAAATTAAAGAGTTGGATAAATCATCTGAAATGGAATCTGGTTTTGGGAATTATACAAAGCCATGATATTTTCTCTACCAGGTATATTTTCCATATCTCCTGATCAATAAGAAGCGCTATGCTGGCCTGTATTTTTCTTCCAACTGTGACATGCATGACAAGATGGACTGCAAGGGCATTGAGACTGTGCGTCGAGACAACTGCCCCCTGGTGGCAAACCTTATCAACACCTGTCTGCAGAAGCTGCTCATAGATAGGTCTGTAAATGCTAGCAGGAATTGTGTCTGATGAGCACCTCCTGAGTAGCAGGAATGTATTTGTAGACGGGACGGTATGAACAAATATTTGTAATTGCTAAACTATATTTTTAACTGCAATATTTCTGACTTATACATAGGGGTGGGCAATGTGGGAATTTCAGTCTATGTCCTACTAGCTCCTAAAATGACACATTGCCCCTTTGGTTTGAGACTTTTTATCCCCACTCCCAATCCAGCCTTTCTCTAGTTTGTAAAGCTCAGAATTGCTGTCCTACTCAAGAGGACATTCCTAATTGTCACACGCACTGTACTTTTCAGGGACCCTTCTGAGGCTGTCACCCATGCCAAGGAAGTGATTTCGGATCTGTTGTGCAACAGAGTTGACATTTCACAGTTGGTGATCACCAAGGAATTGACACGCACCGCAGATGAATATGCAGGGCGCCAGGCTCATGTAGAATTGGCCGAGAGGTGAGCTGAAAGCGAGAGAGAATGCTTTAATTCACTTTTTCTTGTTTAAGAGTGCAGCAAGATTTCTCTAACTTGAAGATACTCAGTATCCAGACTTGGAGGAGGTAGAATAAATCAAATAACTTTCTATCGATCCTGTCCACTAGTTCTTTCCAAGTCTAATCTATCTAGAAATAAATTTCCAAGGACTTATTGCTAGCCCTGCAGTGTGCCAAGGATTGAACCTGGCACCTTTTGCATATACAAAGCACATGCTCTTTCAACTATGTCTGGCCCCTCTCTTGGGATTTGATAAGGAAACTGTCATGCAGCGTTGAAGGTTTGGAGCTGCCTCATCTCTCCCCCCCCCCCCCCCCAGTCTTGCTACCCTAAGTGATACCCACCCTGTCTGTCCTCAGGGCAGCGGAAAAAGGTGTGTGGGCGTGGGGTGGCCAGCCAGGCATGACTGAGGGGAAAGGCAGAAATAGTCGTGGTGAGTGCAGCTGCAAGTGGAACTTCTGTGACACCCACCTCTTGGCTCTGGGCTTCCTGTCTTGGCTGCAGCCATGTCATCCGCCAGCCAGAGACACCTGGGAGGTAACAGGGCCCTTTTGGCTGCTCCACTGCCTCTTGATAAACAAAAGTTTAGAAGGTGAAAGTGCCCTGTTGCAGCCACTTTTGTGGAGAAGACCTGACACTCGTTATACTTTTGCTGTATATTTTCTGTGCCATTCTCCATCCCTTCAACCTCTTTTGATTCCTTCTGATATCCCTCTGTGCTCAAGGAAAATACTCCACTTGAATCATATGTCAAAAACTTTCCATCTCCCATGTCTGAAATGTATAATTCTCCAGAGCTTCTTATTCTGCTTCTCTCTTCCTCAGTCCATCCTG
The DNA here is from genome assembly GCA_025802295.1 of Psammodynastes pulverulentus. Lineage (NCBI taxonomy): Eukaryota > Metazoa > Chordata > Lepidosauria > Squamata > Psammodynastidae > Psammodynastes > Psammodynastes pulverulentus. Next base: position 80,135,873 of record JAOYMU010000077.1, read on the forward strand.
ACTCTGCTCGGGCTTGATTTGCAGTCCCTTCTTCTGACATTACCCAGTTCCAATCTGCCTCCATCCTTCATGCAACCCTTCACTTTCACCTATGTGGCCTTCCTATCACCTTTTCCTTTAGGATGCGTCGGCGGGATCCTGGCAGTGCTCCCAACTTGGGAGATCGAGTTCCTTATGTTATTATCAGCGCCGCCAAGGGTGTTGCAGCATATATGAAATCTGAAGTAAGTATCAAAGAAGGATGGAAGAAAGAGTAAATATTTCTTCCCTACTATTATCAGAATACATGTGCACCTGGGCCAGTAGTCTGTTAAGTGGCTTTCAGCCTTCAGTAAAGGGATAAAATAGCTTTGTCCTCAGATGTCCTGGCATTCTATTTCTGCTCCTGTCTCTAACAATGCTTCTTGCTTGTGTCTTTCTTTTCTTTTTTAGGATCCCATCTATGTGCTGGAAAACAACTTGCCCATTGACACCCAGTACTATCTTGAGCAACAACTAGCTAAGCCCCTCTTGCGTATCTTTGAGCCTATCTTGGGAGAGGGCAAAGCTCAGAATGTTTTACTGAGTGAGTGTGATCTTTGACCTACAACAAAAAATCAAAATAGGACCTTGATTTTGACTTAGAATAACAGGCTTGGTAGGAACCTTCACTCTGGACTTTTAATAACAATTAAGACCATTAAGCTCAGACTGCCTGTTTTTTCAATTGAGCCATAGGAAGAAAGGCAGCTGAGATATTGGATGAGAAGGAGATAAACTATATGGCCTGTGGGAGCACCTGACTATTATGGGTTAGCTTTGGAAGCTAATTGAGGGCTTCAGACTGGGAAGCCTGAAAATCAAAAGCATCTCAGATTGCTGCCAAGAAAACCATATAGGCATGTCACTGGGAATCAAGCTTGATTTGAAGGAGACTATCTATGAGATTGATTGAGCAGGTAAAATTTGGGAGATGTCCTGGGTAATTGGATTTATGTATTTATTTGTACCCCACCTTCATTATTTTTATAAACAACTCAAGGAAGTTAACATACTTAATACTCCATTCTATTTTCGCCACAGTGATAATCCTGTGAAGTGAAATGAGCTGAGAGAATTGGGCCTAATGCCAGCCAGATTTCGTTCTAAGGCAGGACTAGAACTCATATCTCCTGCTTTCTAGTCTGCTGTCTTAATCAATAGACCAAACTAGCTCTCTTGCTTTTTTCACAACAATAAGAATATTTTTTGTACTGGGACTTTATTTTTGTAAGCTGCCCAGAGTCACTGAGAGTGAGTTGGATGGCCATATATATTTTCTTGATAAATAAATAAAAACATAACTGACTGGGCAGGTGAAATCAGCAATATTTTCCCTAATATGCATAAAGATCTGGACTGTGGTGTGTATGACCCTTCATATCTTTCCCTTGCAGAGGGAGAACACACTCGTTGCAAAACAGTATTAACAGCCAAAGTTGGAGGACTCATGGCTTTTGCGACTAAACGAAGCACCTGCATTGGTTGCCGGGCTGTGCTCAACCACCACGGTGAGATCCTGCCTCTGCCCACATGTCTTCTCAGAGTCCATTAATTTTTTTCCCTTCCCCCATCCCTCACGTCTAACCAACAGTGCATGTTGCAAGTTCCTATTGCCGGAACTTGCCACAGAGTACAGAAGCTGCGCCTCTGTTACCAGCAGGAAAACTCTTGCAATAGATCAACACACTTCACAGTTTGTGACCTCTGCTGTTGCCCCAGTACTTTGTTCGGTCTCCTTGAAATTTATAGGAGAGAGAAAAGTGCACGTTGCAGGAAAAGAGATGAATGTTCAGGTGTTGGCATTTGCGTTGGATGAATATGAAACTGAAAGGCAGCAAAGCCTATTACCAGGATAACTGGCTTCTTTGGGAGGAGATTGATTTCTGGAATTCGGTTTAACACAGACATGAGCAACTTCCGTTGGTTGATGGGCTGCAGCAAGCTTTGCACGTCATGTGTTAAAGGATGCAGTCCAAAAATGGAAGGAGTCAGTTGGGAACACATTTCTGAATGAAACTGGTATTTTACATTTATGCAAGACTTAATATATCCATGCTACACCCTTAAACACTACAAAATCCAAAAACAATGCAAAGTGAATTTTTTTAAGCCTACCTATTTGTGATAGGGTAGTTCTGGGGCTATGAAAAAGATTTCTGGTGATCTGTACATTTTGCATTCAGTAGAGAGAAAACTTGGGAACAAGTTAATTGATTTATCTAGGGAAGTTTAAAGAAGATTTGAACACTTCAAAAGGGAATATCTCAAAGTTCTCAGTAGTGGTTTATTTTTGTGGTCCCGTTATCTTGCAAACGAGACCGCAGTTAATCAAAAGGCAGGTGCATAACTAACAAACTGGAAGAATGAATATCTTAAGATTAGTGAAGCAAGTGGCTTAGGCGACTCTTCAGCCAAGGCACAAAATATTCTGAGATAATAGGACTTTCTGAAAATTCTTTCCCGGGGGTAGAGATCATATAGCTTGCCAGATGCAAGTAAAATTCATCCAGCCCATTGTTGCAAATAAAATGTAGTTTGTTGTTTCTCTATGCCTTCCTGGTTGCTCCTTCCCTTCAAAATGGATTTGAGAAGTTACCCCATGTGGCAGAATAGGGTGGATGGATATGCTTTTTTAAAAAAATATTTTGCTCTTCAACAGGTGCTGTGTGCAAGTTCTGCTTGGCTCACCAATCTGAACTTTACCAGAAGGAGGTAAATGAATTCATGATCAGGCAGCTTTAGCTGGCTTATAATCCATTACTAAGGACTGATAGGACTGTTTCCCTGAAAAAGGAGAAATGTCAGATGAAAGAAACATTGAGTTTGCAAATCACAAATACTTGATTTCACTGGGAGGTGCGGGGAGGAATTATTTTAAGATTAATCACTTGGGAACTGGGACTTCCGGCGGCAACGCAGCCCACCGAAGACGCTTCTTTGAAGTGTCTGTTCTCTTTCTTCGTTGTCGCGAAGGGACAGTGCCAACCGGCTGTCCCAAGCGGCGTGATAGGCAGGCCTCGGGAGAAGAGGCCAGCCTGAGTCGGAAGAGCTATGGTAGAGCT
>JAOYMU010000077.1:80139055-80150131 GCA_025802295.1 Psammodynastes pulverulentus
AGAAAATTTGTTTAAAAACTGAACTAATAAAACTTTTTCAATTAAAAAAAAAACACTTGGGAACTGGTGGCAGCTTGAAAGCAGAATATTCTGGTAACAACATAAGGACTAAAAGTCTAAAATCAGAAAATCCGTAATATAAGCAGTCCCGGCCTAAGTCAGGGGTAAACCTGTACAGCCAGATGTAACCTCTGCTTTTTAACTTAAAACTGTCAATCTTGACTACCACAACCTAAACTGGGGGAAAAAGACAAAATATAGATGCCATTTCACAGGCATAAGAACAGTGTTTCCTATGTCCCGTTGTGACCAGAAAATTATTGTAAATAGATTCCTGCCTTTAAAAAGATGATTGTTCCTTTTGGCATATTCTTCCCCATTTCTATAGGCTCCCCCCCCCCTGCCTTTTTTAAAAAAATTCATAACATACTGTGACCTAATTTTTTCAAGTGTGTTTGTTGAATAAGCCATCATGGCCAGATTTGTACCTGGTGGAAAGTACAGGCCAACCTTACGGCTTAGCAGGAGCATGATCTGGACCTTTTTCTGGGCTCCCCATTGCAGCATGGATGTAGTAATGTACTGCCTTACAAAGCTACTTTGAGGATCCCAACAGCATAACGTGTTCAAAGTAGTTTGAGACTTTGCAGTGCCTTCTAAACGCTGGGTCCCATCCAAGGGAGAACATCTTGCTGCTCTCCCTTGTGGTTCTTGCTCCTCATCTTTCTTTCTCCCCATAGGTGACCCATCTAAGCTGTCTGGAAGAAAAGTTCTCTCGTTTATGGACACAGTGTCAGCGTTGCCAGGGGAGCTTACATGAAGACGTACTGTGTACCAGGTGAGGACTGATCACCCACCGCACCCTCTTATGGCAGCACAGGCTCTTGTATGTTCCCACGGGACATTGGGATAAAATATGGCTTTATGCCACCCCCCCAAGTGTTTACAACTGCTTATCAAGCTGGTTAGGGATCAGCAAACAGATGGCTCCCACGCAGAGGTAGGGGGCGGGGGTATACCTGAAGCCATTTATTGCCTTTATAAATATAGCACCTGCCAGCTGGCAAAGGGATTGGGAGGGAAAAGATAGAGCCTCATGTTGTGGTAGTCAACATGTGTTAGCTGGGTTGTCTGGATTTAGAGAAGAGTACAATAGAGGTACATTTAAATGGGGGTATTGGGACAAGCAAAGCCTGGCTGCTAGAATTTAAGAACTTAGGGGATAGAGTCTTGATGACATAGATGGCCTTCCGACTGCAATGCAGAGTAATCATTTAAATTTTCCTTTACATTAAAAACAACACATTATTATGTGTAGATAGATAACAAGCACCATACACCCCTACCTAACCATCCCAAAAGGTGGTATTAATTTTTTCATTGGGCTAGATTTAAATTGTGCATGATATCCTAAATGGGGTTAATTAAATCATTACTGTGTTCATGGTAACCAGTAACATTCCAACAAATAAACTATATTATGGTTTAATGTAATAGCCTTGGTCACAAAGCATCCAGTGTCAGATTTTCCCACAATATGCTATACCATAAATTATCTACTGTATGCTAAACTCAGTGCCTGCTGTTTTTTTTTTTTTTTAACAGTTATAATTTATAAGAAGCATTTCTATGGAGGGTTATTTTAGAACCAGAATCTTCTAGCTTTCTGTCTGAAATGATGGTATAGACCAGTGCCTCTTATAGTATGATCTGGGAATCCGCAAAGACTTTCTTTGGGGTCTGCAAAATCAAGATTATCTGCCAGATCTTGAGGATGTTTGCAAAAATTTAACAATGCCACTCTTATTATTTTTTATTTGTTGAAAATATATAGTTTTTTAAAATGAAAAACATGTACTTTAATATTTAATGGTTTTAATACTGTTATTTTTACATGATTCAACAAACAATAAATACCTCAATTTTAATTTGGTAAATATGGTAACTTTCAATAAATACAACTCATATAAACAAAAGTTCTTTAGAGGTCCTTTATCTATATATTACAAAAATTCTACTGTGGTAGCTAAGTGTCTCATCATTTCAACTTGTCAGTTACCTTTAACTGGTTGAAACAGTGCATTTTATAGCAACAATTTCTGAACTAAGGTACCTCAAAAGGGCTAACTTACAGAGTGCACCAAAACATCCAGGACCTATAACTTCCATGTGATTGAAATTTGGCAAATTTGTGGTTATTTAAATGCTGACATATTGCTATCTGCAGATTCAATAGACAGGTCCCACCCAAATTCTCTGGAGACCAAGTAGACTGGTCTCACAATTGACTGCTGAGGACAGTCAGCCCTGGTCAAACTAGCAGGAAGTCAGACATCTCTGCTATTCCCACTAGGTTGGGGGGTTTTTGGGAGGGGGGTTGGGTTTTGTTTTTTTTTTGAGTGGGTGCGTGCTCTTGGTCATTCTGTCTCTAAGTAAGGAAAGTCTCTGAAATAACTCAGTGGATCACAGATTGTCTAATAATTTTTGAAATGGAAAAGGGTTCTGAGAGCAAAACCTTAAATACTGATACAAATTATTCTGTTTCATTGTCATTGCAACTAAAGCCTTCCACCCACCCCAGCCACCTGGGAGCCCTTCAGAGGCGTTGAGACTTAACTCTAGAATTCCCAGCCAAGTTTCTTTGGCTGTGCTGAATAAGAATTCTGGATGTTCTTGGTTAAAGGAGAGAATTGATTTATCAAGACAGAGACAAGCCAAAAAATAAAGGTTCTCTTTAGAATTATCTTTTGTCCTTCCCCTCCCCCTCCACTCCCTAAATTTCTGGATGTCAGTGACAAAAAAAATTGCAGTTCTAATAAAAAATGCCAGTTCTTCATTGCTCTAATTTCTGATTTTTTCCCCCTTCTTTCCTTCAGTCGTGACTGTCCCATCTTTTACATGCGGAAAAAGGTTCAGAAAGATCTTGATGATCAAGAATTGCTGGTTTCCCGCTTTGGCCCCCCTACTTGGTGATTGCTCGTTCTCGTCTGATGGGAACCACATGCATCTTTTTACATCTAGAATCAAGGCGCAGCCACTTTTAAGAAACTGTCGGGAAAATTACTGGCATTGGCACTGTTCTACATTGTAGACCCCATGTCAGAATTGGGGAGGACACAAATTTTGCATATTGCAGGAGCTTGGCTCCAAAAAGCTCCTTTGTAGAATTGTGTGTTTGTAATATAAATTTCTGCAAATAAAAAAATAGCTCTTTTTCTCACACGTTATTGGAAGTCACACAGGTGTGAATTTTGTGGAAGAATTATTACACGTTTCCAGATGACTATAGAGGCCATCAGATTCAGAAGTCCTGTATTTAAGGCAGCTAAAGCAAACAGTTCAAGCATTTAATTGCCAGTTTCATAAACCCAATAATATTCCTCTGAACACTTAGGTTCTGCCTTATTGTTTGGGTTTTTTCTTTTCTGCTCCAGAAAATTGACCCCAGTCTTCATTCAGCACCATATAGTCGTGCAAAAGAATGTTTGATCATATTTATGAGTGCATGTGCATTATTGCACAGAGCAGGAATATACCATACATATTTTATAACAAGATCTGAATTACCTTTAGAATAGAGTATATCCTTTGTCAACCATTTTATGCAAAATGAATCTGTAATATTGTTGAATCGTTTAGTTACTTGACTCAAATTTTGAGATTTTTTTTCAGATTAATTTCTGTTTCTGAAATAAATTGTAATGAGTGTAATTTGAAAAAAGTTTTTAAACAATCTGAATTGGTTTTCTAGATCACATTTTTAGTCAATATAGATGCTGTATTCTGTGATGACTGATTATCCCTTTAACTCCATTTGTTGACTTTGTTATGCTCTGTAATCCCAGTAACTCATTATCTACTACCAATTCATGTATTCACAGAACAAGATAAAGAAAATCATAAATTACTTCTGATCACCAATCATTTAATACTTCTTACCCAGCTAGAGTCCCTGACTAGATAGGTGTCAACAAACTGAGATCAAAATAATGCAACTATAATCAGTTAAATAGTTATAAAAGAATGTTAGATGGATATGGGTTCAAATTCCATCTCAGAATTGTCTTGAGGCAGATCATGGTCTGGTGCCATGAGAAATTGTGTGAATCATGTACATTTGAATAAATGAAATGAATACAAAAATTGATACTCAGATTTCTCCTCCAAAATGATCTTAAAATGTTTTTCAAAAAGCTTAGTAGATATATCTAGAAATATAACATTTTCAGGCGCAATGGTTTTAAGTATAACTTGATTGATTGGTTTTATTTAATTACTATACACACAATATGACTTTGGGGCAGCACACTGTACCACAACAAAATCATGTAATGAATCATAAAATACTAAAACAAGTACAAAAATGAAACAAGATAGTGGCGGAATAATATAAATCACTTAACAATGTACAAGAACATTGAGTATGGATTGCATAACAATGCCAAAGAGGAGCCTATTTAGAATAAGGTTATATTTCTAAGGTCCTAAACATGGACTGAACATTTGTAGAGGTCTTGGAAGCAAATGGTTCAGATCTTAGCTATACTTTATCCCAATATTTTGCAATTGGTATATTTCTCTAGTGGTGATTTCTAGTGGTTTCAGTACTGGGTAGGACCTGTGGTCATTCAATAATAGTATAGCTGGTATATGCAAATCCATAGCTGTGCTAACTAAATCCAGATTTCTCAACAGTCATACACATCCACACTCACACACCCCGTCTATTATTTAGTGACAAAAAATAGAATAAACATTAATAAAAGTCCATTCCATTAATATTTTCTCAGCTTGGCTTATTAGCATTTTATTGAAGGGAGCCATTTTTCTCCAGCTTTACTGGCACCAGTGGCTGAGTGACAAAGATAAAACTGGGACAAGCAATTACATAGTTTTAGAGATTCCGGGAAAGCTTATCAGTGCTATTGTGTGTTGGATGGACGAGGCATCAAGTTAAACAACAACAAGATTTATTTAAACACTATGCTATGCAGCCAGTATCTCTATTTCGTTTACTGAATTCAATGTGTGTAGTATAACTTTAATGTATAAATGGGATTGTCCACTGCCACTTATGGTTGCTTCAAGTCCTGTAACAATATGTTGAAAAAGTCTCAGAAAAGAGTTCCCATAGAAGGGAATCAGGATGAGATTATCAGGCATCTATCGAACAGCATCTCAGTCTTGTCTGGATTTCATTTTTGTTTAACTTCATCCAGGCCTTCACTGGCTCAAACCATCAGTGCTGAGCCTTTCCAAAATAATCAGAAAAGAACAGCCACTTCCATAAGCCATGTGTGTAGGGCCACATGTCACTAGGTTCCTAGGCCAAAGAACTAGGGCAGCCATCTTCAGGCAAAAGTGTGATTTCTGGCTAAGCTATGGTATCTTCTGATGTTGGCTGCTCTCATTTACATAGTCCCAATGTTACTGTACATCCCCAAACGTTACTGAATTACTTTATCCCTCTTTCACGCTAAACTACCTCTGCATTTACACAACAATCTTGTGTAGATTGGTTAGTTTACCCAAGTGCATCAAAAGAAGGTCGTAATATCATGTGATTCTTGTGAAACTGGGTAAAACCAGGATCTCACAGCCCAGATGAGGCCTCTGCAAATTATCTCCAGAGCAGCAACTGATGGAGTAGCAGCCAGTGGCCCCAGAATGAGCCACATTTTTTTTCATCTTATTTCAAGAAGCATTTCAAGTCACAATATCCTCAATTTATTATCTTTCCTTTAAAATATATTCTATATACTTTTCTACAATATCCTATTGTTTTTTGCCAAATAAAACAAATTCCCCTTCATTTCTGGAATTGTTGGGATTATGATTTAAGAGACAATGTGAACCAATGCAATCAGACCATATAGAAGAATTAAAACACACGTAATTATTACAGCGGGAGTGGAAGGAGGAAAGAGAAATTACTGGCCATCAGTATGGCTCAGTTTTCTAATCCAGGGTTTAAAATTGCTGCATGGGTTTTTGTATTGTTAGAAGATGTACAGTAATTACTCTAGATAAGGATTGGGCTCTTTCATGGTTTCTGGTTGTGCAACTTAAATCCTTTTCCTTTTTAGAAATGCGCCCAAGATGCAGTGTTAGCTATACTCTACTGCCATGTGCCTCTCTTTCTTCTAAACTGGAAGTTGTAGATGGCAGCTTTAGGTCCTTGGGTGTAAGGAGAGGGAGGAGGGAATGCAAGAGAGCAAACGATGGGTGGTGGTGGTGGTGGTAGTGGTGGTGGTGGTGGTGGATGGCTCTTTTTTCCCCCCTCTGTTGAGTAAGAGCCCTCCCCCAATCTGGATGGCAGAGGCAGGGCAGTCCAGATAGCAGGGGAAGGTGTCTAAAGAGATAAAAAAGCCTTTCTGATTCTTTCACAAGTTATGATTGGTTGTCCACGTGAACTCCCCTCTTGAGGCTGATATATGGGAAGGCATGAGTCCCTGTAACAATCTCATGTACTAATCTCTGGATGCAGTGGTCCCACAGCTCTTGCTGAGAAACTGGGGGTGGGGCGGAGGGGGGGAGAGAGAGACTTGGAACATCTAAAGGAATAAGAGATTGGTGGTTGAGTAAACACCCAGCCAATCATAGCTGATCTTAAAAATGCCAAGGAATATGGTTAGCATCTGGGAGATCACAAAACAGTAAACTAAATGGAAAGTTTTGGAAGAAAGCAATGTCTAACCATTTATTTCAATGAAGATTACATGGCCAAACCTATAAAAGTTACTAGGAATCAAGGTCTTCTCAGTGATCTTTCTTAACAACTAGAGACTTTCTAAAGTAAATAATTTCTTGTCTACATTTATGTGCCTCCCATCTCACTGTTACAATATCTAGTGGATTACAGAATAATAAAAAAGTAAAATATATAACATGTTGTGACATCAGACTGCTTGCTTTTCAATGTTAAGTATATGGGAACTCTCAAACTTTTCCTTCCCTTTATCTGAAAACTGGTATGGTGACACTGGCGAGAAATGGCAAGTGTGTTTAATTTGCCTCCTCATTTTTCTCCAATGCAATTTGGTTACATGCAAAGCTTTCATATAGGCTTGATTTATTCAACAACTTTTTTATTCTTATCTGTATAACAAACATAATTGATGCTAATTTTCAATTTTGCTTTTTTGCCTGACAAAGCTAATATTTTTAATTGCTGAATAATAATAACAAATGGTAAAAGGAGAGCAAATAATTCCAATTTAAAAAGAAAATGCAGATTGCAAAAAAAAAAAAAAAACCCTTAAAAGTTATTTACATAGTTTACCAACTAATGCTCATTGGATTTGATAATTTTGGCTATTGACTCATTCACAAGGATCTAAGATAGTTAAAGATATCATTGTAATATTGTATATAAACTGTTCCAAATAATGGATTTTTTTTTACTTGATAAGATTCTATCTATCCTTATTGGGCCCAAGTGCTATTCTAGATCTTTTAGTTCAAGACTGTGTACCAATCTCTATGGCACTACTATGACATTTTCCCACAATTACTTGATCTCTATTGAAGGATTTATCATTGCCTTATTTTTTTCTACTTCTTTCTTAATGACTTTTCCATTTGCGGCTATTGCAATATCTATTATCTATACTTGTTTCTTTGTTAACTACAGCCATGTCTGGCTTATTATGGCCTAAATGGTTATTAGTTATATTATTATTATTATTACGGTATTCCAGAACTGTATTTAAAAAAAAAAACTTTTTGTTTAATCAAATTGTTATCAATCAGTAAAAAATTAATTTCACTATAACAGTAATTGTAGCATTCCTTTAAGAGATAGCCTGGTATAGAGCAATTGTTGCCTGGAAGAACCAAAAGAAGATATATTCAATTGTTTTAAAATACTGGTTTTTTTTAAGTGGGGGCAGCTTTGGGAGATAAAAGCTCAAGCAGGGAAGATCTAATCAGCTCATGAAACAGAAGACAAAAGAATTTGTGAAGATAGTACAATAACACCGTGTCACCCTAAAGAAAGAATTTCTGGTTACCATTGAACTAAATTCTACCACTAAACTGAAATTATGAAAGACCAACCTCTCAGGGCCTTTGTGAAATGGAAAAGAAATTGAAATGTACCATGTAATTGCAATAATTATTAATACACATACCAGTCTTTGCTTCAAAAGGGGCAATAGTGTTTTCTATAAGCTATCCCTCCCTTTCACTGTATTTGAAAAGTTGCAAAAAGGAACTTGATGGATGAAACTATGTGAAGTTTGGATCACTGTCAGCCCCACAAAGAGCTTCAGTGAACTGGTCTCAAATAATAGACTAACCTATTTTACAGGGCCGAATGAATATTGAGCATTAATCTTAGAACAGTGTTGCCAAACTTTGGCAACTTTAAGATGGGTGGACTTCAATTTCCAGAATTCTGGGAATTAAAATAAGATGGAGCTGAAGTTGGATATGAATTTTTCTAGTCATAACTGATAGAAACAGAACATTTTTGACAGGAAAGAGATTTACCTGAAAAATTCCTGCTCTGATTAGAAATTAGATTTTGTTCAGAAACAACAATACAAGAGCAAAAATCATGACAGCAACCTGAGCTTCAACAAAATGGACCAGCTCTGGGCAGAAATGGACAAAAAGCAGCACCTGTATCTTCCTTTTTATATTCAAAGTCCTCAGTGCTCAAATCAGCAAAATGTATATTTTGGATATGAATATTATATCTTTGATCAGTTCTGTATATGGGATAGTAGTTAATCTGCCAAACTAAAAACTGGGAGATGGTTGAGTTCTACCCCCCGCCCCCCAATAAGTCCCTGAAATCATGACTGAATGATTTGGGGCCAGTCACTCTCTTTCAGTTCAACACACCTCACAAGCTTTTTGTTATGGGCAAATTAGAGGGTAGGAGCATTTACACAATGCCTTGAGTTATATAAAATAAAGTTGGTATATAAGGCTAATTATAAAAAATAATAAGAGTTGGCGTGCAATGTAGCAATGATATCTAAATGCATCTCTGTGTTTTTTGTCTTGATTTGCTTTTCCAATATTCTAATTCAATTCTTCAAACTCCCAAAACTGACAATTTGAGTTCTATGCAATGAAATAAACTGTGAATCCGCTAATGCTATAATTTTGGGATAAAGTTGTTTAATTTTTACAGCGCCGGAGGATACCATTTTTTGACCTTTCTTTATACGGACAATTAATCAAATTTAACTTTTGAGATGACACCCCCCCCCAATCTTTTAATAACTTGGTGCCCTACAATACAATGATTTTCAATCCCCATGACCACAGCAGGTGAGGGTCTCTATACTTCAAAGTAGCAGAAATTGGGAGAGGCAAAATAGAGGTTAAAAACAGAATTTCTGAATTGGAGGTTGTGTGTGAATGTACTACTTGTAGTTTCATTTCTCCTAACCTTTATCTATTTGTGTCTATTTTTTTCCTTTCCCAAATATTTACAGTGATTACAAAAGTTTAGCTGGTCTAATAAAAGTATTTTGAATTATCTTTTCTCTCGCTCTCTTTCACGGCTCCATACGACTACTATTGCTTTTTATATCCAATTTGGCCGATTGCTTTCGGCCAAAACAGAAGGAAACCTCGTCCAAGATATTGGCTGGTAAGGACATTGTGATTTGGATCTAGGACGGCGTTTGACATGGCTACAACGGGAAGACCTGCACCGCCTCAGGCCTCTCCGTCCCCGGACCTGTGATACATTAATTGAGGTGGTGTGAAATCCACTATAAAATTCCCACAACTCTCTGCCCCCCCCCCAACACTCCCCGATGTAGGAGCTCGTTGCGCAAGGACCGCCGTAGGGCAGCCCCACCTATCTGGGGGAATTTTATCTGAGGTCACTCCCCTCTCGACTGGCGAATCGCAAGGCTATATAAATGGCCCCCTGCCGGCGAAAGTGCTGGCGGCAGCACTGGAGAAGGCTAGTCACTGCCACTGAAAAAGCCTCGGCGGGCTAGCGGACTGGTCGTCGCCCCTCCAGGATGCTAGATTTGGATTACGCGCAGTGAGTGTGAGGGGAACTGGGTCGGGGGCGAACGGAGGGATAGAGGGCAGAAGCGGACCCTGATGGGAGCCGCGGGTTTGATGTGTTAGTGGCTTAAAGAAGCGTAGCAGAGTGGCATTTCAACCTGGGCAGAGCGGATCCTCGTGCCTCGGGTTCGCGCGTAAGAATGGTCAGTGGCGCTTTTCCGAATCGCGCATCTTTTTTACTGGCCTCAGAAGCGGGAAGTTTGCCGCTTGACCGGCTCTGGCGCCTGCCAGCCCTTTTCGGTGGACCTGCGCCGAGGTGTTAGAAATGGGCGTCTGTGGTACTCGGAGAGCTCTGCCCCGCAACGCTTGCAAAACAGACGCGCCGCCTGGGAAAGGCAGATGCCCATTGACAGAGGTAGCCAACTTGTGGTTTATAATCCACATACCGTAAATCCCCAACATCTCTTTTTGGGACCCCCAGAACCCCCTTTGGATTAGTGTCGCTGGAAAGAATGACAAAGTTTCCCGAGCTGTTAATACAGATTTAAATTAAAATATTGGACCCTAAAGGAAGCCCATTGTACAATTAATAACTTCTGAATTTCTCATCAAAGCCAGCTACACCCACTTTTAGTCTCCCCAAATATCGAGTAACACTCAGCCACATAAAGTTTGCCCACTAGAATGTTAAAAAGAATGAAGCGAAAAGTTGGGGGGTGGGTGGACTAAAAATTAGGAAGCTGGTTTTTTTGCTAGAAAACAAAATGTATGCATGCATGTATGTTAAAACTGAGAAAGCAACATATTTTTAATATCTCATATAACAATGTCAAAAGTCATAAATGAAAATAAAGAGCTAGTTAAAATCTCATTGCTGGCTGTGTTGGCATAAAGGAAACAGACCTGATTTAAGTTCTATTACACTCAATCTCATTTTTACTTAAAATGTACATGGTTTTCATTCTCTTATCACAACAACCCTGTGAAGAAGGACAGACTGCGAATTAGTGATTTGTCCATAGGTTACTTGTTCAGCCCTATGGTTGACCTAGGATTTGAATTTAGGCAGATCCTTCTTGATCTCGGCTCTACGGG
>JAOYMU010000077.1:80150246-80161050 GCA_025802295.1 Psammodynastes pulverulentus
TTCTAAACATGATTGGAAATCCCAGGGAAATCACTCCCAAAGAGACATCTTCATATAATCAACAGGAGTAGCTTTCATTTTGAGACATTTTTGTCCCTAATACAATTTAATGTTTCACCCCATGTCTCTTAAGTCTATACCAAATACACCAAGTGGACTTCATATTTGACTCTTGCATTTTTATGCTTCTCTTATTTGTATAGGAATATTTTGGCTGCTGTTTCTCCCATTGCAGCCTTTTAGAAATTTACTTATGCAATTGTTTTGCAAATGTGTAATATAGAGTATAGAGATAATTTAATACCTTGCCAGCTATTTTCCAAATTAGCAGCCTTGATGCTATCTGTCATCTCCTGTACCTGATCAGATGTTCTCTATTCTAGGTTTCTGTCCACCCCATCCCTTTCGCCCTCTCACTTTTCTTTCTTTCCTGTTGTCTGTTATGCAAATATTGAAGCTGGCAAAGGTTGGGAAAATTAGATTTGAATATTTCCCCAGCAAAAGAGTGTGACAATGAGACAATGCACAATTCTCTTGCCTAGTAGTTCTACTCAAAATATGCTGAGTTTTGCCCATTTCCACTCAGAGCTGGCCCATTTTGTTGAACCTTCGGCTGCTCTGGGAGTTGAAGTCCACAAGTCTTCAAGTTGCCAAGGTTGGAGACCCCTGATCTAGGTGGCAGGAAAGTTAAGAAGTCCCCCACCCCACCCCGGGCTCTTCATGGCAGTATAATCACAGCCAGGGTAAATGAAGGAATTAATAACTGTCCTTTCGCAACATCCCAAACTGGATGTCTGAGATCGCTGACCGGCTCTAGTTAATGGTGAGATAGTTACTGGCACTGCCCCTACCCTCCCTACAGTAAGTGTACAATGCAGAGCAAAGATTGTTATATTGCACAACACCAGGAAGCCCCCTCTCCCCCCCCTTCCTTATCTAGAATGAAGCCTTCCTCAGCTAGATGCCCTGTGCTTGAAGGTTAAAAGCAAACCCAGCGTAACTGAACGTGGTTGGGTTGCTGGAGTAAAACATCTGAAGGAGCAACTTAGGGGAAACTTGTTTTTTCTTTCTACCTACATCTCTCCTTTATGAAAAAGGCTGCTTCCTGTTTGGAGGTACTAGATGATTTATGTTCAGCCTTAGGAGGCACACTTTCTCTTTTCCTTTTTCTGTATTATGGGCAGAGCCACAATACAATAATGTCATAATAAGTGAATGAATGGGTCATGCTATTTTGGTAGGAGCTATCACCATCCTCCCCCTCCTCCCCTCACTTTCAGGCATTTTAACTTCAACTTCCATAATTTCTAGCTAGCATGGGAGTTGCAGTAGAAAACGACAATGGTTTGCTATGCTGTTGTATTTAGCATATTGTATTTCTATTATCAATACAAATGCAGAAATGGCCACACTCCTCCCTTTGTGTACTTTCTATAACTCCTAATGAATTGTTACTCACCAAGATTCAAAGAAGGCATCTTATCCCTGGGAGAAGGAAGAGTGGCTCCTGATTCCTCCCTTGGGGCTTTTGGGACCGCATCCAAATGCACCCTAAGCTCTGGAAGGATTAGTAGCCTTCCCCTCTCAGGCCTCCCAGATGTGTTTGTCAGAAAAGGTGGCATGACAGGGCTCATTTTGGAAATTATTAGAATCTTTTATATTTCATTTTATTTGTTAAATTTATTTGCTGCCTATCTCGTCGTTATTTTAAGTGGCTTGTAACAATCCCAGTATCCCCACACTAATTGGGAATTATGAAACCTGACGTTTAAATAAATCTCAGGGACCCTTGATTTTAGGAAAATTGATTCAAAGAATAGGTTACATGGCTAAAGGTGGGGTTAAACAATATTTAATTTCAGTTGGTAATGACACTCAGTCTTGTGATTAAAGTATATTTATGAGGTTGAAATAGAAAATGTTATATTGCTTCCAATGAATTGTAATAGAAAAATGGGAGAAAAAATAGATTCTCTGAACAATTGCTTTCCAATTTTACTCTGAATGAAAATTCTCTAGGATTATACTATATAGAGTTAAGTTTTCTTCCCAATGTAGAATCTGTATACGTATACCTTGTTTTCATTACCTGACTAGGTAACATCATCAGTGCTAGTGATTATGGCATTTGCTTCCTAGTTATATAAAGTAATTTGTCCTGCTAGTAGTTCTTTGATGTTGGTATTATTTTTTGCTTAATTGTTTGTTAATCCTTGCTTATTTGGATATTGGTCACTGGAGAGGATATGTTCTGAACTTTTTTTGTTCTTCTTTGCTTTTTTGCAATATTGCTTATTTTGAAGTGTGTAAATATGGCTTATCTCTATGTGTACCACTTAGGTTTTGTTCCCCTTGATTAACACCAGACTAATAATCAAGCAGAAAATAATACCCTGATCAAAGAACAACCAAGGAGAAATCCACAACCCCACTAATACTGGCAAGGCAAGCTCTTGGCAGGGAACAGACCCACACTCACTTGCACTGATGATATTACCTAGTCAGGTAATGAAACATCTGCAATCAAATAACCAAACTCAGAGAGTGCCCAGAACTCTGCCGTTCTTAGCTACATCTGTTCTCTTTTATTGGGACATGTATATCTTGCATTTTTGTTCACTCGAACCAAATGTCACTATAGGAATATATAAAACATAACTTTTTCTTCATCAGGGAACCTTACCAGGCATTACACCTTGCTATAATGGAAATAATGTCCAGCTAGCATAACAATATATTGCCGTGACTTTCCTCACTGTCCAATGTAGTTTGTGTTTGATGTGCTCCAAGTTTTCTCTTGCCCATCCATGTAGGCAACAGGTGAAAATCAAAGACAGCCCTGTTGGTTTTACTCATCAGGGTGTTGTGGCAACAATGAGAGGCAGCCAGGGTTGAGTGTTTGGTGGTACACAAAACAGTGGGAAGAAGCTACATAAATCACGATCCCCATTCTGGAGACACTATAAATTACTAAAGAAAGGCTCCTAGTGTAATTATAGGACTGCCATACTGTATATATAGGTCTATTCAGTTGTAATCCCAGATCAATGTGTAGAGGATTGCAGTTTCAAAATTAATCCCCTGCAGTTGAAATAGTGATAATGAAAGTTGTTAGATAGATTTATAAAATACTCTTCTAGTCAAAGAAATCTTAATTGATTAATTTAAACTTTTAGTTGATTGAACAAGCTTGCTTCTGAATAAGCATGGCTATGTGTAGATTTGTGTGATCTGTGAAGGAAAACCTTATATTATCTACCCAAACAACAACTAAGAATAATATACAGCAGGAAGTTCTTGTCATTCTGTGCCTAACTTTTCAGTGCTGGCAGTTTTCAATATTCTTGGTAATATCATGGGACCACAAATTGAGAGAATTGAGCTTAGTATAGCAGCCTGTGTAGTATACCTGCTTACTAATTTTCTTTCTTTCTTGACAGGCCTGATGGATCCCAATATGGCTATGTGGTAAGCATGTGATTTCAAATTCTTGAATTCTGAACAGGGTTGGGAAATGTGAGACCCCCGACCCAATTTTAGGAGGTTCAAACCTCTACTCAGGCAGGATTCGTTGTACTTTTTCTGCCAACCTGTTGGAAGTGGAGAAAGAGGTGGGAGAGAAGGAAGGAAAAGAAGGTCAGAAACAAAGGAGACTGCCAGAAGCTGAAAATAAAATGGTATTTTCACTTGTCAGGGAGAGTGGGAATGGCAGGTACAAGAAGAAAAAGAGACAGATTAGATCCACACATCACACTAAAACCATGGTTGCTTAAACATGCTTTCTCAACCCACAGTTGTGGGTGGGAAACTTTCCATGGGGTGAACAAGAGTGTTTACAAGGGCGAAGATTTTTTAAAAAGCCCAAATGACAATCAATTGCCTTGCAGCTATCATTCATCTTGAATTCATTCTCTCTCTCTCTCTCTCTCTCTCTCTCTCTCTCTCTCTCTCTCTCACACACACACACACACACACACACACACACACACACACACACCAATGGCCAAAGAATACCTGAAGGAATTGGCTCGTAAGAGAAGGCCGCAATAAAAGCCATAGTTATGTCAACTGAGGATATGTCTGTTATGATGTTATCACACAACGGCATTCTGCCTACTGATGTTATGGCAACTGATATAAATGTATGTCATATGGTTTATGTGATGACATCATCCACATTTTTCACCCCTCCATGAATGCGTAATGGGATGTTGGCAGAAATCATGGCTGCAGAGTTCATGGTGGGGGAAATGTCAATCTTGAAGCAAGGATTGGATGGATTAACAAGGCAGGATCTAACGCATCTTGGGAAACATTTCTGAAGTTTATATTATACTGACAACCTCACTATGTTTCTCAGTTCCCCAGTGGATTTATCAGTGATTTGGACTCTTACAAGCAAGAATCCACATTTCCTCCCTGCCTTGGAGATCCGGAGAGCTCCCCAGGTAAGATCTGTTTAAGTGGTTTAGTATTTTACAGCGTAATACAGAATTGTAAAGAAAACGATCAGTTAAAAGGCCTTGATAGAGGAGAAAACCCATCATTTAAAAAAATGAAAGAAAACAAAAGTTTGAAATAAGCTGCCATAGAAATCAACCATAAGCATCTCAGTTATCCTCATAAATAAATATGGTTTATCACTCTTTGACTTGCTGATTTATATAGGACACTTTTGCCCAGTTTTGAAGAGCTCCAAAAAGCAACTCTTATCACTCATTTTTCTGTTTCACAGCTGCTGATCTCTCTTCTCCCCTCTTCTTCCCCTCTGCTCTGCTCCCTTACGCAATTTAGATTTAGTCATGTAACTAACCGCCACCTGACTTCTGGGACATTTCTCCATAACATAACATTCATGGGAATCTGCCAGAATATATGCAATCTCATATTTGGGGGTTTTCTAGTCTCAGGAAGGTGGAAAGTGCCTAGGCATTGTGAGAGATCATGGTAGTCTCTTGTCGTAAATAGTACTTACTAAATAGTGGGCATGTAAATTTGTTATTTGTTCTCTGAGAGCTGTACTCCCCCTCATTTTATCCCCATCACAACACCCCTGTGGGGTCAAGCAAACTGAAAGGGAATGGTTGATTCACATTTCAGCAGTGAGCTCTCCAGTCAAGTGAGCATTTTCCTGGGTCTTGCTGTTCAAATTCAGCACTTTAACTGTTGATTGGCATTGCCAGTTTGGTATGATGGTGACGGAGCTGGCCTAGGAACTGGGAGACTGAGTCCTAGGTCTCCCTTAGGCATGCCAGTTGCTCTCTCTCTCTCACAGACTCACAGGGAGGTGGTTGTGGGAACACAGGAGGCAGAGTACTTGGTATATTCTCTCTGTATACCAAATCTAACAATCTAATAATAATAATGTAACTATTATTACTCCTCAAAAAACAACACAACTATTGTTAATCTCAGGCCAAGGAAGCACCTTATTTGTGTTGTGGACTGAAAAAGTGAATGGCCATTTCTGTATTGTTGCTGAAAAAGCAGCATAATCACATTCCACATTGACACCAGGATGTCAACTGAAAACAGCCTTTACTTACCTTGATTGAGCCTACTGGAGCCCACTGAGTGGCTGAACAAATGACTGTTTTGCTGAGTTCACCCAGCAGGCATAACTTTGTGGAAGCTACGATAGACAGTCTTCCAGGACCAGGGCAGGAAGCTGCCTTCAGTTTAACATAAAGTCCAAATTATTTGGTCTTCCCATTTTACTGAAAGGCTACTTTTTATCCTCATTTGCCACAGTCTTTGCAACTGTTGGAAGGGCTCTTCACATTTTTCTGTGAAATGACTCTTTTTTCCTCAGTAGGCAATGCATGTACTTCCTCCCGGCAAATGTGAATGGAAATGTGGATGTTCATTCTGTGAACATGTATGTAGTAGGTCTATGTGCTAGCAAATAACATTCCTGATGAGCGACATCTTCTTTACTGTCTCTACTTTGGTCTTCTTTTAGCAGGTTCATCAAAACCACACTTCTTATGTAGCTTGAAAAATGTAAGTGCATGGGGTTATTTTAACATGCACCATATTCTTCATTGGAAGTTATAATCAATAACAAACAACACAAATGCAAGAATTGTATTAGCAGGAAACCAGAGAGAAACCAAATATTGCAAATTGTCTGATAAAGGAGATTCAAAGTCCCAAGTAGAATTTGCAACAAAATATTGCACTGAAAAATATTCTTCTTTGACTAATCAGCCAGCAAGCTTCTTTTGAAATGCTTTATAAGCATTTCCCCCTATTACAGCTACTATTTCACATATACTGTGCCCACTGAAGATGTTCAGTCCTTATCAGTTGAAGGGGGAAATGACACAGATTTTTAAAAACCCACCTCCCGAGCTGTTCAGTGAGCCCATTACTGCCTTATCAGATTTTGCTCCCTGGCGGGGAGAAGCAAGGCTGCAAATGTGCATTAGGATTCAGCTTTGCTATTCTTAGGCAAATTCGTGGTGGCAGATATTTGCACAGACCCTACTTTACAACTGCCCAGCACACAGAAAGCTCTTTGTAGTCAGCTCTGAGCATCATCCACCCCTTGGTACCTGAGCAAACCAAGTGGGCGTTGGAGTCGTTCTTCTAGGGCAGGGGAAAAAGAAGAATTGTGTAGGCCTCCTGTCCATAGGAAACTTCACCTGACAAGAGCAGACACACATCACTAAGCAAGCAGTGACCATGAGTACAAATGATACACAGGGACTCCCTTATCCCTCCCCACAAGAATCCCCACCAACCTTATAAGCAAAAGGAAAGAGGGTGTCATATGAAATAATCTTAAAGGGAATCCCACAGAGAGTACAAGTAATCCTCAACTTACAACCATTCATTTCATTTGAAGTTACAACTGCACTGAGAAGGTGACTTATGTCAATTTTTTACACTTATGACTGTTACTGCACCCCCACGATCACATGATCAAAATTAGGAGGCTTGCCAACTGACTCATATTTATGACAATTGTAATGACCTGTAGTCCTGTGTGATTATCTTTTATGATTTTCTGATGAGCAACGTCAATGGGGAAGCCAGTTTCATTTAACAACTGTGTTACTAACTTAACAATTGTACTGATTCATTTAACAACTGTGGCAAGAAAGGTTGTAAAGTGGAGTAAAACTACTTAACTGTCTTGCCTGGCAACAGAAATTTTGGGCTCAGTTGTGGTTGTCGGTCAAGGATGGTCTGTAATTGATTTGTGATTTTATTTTATTTACTTGATTTCTGATACTATCAAGAACGTAGAAGCTTGCAATTGAAACCTGCCTGTGATAGGGAGTACAGAAAAGCCATCAAGAATAGAAGACTAGGGATATAGCAGTCTTAATGCTGTTTTTTCGGATCTGCTCTTTGCATACTGATTGTGTGGGAAGGACCTCCTCTTCTCTTAGTCCTCTTTGTGGAAAGTAAGTCAAGTCAAGACAAAAATGTGATATTCCTTTGTGTTTCTTTATTAATTCAAGGTTTATCCCCATTTTGCTTCAGGAATGCAATATATACAGAGCTATTGATTTCCATTTCCTCCCTAAAGTTTCTAGAATGGTCAGAGACAATGACTGGCTTCATATCATTTAGTAGGTTCTCAAGTGGAACCACCTAATTCTTAGAACACTCTTTCTTATTCTCTTCTGCCTGTTTTCAGATGATTTACATGGAACTGTAGCTGATGATAACCAGACTGACAATTGCAGATAGTCCTTGACATGATTATTTGTTTAAACAATGGCTCAAAGTTACAATAGGATTAGAAAAAGTGACTTATGACTCATCTTCGATGTTATAATCATCAACCCACCCCCAGAACCACATGATTGCAATTCTGGTAGTTAGCAACCAGTTCACATTTGCAATGGGTGAAATGTCTTACATTCATGTGATTGTAAGTTGCAAACCTTCCAAGCCATGACAAGCAAATTCAATTTGGGAAGTTGGACTTGCTTAACAACCATGTTAATAGCTTGATCCTCCTAATGACCATAGTAAAAATGGTCATAAAATCAAGCCTGGTTACAGGATAACTTATTTAGTGACTACATCTTTTAACGACTGAAATTCCAATGCCAATTGTGGTCGTAAGTTGAAGATTACCAGTAAATACAAAACAAGAGCAGATGAAAGAGCAGATGAGGATCTATTGATTTCCATAGATGTGCAGGATTGTTTATTTGCTTATTGCTTTATTTTAAGCATTTTTGTGGCCATTTCAAACTAGGTGTCATAGGGCAGCATACCAAATCCAACAGATGAGAATACAAGAGAAAAACAAGCATATATAACCAAAA
The DNA here is from genome assembly GCA_025802295.1 of Psammodynastes pulverulentus. Classification (NCBI taxonomy): domain Eukaryota; kingdom Metazoa; phylum Chordata; class Lepidosauria; order Squamata; family Psammodynastidae; genus Psammodynastes; species Psammodynastes pulverulentus. The sequence goes on from JAOYMU010000077.1 coordinate 80,158,538, forward strand.
ACAAATAAACAATTAAATGGTGATCAGAAACTAAAATTTGTTATATCCTGCCAAATGGGAACTCTGTTCAACCTGAACTAAGGGTCCATAGGAAGAACCACTTCTCAATTATCTTCTAAAGGCCCGAAAGGCTGGATCCACTGATTATTCCAGTGTATGGTGGAAAGAAAGTGGTTATAGCTACTCCCTTTCATTACCATACACTTAATCGTCCCCTCTGGCTGGTAGATCTTGCTTGCAATGCACGGTCAAAGGAAACACCTACTAACCTGAAGTTTGTGCACTCTTACTGATGATTTTGTATTACTTTTTAATAGGATGCTCTTGAACAGTGAGTTTCTCTTAAGTATTCTTGTTAACCTAGGATCTTGCCTTTCAGAGTCCTGTATGAACTGGCTAGAGATGCAAGAACCTGGATATGAACCCTTCGAGATAGGACACCTGGCTCAGCTGCAAAATGTCCAAGTCTCCTACCCACCTGGCACTTACCCCCAGCCACAACTCTCTCTGGAACCAGTCTATAACCATGAGGGAATGATGCCTGCTCAGAATTCAGCCATGGTATTCAAGGACGAATACAACACTGAGGTAATGGGAGGAACCTTAGGGTCTAGGAAGGGGGAAGGAACTTGGGTCCCTTAGATCTCCCTGGGAAGACTATGACTCTTTCCTATCGTGTTATTTCCAGACATATGGATTTCCTAGCCAGCATGGCTTTTGCTAATGACTTATGACCACAGTGGGACCAGAATTTCAATTGCTAAGTAAGGCAGTTGTTAAATGAGTCACATTTTATTTACAACCTTTTTGCTACAGTTGTCAAATGAATGACTATAATTGTTAAGTTAATCATACTGTCCAGCTTCCCCCATTAACTTTGCTTGACAGAAGCTAGCTGGGAAGCTTGCAAATTGAGCCCGTAACTCCAGGATGCTGCAACTATCATAAGTACATGCCAGTTGCCAAGCGCCTGTATTTTGATCACTTGATCATGGGGAAGCTACAATGGTCATAAGTGTGAAGGCTAGTCATAAGTCATTTTTTCAGTGCCATTGTAACTTCGAAGACATCAATAGTTGTAAGTTGAAGACCACCTGTACTGGTTGGTGAAGCAAGGGAGATGAAATCCTTAACTCTTGAGTTTTCAAAGAAGAAAATGGGGTCAGTTGATAAAAGAAGATACTGTTGGAATTTACCCGTTCTAGATGGGGGAATGAGGTAGGAGCATCACTTGCATTGTGATCTGTATTTTGCAGTTTTCCCTTTGTCAGTCATTGGTCAAATAGACTATGGGGGACCCACATTTTTTAATAAAGCAGAACAGCATTCAGGGAATGACATCTCTCCTCAACACCATTACCCTGATCAAATTGTTGGACTTTCCTTATTTTCTCTCCTGACATTTCATTTCACTTCGCCATCTCACTTCATTTCACTGATGGATTGATTTGATATCATTCATATTTGGGGTGGGGTTTAAATGATATAAGATAATATATATATAAGATGACAGGAGTTTTCTGCATGGCGTGATCTTTGGACTTTAGAAAGCTATAAGGAAATGTTGTCAACAAAATATGGCAGTATATTCTAATTTAAGATTGGATCAGTCTAAAAGGGAGACCTTCTGGCAGTGCACATGGTTTTAGAGATTATCTTTTGGGCAGGAAGTGTGAGAAAAATAACTTCTTTCCTATCCTCCAAAAATATTTTTCCGCCCTCTCTGTGACATCAGAAAGTTCAGGTTATAAAGCTATCTTTCATGTAGGAGAAATAGATCAACTGGAGAGCCATTTAACTTTTGTAATAATCTATGTAATCCAGCTTGGTCCTTACTCTCAAGACTGGGGAACTGTTATTTAAGTATTTCATTCCATTAAATTGTCATTTGATCTCTACAGATCTATCTGCCATATGAACAGTATTCTGCTGCAAGGGAAATATGTAGCCCATTGTCAGAAGAGGGGGAATTTCACAAGGATGGCCGGAATCTGGAAGTATCTTCTGAGAGTGATTTGGATGAGAATCTCTTGTCTAGGTTTGATTCTGGTGAGTGGAGAGTAAGAACCCTAACTCAGAAAGTAGATAAAGGCTCTGAAGATGATAGAGGGCCCAGAGTATTGATCTGCAAGCTAATAAGTATGTTGCAAGCACAAACAATCACTAAGAAATCAATCCACAACATATAATTTAGGCATGTGATCCCCGAACACAGGTGTCATCCAGAGACTGGCATTTAGCAGGTGTATAATTTCCACTTCCCTTCTTTCCCAACACATAGTGTCCAACAGATGTGGCCCAGCATATCCAAAGTGCATCAGAATGAGAGAATGCAGCTTGCTCACTAGATTTCAGAAAGCATAATGTGTGGGCTAGATTGAGAAACTGAAAAGCATTTCAGACATATGCTGGAATACTGCTAAGAAAACGGCATGTCTATAATTAAGAGGAGCTTGGTGTCTGGAGATTTTCAGTCATCCAGGTGATGGTTGTCCCAGAGGTGCTTTTTCAAA
>JAOYMU010000077.1:80182250-80200755 GCA_025802295.1 Psammodynastes pulverulentus
TATTAATTTTACTCACTACATTAAACATAAAGATTACAATAAAATAAAAGTATTGCTAAATTCCCACTGTAATTCTCTGTTGATGTGTAGGCTGATGCTGGTATATGTGCTTGGAACATTTGATAATCCCATTCTTAATATGGAGAGAAAGTCAAGTTGGTAACTGCATATTAATTTTGTAACACAAACTGGAACAGTGTGAAGAATGGTGTTTATATGACTGATGTGATTTAGACATCTGCTAGAGTAGATGCCCAATTTTATTTCATGCAGTTATTAGAACAGAAACTGTACCAAGTGTTTAAATCAAAAATCCAATTCTAAGTTAAAATGTAATAAAAAATGGAATACTTGGTTCTACATTGCACATGTGAATCTATTGCATTCCACTCTACCCCTTAGCTGAATTATATATCACCGTGAGATTTTTAAGCATGAAGAATACAAATCTTCTAGTTTTGAGCTTTAAGTATTAAACACAGGAAAGCTTACTTTTTGATTTCACTTCTTTGACTTCGAGATTACTACATTCAAATACCTACTTTCTGGGTATTTGCACATAATGATGTTGCCTAGAATCAATCTTGCTAATAATGAAACCTATGGAAATATCTATATTGTAAGATGCATATAAGGACTACTGCACACTGAATGTGTATAACATTTATTCTGAAACGTGCATTAGATTCAGATTTTAGGAAAATGAATCTGAAGATGTATGATCTGCATCTTTCATCTCAGCTCAGTGGGTGTCTGTGTGAGGACAGAGTTTGCACTGAGATTAGCGTGCAAAGAGAGTGCAGAGAACCACTGTATATTTTTAGTTATTTGCATATTTTTTTATTGAATGTAGTACTTGCTGCTGGGGTTTATCTTTACATTTGGAGGGGCATCCTTCCCCTTTAAACCTTGCATAGTGGATAATTTGCATTTCTGGGTTTGAAGCAACCATGCCTGGATTTTGCAATGGTGAAAGTGAACTCCTTCGTAAGAAGCAAGTCAAGTAAATTGAGAGGCCTAGCTTGACCAGAGTGCTGATGCCAAGGGATTCATCTTCAGCTTGTGGGTTGAATTACTTTAGGGGCTCAGCGAAAGCAGCCTAAAGCCAGGCGGGCTAATTATAAACTTGGCCCTGCCTGCTTTCTTAGGAAGAAAACCCTACTCCCTCTGTGTCCCTAATAGGGCAGAAGGTCCCCCAAAAGGCAAAGTGAGATGGAGCTCATGAAAGGTCAGAGAAGCACTAATGGCAAGGGGTGAAAGAGATACAGGTACAGTGACCATATGTCCTGTATTATAAAGAACAGTCCTTTATTTCAGGAAGCTTGCCTTTTGATTGATTTATTATTCAGACTCACTTTTGTCCTTTAATTGGGTCACTTAATGTTTGCTGTACAAATGGTACTACAATGCACAGTTTTTCACATGCATGTGTAAAGTATGGAAATTGCATTATCTTTTTACAATACAGTTATATATATTCTTTGTAAAGCAAAGAGATAAATATAAACAATTACATTTTTTTACCCTTATGGACCTTTTTGAGATATGCCCCGTTTCAAATTTGTCCTTTATTTCCCCTCCCAGGAAAATAGGATCACTATTAGCTATTAATGAACCATCCTAAGTTAAAGTCTCCCATATAAAGCCTATGAGAACACACATATTTTATTGATGAGTCCAGCCCCAAATTCAATGGAAGATCCTAAGTTGAGATTCTTAAAAGCTAAAGAGAGGGAATGATTAACAGTTCAGAAGAAATCACTATATTCCTCCAAGGTACAAGAGCCTCCTTTTATATCTGCTGAGGCTTCCAATCGCAAATAAAGGAAGGAAATTACCATCAAGTTGATGGGATTTTTCCTTTCTAATTAATGGGCAGATGTTGAGAAACTTTAAGATTTCTGGACTACAACTCCCAGAATTCCCCAGCCAACCCATTGAGGTCCCTACATTTTAAAGTTGCTAAGATTGAAAAACACTGCCATAGACATTACTCCTGCTTACTGCTTCACGTTTGCAGGGTACGTTTAGGGGAAACCCTCCTGAATTGGAGTGAGGAAAACAGGCCTTTAGATTAGGAAGTAAATGATTAAATTGGGAGGACTTACAGTTAGACATCATGACCTTAAGAATTTCCTTCTTCCTCTTTAGAAACTGTTAAAAAGCCAGCCAATCAACCAATGTTCTCTAATAGTATATGCCCTTTGTCAAAATGCAAATGGTTCAATTCTACTGTATCATTTCTGAATTTTGCCTACCCACCACAAGGGATCAGTCCCAATAAAATGGGACATGAGTAATTTAATTCTCACATCCTTGCAAGCTTTTTTGAAGTCATTGTCTTCTTTGGGTCATTTTTTGACTTCTTATTCTAGGTTAAAGCCTAGCATTTTTGATAATTTCCCATCCAAGTACAAACCAGTCCTTCTTACTTTCTGGGCACAATTGGCCTGTTGAGTATTCAAGTCCATTTAAAAAAAAACAACCAGAAGGGTTTTATTTTCCCTGTAATCAAGCAGCAATTTTAAAAAAAATTCATTATCATCATTTTGAATAGTTAAAAGGAAAATGGTCAGGCTGGAGTATGTATAAGGACTGGGTATATGTCTTTTCTGGCTGGACTGATAATAAGCCTCTTTTCCCCATAGAACGTGCCAACTAAACACCTTCTACATAGATGCATTTCCACTACTTCTTCCTCTTCCAAATTTTGACTCACACAGGTACCATTCAGACACACTTAATAGCATAATGAAAAATATTTTCCATTATTCTTGTACGGCTTTGAGAGCAGTGATTCTTTGAGAGCTATCCATTAGCATAGTCACTGCCACCAAAGAGGTTACAGAAAGATTGCATAAAATGCAGCTCTGCTATTCTATAAAGAGAGATGTACGTGTGGGACATAAGTACTGTAATTGAAATGTATTTAAATAAATAAAGACATGAATGGCATGAGACAGTGACCAGATGCTAACTGTTGATGGGCAACTCTGGGCCTGATGGCTGCCTTCCCTTCTTACATTTTTTTATTTTTAAACAAGAGTTGAAAAAGACAAGCCTTTAAGAAAGATGGAATACTGTCTTTATAAAATGGGATCCCCTGTGATTTGATTATAGGAAATCAGCTGGCCATGTGGCCCAACAAACCAAACCAGTTCACAAGGAAAAGCTGTCGTGTGTTAGTTTTAATTTCTCTGGCCAAAACAAAGGGGGATCTGAGTCCTATCAAATCATTCCCCGCTGCGTAATGTCTCAGAAGCATTCAGGGCACTGAATTGAAATAAAGAAAGAACAAGATTTAATGTGTGGATAGGTACAGAGAGAAGAGAAGCTTTCTCCCAGGGATTTCTGAGTTCCAAGTCTCTCGTCAGGCTCCTGAACTATGCAAAGCATCTCGGTCAGAGCTGATCAGGCAGGCCCTGGCAAAGCCCATGCGACAGCTGGACCAACCTTCCGGTGGGATGGGGGTGGAGGGGATAAGGCATTGCTCCTGCTGTGTTATTAGTGATCACTTTGGGTGATGGCTCAGCACTCCACACCAGGCTATATTAGGGGTCAGACAGGCTATGAGAAGGGACTTCATCCTGGTGGTAGCTTTATTGGGAGGCATAGAGTGCAGATGTAGCGCTTAAAAGGAAATAGACTGGGTTTGCGGTAATGCAAGAGAGTGCGCTTTCTAAAATGAGAGGTGCTTGGGCTCAAGCGTCTCTGAATGGTCTTCATCTCCTAACCCCCATCTGCTGAAATTGCTTGCAATTGCTTGATGATCTGCACTCTGTCCATGCATCAGAAAAGCACATGGGGAATCTTATGGATCCTGACTTGGGGGAAATTATTCATTATTAATTCAAAGATTAATTCTTTGCTTTTTGTAGGAGAATGAGCAATTAATGAGCCAATATTTTAAAGCAAAATGACCCCAAATGCACTGCAATATATGTTCATAAATTCCTAGAAGGTTATATAAGCTCCAGGTCCTACCTTCTCTACATGGATTGTAATATGTTTAAGAAGTAAATTCAATAGAGGTGATCAGATAAATACTGTCTTATTGAAAGAGTTGCTAGCTCCCTTGTTAGATAAATCATAGTGTGCTTGATGAATCAATCAATCAGTGAATTAATCTGCACAACAATATTATAAATGTCTCTTTCCAGGTGGTGTCAGCCAGTTTCTTCTTTTCCAAATTCTATTTAAATACTAGTATTAATAAAATTAACAATTATCATATTTTAAAGTAATTTTCACTTTAAAAAAATCTGTTGCTTGGTGAATTGGAGGCATCATTACAGATAATCCTCATTTAGCAGCCATTCATTCAGCTATGCTCAGTGTTACAGTCATGGTGAACAAGGAGACTTATGACTGGTCCTTGTAGTTGCAACTGTCATAGTTATATACTCATTTTTATCTGGGGATGGGGAGAGAGATACTTGCCAGACTATGAAATTTGCTGATATCTCAGGTTCTTAAGTCAAAACAGGATCTTGGTGGTTTATGATTAAACATTACAATCCAATTTTTCCTAATTTAGCCAACTAGTTTAAGTTGATATTGCACAAAATGGCCTGAGGAGGGAAGTATTGTGAAGAAAGAAATATTTTTTTAAAAATGTGGTTGCTCCATAGATGGAATAATAAATATCTATGTAGGATACCTAATTTCTGGAACTGGAGAATTTGGTTCCAATACCAATTCATATACATTTAAATCTAAAATAAACAAATCATGCAATTAGTAGTTAGCCTTCATATTCAATAAATAATGGAACTGGCAAATTGCTCATCAGTTTTTATTTTCTTAAGAGATTGATTTCAAGCAGTTTTTTTAAATAAACATACCACATGAAAAATCAACATCTTTGCATTAAGATCAGTAGGAGACTATATACGGTAGCAATTTTTGATATGTGGAAAGTTATTTTATATTAATTAGAAAAACAATGCTTTTTAACATTTTTAATTGACATTAAAACAATGTACTATGATTCACATGTTTTAGACTATATCTCCCATTAGGTCCAACACTGAGATGATGAGATTTTTAGCTCAAAATTTCTTAAAGGATCCTACCTGGGAAATTAGGCCTTACGCAATTAGGTGTTATTTCAATGCTTTGTTTTCAGCAATAAAGCTAAAACAAAATGTATGCGTATCTGCTACCTCATTTGAGACCACAGTTAAAAACATCAATTTATCCGTTGAGTACAATCCTCAAAAATATAATAACTCAGAAGAAGTAGCAATAATAAGGGGTTTGTCTTCATGGGAAAGAAAGGAGTCATCTCTCTCTTCAAGCTGGGGTTCCGGTTTAAAATATAGGGACATTCTGGTCTTAATGGAAAAAGCATTCCATCCTGCCCCTTCAGCTGATGCATTTATTTTAAAATGTTACAGTAACTGAATTTAGTAGATACCTCTTGACCCAAAGACTGTGTCAAGATGTAAACTTGCAATTAATTGGTTAACTTTAATCCACTTTTTTAGGTTTAAATGGCTTGGCCACAAATATGGCTAAAATACATTAAACTGTCTTGAACTTAGAAATCACATTGTAATTTCTAAGGAATAAGCAAACTAAGTTTTATAATTACTCTAATTTGCATTTGTTTGTCTGCTTTTGCTTTCTAGCTTCAGCATTTTGATTTGTAGTCACTTGGAGTTGGAATAACAGCTTTTATTCAATCATTGGTTTTAACTGTTTTTATGATTGCTCATCATAGACAGAAAGCCATATAAATTGAATAAACAAATAAGCACAAAATGTGTTACAGGCAGTTCTTAGTTTACAGCCAGTCATTCAGTGGCTGTTCAAATGTGTGACACTCAATCCCAGACAAGAATGGTTTCACCTGTTCTACCCTGCTACCAACTGACTTCTAGCATCAATTCCCCATGGAACATCTCATCATCATTCAAACCCTGTTGTCCTACAAAAATCCTCTTTGCTCCCTAAAATTCAAATCTCAATTGTTCCTTCTAGATTTTTGTCCTTTCCAAATAATTACATTTGGAAGGGAGGTCCTTACGCACAAAGAGCATGGAATGCTGTGGAAAATTTCAGCAAGGGAATGAAAGAATTCAACAAGGGATAAAATAGAGAAGAGAGACACTTGGCATTTGGGAGCATTCACATATCTGGGACATAGGTGATCTTCTTAGTGTGGGGAACTATTTAGGTGAAAGATCAAATCTTGTCTTTTGATCATCCTAAATACTGTTGCCTGTGTAATTCATGTCAATGTGCACATGATGTGAGACCAGGATAAAAGTGGATTTGAGTAGTTTACAGAAGGCAATGGAAAGCTATTTTTGTAGTGTTGCCATGAAAACTATATGGACTTGTCTCCAAGTCACCAAGAATTGAGTCAACAAGGAATTTATTTTTACTTTGGTTATATTTTAGCATTTACAGTATAAGGTATTTTCATTACAGCAATGTGAATACAATAGTTGTGTGAGATTAAGTCAAGTTTAGGGTCTTGTATGCTATATTGTAGCACTCATCACACTTTTTAAAAAAATATCTAAAATATCCAGACCTGCCTAAAACACCTTTTTAGCATTTGTGAATTGCTCCATTTAAAATGTTGCTTAGTATTCAGATACATAATAGGAAGGAAAGGAAGATAGCTTTGCTATAAGTTATGTGAGGAATAATACTAATGCTTTTATTCGCTCCTTTGAAGCAGGAATGCTTAAAGAATTTAAACTTTGTATATTATCTGTTTTATTCTATTATCCACATATATTGAAAGGTATCAATGCACGCAACTGCATTAAAAGATGCATACAACCACAAAATTAATAGCTTTTAAAAGCAATAAAAATTGGAGAAAAAGGTCTGGAAATAATATTGAAAAGAAGAACTCCAATGAAGTTGCCCATATTGCTTGAAGAACTTGTTTTTTTCTTTTGTCAAAAAAGCACTATTTTAAAATTTTCATTTATTTGTGAATTGCACCAAGTAATTGATATTTGGGGTAGAGTTCAATGAAGCAGAGTAAACCACAAGTAACAAAGGACAAATATAAAATTATATAGTAACTAGCACCGCCTGTCATTCAAAGTCATCCACACTCAGTGGAGGTCAAAGTCTCATTGGTTTTTGATGGTTTTAATCAGCTTATTTTAGTGCTTTGATTGTTATACTGCTCCACTTCTGAAGAGCTGTTCAGAGTGGGGTGTATCAGAGTCAACTTTGGCAACTGTGATATCTGTTTCTGATATCTCCACATAGGGCTGTACAATGGGCCTAGAAACCAGTTAGAACTAATTGTACTATTGGGGTTATTCATGGTAGATTAGCCTTCCCAACAATATAGCTGGCATATTTAGTACCAGTTGCAGCTTCTGAGTTGCTTCCGAGGCCAGCCCCAAAGTGCATTGCAAGCTATACTATCAACAATATTTCTCAATTCAATATATAATTCACCCTTCATAGATTGCATAGTTCCTTTGTCCAACTCCTGCTAAAGTTACCCATAGTTCTTGAAATCTTGATAAATTCCAAATACTTGTAACACAATCAAGAACATATATAGTGAGCAGATAGTGGCTGGTTCAGAACAACAAGTTAAATATATTGCCAAGAAGCACTCTGAAATTTAATTCAAATACATTTTTAATTCTAAGAAGTTTTAAAAACATCTTATTCAAAGCTGTATTGATCGAAAGTAATAACATAATGAGTGGCCCAGTTTATTGGGGAAAAACAGATTTGGAAGGTATTTTAAAACTAGGCTTACAACGTAGCCTTCTTACGGCTAAATGGGTCAAAGCTGAGTACTGATATTTTTATATATGTCTTGCAGTATTAAGTATAGGTGTTGAAATTGATACCTGCACAATACCTGCCAGGGTATCAGTGGGGTCAGATAATAACTCTCAAGCTGAGTCCAAGGAGGAGCTAAATTCTAAAGTTACTTACTCCAGTCAGTAACCAAAGATAGGATAGATGCCCAGTTATAAATCTGTAAGTGTGGAAAATGTAAAGTCCCTCTCTTAATAGATAGCTGTAATTTATAAAAGTAAAAGTTTGCCAAATGAATATATGTATAAAATATATTGTAAATATGCAATGAAATAAATATATAGCAAATATCTGAAATTCAATGTTGAATCCAATAGTTATCCCAAATACTCAAGAGAATTCTAGATAATTCATCTAGTTTTTTTCATTTGAATCAAAACAGAAAATAAATAAAAATATATCAATTGAGATGGGTTCCTTAGTATTCTTATATCAAGATTAATAGACAATAAACCACAACTCTGCTAGCATGTTTACCAACTAAAGATTTTAATTAAAGAGAATAAGCTTTCTTGAGTTCCAGCTACTTCGTCATGTGTAGTCTAGCTAGACTGGATATAAATTGGGATAAGACGAAGGAGAAAAGTTGGGGAGAGATGGAGGGCAAGAAGAGTGGGTAATGTAGGTTTCGTGGAAAATTACCAATAACTTATGAATTAATAATGGCACTATATTAAAAACCCAAAGCATCTGTAAGGATTTTCTAAGATTCCTGAAATCTTCTCATGCATATCTATTCAACAATTTTTCACTGGATAGTGTTGTTAATGTCTTATTTTTCTTAAACAATCACTTTGAGATCTATTATGAAATGTCATGGGTGTTCATGAAGTGAGATACAACTCACAAAAGATTATGCCTTAAAAAAAGATTAGTTGGAAAAGTGCTAGTAGACTCCAGTTTTTATCATCATACACAAACGTGGCTTTCTTTCTTCAATGTCATAAATGGATAACAATTATAATGAAATCATTATATTTTATTACTGTGAGTCAATGGCATCTAGTCTGATTTTCTTCAGGACAGAGTAACTAGAAAGGACCTCAGATTCCTGAATAATGAGATTAAGATTAGGAATAGAAAAAATCTAGTCTAAAATATCTAAAATATCATCAATGTGGAACAAAAATTTATACTCTATTCAGCTTACTGTAATTCCACTGATATATTCAGAATTTCTGCTATGAAATTCTGGTATGAAATTGACCATCAGAAGCTGGAAGAATTTGCCTTCAAAAGCCAGTGGATCTTTTGTGGGGTAAAAACTACTGGATTGGGTGGATTGGAGTGAATAAGAAGTCCTAAACTAAATTAAAAGAAAAGAAGGGCAACCATGAGGTGTACCTCAACTTAAATTTAACTACAATAAGGATATACTATTAGTAAATCTTCCATGATTTGGACATTGAATAAATCTATCAACTCCAAACATAAAACTTTACAGAAACCAAAATAAATCAAGCTGACTGCAATAGCTACAAATGAATATAGCAAAAGCTTTCTGAGCACCCATAGACTGCTGGATCTTATTTATTTTGAATTAAATAAGAACAATAAAAATCTGACACTGAGAAAAACTAATAAACTATTTAAAAAAAAATCTGACACTGTCTGAAGCCTGACAGTCCTCTATAAATAAAGCTTGATCCAGATCATTATAGTTAGAAAGGTACCCTCTCTTTTGGCGTACAAAATAACTTAAAATCTAGCATTCACATTTCTCAGTTGTTAGAACATTCTCAGTAATGTAATTTCCTGATTTAGAGAAACCTGGAATTGTTGCCTCTTTAGAATGAGTTTAGAGGTTTATTCGAAAAGGCTTCAGTATAAATCTTCAAACAAAAAGAGGCCAAAACCCAATATATTTTTTTATATCACTCTATTGGAAAATGATCAGAAGCAAGATCTTTTTCAATTTGATAGATCGAATTGTAGTGACATTTTTTAAAGCAAAAGAGGTGAAATAAAATTAGTAGCTTGAACCTCTGATAAATGCGGTAAAACACATTTCTGCCTAAAGGAATTTATCTTATCTTCAAAAACAAATACATTACAATTCAGAACACATTTTAAACAAAAATTGATTAATGAAGTTATAACAGATGGTACAATATTTCATTGCTCAAGAATTTTTTTTTTTAAGTCTATAAAACAACTTGCAAGATTTCTCTCCCTTTTCCTAATATCATTGCTTTGTTCAAGATAGTAAATTTCAGTCTTGGAAATATAGCATTTGTTAAGTTTGTGGTTAGATTTACATCCTTCAGGGGATAGTTGGGATGAAAAAAATCCAATAAAAATAGTTTATTTTATCCTTTAAAAATATAAATTTAGCCGAGTAGTTCTCCGCCTTTTCTTTTACCAAAAACCCACTTTAAATATCCTTTTGTTTGCCATGGGCCATGGTCTTGGATTTCCAAGACTTAACTCATAACATTTTCTCAAGTCTTCATAGATCCCCTGTGAGGACATCGTAGTAACCCAGGGATCTGCAAACCACAGGTTGAGAACCTCTGCTTTAGACATTTTTTTTTTTTAAAGTGAGGGACCACCTCAATCCACTGAGATTGACCTGTACCACTTGTATTGACAGAGGGGGCATGCTGTGGGTCCTGTCAGCCTGATTATTCTACTGGTGAGATCCAGGAGGAAGGACTTCGCTGCTGTTGCCCCTGCCTTCTGGAACATCTTGCCCCCTCCCCCATGTGAGGTTGATCCCAACCCCCCTTATCTTTTCATAAGGGCCTAAAGACACGGTTTTGTCAGTCAGCTTGGGACCCCAGTGGGGGAACTGCACAAAAGGGGTGGTTGATCAGGTAATAACAGATCCTCCCCGCGCTCCACTCTGCCCACACTTTCCCCATGTGTCCTTGGTTTTAATGTTTGATTTAAACTTTTTATGTTTAACCTTATATGTAACTGTAAGCTGGCCAGAGTTACCTTATGGTAAGATGGGAGGCCAATAAAATTTATAAACAAACAAATAAGCAAACAATAAACAAATAAACAAGTAAACGATTTGATTAAATATTTTAGCAATATCCAAGGTAAAAAAAAAGGTGATAGGTTTAACAGTGCAGTTAAAGCCCTGGTCTGTTTTTAAATACATTACTTGATATATGTAAAAAAAAAGAAGCTGTGGCTTGTTTGCAAACTCACAACATCTAGCTTGAGTTTTTTGACTTCTCCCCGATGGGTTCCCATGGTAGCGTCCTATGCCAAAGACAACAAAGATTGAAAGTCTCTTTTTAGAAAAGTATCTGCCATTTTCTGTCCCATTTGCTCAAGAGATCTTTGCAGCAAAGAAACCACTTAAAAAGTATTTGTAATTTTTCTCCAGATAATGCAATAAGCTTCAGAGGAGCATGATTTAAAATTATAATGTTATATGCTTTAATTTTAGACATCAAAGAATCAGAAATAAAGAAATAATCTAGCCAAAAGCAATTCTTATGCGTGAAAGAAAGAAAAGCATATTTCCCTTAGGAAGGATTAATCAAATGCCAGCTGAGATAAAAGAATAAAAGGCAACTGTACTGAGGCATGCTATTAAATTTAATTGTTGAATTCATCTAAACATGCTTTACTCAGTATGTTGTACTATTATTGGCAGCTAAAATGTTTGTACTGTTCTAAAGTTCCTGCCTTTCTGAATTCACATTTGTCTTTGAGCCTGTCTCCATTTACAGCTAACCATGGCACAAACAAGCCTCCATAACATTTTTTAAACCATATTCCCATGACATAGCCTTCATCTTGTCCACAGGCCATGAGTGAAAAACTCTTAAGTTTTCTTTAGCTACAGTAGTATTTAAGTAATTATTTCAGTCTTATACCAGCACTGTCCAAAGACACCTTCAAAAAACATTAAAAAAACCTAGATCACTGCAGTTACAGTTAATGCAGTTAAAGCATTAGAGGCAGGATAGGGATCAACAGTGGGAACAGCTAATGCTATAATAATATAAAGGCAGGATAAAAAATATAATAAATAAAAATAAAATAAAATATATTTCTCTACTGGCTCAAGAATAGATGGAAAATCATCTCAGCAGTGGGAATAGACCTTTGTGTTGTCCAATTAAAGGTTAAATTAGCAATATAAAGACTGATTATCACAGAAATGGAGTATGCTTGGATGCACAGGGTGATAGATTTTTTTGTTCTAATCCAATTTTTCTCCACTTGGTTACACCAGATGTATTGCATTAAGTTTTTCATCATTACCAATGGAGGGAACTAATAATATTGCCTTCCATTATGCTTGTCCACTTTTTAAAATATTCAGATAAATACAATTTTCCTCAAAGGACCTTATGATCCAGAGTAGCATTCTGAAAAGTTATTGGGCCCCAAGAAAAGCAGACTTTGTTTCAATGTTAATACTATTACTAACCTAATTATTATGGTGTTGGAATAGGACCAGAAAGAGCCAACATTACATCTTCTCTCAGCCCTTGAAAGACACACTAAATCAGGGCTGTCATACTCCCGGCCTGCAGGCCGAATGCATCACACACTGGCTATGCACACACCCAGTTTAGCAAAGGGGAAAAAAATCCCGATATCTCACATGACGCCGCCTTGAGAATGTGAGTTTGACACCACCGAATTAAGTGATATTGGGCCAAACCTTTTCTCTTTCAATTTCACATGGTTGCTATTGGCATAAAATGCAGGGAGATTTCTAAATAATTCCTCTCGCCAAGCTTCTACCTTTTGGGGATATAAATCCACAAAAATAAACTAAAGAATAATAAAGCTCATTATTTTAACTAAGTGACAGTAGTTTTCATTCTTAGTTAATTATTATGGTTAATAATATTACTGCTGCTGCATTGAATATTTTTTGCCTTTCTGTTGTTAAAAATGTTAATTTAAAGGCAACAGAGTTGGAAGGCTGTATTTTATCCATTTAAATTTTTTTAAAGACAGTTTGTAGAAATAACTTCATCAAGATAAATGATGCTAGTTGTAAAAAACTCATCTTAAATTTACAATGCAAGTGTGTGATTTCAGGTCTATTGAAAACACAGGATGGCAGACTGTCCACAGCTAACCTTATTGTCTCCAAACTTTCTGTTAATGAGTGAGATTTCTTCCTAGAATATTATTCCTTCAGCTTTCTCCTTAAAATAATGTTTTTATGAACATCCTCTGATAATACAATTCTTGTCATTTCCAGTCTTCAGATGATATTGAGAGCTCTCGCCTCACAATCAGGAGGCTGTGAGTTCAATCCTAGGTAGAGGTTAATACTCTTCTGTTCGAGCAGAGGGTTGAACTAGATGACCTCCAAGGTCTCTTCCAACTCTATTATTCTATGAACTTATATAGCCAAAATAGCATCACCTACAGAGGAGAATCATGCATTAGTATGTTTAGAGCAACTCTTTGCATTAGATTTGCAGAATTATTAAAAAAGAAGAAAAGGTAGTTCCTAAATATAGCTTACCCAAGACTGAGTGCATGCAGTGGCCACAAAATGATCATTAATACAATAATAAATAATAAAAATGATCACAGTAGAGTTCCGTAGGAATCCAGAACAATGACCATCATGCCGCAATGTTCCACTTTACCAGACCACATACAGCTGACAACTTGCAGCTACAAGGTCTGTGTAAGACGTAAGGAATCTGGCTTTTAAAGATGGTTTGTGTGGCTTTCAAAGCTGTTAGAGAAAGTTTTGTTTCTTCTCACCAAGTATGCCTCATCTCCCCTTTGCTTGCAGCACTTCAGATATTTTACTGATTAAATTGTTAAGCCATCAAGGGGAAGGTAGGAAAAATAATGCCACTCAAAATGGGTACTTGGCCCCAAATTTTGGGCATGATCACAAGACAGAGTAACTTCTGAAGACCACCTAGTAGCTTGGCATAGTTGCATGTGGTACAGAGGTGGTATTCTGCCAGTTCTGACAGGTTCTGGAGAACCGGTAGCAGAAATTTTGAGTAGTTCGGAAAACTGGTAAATACCACCTCTGGTTGGCCCTGAGCCACACCACGCCCACCAAGCCACACCCACAGAACTGGTAATAAAAAAATTGAATGCCACCACTGACGTGGTTGGAGGACATAGGTTGCCTTGAGTACACTTTTCCTGATCTGCTGTCTTTACATTCCTCTACAGCAGCAAAGAAGAAAGAAGTGAAGAAAGCAGAGCCAAAGGATGTGAAGAAAGAAGAGCCTAAAAGTAAGACTATGAGCCATATTTTGACTTGCTCATGCATACAGGAGCTAGCAGAAAGTCAATCGCTCATTTTTTTTTAGATTGGAAGAATGAAGAGCTGCAGAGAACATAGTGTTTGCCTTTCTGTTCCCTGGTGATTATGAATAGCCTCATCAAGGGAATGGAAATAAAATGGTATGCAAAGCCTTTTCAAGACTCTTGAAAGGCCAAGGGCAGAATATTCATCTGAGAATGTTTTCCCATCACCCTTTGAAGTCAATATCCCAATAAACCTCTATTTGTGGAGGAGCCCCAAAGTCAAAGACGTTGAGATTATTTGCTAACTGAATAAAAATAATTTAATCCATTTGGTCATTGCAAATATTGTACTAGCCTTTGATGCCCCTCTACAAATGGTGCTTAGGGCAGTTGTTCTTCCCAAGAATACCTTGATGGTATTCTTGGGAAGAAAGAATTAAAAATAATCCATCCAAGGCAGAGTCAGGATGGATGCCAGAGTCAAAGGGTGCTCCTACCACTATCAACCAAAATATACAGTTATTGTGGGTTTTTTTTCTATTGAAGAAAACATTCTCTGATAAGAAACCATGTCAAAGTATGAGTCTGGGTGGGTGGAGGAAGATGAGAGGACATCTTATCTGATGCCATGAAATTTAGTGGACAACTGGACCATAACCAGAAGATGTTTAGGACTAATTATGCTGCTTTTAACAATATTCTCTTGCATGTCCATTATAACAGAAACATACAGGTATAATATATCTACTTTGTTTGAAGCATTTAATTCCCTAGAATCAGTGGTGGGATTCAATTTCTTTTATTACCGGTTCTGTGGGCGTGGTTTGGTAGGTGTGGCATGGCTTGGTGGGTATGGCTTGGTGGGCGTGGCAGGGGAAGAATACTGCAAAATCTCCATTGCCACCCCACTCCAGGTGAAGGGTACTGTAAAATCTCCATTCCCTCCCCATTCCTGGGGGAAGGTTACCACCAGTTCTCCGGACTACTCAAAATTTCCACTACCAGTTCTCCAGAACTGGTCAGAACCTGCTGAATACCATTCTGCCTAGAATATAGAAAAATGTGAAAAATAAATAAATAAAATAAAAATAAATTAACTTTGAATCTTATTTGGCTCTGCATTCTCGGAGCAGAAGGAACATGGGAAAGATTTTGCATACCTTGTAATGTAAAATTTAAGCAGAGACCTGCTGCTTTCTGACCTCTGTATTAGTGTTCCACATGCTGGCATGTTGACCTAGAAAAACTGGCTCCCAGCTCATAGTCTGCTGATCCCTGACAGACCCTTTTAATTAAAGGAATGACAAACAAGTAAGATGATACCTTTATTGGTCCAGGAAAAAAAAATGACTCCTTTACTGCCTTTGATATCTTTCCTTTGTGAGATTCAGTATGGCATTGGTACCTAATTGAAAAGGACATTTCTGCCTAATAAAACATAAAAGCCAAAAATCTCACTCTGCATACAGTATGTATGTTTAAAACATCCAGTCATAGAAAGCAGTTCTGAACCTCAGTTTTTCAAGGTGAGCCAAACTGCCACAACTTTCAATTCCTTGTCATTTTCTTAGCAAAATGTTCAAGCTGGTTTTATGGATTCTAGATTCTAACAGAAAAAAAACCCCACACCACATCTCTTGAAAGCTTTTACTTCAGTTTTGGACTAATTATAGCACAGCAGAACACTGAAGTATTGTATTGAACTATGCATTATTTCTTCTGCAGATGATACTATAAGTAGTTGTGGCATGGTTTGAGAAACTGATTTATTTCAACTGACTGGAGAGTATTTTTTAATGATACCTTTTTTTGTAGCTATAGCAGAGGAACAAAGAATGGTGATAAGTACATAAGCTCTTAAGTCCAAACATTCACTGAGCAAGAAATCACTTAGTAAAAATAAGTAAACTTCAAAGTTAGTAAAGAAAAGTTGCACTTAAACTTCTAGTGACTAGTGCTTGCCAAACATTTCTTTGTTATAAGCATTCTCTTTCACTCATACCTAAGGCCCTGCTTTGATATGACAAGGTTTCATTCAATTTTTTTTGTAAGACTATCCTGCATGCATTAAGAATGTGGCTAAAATTTAAATATCCAGATCTGAGATATTTGCAAGCCTGAGAAAAGCTGTGTTGCAACAAGAATTTATCCAGCTAGTTCTCAACTTGCAACCACAATTCAGTCACTAAGCAATGCAGTTCTAGCTCTTTCAGCAAGTCATCATGTGACTTTATTCAATTTTACAACAATTTTTATTGCAATCATTAAGCAAATCACTGTGGTCATTAAGTGAATCACATGGTTGCTAAGCAAATCAGGATTCCCCAATTGATTTTGCTTGTCAAAAGCTGGTTGGAAAGGTCTCAAATTATATGATTATGAGACTACAAGATACTGCAACAGTTGCAAATGTGAGCCCAAGAGCCCAAATTGCAGTCACAAGACAGCAGGAGTAGTGTGATGGTCAAAGCTTTGAGGACAGGTCATAAGCCACTTTCCCCAAGGCTGTTATAACTTCGAATCATTGTTAAGGGAGCAGTTGTAAGTCAAGAGTACTTAGGACTGTATGGAATATAGCACATTACTTCTTGGTTGTAATTAAACATCTAATATTTGTCCCCTCTTTTATTTTCTCTAGCTGAGGTTCCAGCAGCGCAGGTTCCAGGAGGTAAGAATATTTCCTCCTAGAAAAATAGCAAAAGAAATCAGGTAGCAGGACTCTCTTAGCATCCTGGCTCAAATATCCAATGGAGCAACCAGTTCTCTAATGCTTTGTGAACAGCCATAAAGGCGGACTATCCAGAGTTCTGGATGAATGCCGTTGAAAATTATGATGACACTGCTAATAGAGAGAGCTGGACCATGCCCAAACCTGTCACTTCTTGGTCACCTTGCCCAAACAGAAACCATTGGACATTAGGCGCTCCTACAAGTACTGTAATCTAGTTTTGAGCCATGCAGGACTTTATGGGTAACAACAAACACTGAGAATTTCACCCAGAAGCTCATTGGAAGACAGTGCAGTCCATATAGAAGCAGTGTTATAAGGGCACATTGTGAAGTTCCAAAAATGCCCACACAAATAAAAAAAAAGCATTCTGGACAAGTTGCAGTTTTCACATGCTGTTCAAGGGGAGCCCCACATAGAATCTATTATAGTAATTCAACTGGAAGATAACTAAGTAGACAGGCATGTTGGAAATCTTCAAGTTATCTTCAAGAGACACTGCTAAGGGAATGGTCAGAGAAGAGGCAGCATCGCCAATAGCTGAAAAAAGATTTGGAACGAGGGTTGAAAGGCTCCTTAGTTTCTGGCTAGATGTGCCTTAGCAAATGAGTGAAGGTCTCTTCCAAGTTTCTTGTCCTACTTACTATTTAGCTATGGACTATGCTGTTTCTTATTCCCTTAACAGCGTCTCTTCATCCATTCTTTCCTACATGCCATTACACTATGGGATGTGGTGTCCTGGAGGTGGAGGCTCTCCCCTCACAATCAGGAGGCTGTGAGTTTGATCCTAGATAGAGGCAAATATTTGGAATAGGCTCTCCTGCTGGATCAGGGAGTTGGACTAGATGACCTCCAAGGTCCCTTCCAACTCTTGTTATTCTATGTAATTCTATGAATTACTGCAATTACCATCCAGGCCTCCACAAGCCTGGAGACACTGGTGAACCTCAATGGTATCATTTGCTGATTCACGACAGAGATATGTAGTTCATGTGGATGGATGACTTCATCCAGCAGGTCACATATAGGTATCAAATATAAGTGGGTAAAGACTGAAGTCTTGATGAACCTTGTAAAACAGGGCCCCACACTTCAAATTCTTCTTTGCTACCATCAGGACCTGGAGAAAGGAGAGGAACCACTGCAATATCATGCCTCCTGCTTTCTATACCTTGAGTTGGTCCAGAAAGATTCTATAATTAAAACTATATGGAAGTCAAAGAATCACTGATGCTTAGCATTCTGGAGTTAGCTCTATTTTTTTTAATCAAATCTTATTTATAATAAACTTGGCTCCCTAATCCATCCCTAATTTTGAGATAAAATATTTTGGTGAGAAAATCATATTAACTATATAATATGGAATACTTTTTATAGAAAGCTATCTTAAATCATGCTTATGCCCTATAATGTCCTTCCTTCTTAGAACTTAAGTGCAATGATAATAGTTTCTCCTGCTTTGCTATATCCTAGAACTTCCAATCACCCAGGAACATTTTGTCCTTCATTAATCATTCTATCCTTTTTCTCCCCAGTGGAAGACAAAGGGGATCCCTCTACACAGTCAGAAGGAGTCTTCATCCAGAAGCCAGAAAATGTGCTAATACATTGTGGTAAGTGGCAAAGTAGAAAGGCAGAAGATCCATGCACATTCTAAATTCTAATGAAATTTAGATGAACTTAAAAAAAAATCTTATCATTTTATTGTGCATCATGCTTTACTTAGAGATCCTCCCTCTCTCCCTCCCTCCC
>JAOYMU010000077.1:80217920-80228574 GCA_025802295.1 Psammodynastes pulverulentus
TTCCATCAAAATTCACTAAAATACCAGCTGGCACATCCCATCTGAATTGTATCTGTCTTGATTTCAAAACATCTGCCTTATTCATCCTCCTGTCCGGTCTGCCTGCTTCTGCTTACAATTATCAATCAATCGGCAACAGGGGTTGATAAATGTATTGATGAGATGCCTTTCCTAAATAAAGTTAATTATTCTAATGTTGGGCAAGAAATAAATTTTCCACTCGGTTTTGATATACATTCATCTAGTAGTTTATTAAAAATACATACATAATTTAAATTAATTTAAATTTACAACTGTTTACATTTAGTGTTAATACATGCTTCTCAAATTTTGAGAAGATACCTGCTGTGGGCTCATTCAAGCTAAATGAAGAGCAAAGCCTAGAATGAGGCTTAGCGGGGCACCTGATTTTTTTTCTTGCACAAGCTTGAATAGGTTTAAGAAAGAATTGCTTGCCATCCCCAGGGAGTCTCAACTCACTGGTCAAGATCCCCTGGTCTACTGCCTCTGCGAAAGGCAAATGTAACACGGAGAAATCCATGCAAATTTATCCTCACAATAAAAAAGCATCACAATTGCAAGAACATCTTTGCCCTTCTCTGAAAGCTATTTTTCTTTTAAAGGCTTTGCCCTTCACCATTCTAGCACATTCAAGAATATTTTGATTATTTAGATTCTTTGAAACTAAAACTAAAATAGCATTGTCACCTATTGTAATCCTAATCAATTTAACATTGATTCATGTCTTGGTCTCCCTGTGGAGGACATGCAACATTGGGATATGGGAGAAAATCAAGAATCCTTTTCTTTGTGGATACTATAAGTAGTCCTCAATTTACAACAGTTCAAATAATGAATGTTCAAACTTACAATGGCACTGAAAAAAGTGACTTATGACCATTTTTTACTTACAGCCATTGCAGCATTCCCATAGACCCATGATCAAAATTCAAACACTTGACTCATATTTATGACAGTTGCAGTGTCCCAGAATGATTAGTTTTTGTGACCTTCTGAAAAACAAACTCAATGGGGAAGCCAGGTTCACTTAATAACTGTGTTACTAACTTAACAACTGCATTGATTCGCTTAACAACTGTGGCAAAAAAGGTCATAACATGGGGGGAAATCTCACTTAACAACTGTCTCATTTAGCAACAGAAATGTTAAGCTCAATTGTGATCATGTCAAGAACTATGGTATCTGTAGTTGGATTTACTTTTCAGAAGTAACCTAGAGATTATAATTTCCCTGGACAACATTGTTGTAAATACTGGTTGTCCTCAATTTATGATCACATTTGAGTCATAACTGCATTTCTAAGTAAAGCTGCCACATGACTGGACTCAATTTAATGACCATTGTTACAAATATTGTTAAGTGAGTCACCATATTTGTTAAGTGAATCAAATGATTGTTAAACAAATCACATGGTCATAACTCTGAATCCAGTTTATCCAATGGGTGTCTTTTGCTAGAAAACAACAAAAAAGTCATAAAATGTGATCATGTGACTGTAAGATGCTGCAACCAGTCATAAATGTGAGCCTGTTACAAAGCAGCTGAAATTCAATCATATGATCGTAAGGGTGCTGTGGCAGTCATAACTTCAAGAATGGGTCATAAGTAAGGTTTCTTTTTTGAGTCCACCGTAGCTTTGAACGGTTCTTAAGTTATAGCTGTAAGTCAAAGACTACCTGCATCTGAATGCATTGTGTATCCTTTTAACATTCCAAAAATCACTCTAAATTCTAAGTTAAGAATGAATGTAGAAAATGACTGTATGGTCAACACAATTCAAATCAGTGGTTAAAAATTTAGGCTATAATAAATTTCATCTATATCTATATCTATATGAATTGTCTGTCTGTCTGTCTGTCTCTCTCTCTCTCTCTCTCTCTTTATCTGATAACTATTGATTGGATAATGCTGATTATAGAAATATCTTCCACCCCATATCATTTTTTTCCTCCTTTGCTTTCTAGGTTACCTGATGGAGCGCAAGAAGAAGGGTAGCATGCGCTGGATGAAACTGAATTTTGAAGTATTCACCGAGCTGACTTATGAGTCCACCAAGATGATTGAAGGGTGTCTCTATGAGATGCGGGTCTTTGCAGTCAATGCCATTGGAATCTCTCAACCCAGTCAGAATACCAAACCTTTCATGCCTATCGGTGAGCACAAGGGCTAGCTTGGGATGAAATCCTGGAAAGGGTGGGGCATGAGCAGATGAGACACTGGAACAGGTAGAAAAGGTAGACTTGTCCTTTCTCTCACATACCCACTATTGAGCTAGACTTAGCAGCCAAACAAGCCACAGAGCTTGGATCATGAAGAAGAGTTGAGAATTCCAGATCAACAGCATGAGATTTCTGTTGGAGTTTTTGATTCTGGATATGGAAGAGATGAATTCAAATTGCATTTTCATAGCAACGATATAAGTTTCCATGAAAATGCATTCTGAATTAACCATTACTGTAACTGTAACCATTTCCTGAGAACATATACCCAAATTGCAAAGCTGTTATACTTATTATTTGTATTTCTCTTAATTCAGCAGTATATATGTAGTGATCAGGAAATATGCCCAGAGTCACCTTATCAGTGAAATGGGCGGCATATAAATGTAATAGATATATAAACTAATAGTGAATTGCTTGTATTACAGAATATTTTGCAAAACATGCAGTCATTAGGGACAATTGTGTTAAAATGAGTAGATTAAAGAGATGTGCATGAACATTCAAAGATTTCTTTTTTGCTTTTTAAAACATTTTGCAGTCTAATGTACTAAGAAAAGGATGATCCTAGAAAAAAAGCACAAAACTGGCAAAAGTATGGGCAGATTGTTGTTTCCTTATTGTCCCTTATACACTAAGAAATGATAAGAGTGTGTGTGTGTGTGTGTGTGTGTGTGTGTGTGTGTGTGTTTGTTTATAGTTATATTTTTACATTATTTTACTAATCTCAGTCCCCATTCAATTCTGCTTCAGCTCCCACCAGTGAGCCCCTTCATCTCACTGTGGAAGACGTAACAGACACGACAACCACCCTGAAATGGCGTGCTCCAAACCGAATCGGTGCAGGGGGCATTGATGGCTACCTCATTGAGTACTGCAAGGAAGGGAGTGAGTTTCTCTACTAGTAAAAGAAGATCTGAATTTGTATGCTGTGCATGGCCCTTTTTACAGCTTTCTGGTTTAAGCAATTAATTGATGGAGTTCTCCAGAGTGATGGAGGCCAGATTAACTGCTCCCTTTCCTTACTTTGGTTTTTTTCTTTTTCCTTTTCATCTCTGGCAAGATAGTCTGTAATGGTAGTGGGAATCACCTTGGAAGATAGAGATACAGCCATGGGAACATTCAGATAAAAGGCAATTTAGTGCCAAGGAGAATGTGAATGTGACAAACATCTCACAAGGGATCCTTCCTAGTTTCTATAACTATATAGGAGGCAGGGGAAGAAATTATTTGCGAGGTTCTCTTAATGCAACTTTACAATAAAATGGAGTTAGCTCATCTGGCTGTGCTTTCTATTTGGTCTACCTCACAAGGCTGATGTAGTCTGAGAGAGCTAAAACTTCACCAGCCACAAGTGCCAATTGGAAATCAAGGACTAGATGAAACTTGAGCAGAATATACAGTATTTTTCTTTTGTTTACTGCCCCCTGAATATCTATGACATCATGCTTGGAAACTACCTGGGGAATACCTCTCCCAAATATACTTTTGGCCAAAACATTCAGTTACCTCAGGAAAAAAATGGCTTCTGACCTCCCACTTATTCTTTATCTCCTAATCTTGTACTCCACCCTCTTTCCCAGCCGATGAATGGATACCTGCTAATACAGAGCTTGTAGAACGCTGTGGCTTTACTGCCAAAGGACTTCCAACAGGCGAGAAGCTTTTCTTTCGGGTCATTGCAATAAATATTGCAGGCAACAGTCCGCCAGCCACTTTATCACAGCCTGTCACCATTCGTGAGATTGTTGGTGAGTCACTTGGAGCATTTGGAGATGTTAACCATGAGCACACAGTAGCTTGTTCTGACTCCTGAATAAAATTGTCTTATAAGAAGAGATTTCAAGCTCCAATACACATTAGGTTCCTCAAAATGTTTGACCCCATTATGTTCCTAAACAGTTTGTAAATGTTGCACATGATTTCCTCCTAAAATCTACAAGTAAAAGGTATATTCCTATCTTAATTAAAAGCCAGCCTTCCTATTTTTTAAAAGTTTCATGCAATTATTAATTGCATTCAGATATTTCCAACTAGTTTAGCCCCTGACTGATTTTTTAAAAAATTATTAATAGTTTTGGAATTGTATAAGTCATCTTAGTTGTTTCCATTTTGGAATGGATAATTGGAGCATAGATTTTCTTCCAAATATAGCAAAAAAAAAAAAAAAAGGACTCCAAACCACTCAATAGTTCCTTTCCAGCCCCACCTCCATAAGCTTGATATCAAGTCATTACCTAGCAGAATATTTCTGTCTGGTACCCTAGATAGATGCATCTAGCATCTCCTTTAACCAGCACAGGTATTTTGGGAAGAAAATTGGACATGATTTTGGACATTGTTTGGTTCCTTATCTAGATGGGTTGCCAGAATTACACTCATACTTCTGACTATATACTAGTAATTTATAAAGTGTGGTAACCACACATTCCCCAAGGTGCCATTTTTCCCATCTTCCCATCCAGCATCTTCCAGGATGTTTTTTGAGTTCTTTCCCCCACATACTTTCTTTTGCCTTCATATAGAACAACCCAAGATCCGTCTCCCTCGCCATCTCCGACAGACATACATCAAGAAAGTTGGGGAGCAAATCAACATGGTAATCCCATTCCAGGTAGGCAACTGGTCAAGAAAGGAGAGAAACTTACAGTACTCTAATTCACAATATCATAGACTTTTTGTGAGGTCTCTGGATTTGATGTGAAACATGGATTAAAGCATTCTTTATGTTTTTCTCCCTCCTAAGTCAAAGAGTATCTACTTCTGATTCAGTAACACTCCTTAGGAAGGGTTATCAAGGTTAATCATTATGCCCAGAAGAAGCCAAACGTGGCCTCTACTGCTTTCTCCAACTGAAGGGAAGGAATGGAGTCATGATGGGAATTTCAAATGGACTCTTAGAGGGAGCTTTTTCTCTCAACGGCAGCTTTATTAATTCAATGTCAAATGGCATGTTGTGCAGTCCATAACGTTGGTGTATTATCCGCACATATTGATTTATATCTAAAGGTTCTAACTATATTGACTTAGAGTTTTAAAAAGGGCTACGTGTCTTGGCTAGCATTCTTTGCCTCTCAGGTTGGCTACTGCATATGCAGTATTGGCTGGTAGAACATGGTCTTCCTCCCTGCTTCTCAATCTTTCTTCAGTGCACTTCAGGTTCAGCAGTGTCCAGGGTGTGTGTGTGTGTGTGTGTGTGTGTGTGTGTGTGTTAAAATGTGATGGGCATGACATCTTAGTCAGTCCCTACTCCTTTTATATGTATGCTGATATTGTACTAAAAAGGATCTGATACTATATTGGAACTCTGCAGACTTTGACCATTCTTGCAGATGACACTGTTCAAGGTTTCCTTGATCCAGCAAGCCTGAATACATCACATTTTTAAAAAACCCATCTTGGGATAACCCACTAACATTGTTCTTTTCTAAAAACTAGCAAGGTTCAGTAGCCAACATTGTTTAACTCCATTTTCAGTTGTCAGCCCTACTCTTTCCTCCATCGATATTCTTCTTTCCAGAGTTTCTGTTTTTAGGGTCCGCCTCTGTCAACTCAGGACTGCCTCCATTCCTAAGCTACCTCCTATTTTCACCTTCTATTTATCAGCAAACCAAAACCAAGTCTTTGAAAGCCTGCAACTCTGTGAGAGATTTGCAGGAAGGCTTCTCTAGCTATGACATTCTTGGAGGAACATAGATGTAAAATGCTGAATAACAGCAAAAATAAAAAAGCTGGGTAACACTTCCAGAAGTATTTTCAAATTGTTAGTTCTCTTCTCACCTCTCTTTCCATGCTTCAAAAAGATGTAGAGTTTTTCATCAGCCCCTTCCTTTAATAATATCTAGGAGTGTTTGCTAACATCTGAAAAATCTTTAAGGGTTCTCAGCCATTAGCTCCCATTAGAAAATAGCAGGCAGCCTCTTTGATTCACTAATACACAATCCCAATTATAACTATGTATTATTTGGTTACTGTAATGAGTATATAACTTCATTCTAATTAACATGGCTGTAACTATCCTTTAACTCTTCAGGTTGCTTCTTTGGAATTTTGGAATATATTTGTAAAAAAATAATAATAGCAAAGCACAGTATACCAGTGAATAATGTAGCAAAGCAGAAAGAACTATGCCAAATGCAAACCTAATCCACTTTGGGCACTAATTCCACCTTATTATTGATTCTGAGTCAGCAAACCACTCTCGGTGTTGTATAAACTCTAATTTACTTTTTCTGTGGGTCAGTGACATTCCCTTGGAAAATGAAAGGAGTGCTGCTAAGTGGAAGGCCTCAGTGCTGATGCTAAACATTTTATCCAATCCAGGGTAAGCCTCGTCCTAAGGTCACCTGGTCAAAAGATGGGCATCCTCTTGATCCCAAGGAGGTCAACATCCGTGACTCTGATTTTGATACCATCTTCTTCATCCGCAAGGCTGAGCGACATCATTCAGGCATCTATACCCTCTCAGTGCAGATTGAGAGTATGGAAGACAAAGCTGATATCAAGATCCGTGTTGTAGGTAAGGACCACTTTGCTTTTCATAGACAAAACTTCAGATTAACAGAAGAAAGAAGAAAGAAAGGAAGGATAGAAGGAAGGAAAAGAAAGAAAGAAAGAAAAGAAAAGAAAAGAAAAAGGAGGGAGGGAAGAAGTAAATATGTAAATAAGTTGCTGTTTGGGTCAAAAGAGAAAGAGTGTGATAAGACTGACAGCCATAAATTTTCATTACTGAGATATTTACATGTAAAAGTTAATATCAGTCATTGTTTCAGTAGCTGCTGAAGTATACAAGCTGCTGTTTCCCTAAACATTTTTGTGCAAACATTTGTCTTTAATTTCTTTAATGCTGATTATTTCTCACATCCAGCCCACTTGAACATCTAATATTATATCCTCATGGACTTAATACCTATCTATGTAGCCTTCCTTTCCTTATGTAGACACTCCTGTCTGTTCTCTACCCATATAATTAATACCTGCATTGTCTTTCATTGAGTGTTATGAGAACAACAGGTATATGCAACTTCCATTGACTTGAGGGCTTGAGGACTTCAGTAAGCTGGGGAACAAATTACTGAAAGTGAGTTGGCCAGGGTAACTTTGGGGAGGGTGCCAGGGAATTCAAGGAGTGAAGTGGGTCTCTTGGTGAGCTGCATAAATTATGGGGAAGATGATAAGTAGACTGCCTTATCAAAACCCACAAGCGGTGCAAGCTCCTTTAATAGCTGTTTAAAGACAGTCCTAAAGAAAGCTAAACTTAGAGTTCCAACTTCTTCTTACTATCTTGTAATTTGAGCCTTGAGCCAGTCTTACAGAAACCACCTGTCCCCTTGCAGGTAAAATTATCTCTACTTTCTAACATGTATCTTACTCACTGAAGCATGGGGAGAGTTTGTGCAGACATGGGATATATGAACCTGCCTTCTATTTTGGCCGCCGGTTGTCCACTCAGACCAATAGAGTTTCTCCAAGAAAAATGTCTTTCCCATTACCTGCTACTAGACCAAAGCAGGGACTCTGCCATGGATTACTTGGTCCTTCCTATTACTGTGGTTGCTCTTGAGCACACAGTTCATAGAGAATAGCCACAGTACAAGGAGAACTGCTGTTGGGAAGGTTCATTTAGAACTGTTGCAGGCTTCTACCTTCCAAAGAATTGGAGAGCCAGAAAGAGTTTGGCAATCAAGGAGAGAAGACTCTTTCCCCCTTCCCTTCCTTTCTTTTTGCTGCAGCTGCTAAACTGTTAATAAGACTTAATCCATGCCCACACTCCATTAGTTTCCTTGTCTCTGTGGGAAATCCAGATGCTTGGCACTCTCAGGCCTGCAAGAGACAGAAAGCATTACACGACTGTGTGTTCAGTAAGCATGTGGGAACACGTAAGAGGTGCAGAGTGGTCTGGATCTCTCTGACCTTCTGGGCTTTCTTCATCTCATTTGGAGGCATATCACATCTCTTCAGTGTACCTACTTACTATCCTCTGGATGTTTTATCCTTTGCTGGATGCTTCCCCCTGTCTGTCATCTTCCCTTACTAACTCTTTTCCTGCTCCACTTGCAAGAGGGTGAGATCATATTCCATAGCTCTATATTTAAGCATTCTTCATGGGTTAAGCCAAATGTCACTCCTCCCAGTACAAGTCCAAAAATTTCCCTCTCTCCCAATCTAAATCCCCTTTTGCCTCATGGAAGATTTGAAGTGAAATTTAGTGTCTTACCACTGATTTTCTGCAGTGTTCTTTGGACAAGGAATAGATGTGAGATGGTACCGTCCTTATGCTGGCTCTCCATCCCTGCCAGCTGCCAACTTTTGCATGCCTTTGTACAGTGTGAAGAAATAGCTTTTCCTGCATCTAGTTTGAATATTACTTTGACTTTTTAAACTATTGACTGGCGCAGCCTAGCAGGCACTGCAGGCATTACAGAGCAGAGATAGCCTCCCTCAACCTAATATTGAGGGAGTCTGCAAATAATCACTTCAGATCTTTCTAGCAGCCTGTTTAATGAGACAGACAGACAGACAGACAGACAGACAGACAGAGATGGTTGTAGCTTCATTTACAACAGATATACAGAGATTTCCTTGCATAAGCATGTGTATGGTTGAATAGCAAATAAATTTCAAGCTATTCATATGACTAATACACTCTAATACACAATTAGAAATGTAAACTACTGTAAGTCTTTAAAAAATTATCTGTAGTATGGTGTGTGTGTATATATATATATATATATATATATAACATGTTTTTGAAGAATAAACAGATTCCCTTTACTGTCCCAACCCACTCAATTATTTCATTCCTATTCTGTTCACTTAGTGATTTTGAATGTACTAAACAACCTTATGGGCTCTGCTGTTTCTATAATGATTTGTTTCTTTCCCCATCGCTTCCTCTGCAGAGAAGCCAGGCCCAGCACACAATGTTCTAGTGAAGGAAGTATGGGGCTTCAATGCCTTAGTAGAATGGGAGCCTCCCAAGGATGATGGGAACTCAGAGATCACTGGCTACTCCATCCAAAAAGCTGACAAGAAGACCATGGTAAAGTCGATTTTGTTTATAGCTCCCATGGCTAACCTATGAACATGTTGGATTTTTTTCTGGCCCTTACTGAGAAAGTATTTAACTATGTGGTTGACACGATGGCACATAATCAAACAAATAATTTCTTTCAAGAAGTAATTAGAATGGATTTGGGTGTTAACAATCACATTGTCTGTGTTTGCTTAGTCAGTGACACTGACTACTGGTTCCTTTCCAGATCCAAATCAAAGTGCAACTTTTGATTTTTAAAGACTTTTGTGACTTAAAACCAGGGTCCATATGTTTCTACTCATAAATTAAGAGCTTCAGTGGAGATTCTCCTTTAACTCCTTACTATCAAAAATGAGGTGAATAAATAGAAGACAAGATCAATCCAGCACTGTTGACCATCTCTCCCTCTCGCCCTCCCTCCCCCTCGCTCTCTCTTGCTCTCTCTCTCTCTCTCTCTCTCACACACACACACACACTCAACTGATGATGACATAATGTCACCTGAATACATTATAAACGAGAGGCATCCATAGATAAATAGATTCTTAGCACATCCTCAGTTAACGTTCATTTAAGCATACTTGAGCTTCAGCAGGTTTACTGCTGAGATTATCAGAGAAACAACGTACCCACTACTACTGCAGGAGTTCCACTTGCCAGAATAATTCACTGTCAAAATCCAATTCAGTTACAGCTAGACGATCAGCAGTAATTCGAAGACCGCTGTGACTGCAGCATCAAAAGATCTAAAATACGTGTTTTGGGGATTTAGAGTAATTGCTGTGTTCTGCCCAGAATGATATCTTAAAAAAGAGTGTCCTTTTCAGACATGGTGTGTCAACTCATGCCATTGATTTATTTCAGGCACCGTGTTATGGATCCTAGGAAAGGTTCTGAGTAAGGGGATATGATACAATAAATTTCCCTGCTGGGATAATCTATGGACAGAAAAAGAGGTTCACTTTTGGAACCTTCCTTTTTTGAATAAGGAAACAGGAGATACACTTGTCATTCTATCAATTTTGCTTTGAGGACAAAAATTAGGTCTGTGGAACAGGTGAAAATAAGCTTTGGGTCCTCTGGATTACAAGGTTTTTGAGAACTACCTCTTTCCCTGTCCATTATCCTTATGTGTATGTTGTTGCATATGACAGCTTTTGATGGTATAGGCCAGCATGTTCTGTTAGTTTGTAGTCTGGTGCATAATTGAGAACCTGGAAAGCAATGATGCTCTCCATTTAAATGGATGAGTATTTGATGTCTCATTCAAAATATGATACACCAATGCTGCTGGATTTGAGGGCCATCCTGTAATTTATGCTGTGGAAGATCTGGGTATCCTCCTCCTCCTCCTCCTCCTCCTCCTCCTCCTCCTCCT
>JAOYMU010000077.1:80233299-80244139 GCA_025802295.1 Psammodynastes pulverulentus
GCAGCTGGCTTGTTAGCAGAAGTCTGCAATTACAATTACTGCATCCTATCTTCTGCGCCACCAAGGCTCTTATTGAATTATAGATTCAATTTGCTGACATGCTCTTAGTTTTAGTCTTGTAAACTTGCAAACATGCAAAGAATTGATTTTTTTTTTTTTTTGCTCCTGCACATTTGATGCACTTAGGAAAAAAAAAGAGATATAAATCCTCTTTGGCTTACCAATCTACTGAGGGAAGGAAAAATCAGGGATATCTCTACCTCCCTTTTGGTTCCTTCATTAGGCAATTTCACAATGTTTCCCTTGTTCCCAGTGGTGATTAAAGTTCTTGAGATTCTGCTTATGCTGCATAAGCAGCAGGTATGTTTGTATCCTAAAAATCAGACACTGAAGCCATTTGGCTGGCAAAAGTGGCAAAGGCAGAAAGCTCTGTTGTAAAAGGAACTGGGCAAAATGGATTTGTGAAGGAAAACATCATCATTTACATCACACATTGTTCCCATGTAAATCCATATCCTATTATTTTAAAACCAAACCATAGAATTTTAAACCACAGCCACAAAGATGGTGCCTTCTTCAGTCAGTGTAGGATTGAGGCTGCAGAAACTAAGAGCATTCATATTTAAGCTGTTTACTACTCTACTAATATTCTCCATTGCCAGTTATTCCAAATGCTTTAAAAAACTTTTGTGCTTTCTCCCATAGACTGAAAGCACATTAAGCGTGATATTATCTGCACACTTGCAACCCTAAAACTTAAAGACAATTTATTCAACCAATCATCACTCCACCAAAACTTAATTAAAGCAGAGTACAGAAAACTCAAAATGGTCAGCCACTGAATATACAAGTACCCCTCAACTTACAATTGAGCTTAAAATTTCAGTTGTGAAATGAGATATTTGTTAAGTGATTTTTGCCCCATTTACAACCTTCCTTGTCATTGTTGTTAAGTGAATCACTGCAGTTGGTAATTAGTAACCTAGTTGTTAAGTAAATCTCACTTTCCCATTGACTTTGTCAGGTTACAAAAGGTGATCACATGACCTTGAGACACAGCAATGGTCATAAGTATGAACCAGTTGCCAAGCATCTGAATTTTAATCACATGATAATGGGGATGTTTCAAAGGTCATACGTCACTTTTTTCAGTGCCGTAGTAACTTTGAACAGTCACTAAATGAACTGTTGTAAGTCGAGGACTACATGTAATTTTCTCATTCCACTTTCAATGTTTATGAGTTAAACAAATCTTCTCTCCTTTCATAAGAAAAAGGAGTGGCTAGGTTATTGGCCCGCTGTCCTCACTTGTTTATGCATTTGTTCCCATGTATTTGTGTTCATTTGTCTGGCAGTTTACATTCCTTCTAAAAGGCTGCTAATGGGTGGCTACAAAAAGGATTGATTTTTGAAATTACAGTATTAGCAAATGCATTGAGAAGCCCAAAAGTCTTCTGTTTCCCTTTGCCTGTGCCAGATAAAGTGTTTGTTTTTAACCCCAACAATGCCTAAGTGTTATGTAGTAATGAACCAAGTGAGCTGGCATGGCACCTCTGAAAGGTGTGGCATTCAATCTTGACAATTTAATACAAAAAAATGAATTGGAAATAAATTGAAATAAATGCCTCCAAACACAAGAGGAGTTTGCTAGGTCACAAGTTGCATCTGCTGCTGAAATGAGAAAGGGAAGAAGAAAAACAGCAGATGGCAGCATCTGACTTATTCTGACTGTGCTCAGAAACTGGGCAGGGTTAAGCTTCCATAATACAGAGCAATAGACTATTAGAAAGTTGAAAGAAAATCCAGTGATTGTAACTAGCAAACTATTCCTATATTACTGGCAAGACAACTACACATATTTAAATTAAAACAAGCTAAATACTGATTGAATGTTAGAAAAAGCTTTCCAAGAGGGGTACAGTTGGTCACTCAGAGAACTAGACCCCTTTGACTAGCTGAGTTCAAGGGGAAGGTAAATAGCTATTAGTCTGAGATGCTTTAATTTGCATTTCTGAAAGGCTGAATTTGATATTCTAATTGGGGTCTTTCTAACTCTGTGATTCTATGGACATGTTCTTCTGTCATTCATGAACCAAGTTACATTTCAGACAGACTTTACTTTCGAACAGTAAGGAGGAACTTGACATTCTAGGCACTTGCAACTTATCAGCATTAATGTGTAGTTAACATCATGCAATCAATGGAAGATGGTACACAATCAGCAGTAGAGGCAGGGAAAGTCCTCAAGTCCCAACTCAGGATGTGGAATTTGTTGTTCAAAGGGGGGGGGGAAGCTTTGCTCACCTTTTCACAAAACTAACTCAAAGCCCCCAAGCTCATTCATTCTTATTTTTTCTTTTATTTCCTTCTTATCTCCCCATCAGCACCCCAGTAACCACGCTGACACAATTGTCAATTAAGGCAAATGGTGAGTAACATGTATATACTTTCCAATATATCTAAAGCGGGAATAAGACAATGCTTGGGATCTAGAGGATAACAATACATTTGTGTATTATTCTAGAAAGAACAGTGACTTGGGTGTGCTAGAAAATAACCTGATGATTAGGACTACATCTTTTTTAAAAGGGTGGTGCTTAAATAAGTTTTACACCACGAAGTTAGGCAAATTCAGTCTGTCTTACTCGGTGTGCTATGTAAATCCTAAAAACTGGTTTAAGATCTGGTGAGCCAAACAATCTGGATGAGTCTCTAACATCAGTCCATTCCCCGCCCTCAAGTTTCTAGCATCTTTTGTATCCTTCAACCGTTTCTAAGGTGAAATAAAGCCTGAATCCATTACTGTTATTGTAGCACAAAGTTTGATGACTCCGGATGATTCTGTAGATCTCATTTTGGACTCATAGAAGAATTCTGCCATAACTGAATTATCTGGGAGTGCTGAAATATTGGAAAGACTGAATGGGAAGCATGAAGGGGGGCTTTGAGGGGGGAGAGTCAAACTTACTCCCGATTTCCACAAACAGTGATTCTTGCTCTGCTTTTTCCTCAGCATGTAGTCACCTCATTTTTGCTCCAGTGTCCTTTCCTGCCTTGTGCAGAGGCTGGGCAGAAGTGCATCAAGACCAGTCTCTCTTCTTTTACCACCAACCCTATTACAGAAGCCACACATATCATATTTGGAGCAGAATTACAACAATCCAGCTAATCTCCTAATCTGTCTGTTTGTTCAGTCAGTTCCTGTGTCAATAAAGTGAATTGATTGACTAATCTGGACCCCTCTCCCTGTTGGAAAGGTCAGCAACATCTAATGTGGGGTGGAAGACAGTGGAGGAAGAGATGCTCTAGTTTAGAGGATGGCAGGTCTGAGCAGATGTCTTACAATTATCAGCTATGTACAAAGCAGTTTTGTTCATTCATTTATTGATGGGGTAAGTGGGTGGGGAATTTGCAGGAACTTCATATGAGGGGGAGCCTCTGCGTGGAAGAGAACCATTTCTTTGTATTAGTATGTGTGAGTATGGGAGATAAAGAAATCCTTGGTTCCCCTGAGCATCGTCATCTTCTTCACCAGGAAAAATTACTCCTTTTCCTCCTGCTGCAAAAAGAGAGACAGATAAGGACAGACAGGCAAAGGTACAGAGGAAGCTGACCCCCCAAAAACAGTCATCCGCAATGTCAAATTGACCCCAAATGTTCTTAGAGTCTTTCTAGCGTAACTCAATTGCCTACTAGTTTCAGAACCTGCTTCGCCAACTGCTTTCTCCAGCAGGCCTTGGGCTCTCATTGTTTCTCCAGTAAGGCTTTCTCTATTCCTCCAGTTCTGAATATCAGGGTCTGAATCCCTATCACATTCCAAGAATCAGTCCCCTTCATGGAGATCTGGGCCACTGGAGGAATGAACAGGGTATTCTATAGTAGGACAGGGCTGGAGAAAGGGGCTGAGGCTCACCTAAATAAAGGTATTTCTACGGCGATGCAGTGCAGTCTCCTTTTCATAAGTAAGGGGGGCATCACTACGGTAAAAGCGCAAGCGGTATAGCAGCCGTATCCAGTGCCCAAAGACCTCATCCTGCTTGAGGGGGTGTGTTAGAAGTTGCAGATAAAAAGTGCGGCCATTAGCCAGGCGGACTTTGAGCTGGAACCGCGCCTCATCATGGATATAGAGGCGGACAAACTTCAAGGGCAGAAGCCTGGGGAAGGAGGAGATGGAAGATGTACATGGATGAGAAGTAACTGGAGAGAGAAAGCCAGATCTGTTCATGGGAGGGTTAAAAAAAAAAAGCTGGCTGTATCAGCACAATCAAAGCTACCGTCTTGGACTTTTTGAATCATCCCTCTCCCCAACACTCCTGTTTAAAACCAGAGGCACACACATTTTTCTGGATCAAAGTTTCTATTCAGCCTCTGAGTGATATGCTCAGGGCTGATCTCCAAAATGGTGTGTAGAGATAAAGAAAGTGGAGCATGACTAGGGCAAAATGCAATTTAATGTTAACTATTGTTTAAAAACTAAAGTGAGGTAATACAAGGGCTCCCCATACATTTCATTATTTCCCCCGTTCTTTCACATTAAAATTTAGCATCTGGATACATTTTACAAGGTGAACCACAGATAAGGCTTTGGGGGTATATCCTTGAAGGATGGTGGTGCGGTGAAAGGCACTCACGCAAACAGCTGCAACTCCTCATCTGGGAAAGGCAGTGCCTCAGGACATTGACATTCACACCGTTCTATTAGGCAGGGAACTGGTCGTGCCAGCATCATAAGATCAGGCATCTCTAGATGTGGGCTGCTGGCAGCGATGCCCATGGTGACTCTGGTGGCAATATCTCCTGCCTTGGTAACCTGGAAGAGAAACATTCATTTTGAGGGTTCTTTGCACTTTTACACTATTACAAGAGAAAGCTTTGAAATGGTCCTCACATAACAACTATTAAGCTAAAATCAAAATAATGATAAGTAATCTAGAACTGTAATTCCCAGTGTTCCTTTTCATTGGCTACGCTTAATACAGATGTTTCAAGTTATGGATGAGCAATATCTGGACGACTGAAGGTTTTAAAGCAATGAAATCAAGCAATGGTAATTTTAAGAATGAACTCAATTCATCTACTGAGGATTTATGACATGGTCATCCAAGGCAATGGCAACCATTGTTTTCTGTATTGTGGTCAAGTTTTGTCCATGAATTCAGCACAAGTCAAGTTTGACTCAGCATCTTTATTGAATAGAAATTCTCAAACATTTTTCTTCACAGACCACTTGCAAATTGGTGATAGGTGCAGAAAGATCATTTTGGTTCTAAAAATCAGTGGCAGCCTTGCCTATCCAGTGCATATAGAAAGGACTATATCCA
Organism: Psammodynastes pulverulentus; assembly: GCA_025802295.1. NCBI lineage: Eukaryota > Metazoa > Chordata > Lepidosauria > Squamata > Psammodynastidae > Psammodynastes > Psammodynastes pulverulentus. Next base: position 80,238,621 of record JAOYMU010000077.1, read on the forward strand.
TACAATAACAACTCTAACATTGAAAAAAAACCTGGCTTAATGAACTCCCTGGACATCCTGACCCCACATTTAACCAATAGAACAAATGGGCTTCTTCTCAGTTTCTGTATGCTTCTTACCTATAATTGGTGGACCATGACAGTTTCAGAATTTCTGGTGTAGACTAGGTATCTAAAACTGATCTCTTACAGTCCACATGTAGTTCTTCATCACATCTTACAGATACATACATTGTAGCAGAAGAAAATATTAAGGCAGAAGATGCTCTTTGCCAGATATTATAGATTCTTCCTGCTTAAGAAGAAAGTATGATTTGGCTTTGCAACCAGCTGAGAGATAGGTGCATTCCCAGTTCTGTTATGGCTCAGGCTAAGGCCTGCCAGCTTGTCATTGGGGGCAAAAGGTTGTGGTAGGATAGTTGCAGGGATCTTTACTTGCTTACTGTCCACTGTCTCTGAACTCCCTGCTGGTAGCCTGTGCCCATCCCAGCAAATAAAGTGAAGGGAAGGCCAGTGTTTCTCTGAGGGCCTGTTTGGATCATCAGCAGTCATCAGTTGGGGCATTTCAGGAAAGCAAAACAGAGAAAGGAAAGATAGTGGTGGGCATGCCTCAGTACAAACTTTGGAAATTTAGTTGGGAAAGGTAGGTATTTATGTGACAGAATAAGGCTGCACTCTTGGTGAGGCCTTTGCCAGCCACTCTGCCGTGAGGGACCGAGGCAAAAAAACAAAACAAAAAAAGTGCTTCATTCACTTCAAAGCTCTCCTTGCTGATCACCCAGGAGTTACCCTCAGATGGAGGACTCCCAGTCTTTTCCCTTCCTGGTACTTAAGTTAGTCCTTTCATCCCATTTGTGATGAAGTTTAAAACAATACACCTAAATAATATTATTTGCAGATTAGAAATAATGTTCAGGGATACTTGCCTCTTCTGAAATAAATTCTACTAAGTTATAGGTAATTAGCATAAAGATTTTAAGCTATTATTGAACATCACCAAAACAAACACTGGTGTGCTAGTTAATGAAAAAAGCTGCCAAATAAGTGATAGAAGGAAAATGAGGTAAAAGTATTTCTGTTTTGCAGCATAGTTTTTTTATTTAATAAATTGATATTTAATGACATAATGTGATTTTCTTTCAATATTACTATAGATTTTTATTTCAAATACAATAGGGCTTCAGTGCTACGAGTCTTGGGCTAAAGAACAATCTCTTGAAATGATTTGGATTTGAGATTCCTGATATAAATTATGTCAGGGGAAAAATCCATTCCAAACATTCAAAGAAATAGAAGGATGAAGAGAAGACAGATATATGCCACAACTCCCTTCCTAACTGTCTTACGTTGATGAAAGTTCAAAGATTGCCTGCAGCAGAACAGGTTATATAAGCCTGACTTAGGAGAAAAATCACAATTCTCACTGCACAGAGGAGAGACATTTTAGGGACAGCAGGAAATAATGTACACTAATGCTGAACTTCCTATGGTGAAACCTCCTGCAACCTGGTGCCCTGCAGATCTATTGTATTGAAACACCCATTATTCCTGAGTAACATAGTCACTGACTTAAGATGCTACTGAGCATATTTATTTCAGTAAAATCAAATTTATACATAAAGCTTGGGACATAAGTATAACATGTTAAAATGATTTTATTCTTATGCTTTATTGATTTTTTTTTCTTAATTAGATATCTCAAGTATTTTTGATTTCTGGAAGCATATTAATGGCATACAAAAAATGGCTTTGCTTATAATTCTATATGCTATATCAGATTCTAGTTTGATTTTGGGCATTTGATTTGTTTCTTTCGTTTGAAAAAAGATTAGTCAATAGAAACTGGTTGTAAGGATTCCTGTCCTTTTTCTAGGTGGATAAGAAAAAGACAGCCTTCTCTAACATGTTTTCCCTCAGATGTGTTAGGATCGAGTTCAGTTAACTCCAAGAAAAATTAGATTACAAATCTCCGTCAAGACTTCTAACTTCCAAATGCAACCAAACAGAATGGACAACTGGCAGCGTAAGGTTAATGTGCGGGCCTAGAACCCAGAGTCTGTGAGTTCTGGTCTCACTGTAGGCAAGAAAGCTGGCTGGGTGACTTCGGCAAGTCACCTCAGTGGTGGGATTCAATTTTTTTTACTACCGGTTCTGTGGGCGTGGCTTGGTGGGCATGGGAGGGGAAGGATACTGCAAAATCTCCATTCCCTCCGCACCTCACTAACCTGATTTCCAGCTCTGTTCTCCTGTGCACGGCAACAAAAGAAGACCCAGCCAATCAGCTGGGACTCAGGAAGCAGAGAATAGATGGGGGCAGGGCCAGTCAGAGGTAGGATTTGCCGGTTCTCCAAACTATTCAAAATTTCAGCTACCGGTTCTCCAGAACTGGTCAGAACCTGCTGAATACCACCTCTGATTGGCACCCTAATCCAGGGCATTTGGCCTTAGTCTAACTCTGGTCATGCTGTACTGTACATCTCCCACTATACACAAGTAAACCTATTCAATAGCTTTTGATGCCCAAATCTCAGTAGAAATGATGTTGTTTCAAACAGTTCATTAAGAAAATGGTCCTTTCAACTCAGGTCTGTTCACCAACTTTGCTGCTCAGGGTCAGGTTTTAACTCACTTGGCAAGAAGTCTGTAGAACAGAATGAAACAATTCAGGATACTCTTCAGCTCACTGATCTCACTCACTCAAAATCTCTGTTAAAGGTCCATCTCCCCTGTTAGTTTGGGAGGACAAAGGGTTATTCAATAAGCACAACAAAGTGTTCTGTGATGTCATGGAGGGGAGGGGAAAACAGGAGATCGATCATCTGTCCTGAAAACAGACAGAGCTTTGCAGCCATGCACACCCTTTGGGGGAAGGAGCAAGCAATGGAAAATAGAAAGAAAATAAATAGAAACATCTTGCACCCCACTGTTCTTTAGGCAGTCCTTTTGAGCAATTTTGGGTAAGATGGTGTCTTCCTTGCAAAGCACTAATTCACTTTTGATCCTCTTCATTTTTTAAAAATAATTTTATTGTAAACTACTTCAAGATGCAGTTTGAATTGTAAGTAGTTACACAAAAAAAATATTTAATAAATAAATAAATGGCTCTTCTGGTTTTCCATTCTTCTCTCCCCTTATAGCTTTTTTTACCCCCACAATAATATATATTTGAATCCTTTATTTTGTTTAGAAGCCACAGCATTTCTAAGTTATCTCTTTTTCCTGTTTTCCTTTCTTGTTTATCCCAATGTTTCATTAGTTAGCTTCAATTCTTTCTATGTTAAATTATAAATAATTTGGTGAAACTTGGTTGACTTTTGAGTTTATAAGCCTAATCCTATTCTCACAGTCCTAGCTCCTTTGGTAGGAGAATGTGGGAGGTGGGGAGGAGAATTTGACTAAGTCACTTTTTTCTCCCTGACCTACAACTATTCTCTTCTATCCGTCCAATAATATCCCCTAAGTACAGTATTAATATAAACAGAGGGATGTATTAATACACATATAAAGTGAGACTTAGTCAAATTCTCCCTCCCCCCCCCCAAAAAAAAAAAGATTAATAGAAGTAGTATGTGAAAGTGATTGCTATAGTTTAAGAACCCTGTACTGATTTCTCCAAAATCAGGAATGTTTTATTCCCTCGCAAAGGTCTAGTGGTTTCCTATAAATTTCATCTCATAAAAATCAAGAAAGACTTGGATGGTTCAGTAAACCAAATTTTAAGAAAGCCTAACTTGAAAACCTCTAGAAAATCAATTGCTCTGCAATTTGACATGTTTCATTTTGTAATAATCACCTAAAATTCCTGAAAAATTGTTTCCCGTCTGATAGGCAGCAAAAAGGCAATTGACATAGCAGAGCACCTTCCATGCCAAATAAGGGAGGAAACCATTGTTCCCATTACCAGAGCTGAGAGCAAGTTGCAGAATGCACCACCCCTCAGCCTGTGCTACCTCAAAAAGAACTGAATTGGGCCACACAAGGGGGCAAGCAGTCTTTGTATAGTACTGTTTGTTATATATACATGTGAAGTCTGAATACTGGATTATAACCCCCACATCAGCAGAAATTTCTGTTTTTAATCATTCCACTTCACTGCTAATGAACAAGAGTTCATTGCAATTAATTGCATTAAATGATTTAATTAAATGATCTGGTTGTGTTGCTTTTAGTTGATTAAGATGACAGATTTTGAGTGCAATATGGGAGAATAGGAATGTCAGGAAACTGTTTCATGCAGCTGCCTTTGATTCCCCTTACTCTCCAGGGGCAGAACTTAACATTGCCATGTAGACGATCCATGATTGCTACCAAAACAGCAGCCGGTCTGGATGTCCTTTCTTCTTACCCCCCTACTAATGCTCAATAGCAGAAAAAGTGTCTATCTTATTCCTAATCACAAGTGGAATCCAATGAGGTGAAGTAGGAATGACAAAACATAGAACATGATGCTATTGTCTTATTTTTCTGTATCTCAGAAGGGGATGTAGATGGAAAAGTTGGGATGCGGTTTATTTAACAGCAGCATCTACTTCCTATAATGCAAAGCTTTACTTAATTTGCAAAGTAGAGAGATGTGGTCTTCAAAGAAAATACCTTAAAAAGAAATTCAATAAGCTGTGTGCAGATCCTGTTTTAAAAAGGGTTGGGATGCAATGGGTCCCTGATTTAGTTTTTGGTTGTTTAAAAAGAACCTATGCCTGAAATCCTGGAGAATGGTTGCCAATATGTGAAAGGGCAACATAGAGTCCTCCAGATATGATACTGAACTCCAACTGGCCATATGTGATCACTAATGATGGGAGTTGCAGCCAAACTGGAGAGCCACAAATTGACCTGTATAATTCTGAGCTAAATGGACCAATGGTTTTTGATGCTTCCTATGCTACAAGCCTTTTTTTCATATTTTGTTAGTTACATATTATCATACAACTTAACATTGATAAAGTGAGTTAGCCTATTAGCTGAAGAGATTCATGTGAGCCTCAGCTTTAACAATTTGCTTCTTTCTTCTGGCTGTGATTGCATTTCAATTGATCACTTTTTCAGCTCAGTCTTGTCCAAAGGGCTACTGCTGTTGGAAAAGTCACAGTAGGAAGTGCTATGTCTTCTCACTCTGTGAGAAGTGCTCACAAACCTAGAGGAAAGGCAAGATATAAAATTTAACCAATAAATATCTTCCAATTTCCAGGAAAACAAATCTTTTTACTCCTCTGTTATGTAGCAAAACATCAGTGTGCAGCTCCTCATTCTCTGTTATGTGAGGAAAAAAAAAACATTTTCTCTCATGATGGCTTCCCTTGATTTAATGGCAACATGAAAAGACGGTAGGGCTGTATAATGAAAAGAGGACATTGGCCACCTTAGAACTAAAATAAGTATCATGGAATGTATGGATAACCTTGAGGAAAGAGGAGAAGGGATGCTGCTTAGGAAACCATCAGATAGGAAAGGCAGGAGCCCTCAACTGGTTATAGTCAAAGAAAGAAACTTAGGAAGGAACCTCCCTTATGGGTCTAGTGC
>JAOYMU010000077.1:80270904-80295965 GCA_025802295.1 Psammodynastes pulverulentus
TAGCTGGCTGGGGAACTCTGGGAGTTGAAGTCCACAAGTCTTAAAACTGTCAAGTTTGCCCACCCCTGCTCTATCCTGTGCCCAAGGCAGCAGGTTAGAATAGCTTTGTGCTTAGCAGAGAAGTTGCAGAATGACTAGATCATTGCCCCTGTTTCTTACTGATCTGGCATTTAAGTTTAGCTTTTAGTTTCCAGTGAAGCAATGGGTTGGACACAGATGAGACCAGGTGTTCTCACAATATCATGCTCACCTCTACTAGCTGGTGCCAATGTTCAATGGGCTTACGTGGGTTTGCCAGCATCTCAGCCCAATGATCTCTCCCGGGCGTATCAGCATCATTGCCCACTCGACACATGCCAATGACTTCATTATGACCAATGCTGTGGAAGAGGAGATTATTTCAGAGCCAGCCTCTCACAGAAGTGGAGGAAAATGTCAACCTCAGTTACGTATTTTGCATAAAAAACCCTAAACCTTAAATTCATCGCCTATGATGCCATGATCCAAAAAAATTTTATTGCCATATTCTAGATTTTAAAAAAAGCTTCTGGTCTAGCATATAGCCCTAGGTTTTCTGCAGATCTCCCATTCAAATATTAATCAGGTCTGATTAGTTTTTTGGTATCAGCCAAAGGCATGATAGATGCTAACACAACTGTGAGCTACTGGATCATTTGTATGCTTTACTTCAAACTGCAGTATCAGGAACCCAGAGACAACCAGATCACTGAAATATTAAGTCGGCCCCATCTACAAAATGCAATGTTTTAAGCTTATTTATGTCATATTCCACTTTAGCATCTAAAACCAACTTAAGTAGCTGGGGCATTTGAAATGGACATTTAAACAAAGCTGGTTTTGTTTCAACAAAGTGTGCATCAGGGTTTTCCTCCCATTTCTGCAGCAAAAGTACATGTGGAATATTTAAATACTAGTACTTAAGTACCCCTGTCCTGCTAATCTGCTTCTCTTCATATGTATTGCATCATATGCTCCCACCTGTGAGTGTAGGGAAGGCTGACTATGCCACACTTATTCATAAAAGCAGTCAGATAAGGGTTCAAAGCCATAAAACTGATTGCCCAATCCTTGCCAGATTGGGCAAGGATGGTAATCCAGGATTGCCCTCAGTACATAACTCTCTATTTGCCAGAGAATGTGGAACAATCTTGGCTCTAAGTTCCACCCACTGTTTTATCTTTCTCCTTATAATTCAGCTCTTGGTTCTCAACTCATCATCTTTGTTAGAAAAAGTAAAATGAACTCCTGCTGGGCTGTTATCTTTCTCTAGTAGCTTGCAATATAATTCCAGAACATTTTTCTTCACTAACTCGTAACTAGCAGCACAGCATCTGACTTACAAGATGTACCAAATCAAATATCCTGAATGCCCTGACATTTCAATGTTATTTTGTGTGTTATTAGAAGGTGTTAATGATTTGTGTGTGCGCGGGGGGGATGTAAATTCAAGCCGTTCTATGAAATTGTGCAACAGCATCCATAGCTAGTAAGAGTTGCCAATATCCCTCCCCAAGACATCCTACTCTGTGTCTCCATCTTGCATGTTGTGCCCCAAATTCTGCAGTGTCTTAAAAACAGGATTCTTTCACTGAAAATAGAATCAAGGAAAGTGCTGAGCCATCACTGGCTGAAATGACTTCTCTCCAAAGGAGGGAAGAAGTCTAAAGGCCCAGTCAGTACTGAAGTCCCTGGGAAAGCCCTTTAAATCATGCCTCTTCTGTTTAACTCACCGGAATTTGTGTGGATATGATATATCTTACCAATCATAGTCCATGACTGCCAAAGTAATGCTGACATGCTCCATGCTGTCCTGGGGAATGTCAAAGACAAGAGCCTCATTGTAACTGGGGTTCAAAGTATTTTTCTTGATGGAAGTCTTACGCTTCTTCAAGCGCCTCCCTTCACACATGAGGGATGCTTTGACATAGGGATCTGGAAAGATGCAGGCAAAAGATAGAGAAAAGAGGTCCAGGTTTACAGGGAAAAGCAGACAAGCTGAATTTATAACAAGTGCCATCACTTGTAGCCTCTCTGCCTTTAACCTTCTGCCCCATCCCATTTCTGATCACTGTAGTTTTTATTCCTTTGAGTTCAAGGAGTTTAGACTTCCTGATTGAGCACTGACAGGAATCTTTTCCAATGCCATCTGAATCAGGTTTTCATGGTTGTGGGAACTTTCTGCAAGTGCTTAGTGAGGACAGATGCTGTCTACTACGAAGTAGCATAAGGTCCAAAACCATGTGCAGGAGAATAGCATGGCGGAACTTGCAAGGAGGCGAATCACAATTCAGAATCCCCTTTTTTATGATGCAATTTCCACAAGCAGAAAAGCAGCATTATAGGGAACAGGCTGGGCTATATATAACCTTTTTTTCCTTAATGACCTACTATTTCACAAACTTTCCATGTAATCAGCAAAATACCAGGCAGCAAAATGTTTGAGGCTGCCCCTGCCCCCACAGTAGACCTGTCACATAAACCAAGCTGTTTTCTTTGGCAGCAGGTACCTCATAGATATAAGTGGGGCTGTGCCCACCAAGCGTAACCTGCAACTCCAGATTATATAGGAAGTTTACCACTATAGAGTAGAATCTGCTCTTCAGTTTTCCAATACCAACAACATCCATAAAAGCCGGGCTTGCTTTGATAAATTCCCACTCTCTCTTGGTCAGTTATAACTGCAAGCCTTTTCTGTTTTCCCTCCATAGAGGATTGAGCTCTGATTGTCATCATAAGCACCAAGGACCAATTTATCAAAACTGACTTGGCGTTTTCTGTTAAGATGCGTCCTCCCCATCACAAGCATGACAACTATCATTGAGAGGTATATCCCTAACTAGAGGCAGTAGAAAAATTCATTCCGTCTGAATGTTTATGCAAACCGATTGAGTTCATCCCTCCCAAATGTACACGCAAACCAAAAATAAACCCCAGCTCACACAGAATGCAAATTGCAATTTTAAAAAAAAAAAGTGCAAAAAGCACAGCTTAAGGAACAATGTGCATAGCAAAAAAAGCCTGTTAGGAAAAGCCTATTAGAAAAAAAACTATATGCAAAAAAAAAAAAAAACCTATTCTAGAAAAACCACATATAAGAAAGTATTTATTAGGAGAAATAAACAACAGCATTTACAAACTGCTGGGAAAACAGGCCAAACATAATTAATATGGTAAAAAAAGAGATGCTGAATAGAACAAAAATTGACAGATTTGCTCATCTGAAGCTGAACTATGTCCTTGTAATAGCAATGAAGCATAACAGGATTCATCTTAACACTTGCCTTGTTTCCTTCTTAGTAACCCCTTTTGCTGCTTTCTTTGTCCTAATTCTAAATGCTGCCTCCTTTGCTGATAGCAGGGATAAGGAGGCTGATGCTCCCTAGAGCATTTTAGGTTTCAACCACCCCTAAACAGCGTGGCAAGGATCAGGGTTTAGGAGATACATCTCAAAGATCTGCAGGAAATTAGATTGCCAGTCTCCCCCAGGGCAATGTTCTTACTTCTGACTGACCTCAAATTCTTACCTACATTTGAATCCCTTCCTTGTTCAAACCCTAAACAGGCTTCTGTGAAGTCAACACAAACCCAGAAGCTCCATCTTTCATTCTCTGCTGCCATCCCATCTCCAAATTCACAAAGGATAAGATTCCAATTTACCAAAACCTTAAAATAAACCAACCAGGCCTAGCTGCAAAAAAAGTGGCTTCAGGTGGGCAGTACACTTTAGAAGCACACTCTACTCATAAATTTATTTTAGCAAGAGAACAGACATGTCACAAAAAAATGTGATTTTGCTTTTAACATATTTCAAAGCAAGGGAAGTCAGACAGACTGTAGTAGAGGCAAGAAAAAGTTAAACTCCCCCTCCCTGGCTATGAGATTCATCTCTTAAGGCTCCCCACATAAATGTTGTCTGCATTTTTCAAAACCAAGAACGTTAAATGTAAAAAAAAAAAAATCTGTTTCATTGTGTAAATTCTTTCACATAAAATCCCATAGTGGAATCTTCTTTTTTTGCACAGTCCAACTTAGGATAGAAAAAAGGGGAAAAGTGCAGGTAGAAGTCAATTTCTGCATTTTTTTTTACTACTTTTAAAATAATCTAGAGTCAGAATGTTGTATTAGTCTACAGCAAACTATAGAAATATATTAGTACATTCTAAGTTTCCTTCTGTTTTTCTCCTGCCCACCCTGCCTAACTGACAGTCCTTCAGCACTTGAATTCTGATATTTACCTTTCTTTCCTCATTTTGCTATCCCTTTTCCATTAGTAGCCTCCCTCTAAGTCAAAGTCACTGCTCCACTGTCAATAGCCTAGCTATTTTGCTTCAGGAACTACTTGGTCATCATGACCTAAACTTTGTCAGATCTGCTCACCAGAAAATCCAGTCAGGTCCATGGCTTTAAGGTTGGTAGCCTTGATGATGGTAACTGTGAGACGACCAGCGGTGGGCAGGTAACAGAGGGAAAAATTCAACTCCCCGAGGTCTGCTTTTTCCTATGAGAACATGGGAAAAGAAATGGAATGGTTTCAGGTCCTTAGTTAAAAGAAAACCTTCACTGAAAGTATTGAATTAGAAGCTGGACAACCTTCTGCCAGCTGTGCCTGGACCACTTCTTGCATTGCAGACCTCACACTGGGAAGGAGGCTAAAACAGATCTCCACTACCTACCTACACACACACACACACACACACACACACACACACACACAGAGAGAGAAGTCTTAGAAAAGATACCACTGATTTGCTATATTCTGGCAAGCATTCTAAACGTATTGCATTATTTTCAATTCTGACAGCAGCTAAATCAGGTATGAGATTAGGGTAGGTGTAATGGACTGTGAAAATAACCTTGAAGAAGAGGAGAAAAAGCCACAGCCAAGGCAATGGTCAGGTAAGTGAAATCTCAGCCCAAATCAGGAATTGAATTTGAGAAAGCAGTGACCCCCAAAGACCCTGCCTAGTTCTCTTTCGAATAAAAGCAGGGAAGTCGGGGAGGGGGGAGACATTTTCAGAGATGCAAGATTGATGAACAGTCCTTCAAGGTAGATCAATCTTGAGCACAAAGTCACAAACACTAAAACTACTTTTATTATAGGGTTACAATGACAGAACTTTACAACTTTGAATGTGGCTCCCTCCTCCTTGCCTTTATTCTTGCAAACCCCACAATGTAGACCAGATCAAGAAACAGGTAGGCTACTTTTATCAATATTGACTATAATAATAGAATCTTGCATGTTTGATTGTGCTTTACACTCCACCCTCCTATTATATTCATGTGAATTAAGAAGGTATATGCCTGAGCAGTTTATGTATTCCTTCCCCGTTTAAGCCATGATTTCCCTTCATTTTTTTGATAACAGATCTGGCCTCTCTCTGTTGAAGTCATCTTCCTTTCTCTCTACATATTCTCAGTATTTTGGATATATCTTCTGTAACCCTTTACATCGGGTATCCTTGCTCAAATTTTGGAAATCTTAGTCCAAAACATCTGGCAGCATCAAGTTACATATCTCTATTTTGAGATCTGTGACAAGAGTTCTATCAGACACTTCTGCAAAGCTCCTGGAAAAGAGCATTTTTGGCTGGCGGCCTGAATTAAGAACATTTTTTTCCTGCCAAAATATTCTCAGGAACTGTCCTCGGCACTCACTTCATTTGGGCCATCAGTTAGAACCCTTTCCTTTTAAAGCAGGGCTCTCCAAACTTGACAGATTTAAGACTTGTGGGCTTCAGCTCCCAGAATTCCCCAGCCAGCATGGCCCACAAGTTGTAAAGTTGCCAAGGTTCAAGAACCCTGTTTTAAAGGATAATCAGTAATATTTATATGATTGGCAAAATAGGTGATTACCATAGAAATGATCTTCTACATTGCTGGACTATAATTCCTACCCTTGATAAATATTCCCTGCTGCATGGATATATATTTTTTGTTAGTCGCAAAGTCATGTCTGACCCATCACGATCCCATGAACAATATTCCTCCAGGCCTTCCTGTCCTCTACCATCGCCTGGAGTCCATTTAATCTCACACCTACTGCTTCAGTGACTCCATCCAGCCACCTCATTCTCTGTCGCCCCCTTCTTCTATTGCCCTCAATCTTTCCCAGCAATAGGCTCTTCTTCAGCATGGATATTACAGGAATCTAAAAATATCTGGGAATCACAAGTTCTCTTTCTAACCCTACTCTAATGCGCTGACTCTCCATATTTTAAAACTCTGAGAAAAAAGGCAGTCTCAAACCTTTTAGAGATCTGAATGCTTAAAATAGTTTTTTTTCGCTTTCAAAATCTGTGCAGCTTTATATAACTTTTATAAACAACAACAACCAAACGACTTTTAGACCAGGGGTGTCAAACTCAAGGTCTGTGGGGTGCTTAGATCTGGCAGGTGGGGCCGGCAAGGAAACAGTGAAGGACTGGCCCATGGTCCCTCTGCTAGCGAAAATGGAGCTCCATTTTCACTGGCAGAGAGTTGCAGGAGGCAGTCGAGCCGAAAATGGAGCTCCTGAGGGTGGTGCACAGCCCTTCTGAGTTCTGTTTTCACTGGCAGAGGGTTGCAGGAGGTTGTTGCAGCCGAAAATGGAGTTCACGAGGGCTGTGCACAGCCCTTCTGATATCCGTTTTCTCTGGCAGAGAGTTGCAGGAGACTGTCGCAGCTGAAAATGGAGCTCAGGAGTCCATTTTCACTGGCAGAGTGCTCGGGCCACCACAAGTGCCCCTGACACAAGTGATGTTGAGCTGCCCACACCCACCCTGGCCACTCCCACTCCCCCCGATGTCAAACACAACCTTGATACAACTCTCAATGAAATCGAGTTTGACATCCCTGTTCTAGACAAGCTTGCCATAGAAAATAAACATGACCAGAAACAAACAATTCCCTCACTAAATAGTAAGAAATACCATTAACTGAAAAATGGTTATCACTCTTTTAATTTCTGCACACAGCAATTTTCTCATGTTTGGATCACATGAACATATAAACACCAACACATCTTTTCAATGGAAAATATTAAGGCCATCTGTCACAACTCAAAATAATTTTGATTTTTTCCGAAGTTGGAGTTTCATAGCCAAAATTGCCATTTGTATTAATAGGAAGATGTTTGTTTAAAAGCATTTTAATGATCATCAATATTGGGAAAATAACCATTACATATAAACATTGATAAAATAAAAGTTAGATTACCAGTGCATAGGTTTATCTGTATATTTGGGGTGCTGGAGCCTTAGTAAGGTTCACGCATGATGGATACCGGAACGATACCTTATAATCTGCAAACCTACCCAAATTAATAAAAGAAGTTCTGAATCCTTTTCAATGATGTCTCAGTGCCATCGGGCACATCTCTGAGGCCAGAAAGAAGACTTCTAATCTAGGCTGAAATGGGTTAACTATCGCTGCTATTTCTGATCTATAGATATATCTGGACTTTAGGGAGCACATTGTGGGCACTTAACCAAGTGACTGTCTGCTGGGTATATTGCGTCTTCCTTGCTGTAATTTTAATAAAATAAATTTAAAATGATCTGATCTGATCTGTCTGTCTTGTTTAGCTGCAGCTACATGAAGATTATCTTTCTAGGATTTCAGAGAAGAGCGTGCAAAGCACATTGATTTAACTAGATCCAGATTCCTCATTCTGAAATATTAACAGGTACACAACTTTTCTCCATAACAACTAAGTCTAATGTGAAGGACGGGCTTAGTTGAGAAAATTCAAATTGATTGTAGTAAGACAGGTCTTCTCCTACAGGAATATAGGAAGGTGTCTTCTGATAAATCATTGATTCATTGAATTCTGTTTGACACCAGACACCATAAGAAGTAGCTCATCTGTAGCCCTTTGCTTAACCTGAAACATCCTTGGCCAGGAAACAATCCAGGCCTAAAATAAGATCTACTGTTTCTATCCAGCTGGCCTCCAAAGCCTACTTCTTGAGAGAAAAGGTAGTGTGTGAATGTGTATGTAAGAGAGGGCAGGAGGGGGATTGGATTCGGCCCCTTCTGGTATATACTCCATGCAATAATTGGCAATAGATTACATCAGAAAGAACCTGGCATTTAGGAGAATAGAAAGACTGATGCGCGAAGGGATGAAAATGGAGACAATGAACTATAGATTTCAATGTGTCCATTCAAGGCTTTGATCTTCCTCCCAAATTGGATACAGCCTGCCCCTAAGTGTTCTCCAGATGTTTTGGTTTCAACTTCCATTTTAGGTAAGAGTTCTGGGGACCAAAGAATTCAAAGCATATGTCACTCTTGATTTAAGAAGATCCACATTGTTTCTTGTGCTCTCCCATTAAGCATGGCAACCTGGGTCCATTTATATAGCCGATCTACAGATAACTTTATAAATAATACAGATGGAATTGTTATCTTTTTAAAATATTGATACGTTGCCTTTCAGACCAAATCCTTCCCAAGGTGGGTTGCTTTAGAACAATAAACACGTAGAACATCAGGAAGAAAAAAAATCGATACAGCCACAGCCCAAAACAAAAACTTTGAAAGAAAACTATACATACTGTCTAAGCATCTTTCTTGGCCCCTGGAAGAAGAAGGTAGGGAGGAAAAAGGATGTTTGGGTGCATGGAAAGAGGAGAAAAACATTTGAAATTAGAGGTGGCACAGCCCACCTCAATAAAGAAAAAACACCACAATAGTATGCGTTTACCATTCTAGTGACGGTAATGATTTTTTTTTTAAAGGGACATCTTGATCAAAACTATAATCTGTATAAAAAGAAAATATTGTACCACAGTGCTTGATGCTGCATGCCATTCATTACCAATTCAACCGATTTGGAATCAGCCAATTCCAAAACAAAAATGTGGAACAAGGAGCCTACCAGTTGGGATTTCCAGTGTCATAACTATGGACAAATCCCTGGAACTTCAGCCCAGAACCTATAATGAAAGCCCAGCCCAGAAATGATACCCATAATAAAAGCTCAGGATGAAAGGGAAGGTAAAGGAATGTTTGCCTTCCTCCCCGATGGCCTAGTAGGGCATTGCTTCCTTCTCAATATTTTATGATCTTTTACCAGCTCAGTCCCATTTGCCGCCTCATCAATATGAATTAATCTCTCTCCTTTTCTTTCTTCCCCTTCTTTTTCCTAGGCAGCACTCCTAAACCATCAGAATCCCAAGGGTATCAATTGGCCCTCATCCAGGCCAAACTACAGAGGAATGTGAGGCTAAAAGCGGAAGAAGAGCACAGAGTGATGGACCATTGCTGGCTTAAAGGCAAGGAGATATGTCTAGGAGGAGGAAAAAGAGAGGAAGATGAAAAAAACAACAGCTGCCTTTCTCTAAACACTGGTAAAGAGACACAGATTGAAGCCAGATAAAATCATGTGTACTGAGGCTCAAATTAGAATGGCGGGGTTTTGACTTCCTACTCGAAGTCAATTCTGGTAAGCCACTCCCCTTATATCATTCTGAGCAAACTAAATCAAAATCCAAATTAACAAAGCATAACATTCCTATATTTACCTATTATGCTAGGCCTAAACAACTGGCTTACATAAACTTTTAAAGTGATGACTTGATTCAGACAATGTGCTAAAATTATTGCTGCAGAAGCTGTAGATAGCTTTACAATATGATCCCCTGTTAATTAGATAGCTGGCTGAGCTTCGATAATAATCTGGTATTTAAGCTACTGGGTGCACACATCAATTTTATACAACTTCTGCCCCCCTCCTGAGCTGAAAATGTTATTCCCTTTCACTCTTGTGACAGTAGTATACCATTATCCATACCTACAACAGCCCTCTGGATCTGACAAATTTAGATGTATGAAAGTGAGCTGACGTGATTAATGTAAAAAGCTTTTGATGATTCATCCATGATTTATTCCATTTATGCAAGTCATGACTTAAGGTGTTTCCAGAAAAGATTGATTATGCAATTGCCTTGTTTCATTTATAGATTTATACGGGGGAATCCAAGTGAACACTTTCTACTTTTAACCTTCCTGTTTTCTCATAGGTTGTTCCATCTTTCATTTTGCTGTAGAACAGGCATTCGGGAGAGAAAAATATTGCAAGCTGCCTTTTGATGTTTGAGCCCGTGAATTCATTGCCCAAGTGATGAACTAATATGACATAGTGTTTCAGTACTTGTTGCTCTCTCTCAGTTTAGGCCACTGAATAGTTATGAAAATAAAATGAGGACTCAGGAACCATATTCTGTACCTTCTTGAAACTAAAGATAACAAACTTGAGCAAGCATAGAAATAGATGTATAACTTCCATAATATATATATATTTATATATGTTCATGGAAATACTTACCAGCAGCGGATTGCAATGAGGGGGTGGTTATGTGATATGATTATCAAGTAAAGGAATTGCAGGCTAACACATGAAGGGCATCAGGTGGGTGGAGAGTCAGGAAATTGATAAATATAGTTTCTTTCACCATTCCATTCCTGACAGGCAGCTTAGGTGCTCCTAAGAAGCACCGATGCACTGCATCAGATCAGCCATAATTCATTATAGGAAACATATAAAATGGAAAGCCTAGAAGAGCAAAGAAGATCCACCAAAAGCTGTTCAAAATAACTCAGGTTTTGCTCATTAATTTGACAAAATTGGGCAAGTTGCAATATACTTTTTAAAGATAGGAATATAGAAAGGTGCTTGAAAGAAGTCAATCTTCCATCATTGGAAGAATTATAGCAATAGCACTTAGACTTATATACCGCTTCACAGTGCTTTTACAGCCCTCTCTAAGCGGTTTACAGAATCAGCATATTGTCCCCACAGTTTGGGTCCTCATTTTACCCATCCCCGAAGGATGGAAGGCTGAGTCAACCTTAAGCCTGCTGAGATTCGATCTGCCAAATTGCAAGCAGAAGTAGTTTGCAATACTGCACTCTAACCACTGTGCCACTGCGCCACCTTCTATTGGTACTACCCACCAATACAAGGATGGCAGATGTATAAATACTGCAGACTTCTGACTATATTAGCTTGCTGATTGGGGTGAACAATAATCCAAAGAGAAAGCACAGATTTTACGTCTTTCTTTTACATTGACAAGCAACAGCTCTCCTGAAAGGCTTCAGGCAGGGCTTCATCTTTCCCAGCCCAACTAGGAATTGACAAAGATCAATAATTTTTTTGTATGCAAAGCAAGTGCTCTGTCATTGAACTAGGACTCTTTCACTCCACTTAGGGGAGTTATAAATACCACAATACTGTTATGCCATAGCACTCACTTCTTAAAAATCCTTGGTGGGGGGAGGATATGTTTCTTATTTATTATAAGTGACAAAGTTGTTGAGAAGCTGAATAAAATGTCATATGTCCAACATTGTCTGCACTGGATATTCATTAGTAACAATTTCTTAGGGGGAGGGGAAAAATATCCCTAAAGCATACTTTATAAATGCTTTCACTGCTTCTTCCTGATATTACCCCTGCCTAACTTTGGATGTTTTATCTTTACAATAGCCAGAAGCAGATTTAGTGATATATTGAATAAACTGAAATAATTTCTCAATTAAATCTCACTGATTTCAAAATTTGGATGTAGCTCCAATAAAATCTAATCAATTAGAAAACTCTGGGTAGCATATGACCTACAGCCTCAAGCTCTGCACCTATAGCATTAGAGATGCAAAAATTGGGGGTGGGATGAGGGAGTCTATTATATATCAGTTCATATCCAGCTTCTAAAAACATCCAATTCCTGGAAGGCTCAAATACTCAAATGCAATGCCATATTCCCTAACTGCAATATTCGGAAATAGTTGCATATGTAGCTAAAACACCATCACTTGCACACAAGAATGAGCATCTGGTAGGCACAGGGAGGAAGCACTTCAAAGGATTGGGTAGGTGGGAAAGAATCCCTAAGAAATAGATTGTGCCACACACGTCACTAAAGACATTGGGTGCTCCAATTTGCAGGAGGGAAAACAAGCAACACTGGGAATCATATAAGAGAACAAATAGAATGGTGTATTTCGAACAGATACCCCTGGTGCAACATAATTCAATTTCCCAAATGAGAATCCTAGGAACCTTCAACAAGACTGGATGTTAAGGCAGCCTTCCTCAGTCTGGCACCCATCCAGATACGCTGGGCTACAATTTGCATTCTCAGCCTATTGAACAAGTCTAGTAATCACCTTCAGGTCTTCAGCCAGAATCCGGTGAAGATTGCTCCCCTTCTTCAGTTGTCCAAGGTCCAGGGTAATTCTCTGTTCCCTCTGACCTCACCCCATTCCTAAGAGGTCTGTAAGGGGCGTGCAGAAGTGCACCAATGTGCCTACCGTCCCTGTCCTAACATCCCCTTTTATTCGTATCCATTTCATGTCCTCATAATCATGTTTCTAATTATATCTGTAATTAATGCATGTTTGACTAAATATAATATGATATGATATGATATGATATAATAGAAAATAGAAAAATCCTACCGAGAATGTTCATTTGGTCGTCCTCCCTTCCTCTATTCCACTGCTTTCCCCCCCATCCTATAACCTGCTGATTTGCTAAAGCTCAAGGGAGGGAAAAACACCATACAGTCAGTAAGAACAACATTCAAACCAGAAAGATATTTCAGGCTTTTGGAGAAAGGCAGAAAGATAGCAGCTAAAAAATCTGAACTGGCTATCTTGACAATTGTTGGACATGATAGGAAGGAAGGAGAAATCTAATGTTGTGAGGAAAGGGCATGTGCTGATAGGATCGGGAGGAATAGCTGCTGCACACCTGACTGCCCTAATTAGCCACCAGCTTGATGAATAAGAGCCTAGCTAAAAATATGCACAGAGAGGGAGAAGAAGAAAAACAAGACAAGTTGCTCTTTGAGAGAGCTGAAGGGGAAGAAATGGGAGGACGGAGAATCCAATAGGTGAACGTCTGTAAGAAACCTACTGAAACCACCCACTCCCATATTCTCTTTAGGTTTTACCAATTCTCTCCGGGGAACCCCTTCCTTGTTCATGACATTTCCCATTTTTCACCTCTGCCCACACAAATCCTTTTATACCATCCATTCTTCAGACACTCTGCACATTTTAAAGTATCAAAAACATTTTACAACCCCCTACACTTACATTTTGGAAGCAGGACATTTTGAGGCCAGAGCACAGAAGAGATATGTGAGTGCATTTCCACCATATTTTTTTGCAAGCAAAAAGCAAGGGAATTGGGTGGAGAACCTTTCTGAATCTGTTGTATTATCTACAGAGCTGGTAGTGAAAAGGCCAAGAATGAAAGCTCACCTTAATTAGGAATGTATTAAAGAAGAAACTATTCTTTTACATCCTATGGATGATCATTATTGCTACTTCTACGTGCCTAGCAACAATGATAAAGCTCCAGTTATACCAAATTTCTACAGAGTTTGTGTTTCACAGTGAAAGCACATTGTAAGTCTTGTCCAGCAGGTTATATTGCTCTCCTGATCTTGTTCATAACTCTATGTTTATGAATATACATGCAACTAAGTGCTTATATACGGAACAGTGATTCAGAATCCTTTCTACTATTTCTTAGCCTCCAAATATCCCCTGTGCTTTCTCAGGAGTAAAATGGTAATGTTTCCATGGGCACTAATCATAGAAAACTTCAGAAGTACAAACCAAAATTTGTGTTTAATGGGAAATCTCTTCTGTAAATATGCAGGGAATGGGACAACTCACTGCAGCCAGGTGGGTGTGACTGGGAGGGCGTGGCTATCTGGGCACCACTAGGTAGGTGTGTCTGGGTGGGTGTGGCCAGATCAACACAAGGGTTAGGTAGTCTGCGGATTAGAATTGTGCTCTTGTTGGTTAAATACTTTAGCTGATCAGAATAGTTCCTGAACTATTCATATTTTTGAGTTATGTAAGTATTGTGAATATTTAGATTAACAGAGTTGGAAGGGACCTTGTAGTTCATCTAGTCCAACCCCCCCCATCCAAGCAGGGGACCCTACACCATTTCTGACCGATTGGCAGTCCACTCTCTTCTTGAAAGCTTCCAATGGTGAAGTTCCCACAACTTCTGAAGGCAAGCTATTCCATTGGTTGATTGCTCTCACTGTCAGAAAATTTCTCCTTATTTCCAGTTTAAATCTGTCCTTGTTCAATTTCCATCTATTCCTTGTCTGGCCTATAGGTGCTTTAGAAAATAACTTGATCCCTTCCTGTCTGTGGCAGCCCTCAAATATTGGACCACTGTTATCATGTTGCCCCTGGTCCTATTCTTCACTAGACTAGCCATGCCCAGTTCTTGCAGCCGTTTTTCATGTTTTAGCTTCCAATCCCCTAATCACCCTTGTTGCTCTTCTTTGGACTACTTCTAGACTAGAGTCTCAACATCTTTTTTTATAAGTGGGGTGACCAAAACTGGGTGCAGTACTGTAGGTGTGGTCTTACTAAGGCTTTATAAAGTGATATTAGTATCTCACTTGATCTTGATTGTATCCCTCTGTTAATGCAATTTAGGATTACATTGGCTTGGTCCTTCTCTTCACTAGACAATTAGAAGCTAAATAGAAAAAAAAGTTGCAAATTGGATGCTAGGAAAAATTAGACTTTTTAAATTGGAGGCTTGGCTTTGTAGTCACTTGAACCTAATAATGAATCTAAGAATGGCAAAAAATATAATTTCAACTTAGCAGTTGTGCTAAAAAAGTAATATCCCCTGGAGGCAGGTGGGGATTGCCATTTGCTGTGAAGGTAACCAGCAATTGCTTTTTTAAATAAGCAGAGAAGGCTTCACTCCTGCCTGCATATCATCCTAAAAGCTAGCAAGTATTGAAATCATCTTCATGCCCCAACCAGCTTCTACTTCAGTGGCATTTTATTTCTTTTATTATAATTTTTTTAAAAATTGTTATCTTCTTCCTAAGGTAACACTGAACTGTAACCAAAAATGTTTTCAGTGGGAGCAAATGAGGCAAATGAGCAATGCTCCCTTCCTCATTTTGTCTTCCGTCCAACAGGACTACCACCATCTGAATGATGCTCAGGAAGGGTATCAACAAATGGAGCACAGCTGTGTTCTTTTGTGCGCCTATCTGGGCTCTCCTCAGTCAAAGAACAAAATTGACTTTCATAGTGTGGAAATGTTTATAAAAAACCCCTCCCCCCTCTTTTGAGGCAACTATTGTTATTGATTCATGAATATACAATAGCTGAGCAATGCAGCTGCATTGATTGACTGAATTGATGAAGTGCACCAAGCTAAAATGCCGCATTCAAGTATTGAAGAGCTTGATTAACCAAATGAGACTGCTGAATTTTGAGACTAATTCAATTACAATGAGTTTAATCCCTTGAGCGATTTGCATTATTGGTTAGAGTTTACCTTTTAACTCAAAAGCCTGGAATGCATCATTCAAGGGATGTCACTTCTCACACAATCAAGCAGAGGAAGTCCTCAACTTACAACCTTAACTGTGACAAGACTTTCTGTTGCTAAGTAGGAGAGTTACATCTGATTTTTATGACCTTTGTTGCCATGGGTGTTAAGCCAATCACCACTGTTGTTAAGTGAATCATGCAGTTGTTAAGCAAATCTGGCTTTCCCCCATTGGCTTTGCTTCTTAGAAGACAACTGAGAAGGTGGCACACAGGACCCAAGGACACTACATAAATACATGGAGACCTGAATTTGGATCATATAATCATGCTGATGTTGTAACAATTACAAGTACGAGGAATGATTGAAATCAAAGGCTACCTGCAACAGCTCCACTTACCGAACTGGCTTCCATGATGTCCCTCCAGAGGGGAGCATCATTGTCCCGCTCAGCAATCTCCAGCAGGTTGTCCAGGACAACTTGGCCAATGAGATCATGACGGGAGAAGCGGTCAAAATCATAGACGCTGAAATGAAGCTTACGCGAGGGCAGTTCAGCAAAGGGGACGTTGAAGTTAAAGGTCTCATTGAAAATGGGATTGAGCGTTTTGCGATGCACCTTTGTCTGGAATTTCTTTTTACGGTCAGGCAGAAGGTACATTTTCACATAGGGGTCAGAGAATCCGTTTGCATCTTTGGCAGGTAGGTCCAAAGCCCGGAGTATCCTGACCACCAGCTGCTCCGTGCCATAGGCATAACGGAGGGCAAAGCTCAATTGTCCACAGCTTGGAGCCTCCCCTTTCTTGGAGTCTGCCTCACCTGAGCGTTGTTTATACAATTCAGGTTTTATTTGCCCAATGCTGGTCACTTGTTCCACCTTGTCTTCTCCTCCACCGTGGACTCCGGTGTCTGGGCTGCTCAATTGCTGGGTCACAGGACGTGGCAGTGTGTTGTATCTGGAAGGAACAGTTAAAAAAAAAATACAGCCAGAGATACACATAACCACATGTCCATTAAATTTACCCCACAAATAAATAATCCTCTGTCCAGCATAGAATTACACCTGCCAGCACCCTCGGTTTAAATTTACAGAAAGGTAACAAATACCTCCTGGTCTACAGATTAACTTAAATTGATTTAAAATTTGAACCAGAGTTAGTTACTTCATTAAAATCACTGTGATTTACATTATCCACAACTGACATTAAATGCTGTTCAGACAATACGTTCTTAATGTAGCTAAATGTGGATCTATTGTGTATTTAGTGTATAAAAAGATGCAGCAGATTTTACAGATGAAATCTTGAAAAAAGCATACAAAAGCATGATGGCACCTGCTGTAACATGCACATTATCTGCCTTCCAAAAAGATAGCAGGTGCACTTTTATTCTTTAGAAACAAAATTGGATATACACTTGATTTAATAATTTGATTCAATGTGCCTGTAACTGTTTCAGTGTGAGATCTTTAATTAGTACTAACTTTTCACTTCTTAGAATATGGACAAGAAACAAGAGACATGTGGAGAAAGCTCTGTGAACTGTGATATGCTGGAGGTTCAGTTGAGGAGAACTGATTATCTAGTTGGCAGATAATCAGTTCTTCTTCCTTTGTTTATGAACCAGCAACGTTGTTATATTACAGCTGTGTGCCTCCTATGCTACTGTGCTTTCTTTTTTTCCAAAGTCCCATTAAAAACCTCTAACCCTAAGCACCTTGGAAGCTGAATACAATGAACAAGTGAACAGCCTACTTATCCATATAGTATATATCTATGATTATATTCTGAAGCCAAAACTTACTTTTTAAAGGATTGCATCTGTTATAATCAACCCAAAACATTTCAAGTAGCACTGTGTTTCAGAATACAGTGTTTCATCACCTTGGCAACTTTAAGATGCCTGGAGTTCAATTCCCAGAAATCCCCAGCTAGCTGGTTGGGGAATTCTGGGAGTTGAAGTCCAGGCATCTTAAAATTGGTTGAGAAACACTGGTATAATGAATCAATTATTTATGTATTTATGTGTGGGTCTCATGATGTCAGTATTGAGTCAGGAGACCTAGACTATCATCTGGCAACTTATTTTCATTGTCTTATCCATCTTTGGGAATTAATCTTGATATTTCCATTTATAGAATAGGAATCTGGGCTAAGAGATATTGATTGAAAGGCTCTTACCTTACTGATCGCGCAGTTTGTGCCCTCATGTTTATAATTTAAAAAGATGTGACATAAAAGAAAAAATGGGGCAAGGAAAAAACCCCAATAATATTGAGGCACCAATTATTAACGTTAGACAGATAGTATTGAATGTATGTCCTCCTTATAAACATCAATCGTACAGACTAAGCTTTAATACTTGAGCTCTCCCTGTGTCTCTTCCTCCCTCCTCACAACTCACCTGGGAGTGGGTGCCAAGCTTGCTACTTGCTGGTGGGAGTGAGCATTGGGAATGCTGCCTTCCTTGGTACCGGTCTGACTTTCCACGGGGAGGTCAGGGGAGGTTTGGCTAACCTTGAGGTTGGCCTCGGGATAGGAATCCATATCGAGGTATGATCTCTCAGGCATTTCAGGACCCAGTTCTACCCTCTCAGCCAGGAGATCCCCAAAAGGTGAGTGGTGGAGATGAGCATGGAGGGGATGCTCCTTGCGTTGGGTTTGTGATGAGGATCCTTTGTCTCGCCAGGGGATCCAACAT
Source organism: Psammodynastes pulverulentus (assembly GCA_025802295.1). Taxonomy (NCBI): domain Eukaryota; kingdom Metazoa; phylum Chordata; class Lepidosauria; order Squamata; family Psammodynastidae; genus Psammodynastes; species Psammodynastes pulverulentus. Next base: position 80,288,948 of record JAOYMU010000077.1, read on the forward strand.
AGTTTCCAAGAGACGAAAAGGGAGACGCCCAGCAGCACAATCCCACAGAAAGTCACAATCACTGACAGAAGACTAACCAGGATCTCTAGAGGAGAAAAGTGGAGAGGCAAATACCATAATGAAAGATCAGGGATAAGTTGTTTTCTATGGCCATCTGTCATCTTGACTAGTTGAACTGTCCTCATTTACTGGCTGTTGGAGAGAACCTAGAACCCTGGGCTAATAGCACCAACTGCCAGCATGCAGAACACATGATAGCTCAGCTCTTTCTTGAGTGGTACCATCAAACTGTCTTTGACTCCCAATTCAGTCCTGTCCCTCCATTAGAAGAAGTAGATTGTGTTATGGGCTGCCAAGCACTGGAAGAGATGTCCACATAAAAAGTTGTGCACCCTTCATTTTTTGGTTCCCATTCCAGAAATATTTAATTGGACATTAATTATAAATCCAGTCTTGATTAGGTGTGGAACTGCAAAAAAAATATACTATACTGGAGGGAAATAAGTTTCCCACCCAGCATAAATTCTACAGTCCCTTGGGATCAGTACTAAATGTAAGTTAAGCCGTATTGTAGTTTCATACCGAAATATACTTGCCATCTATGTTCAATATAAATGCACAACATTCATTCCTTCTGTTATTATATATATTTTCATTATTTATCTCAAGTTTCCTAGTGTTGTTGGTACCAAAGAAAAATCTCTGATGGTCTTTGATAAATTTTCACAGATGCAGCCAAGAAGAATAGAAAAACCATTTCCCATTAAATCCTATTTAAAGACCATTTAAAGCCCAATGGCACAGACACATACATAGAATTCTCAATAAATACCATAACAATTGCAATAAATATATATGTAATCGAATTATGTAATGGTTCTTCCATTTGAATGTATTTTCCACTACACAACATTTAAACTGCTTGATTCAAAGCATTTCTCAAGAAAACTCCAGAGAGCTTTCAGGATTTTCATTCTGGCAAATGTGATAAGGACTAGAAGCCTGATTTTTCTATAATACAAAAGTAATTCAAGATTTCAAATAATCCCACAATACTCATTAGAATGTCTTTTTGTCACGTGGAACTATAAAACAACATACAGACATATTTTTAGTTATTTGTTCATATAAAATAACACTTTATAACGGAGACTTCTATGCCACTTCAGTCCAGCAACATACTAACAAGACCCATAAACTAGGCCGTAATTTTTCATCATTCTATTCCGATTTCCTCTATGGATATTATAGATCAAGATTCTCACCTGTGTTGATGGGACCCACATGCCCTGTCAGTTCCTGACACTTTTCACGTTCCTGGGCAGCACATGTGTTGGAACACAGCACATGAAGGAGCTCCATTGCCTTGCGATGCCTATCCTCATCATAATCTCCTGACATGATGCCTAAACAGCAAGTAGACATTGTACTGCATGTTAAAAATGTCATTACCTCGGGCCATGGTGAAATCGGCAATGCAGGTTGTCCTAGCAGTAAGGTCCCTGCTGATTCTTATTGCCGGCTGAACTTTGGGGTGTCCTTACATTACATGCCAAAGAATTTAGATTCAGTCCCTGCTCTCTTCAATGACTAGGTGAGTCATTGACAGTCAAAGGAGGCTATGTTGAATTATATGATCAAACATGCCAACCTTGATTTTTTTAAAAAAATATTCTCATAAGTGCATCCTTTATTTGAGGGGCTCGAAAAAATCTGGGTGCCACTTAGATTATGCTATCTTCTGCATTTATTTTCGCCACTGATGCTGAAGCTGAAACAAACAGAGTCACCCCGCAAAAACAAAACAAAACCCACCCTCCATATCTTCTAACCCTGTCTACTCTGGGAAAAACTGGAGTTTTGATGTTTGAAGAAGGCACAAAAGTATATCAGGGGGATAACTGGAGGAACAAAAGGGGAAGCAAAATATATCCTGTATCAGAACTCTATAGATGAGGACCTGGCTACCTTAACAATGAAGCCATTTTCATATTTACTTTATATTAGTTGAAACTGATTCATATTGCCAGAGGGTAAAGTGGATAGCATGTGCAAAATGCATGGAAATTACAAAGCAGGCATGGTATGTCTTTATGTAGCTTTGGATGAACAGGGATGGAACACCAACCTATGTCTTATCTATCAATTCAGACAAAGGCGGTATCTCAACTGAGCACCACCAAATGTAAGGGAGAAATACAGTGGCATTGGGTCAAAGCCCAACGCTATTGCATTATGTCTCCCCCAAAAATAATTACTTGGGAGTTACCTTAGCTTGGTTGATCAGAGGCAGACCAAAGTTTAAGTGTAGGTCCGGATTTAATTGGTAAAAAGGACTCTCAGTATGCTTAGGTCTGTGATGGTCTTTCAGCCTAACATCCCAGATTTTGTTCTTGGATGGTGGAACAGGCAGGCAAGGATGGAGAGGAAGCACATAAGTGGTGGAGCTTTGGGGACAGAATGTGAGACAAGAAGCATGAGGAAGAGGGCCATCAGGTGCATTGGTGCTGGCTTATTATAACTGGAAGTAAAATGTGGAAAATCACTGGTGAAATGATGCCCAACTAATACCATTGGAGGCAATAAATATGTGATGATGCATTCCAAGTTAGGAAGGACTTTGGATAGACTTAAAAGCAGAAGACATCAGCCTTGGCTGATGACCAGTCACAAGGACCACATCATAAAATAAGTCTGGAGAATGTCAGTATGAAGACATTTCTTCAAACTTACAAGTAAAGCAATAGACATTTATAAAATGAAAATAATTCCAGTAGGAAGGAAACTTATCAGAGGTAGACACCAATTTGCTGGGGATACTCTCTGCTTTAACATTACCCATATATAAAGATGTAACATCTATTGCTAAGCTCAGTTTCAGATATGCTCTAAAAGAGCCAGCAGCATAGCTCAAATTCATTGTCTCACACAAAGAAGGAAGAAATAGAAATCACCAAGAAATAGTAGCCATGAATACCAGAAAGATAAATTATCTAAATGCCCCACTGATTCTCAGTCCGAGTTTACTTCAGAACCCCCAGCCCATATTATAGGTTACCTCAGCTGTGTATTAGCCATGGAACTTGAATTGTTTAAATAAATGCCCTCCCAAATGGGAGTGGGCAAGAGATTGAGTATGCAGACTGTGTCCCAATCTTCAATATCAATGTACCTGATGGCCTTGGCTGTCATATGTTGGGTTCATTAGAGATTCGTGGATAGTTTGTGTGCCAGCTCATGAACATGTGACCAACAAGTGTACAGGGAAGATGATAAATGGGGATCTTCTCACTCTTCCTACTTGTACAACCCCATGTAAAAGGGGGGCAGGATTCATATATATACCATAATGTGATTAGGCATATCGATCTATTGTGATCTATCAAACATGTTTTATATAATACATTATGAGAAGCTATCTAATTAGCATTCTCTACGCATGGCTTACTGTGATACAGGAACTATGTTTGGAAAGAGGGATTTATTAACCCATGGCAGCTAATACACTGCAGTAGCATTTCAAAAGACTACCAGGATTACTATGATGAAAAGGGCTCCAGAGTCCATGAACATTTATGCTATAAAAATTCATTAGTCAGGCTGTCTAAGGCAGTCTGTGTTTACCAGAGGCCTTCCACCTGTTCTAGATTTCAGTTGTTAAGGGGTTGGATCAAGGATAGAGTGAGCCAAGTATAAATGTAGCCTTGGCCAACAAAAATTAAGGGGGGGGGGGACTTCAGGCCAGGCCACTCTCAGCCTTGCTTGTCCCACAGCAAACCAGTTTTGAGGGGTTGGAGGAAACATGAAAACAAACAAGTAACTCTCATTCCTAGCTAGAATATTATGAGAGCTGAATTCCAACGTACCTGAATGTCACAAGCATTGAGAACATTGCTCTAAATTCTACAAGATTCGTATGTGTCTGGAGAGAGGTTGTGTATTTTCTGAAGGAGGTTGCAGCAACTGGTCATTTAGGCTTCAAGATATTTCTCAGCCAAATAAGGAGCTAGGCTAAAACCTACCTGGCAAGGCTTTTAAAATGCAGGACCCTGATCCTTTCGAAGGAGAAGGTGTGGTGATTGATAGGGAAACACAGACATGCTGACCTCTCTTTCTCCCCTCCATTACTCATACTGTCTCTCCTTGATTGGGCCCAGAGGACGGCGGTGCTGGCAGCTGCCCTACATACAATAACTCAAATGCAGAGAGGGGATTGTTCAAAATTGCTATAAAAGATAAAGGTTATAGGTTTGGGCGCTGCTCCATACATTCCAGTTCTTATTGTTCAATTCTGACAGTTCTAATTTTAGGAATAAAGCCTTTTTCAGCATTTTATTCCACAATGCATCTATTTTTATTCTTTTGTTTATTTTTTTTTTTAATGATAAGAACAATGGTGCAGACTGAAAACAATAAAACAGCAACCACAAATGACCCATGGATAAAAAAGTATAAAAATCAACAAAGGGATGTTGGAACAACAACACTAATAATAATTCCATTAATATTATTCATAATAATATTCAACCTCCACCCTATCCCTGGTAACACTAAATAAATTTCTTTTGAGAGAAAAGAAATAATTGGAAAGATTGGAGGGAAACCTTAAACAAATGAGAAATTTTCAAAATGCATCTTAGCTCCAGAATTAGCATTACTAATTACTCTACAGATATTGATAAGCTAAACCTCCCCTATCCCAAATCCTCCCTTGATTTCCAGAACTATAATAAAGAACTTTGTCTGGACTTTCTTACAATTAGTAATGAGGATCAGTGTCAGCTATTTTGTGAACCCTTTGACATTCTCTGCCCTCTGTTCAAAATCTCACCTGGTCAGCAAACTGGCTCAGTTGATGGCTGTCAAGTTGTTTCTGTATTGCTGGATCCAGGATGCCAACTGATCCAGTCAATGCCAGGCAGCAGAGGAGCAGGAAAGCAATCCAAAGTTTCTGGTGAACTGAGTCCATATGTGAGAGGCTGCAAGCGGGAAATAGGACACTGGATCTGCCATCCAGGGCACTGCTGAGCCCACAAGTTGCAATTTGTTGTGGTGGTGGTGGACAACCGTGCCCACCGCAAGATGCTGGATGGAACTAGTAGCCGAGATCAAATGTGATTGTGAGAAGTTTTCAGTGTGTCTGGCTGGCTTTACAATGTCTAAACGAGATGCCAGATCTCCAACTGAGTTCTGGGGGGTTCTTCATTATTTTCTAAATCCTCCATGAAATTGGTTGCCTGCGAATTAGATCCCTGCTCTTGCCAGTCTCTTCAGTTAGGTGGCCAGCTGCATGAATTTTTTTTAAAAAGGTGTCAGGTATGGATTCCTGTTCTGCTTCTGCTATTTCTCATCGTCCTGGTTCAGCCTGTCTGTAATTCCAACAGAGGGGACAAGGTATATAAATCTAACTTCTGGACCATTTTGCACTTAAAAAAAATTATTATGCCCTCAGAGTGTCACAAAATGCTATTAAAGGGGAGAATATTTTCTCCTTACTCATTTTGGGTTTGCTCTGCAGTTCACAGAAGCATTACTGGGGGCTCTGGATTATTCATCTTTGCCAAAAGAAGGCAAATTTGGTTTTTACGAGGATCAATAATGTCATTAAAGTTTCTATATTAGACTAAGCAAAGTAAGCATGGTAATTATTTATTTAGCAATCATTATAACCCACTCCCACCCATATAGACACTAGGCAGTGGATAGTAGTCAAAATACAGTCCTTCCCCAATTAAAATAATTAACACTCAACTAATTATATTGGTCATTCCAAAAAAAAAAAAAGCCTAAGAGCCAGAAGCTTGCTAAAATAGTATGAATTTAACTTGTTTCTTAAAAGCATTGAGGGTACCAGAGGTGAAAGGTTCTATAAAATGGGGGCCACCTCCAAGGATTTTCAAAGTGGTAGGGTTGGCAGGGAAAAAGAAAAAAATATCTGCTACGAACTCCACGGGGCATCAGGGAGGGCATCTGGCCAGTAAGCTCTCAGCTCCATCCAGTTGCCCTGATTCTACTCCAAATTACTTAAGGGATGAGAGTCGTAAAAGGGGAGGGTTGGCAGGGATGGCTAATTATTTTTTACATCAGGCCTGTTCTAGGTTTATACATTTCCTGTGAATTTCCTACAACTTTATTACGTAGTGTCAAAGAAATTCTTGGGGCAACCACCCAAAAATTATTCAGGAGTCACATGCCATCTTGACGTCAAAGCTTATAGTTTCTACCGCTTGTCTTACAAAGGGGAAAGATGAACAGACACACAGTAAAATCCCCAAAAACTTGGTGAAAATATAAAGGCCTGGAAAACAGCCTGAGACTGGGGTTGTAATTCAGATTCTTCTGGAAACCCAAAGGATTCCTACAGGAACTTATGGCTAGTATTCTTGGATTCTCTACAGCCAATACATATTTTAGTAGATTAGGCTATAGAAAGAAAAAACATTGATTATTCTGGGCAGAATCAGGATCATTTGAGGAGAAATGAAACTCAGCACCTACTTTATTTTCCAGCATCTGGGGCAATCCCTTGAACTTTTCCCCAAATAGAAAAGCCATCGGAACACTACTTGTACAGGTATTTCGGACAGGAGAAGGAAGGCACTTGCAATTTAATTTCAATTAATTAATTAATTAATTAATTTTGCATGGGAACAAATTAGAGACTGAATGAATGGAGTATATGATGGATTATCATGCTGCTTCTTCCTTTTTCTCTTTCCTCAATTTTTTAGAAAGGCAGGAGTCCGCCCAAGGCTGGCTAATAATAGGACTCTCCTGTTCCCCAACAGAATAGCAAGTCATCCAAAGGGGAAGAGAGAAAAGGACCTTTAGTTCCTTAGTTCTCCCCTTCTCTGAATTCTGCTGCAGCTTCTTCCATCTGTTATTGCTGCATCTTTGCTGGAGTTACCAGTGTTCCTGCTCAGAATAACAAGTATTAAGGGCTGAGTAGTGTAACTGCTGTCTCTACCTCTCCCTCCCTCTCCCTCTCTCCCCCATTCTCTCTCTCCCTCCCTCCCCT
>JAOYMU010000077.1:80368079-80383494 GCA_025802295.1 Psammodynastes pulverulentus
AGAGAGAGAGAGAGAGAGAGAGAGAGAGAGAGAGAGAGAGAGAGAGAGAAAGAAAGAAAGAAAGAAAGAAAGAAAGAGAACATGTGAGGCAGATCTGCCTGAATGCCATAAGGTAATCTTAGGCAACACAGGATTAAATACATTCATTTCAAAAGATTCTGCCCACAGCATGAGGTGAGGAAGGTACCAAAGAGGAAAAAGATCTAGGAATCCTGGGTTCAAAAAAGACATCTGGAGATAGAATGAAGGTGGCACAAAATGCCAGTTTTCCCAGGATAGGTGGAATTAAGTCAAAACAAACATCAAATGTCAACCCAAGCTATATTCTAGAGTATGAATCTAATGTGACTGTGATGAAGGCGCCAAGAGAAACATCTAGCAGACAGGAACCCTTCCTCCCAGCATAGGAAGAGAGGTGAACAGGTTCAATGGAGATGAGGAACCTTTAGAATAAGTGTTGGCCATGGGTGCCCCTCTCACAACCACTTTGTAGCCTCCATGCTTGGGAACTGAGCTGAACCTTTCAAAGTAGAGCCCAGCAGGAACCTCAAGCATGCAGTGGAATTCTAGCAGAATTGGAAGCCACCCCTCTGCACTCAGGAGCTTACCAGTGTTCGTGTAGGCTGAAGTTGAATAATTGATTCTGGGTTATGTGGCCTCTCTCCAGCAATAACAAAAAATGAAGATGTGTTATGTATATATTTATATATATATTTGCATGTGTGTAGGAATGGATTGTATGTTAGTGGAATCTATTATACATTACACCTGGATGCTACAGGGCCAGGTGTTGGCTTGTGGGGAGGACAGAATGATCACCTTTGAGATTTACAGGAGAAGATTAAAAGAGATGGAGGGGAACGTACCGACTCTCTTCTCCACAGCCTCTGTCTCCACCCAGCAATCACAATGAAATTCAAAACACAACCCTGTCAAATGCAGGCATTACCACCACTCCCACCCCCACCCCCATTCCCAATAATCATCCCAGGGAATGGATCCCTGAATCACAAAGTCAACATTACATACTTCATTTCAATACATTAAGGCAAAAGGACTCAATGCTGTAGTTCTCAATGCTTCAAGGATCAGTCCAACAACCCCTGCTTCACTCCATTTCAGAGAACCAGAAGTCCCGCTGCCCCCACAGCCAAACCCAAGTAACATTTGAAGGAAATAAAAAAAAATTTTCTAGGCAGTTCTTCAAACAACTTTTTCAAATGTGTGAGGCCTCATTCGGTATTTATGAGGACTAGAATCTTGATTAGTATTTTGTCTTAATGAAATAGCCAGACTTTTCAAAATCTGGGGAAGCTTGACCTGTGCCCCTAAAGGAACCCCATCTCCCACTTTCAGGAATACTTCATGTTTTAAGCTACTGTCTCCATACGAACATAGTATGGGAGATGAGAGGCAGCTTTTAAGAAGTTCCAGTGATTCTAGAGGGAAAAAAACCTGGAAACTGTGAACTTGAGATGACAGGAGCAGCATTCTTAGACTTTGGCCAAAGATGCCCCTGCGGAAGTCACAAATAAACCTGTAATTCTTTCTGCCCTTATTTTTAGGCAATGCAGAAAATTCCTCATTTCCCCAAGAACGTAAGAATGGCTACTTCATCTTTCTGAAAAAGGAGTCTTCTGGTCCCACATTTAGCCCATTCAAATACTCCAGAGTAGATGCCTTTTTCTAGCTTCTCCCCATCTTTATAATTCTTTTTCACTAGACATTTATACCCCACCACCACTCAGCAATCATTTTCCTACCAAACCACTTGTTCCACATTTCCAGTTACCAGCTCTCTTTTCCAAGGATCTGAGAAGTTTGACCCTTCCTCAGATTTTTCATCCCGTTCCCATTCTTAGCGAACGCAAGAAACTTGCTCCCAAACCAACTCCCCAGAATTCCACCCCTTCCAGTCTTTCCAAGAGCTGGACTGTGAGCCCATGTGGGCCACCCATGCAAGAAGCTGAGAACCGCAGCATAAGACTCCTCGCCTGAAACTGAAGAGATCAGTGCTTTCCTGTCTCTCAATAACATCATTTATGGAAGACATTCTAAAGTTTGTTTCATTTTGCTCCCTCACTGGGGCCTGTGGATGAGAAGGGCCGGTGCGACCAGTCCGACAAGACAAGAGCCCTTTACTTTTGAGAAGAGTAAGAAGAAAAGATGGCCGCATAAAGGTGCAATGCCGGCAGCACGTCATTAGCCACACAGTGGGGGAGGGGAGAGGGAGCTATCACCACGTGGCACTGAAGTGTGGCATCAGTGGCTGCTGGACTGTGGAGGGGCAGGCAACCACATGCCTGGACCCAAGCGATGAGGCCACAAGATATGGAGCTGTGGCTTTTGGAGGCACAATAGAAATAGCCACATGGCATGTTCAAAATGTGGCAGCAAAAGGGTGACCCACAGGAGGTGCGTGTGGGTGGGACAGTGATGTGGCAAGAGGCATCCTGAGAAGGAGGCACGAAGAGCTACAGGGCAGTGCCCTGCCATCAGAAGGGTTAACCCAGCCATGCAAATTGATTGATGCCTCCACTCAAAATATCCTGCAGACCAGTCCAACATCACTTAAGTGTTGCTGTCTATCTTTGCTTAAATAGATGAGGCCATTATTTTGTCGGTATGAGTTTCACCTTTCATCTTGTCTCATATCAACATGGTGGCTGGCTTCTTCCCACCTCATTCCATGGTCTAGCTATTCCTATTGGCTGTTTCTAGTCTTTCTAGGGATTTCTGCCACCTCTCTACATACATTTGAGGCCTTCAGAGTCCAGACCCAGCCTCCTTCTCCTTTTCAGGCTGCAGGGAGCCATACAGCATCTCAGAAAAATTGCTCATATAGATTTCGTGATCCTGTATTTTTCCCAAACTAGGCACAGGGCAAGAGTGCTTGCTAAAAACAGGTGCTTCCTCCTGGAGATACAAGCACTTGCAACCTTGGCCGCACCTTTTGAGCATCATCCTTGCCCAGCATTTTCCAACAAGGGCCACAAGTTCCCCTTATTTAATAAAAGCAAAGCTGACACTTTTATGGTTTGGTGAATATCCTGGCTGCCCATATAAAAGTTTATTTGCAGAGGGGGCCTACCACCAGTTGGATTTTTTTTTTTTTTGCATGCCTGGGTTAATTGTGTGATCATGAACAGAAAAGGGTACATTGCTGGTCTCAAGAGGTGTCAGATGTGCAAGTTACCCAACATGATGGAAATGGGTATGTACGCGCCAAGATCCACATGTTACACAAATATGGCGTGGCTACGCCATGTTCTTAATGATGGTGGAAAGGACTTTGCTGTCTGACACAAAATAGTTTTCAAGGAGCAAGAATAGGCCAGCTACATGGCCCAAACGTGACAGGGTGGTGGCAGCTGCAAGTGGTAGAGTCACAGCATTAGTGAGATGCTGAAATGGGGCCGCCACAAGGCCTATAGCCATGGAACGAGTCCTGCAGACTTCTCCATAGCTCACAATATCTGGTATAAGGATTGGGAAGGTAAGCAAGTGAAGAGGTATACCTGCTCCCAACTAAGCAACCTACTAAGGATCGCAGCAAAGAGCAGGAGCAAAAATCCTCTTTATCTGAACCGTATATTTCAAAAAAGCTGCCCATTGCTGGGTCCTGGCATTGGCCCTGTGTATGGAGGGAGGGGGGACAATTATGGAATAGCTCCATTCCCCCCATACACTGGAATCTTTTTCTTTGGCAGCTCAGCATATGGGAGGGGGAAGGAATACTTCCACCATAGCACATATGTGGTCAATATATATGATTCCCACCCCACTCCCACTCCAAGTTTGGGCTGGTAGTAGGAAAAACATGATAATACGGAAGGAGACCAGAGTGGGAGAATTTATCCCTATCCTACATTCTGTCCCTTTCCAGCTTCTTTTGTCTTTGCTACAATCTGGAGCTAGAATGTTGCCACAGATACTCCATAGGTAGAAGAACATAAGAGATGTTCCCCTTCAAACTTTGTTGGGGAAATACTCAAATGCACATCTCCGTATTTGGAAGTACAGAAACATGAGTCATGTGCAAATGGAAGCGATTCTGAAATGAAAGTAACATGAAGCCTGTTGCTGAACCTGAGAATGCAAGAAGTGGAGCAGGAGCACAAGAGCATGGAAGTAATAACATGCATGGACTAAACCACAAGAAATATGAAGGAACAGTATTTGCACACTGTTATGGTCAGGATTGTGTGTACTCTGTGGTAGAAAGAGATGGGGCAAGGAAGAGCCATTTATTTAGTTCAATATTATGTACTGAGTGTCCTAGGTTTGTCCATTAATGAGCCCTACAATACACAAGCATCAAATACAATCAAGTTTCCTAAGGATATAGACTTAAGATTCAAGTGGTCTCTGTGAAAAGTATTAATCATATTAACAGGAAGTGATTAGTAGCGTCTGAGATTATTAATGCCTCTGATTAGTGATCACACCAAGTATCAAAAATGCCTTGAAATGCAGACTACATTCTATCTTTATACTAGATCTTTATGCTAGTAAGGATCTAGGACACTGTTCTTCAGCCGAAACATAACTTGGTCTACATGTAAGTCATTTAAATGCACAATATTTTATGGGAACCAACCCAACTTCTTCAGCCCAACTATAGCGTACCTTAATCCATTCCTTAACTTGGTTGTCTAATTGGAACCAGTCATTACAGTAAAAAATAATTTCCCAAGGTTTTGGCCACGTTAGCAAAGGATGTGCCATTTCCTCTTATTTAGCTTTTACCCACAAACTTTTTCGTAGGATCAGCACATTCAATCTCTTCCCAACAGAATCTGAACACAAAGGACCGTCCCACCCATTTGAAGTATCTTGCAAATGGCCATGTTTGTGGACTATTAATATGTGCCGTTTCCTGTTTTTCTTATCCTACTGAAATAACTTGGGACTGGTGGATCACAGGGACTCCCCCATGCGTTACTGTTGCCTAACCCTAACCCTTCCCTTACGATAATGCTGGCATAGGTCCCTGCAATGCTAAGCAATCCTAGCTATAGAATTTCATCAGTACTAATCTAGGGTGCAGCCTCTCAAAAAAGGTCAAACCCACTTTCTTTTGTCAACACAGTGATAGCCTCGATTTATAGACAAGGCATGCCCAGCAGACAACAGCTATATTGTTATGCCTGGGTTTAGTACTATCAAAAATATTCCGTCTTCCTAAAAAGGTCATATGCAATAAGTCAGAATTGTGTGACCGTGGAGTGGAAGACATGCCATGGATCAGAAGCAGGGGTGTCAAAACCCGATTGCATTGCGGACCGTATCGTGATGTTTTTTGCCTTTGCGAAGCAGGGGTGTGCGTGGCCTGTGCGGCCTGTATCCAGTCCACGGGGCACTAATTTGACAGGCTGAGTCATAGCAGTGTGCCTACTTTGAACAAGTATATCATCTTATTTTAAATTAATCTTGATTCTTGGTGACTTCATGTCTATGCCATTTTGTTGGCAACAGTAGCATTGTGGAATTGCTTTCTTCTGCGATGGGTGATATCCCAGTGTAGTCTACTAACTTGGTATCTATCTCCTGAAGGAGATACCCATCTATCTACCAATGTGGCTTATCTTCCTACTCCAAAATCAGCCAGGTGTTGCTATTAAAGCTCATAATCCCACATCCATTCTCTATTTCCACTGAAAATTCAGAAAGTAAGTTTCTAGCAGTTATAATTACACTATTTATTAAAAAAAAGAAGACATTAAATTTAAGACATCTTTCCTGGACAAAAGGTAGGTAGGTAGAGAGAGAGGGAGAGGGAGAGAAAATCCCGTGCAATGCCCACCTTTCCCTTCTTGCCAATCTAGGCTGTCCCTATCCACCAATTTGTGTATGCATACGCATGTATGAAGGTAGATATTATATAAATATCCACAGAAGCCACGTCCCCAAAACTGGCCAGTACAGGACACAACAACTGTCTGTTAACTTACACTCAATTTGCATAAACCAACTATTTTCACACAGAAACACAGATTCCCTTTCCTTCTTTCAGAAACAGCCAAAACAAAAGTAACAGTAACACAGAAGAGGATAAGAATAAACTTGATGGAGAAAGCAAAAAAGGAAGAGGTAACTAGAAAAAGGTGAAGAGAGAAAAGTAGGAACAAAAGCAAATGGAAATAAGGCAATGAGATAACTGTACAGAAAGAGAGAAAAGCCCAATTTAGGCATCTCTAATAAGGTTGAAGCTCACCCAATGAACACAATGGCTTATCTTCCAAGGCACCCATGCTTTTCAGTAGCTATTTCTAGAAATTCTTTTTAGCTAATATGAAGAGCCCATTCCAATTCATGGGCAATTATCGGGAGGAGGAACCCAATCTTCCTACCAAGTATGGCACTTGAATGATCTGAGGTCCTCCCTAGAGAATACTTTCCAAAGTAAGGAAATATATGCAAATTTTCTTATAGCAGGTCTCTTTTTTTTCTTTTTAACGGCAGAGTACTTAACAATCCTGGTAATTGTGGAGATGTACAGAGCAAGCTGTTACATGGCTGAATGAATTGATGTGCAAATAGCAGCTGCTACATAAGGGCCAACAGCAACAACAGAAAGGATGAGGGATGGGCGCAGGGAGAAGCTGTTGCACTACTGGATGACTAGTACCAGCCATCTGACTGGCAAAGCTGGTGGCTATGCTGATGAGAGAATGAAGAGCAAGTGTATGTGTACAACTATAAACACACACACACACACACACACCTGGGAAGTGATGATACACAGGTTAAGGGTTCATACACTCATGTCAGTGCTGTTGGGCTGGAAATATGAAATGGACAAATTGCTACATGGCAACGCAACAGAGAAAAGTGCACACCCGTGAGGGTGCCCAGGCAGGCTTTGGTGAGCTTCTCCAAGATCCCCCACTCTACCCTCACCCCCCACAGGGTCTCTCTTCACCTCTTTCCCTGTGCCCGGCCCCGCAGCTGCAACCCTTCCACCTCTTTGTTCTCCCCATGGTGGAGGTCCATTGTACATTCAGGCAAGAGGCTCCCCGGGGCAGGGCAATTTCCCCCATCACCTCTCCAGAAAGAACTTGAGGGCACGGGCGATGTTCATGCGATGCCCAACTCGCGTCACGCCCAGGTCAATGAAATCTTCTTTAGTGAGGGAAGGCAGATGAGATCCATCGATTTCGTTGTCCAGGAATCGATCACGGTGTTCCCCCAGCTTCAGGTACTCCAGCCAGTCAGCCACATCGTATTTAGTCCAGAAAGGCAACGGCTTGGAGCCGAACGGCTTGTCCGTGGCTGGAGGCAGGAAGTGGGTTGGGGACAGAGAACGGCTGCCTGAAGGGAAGCTAGGGAAGGGATGTTCACCCCCAGAAGTGGGTGAACCACGGAGGTCAAAGACGCCAGTGTAGATGGGCACAGAAGGCAGGATGGGAAGAGAGGAAGGCCTTGGGGTGGGGCTAATCTTGTGCTCACTGGGCAGGGCAGCTGGACTTGGGGCCCGTCGCAGGGCAGGACGGATGTCAAAGTCCACACTTTTGGGATGCTTGCCCTGGGGGGACTTAGGCCAGTTGTGGAAAAGACTGCTTACAGGCTTGGAGGAAATCAGTGATGGGGATGTCTCATCTGGGAGCCTGCAGGAAAAGAAGACAAGGAAGGTGAGATGGTTATCATCTACCATGTTTCCTGTTGGAAGAGAGTAGGAATCCTTAATCTAGCAGGAGCTTCCAATTAATTTACTCCTATGATCTTTTACTAGCATATTTCTCCAAGGTAGACTTCAGGTTATAGTAGATATGTTTAAACACATTAATATTCAATAACAATAATAGATCCATTAATATTAATCTTTTTTATATTATCTCAAAGATGGGGCACTCAGTTCCAATGTTGGAATTTCTACTGAAGAAATCTCTAGTTAGGAATTCTAGGAATCAAATTCCAACACACCTGAAGGGTGCCATTATGAAGAAACCCTTCCTTGTTCCTAACTTGGGAGAAATCTGTGGGAAAATCTGGAATCAGTGGCAGATACAGAGCACTGCTGCAAAAAAAATGTAACATGATCGTATATTACTGGAATAAGTGCTTTATAATCATTGATGGATTAAAGAATACTATTACAATGGACAAGGAATTAGCTGAGGCAAGAAACTCATACCAAGCATGCCTCAACTGTGATACAGGAAATAGTACAGCATTGGAGGAACTTCACTGCATTTTCCCAGCACTGATGTGATTGTGGATGAAGGAAATGATGGAGCAAATGATGATATAATTGTGTTGAATGGAAAGAGGAGATGTTACAAATCCCCAGTGTCCACATCAATCAGTTGCGTTGATAGGTATATGGATGCATGCAGTATCTACAGCAGTGTTTCTCAACTATGGCAGCTTTCCGATACATGGATTTCAACTCTCAGAATTTTCCAGCCAGTTATATTAACCAGGGAATCCTGAGAGTTAAAGTCCACATATCTGAAAGCCGCCATAGTTGAGAAACACTGGCCTACAGCACAATATCTACTTTAAATGAGCAGAAAAAGTCACAAGCAGCTTTAATAACAAAAGAGATGAATTAGGGGTAGGAAATTCCATGATACGAAAGAACAAAGATGTAAGGATAAGCCCATAATCAGCAAGTAGGTGATAGAAAAATTAGTTACTGGATCTCTTCCATTACCCATTCCTTTTCTAAAAAATCAAGAAGGTCAAAATGCATTAGGATTTATGAATCTGAGGCTGTGCAGGAAAGAATGAAAGCCTGCTATCTTCTACCAGTCTAGGGCAACAACTGTTATCATTCTTCCTTGGAAGTTGGAGGCAATATATCAGATGACCACCAGGCTGGGGCCCACCTTTCTTCCTAGGAATCCTTCAACTGAAACATTTGTTATGTTGGCTTCCACCTTATTCGTCTTGCCCTAAGCTTTAGCTTCAGTTCAGAAAGAGAGTTGATAATTTTTTAAAATTGTTTTTTCCCCCTAAAATTCATTTGGTATGGTTAAGAATTTTTCCTTTTGTGTTTATGCACTATACAGTTCCCCTCTTTGGCTCTCCCAGTGGTTCGGCTGACTGAACCTACAGAAGTACCTCTCTTTTCCTCGACCCCTCCCTATGGACTATTGGGCTGACTGAGCAGTCCAAATAAAGAGGAAGGCGAAAGTAAATACCTTGCATGAAACACTGAGTTGGATCTGATGGCAATACTTGGCCCAATTCAGACCTGGAATTTGATGGAAGTACACTTTGGAATGTGGTCTAATCCTTTGCAATGCAAGTTTCATGGCAAGCATGAAAGAGGATTCAGCAGGCATATATGGTAGAATGGAGTTAACTTGTGAAACTCCATAGGACAAAGGATATCTATTTGAACTGCCTTAAAGGGTATTAGGCAACTCCCTGAAGTATAGGCCTAGAAAAGGCTATGAGTCACACTGGCTAAACAGCACTAAATATTGATTACTGGGAAACAGAAGTAGGGAGACATAGTATTCTCATATCCTATCTAAGTGTTTCCCAATCTTGGCAACTTTAAGATAAGAGGGCTTCCAGAATTTTGGGAGTTGAACTTGAATTTCAAAACTTAATTGAACCCCATTCCACCAACTGAGCTAGATAGATTTTTCTTTTTACAAGTTAATATTCCTCCCAAACAAATGTGAAAACCACTACACTGGAAATCATCTTCTGACACAGATCTCACCTTGAAGTAGGAAACCTCGCCCCTAGATGTGGTAGCACATAGCCCACATCTCTTCTGATTCACTACAGCTATTGCAGCTATGCATAAAACCGATCAGGATTGCAATATGTTGTCTAAGTTACATATATGAAGAAAACAGATGATTTATGGAACAATGGATCTCTTTCAGTTTTGATGCTCAAGAAGCTGCAAGTTCTGGCATACCTGACCAGTCTGTTAAGAAACCAGGAATTTGGAAGGTTTTGCACATTATCACAAGGTTATAGTGGCACAAGGAACTGCCTTTAAAATGAGAATTCCATTTCTATCTTCGGTACAAAATGACTTTCACAAGTAATCTCCAAAAGAAATTACAGGTAGTCCTCACTTAGCAACTGTTTGAAATTATAACAGACCCCTCCCCTTCCCTCCCCAAAAAGTATTTACGATCCAATGCTAAGTTCTGATGTCCACCTTCCACTTCCCTGCAGATCCTACATAATCGCGTTTTAGGCATTTGACAAGTAGCCTTCATTTACAGCTAATTGTAGCATCTAACGGTCACATGATTGCATGCTATGATTTATTTATTTATTTTTGCTACAATCCAGCATTTACTTCTGACAAAAAAAAAAAAAAATGTCCATTGTGAATAATGGGTTCGCTTAACAACCACATTTGTTTAATTACTGTTGCAAAATAAAAAAAAAGTCATAGAATAAGGTTGACCAAGTGCTTAACTACTGGCACAATTTATCACTGTAATTCCAAGGGTCAATTACAATTCTAAGTCAAAGACTACCAGTATCAGGCATAATGTTTTTTTTCCTTTCAGTAATGTAAATGACTGAACCATGGAATTAATTGTACCATTTTAAAAGTCTACAAATACAAAAATAATATTTGTTTAACTGAAAGATTCCTGGCACATTTGTTCATATCTAGTTTTTTAATGCCACATAGCCAGAATTTTTTTTAAGGGTATGCCATAGAGTTTGTGACTTCATTATCTGTAGATGGTTAGCACCTTGCAAATCCTAAAACCTAACATTTGGGTGAAATCCTTATTGTCAGTCAGAAGACACCTTTGCTTAAATATGTCCATGTGCAGACAATAAAAAAGCTATGAACACATACATATAGGGGGACTTTATAAATACATACATGCATTTGTAATCAAGCCATTTTGGACACGAGTGCTTGATTGCGCACAGAATGGCCATGTGTGCCTAAGAACTCAAAATCTATACTGTCCTGTGCATAAGAGCCACCAGAGAAATGCACAATTGTTCAGCATGTGCACATAGCTGTAAGCCAGAGTTGTACAGCAAACATATGTACAAGGTACCATAAGTAAGCACTGCTATTTGGACATGAAGTATGAATTGCTTTGCATGTGCACAACCTTGCCTTGTGCTGTCAGCATATCAAATGATGTAATGGTAGTCAAAAAAAGCAAACAGAAAACAACAGAAATCATAATCAAGCAAGCACTGACGGGAGAATGAGAAAAGGAGACAAACCCAACTGAAACACGAGATGCAGCATGCACGGGGCTGGCTTCCTGCTTCCTGTTCCTCCTCCTCCTGCTCCAGTCGACTAATACCTTTGCCTCTGCAGGGAGCTGGGTCTCTCGGAACCAAAAGGAGCCACAGCATCAGGAGGCCGTGACCACGACACCCCGCCCATCTGCTGCAGCTTGGTGCTCAGCTCACTAATGATGCTAGCTTTCACGGTAGACATAGCCGATGCCTTAGGCTCTTCCCACGGCAGTGGAGATTTCTGCGGCAGCTCTTTGCCAGGCTCAACAGCTGCTGGCTGCTGGTGGTATGGAGGAGCAGGTGTGAGGGCAAACATGTTTTCAGTACATGCCGAAACTGAGATGGTGGAGCTGGTGGGGGTAGCTACCGGCAAGCGGCCTGGAAATGGCCGGGAGCGTAGTTTGGTCTGTAGTGGACTCTTCTCTATGCTTCCACTACCACTGCCACTACCTACTCCACTACCGCTGCTGCTGCTCCCCCCAAAAGCCTGACCGTCCAAGTAGGTGATATAAGTGTCCAAGAGTTCCGTGCCCTCCCCAGACATGCTGGACAGCGTTGAGACGCTGCTGATAGTCTCCAAGTGATGATCACTGCTACTTCGACTGTCCACCTCCTCAATTCCTGAATCGGTTACTGCTTCAGGTGCTTCTGCTGCTGGGATGGCAATGGATGAGACAACAGAAGAAAAGTTGACATGAGGCGATTCCTTGGTTTCTGCTGTACCAGCTTGGGTCAAGGTGGCCACTTCACTGTCATAGGAGGTCAGGCTGGATGCTGTAGAATCTAAGGTGGCAGGGGCAGGTGGAGCGGCCGGAGGGGCTACTGCTGGGGGCAGTTCACTAGCAGCTTTGGGGGGAGATTCAGGTTTATCAAAGCTATTGGAGAACTCTAGGGGTGGAGGAAGTGGCTCTGAGAAGACAAATTCATCATCCACGTCAATGGAAGGGGCAGGTGGGGGCAGCACCAACAGCGGGAGTCCATTCTCTTCTGCCACTCGCTCCATTGGGGGAGCGGCCACTTCAACTTTCCCACTCTCCTGGCTGCTCTCCTCTTCCTCCTCCTCCTCCTCCTCCTCCTCCTCCTCTGCTGGGCGGCAGTTCTCCACAAAACGCACATGTAGCTCCAGCTTCTCTCCTTCTTCAGGTCGTTTTTCCCAAGGAGTTGCTCTAGCTGAGGTGAGAGGGGGCTGCTGCTCAGATTGGGGGCCCTCCTGCTCCTTCCGGGATGATGCAGACAGCTGGTGATGAGTCTGCTGTTCTGATGTCTCCCAGAGGCGCAAGATGGAACTGCTGGGAGACTCGGGAATTTTAGGGGCCTCCCCAAACCGGGGAGAGGATGGGCGCGAGTGCCTCTCTTCTCGGCTCTCTTGTTGAGACTGGGACTCCTTTAAAGCCCGCTCACGTGCGACTAATGCAAGTCCCAAGGGGGATCCAGGATCTAAAATCTTGCCAGTCAGTGGGTGAATGAGAGGAGTTGAATGGGGCTGGAGTTGCGGCAAGAAACTTGAACACACAGAAGTGAAGGCACTGGTAGTGCTGGCTCCATATGCTTTAGCGCTGCGAGACTGAAGATAACTAGGGCCGCTCCCGCCACCACTGCCAAAGCCAGAAGCCATGTTTAGCTGAATGTATGGCTCACTGGAAAACATACCTTCATCAATGGATTTGGAATGGCGGAGACGGGGAACAGGCATCTGCTGCGACTCATCATCTGGTTGCTCAGTGGAGAGGAAAAGAGCAGACTTGCGGCGAGCCTCACTGTACCATTCACGGTCTCGTCGGGCTGCCCCAACTAGGGCAGCCCCAAACTGACTGGTGAAATCCATGCTGTTATGAAGCTGGAGTGATGGGACAGGCACCACGGGCTCTGGTTGGGTCTCTGCCTCCATGCTGCTTCCCTGGCTACTACGCCCACTGCTGCTAGTTGAAGGAGCTTTAATTATGATGGTGGGTATTGGGATGGAGCTTTTTTCGGACTGTGTGGATGACTGAGATGGTAAAGACGATGCTTGCATCTGGGAAGAGGGGGTACCCTGCTGCTGGCGCTGCTCATCCTCCACTTTGGTCTGCTTGACCAGTGGACCTTTGCGGCGCATGGGCTTGGTGGGAACATACATGGCGGTGCTGGTTGCCCGAGGGGGCAAATTATAATATCGCAGGTCAGGGGTGTGGCCCCTCCATCCACGTGCTGTGGACCCTTCAGCTCCTTGCTCAGACTCTTGGCGGTAAAGAGACATTTTGTCACGGACACGAGAAGGTGGCTCATATGGTGGTTCCTGATGAAGAGAAGTGGAGTACAGCTTGGCCTCAGTGCTGGGATTGAAGGTGGAGCGGGCTGAGGGAGTAACTCGCCCAGACGCAGAGGGTGATGTACTGCTGTATGGTGGATCAGGAGGAGAGGTGGTTGGAGGTGGGGGAATGTCTTCGGAACCAGGGACCGAAAGGCTGCGGCTGAATTTCATAACAGGGGGAGCGAGGTAGGGCTTCTCA
The DNA here is from genome assembly GCA_025802295.1 of Psammodynastes pulverulentus. Lineage (NCBI taxonomy): Eukaryota > Metazoa > Chordata > Lepidosauria > Squamata > Psammodynastidae > Psammodynastes > Psammodynastes pulverulentus. The sequence continues at coordinate 80,381,771 of JAOYMU010000077.1, forward strand.
TCCTCAGCTGCTCCTGCGGAGGGAAGGAATGTTACCATCACTGCATCCAGCTAGCAGAGATTATTTCTTCCCTCCTTTCTCAGCTCTTCCTTATTTATTTGGATGTGATATTGGCATATTTCACATTTACTATAACCTAATCCCATAGGAATGCTTTCTTTTACTGACTGTTATTGTCCCCAAGCCATGAAAACGTTTTTCACACTAACCCACCACATGATAAATACTTCAAATAGTTAAGACTATATTGTGAAAATTGCTGTTTCATAGATAAATGGCCATGATTCATTGGACTGGAGCAGCAGCACATTTTTTGGTTCACTCTGACCACAGATGGGAATTGGTTAGTGGGTCTCCATCAAACATATGCACAACTTACACATATGCATTATCTATGTACACCTGTGCATGAATCCATACACCCATGCGAAGAAAAACAACCCCCCTTTCTCCTCTTCTGCAGTGATGTCAGTGTTTTCTGAGGAAATTGACTACCAGCTTAATGAAGTTAGAGCTGCTGATTTTCTAGGAAGCCCTGTTTCTGCAAAGCCAGTGACCACAAACTTTTTTCATTATCAAAACCAGTGTCATATGGTCTAGCTTCTGTCTCAGAGGGCTCCATGGACACCAAACCTTTAGGAAGAGACTAATTTCCTGAGTTCTAGGTTCCTGCAAGGCCTAATAAGCACGCAGCTCAGTACAAATAAGCCCACTCATTACAAGGGGAAGAATGTCAGGCAATCTGTCCTCCATACTGAAAGGACTCTGGCTACTAAGCCTCCCTCCCCCCCCGCCAACCACTTCCCAAAAAGGAAGTTCCAGGAAATTGGCAGCAGATGAAATACTGTTAAATCAGACAAATAGGAAAGGGAGAACGACCAGGATGTCTGTGGCAGGAGAAAAGATCTTACAAGTCTTTCTAAATTTCTTTTCCAGGCTCAAATGTAGTACTTATTTCACACCCTCTACACCCAATCTCACCAATAGATTTCTGGCGAAGCATCATGCCAGGGGGATGGCTACTTGGTAAGTATGATGGACGCTCATAACTGGCCTGACCCAGACGGTGTTGTTCAAAACTGGGCTGAAACAAAAGAAAAAAACAAGAGAAAAGAAAGCCAAGAACTGGTAAGATGAAATGATAAAATATTTATGGGAATTAGGAAACGCTGTGCTCACAATTTCTTTTACTAGTAGTGAATTCAATTGGCCAATGTTTCAGACATAACCCTTGCCCACTCTCTGGATGCCAGTCTCAAAAAACAAGAAAAGAAGAGTAGTAAAGCCCATTTGGAATCAATGGCTAAAATCTTCAATCAGAGCACTGTCATTAAGAGAATGAATATAGTGCAATGTTTTCTTACACATCCCCCAATATAAAATAATTGCAATAAATGCTTTCAACTAATATGTCAACAATTCTTTTAGTAAGCATTGCTTACTAACATTAACAACTGTATATGTATAAATTTACATATTTATAACATCTTTTCCAAGATGTCAAGAGTTTTGTATATGGTTCTCCTTCTTCTCTATCTTATTTTTATAGCAGATTGTTGAAGCAGACTTGACCAAGAGAATGTGAGTAACAGAGGTCCATAGTCACCAAATACATTTTGTGATTGAATAGAGATCTGAACTCAAATTCTCTGCAACAAAGATAGTTCAACGGGATAACAGTTACTGAATTCAATCTCTCTCTCTCTCTTTCCCTCCCTCCCTCT
>JAOYMU010000077.1:80392080-80417726 GCA_025802295.1 Psammodynastes pulverulentus
GGACAATATACCTCCTGCAGCACTCTTCCAACCAAAACAGGGTGCGGGGGGGGGCATGTGTGGGCTCTCTATGCCCCATTTTAGCCAGCAGAGTGCTGGAGGTTGCCCAAATTGAAAATGGGATGCGGGGCTGCACGTGCCCCCCATGCCCCGTTTTGGCTGGCAAGATGGTGTAGGAGGCTGCCCATAGCCCCCTCTCCCTGTTTGCGCTAGTCGGTCCTTTGCTATTTCCAGGCTGGCCCCACAGGCCAGATTTAAGCACCCCTGATCTAGAAAATCTCAAAAATATATGGGCATTTGCCATATAAAAAGTTATACCATTATTTGTTATTTATTTGTTAAATTTATTCACCACCTATCTTGCTGTGGCCTACTCTAGGCCACTCTACTATTTCTATTGGCAAGTTGTTCCAGCTAAGAATCTTTCCCAATTCAGACTATATTGCAAGATGCCATAGTTAATCCTAATTCTTTCTGCATGCACAGCAGATCTCTCCCCTGCTTCCAAATCCATCCCCCTCAGGATAATACACACCTATTCAGATGCTTTTCCCCACTCAAGACAACCAGAATAATCTCAGATTGATACCTTTCTTCCTCATGGCTTCTTCCATCTCAGGATTCCGTGTTACCATGACAACTTTCACCATCAAGTTGTTGCCCCCTTGTCGAATCATATTGACAACTTGCCTGTGACCAACTTTTACCACATTTTGTCCATTTACCTGAAACAAAAACTGACATTATCCACGTGGGTGTGGAGTTTTGGGGACAGCAAAGAATACCTCAATATTGTCATTTTGTATCACATGCCCTTGTTATTTTATTTCTCTTTATCACTAACATCTCCAACTACCGGTAGTTCCTTGCCATGTATTCTAATGGCTCTACAGAATGAAGTGAATTACTCTATGCAACCTCTTCATCCAATGTGCAATTAATTGATAGGATTAATTTAACAAAATCAGCAGCAGCTACTTTTGGTTTAGATTACCAGTATGTTAAGTAAGTTTTAGGCTGATTCACACAAGGAAAATTCATCAAAGGATGTTATTCATAGAAATCTTTTGAAACTTCCATGTATTAGTCTACTGCTAGTACTAGCTCCTAAGGGGAGAAGGATAAATGGCTGTACATTATGAGAAAAGAAAGGAATGGAAGTAGATAGAATGAAATTCTGTGTCTGATCCAACATAATTTTTCTTTATGATCAATTCTCGTTGGTGAGAGAATCATGCATGAGTGTGTAGGAAGAATGTAATGAAAAGCATGAATTTTCAGAATGCACTGATTAATTCATATCCCTCATGAAGCATTATAACCCTCCACAAAACACACGTCACTAGTAACTACCATACAAATGTACACTTTCAGGGAAGTAAACAGAAACCACACCAGGAAAATAGCAACGAAAGAGTGACAGGATTCTTTTAAAAATTTGGGATCTGATACAGCCGACTATATAAGCACTGATGTATGTCCATATATCTGTGTCAATACATAAACACTATTGTACTTAGAGCTAGAAAGAACCTGCAATGCTATGGATTGTTCTTTTTTATATAGTGCAGCATTTCTTAACCTTAGGAACTCTAAGATACATGGACTTCAGCTCCCAGAATTCTCCAGTCAGCATGTCTATATTTAGCAACAAAGAAACTAATGTAGTATATAACTTCATTTCTCTATACGTTCACACCGTCATGCGGAGTGGCCAGGTGCAAATCTGAAAGAAATTCATGTAGGATTCCCATATGGCACTTCTTTCCTTGTGATGCTCCATTTCCCACACCTTCAAATACCATTTGATCAGTTATACCTTTCAACAGTACTTGACCAATACATCAAAGCTTAGCCAATCTCATCTTTTCTCAAATATCCTGGCACTTTTCTCCCAGTATGCTACTGCCTCATCCATTTCATATGAGAACCATCTGTTGTTTGGAGAATTATCTTTTGTTGTGAGATCCACATTTTGTTGTCTCTTCCAAATTCTGGGACAATTCCAAATGCTTTGTAAGCTTAACCAGAGCAAACCTTCCTGCATTTTTTAATTCACGTCCATTCTAACACACACCCAGCATAAAACTGTATGAAACTTTATATTGGCTAGCAACCACATTCTAACATTACCTTACTGAAAATCCATAGTTCATTTTCTAATAATGCTAAGATTTTGTACAAAGAAGTCCAAAGAGGAGTATCAGCATTGTGGCAAGCCATACCTCAATGAGAAAATCACCCATGCGGAGACCAGCTCGCCAAGCCACACCTCCTTCATCCACCGATTCCAGGTATTGTAGAGCAGGAAAAGCAGGTGTGGGAGTGAACTCCTCAATTGGGGTCTGCGCTGTAAAGAGAGAGAGGTGTGAAAGAATGCATCTGTAAATGAGTCCTTGGGAAGCTGGGGAAAACTTACAGCCAATAGAAAGTGCGTCGGTTTGGAACCTGGCTTTGGATTTCTGTCATACCAACCTTCTAGGAAATTGAATCAAATTTGTGTCAAGCATACAAATCTGTTTCTACTGCCTCAGAGCACAGGCACGACTCCTTTGTCCCCTCATCCAACACTGAACTCCACATGTTATCTGGGAGAAAAGGAAAGGTTCTAGCCAACCACCTATTTGGACACCTTTGTTGGAAAACCAAATTCCATACAGTCACATTTTGCACCCATTTCTGTTGATCCTGATGCATCTGCTGATTGCTCCACAACATCTAGGGGAAAAGGACATGGTTCCAATGGGAACTATTTATTCTTTATCAGCTCTTCCTAGAGACATACAAAATTGCTGTTAAGCTTGTAGGTTGGTGGGGAATCACTGTGGAAACATGTCCCTCTGCATAATCAGTCAAAACAGCTAGGGATAACCCTAGTTTCCAAGGATGACCTTAAGTCCCCCTCTCACCCTTAGCCCCTCTTAGCACAAAGCCAAATCCTTCGTTGTCCTTCTTCTGAAGCAGCACTGTCTTCTCTTTAATGATGTAATCACTGTGAAAGAAAGAGATGATACGACAGGTTAGATGTTAAAGGGAATTCTCAATTCAGAACTGACCAGTGCATAAAGAATCAGAAGGCATAATATACAGGTTCTGTGTTACTCACATATTGCCAACATAGCATGATTTGTGCAGGTGATTTGTAGTATACTCAGTCTGCACAACAAGTAAGCTCTAATGCTCTCTTCTTCCTCTTCCCTATACTAAGCCCTGACAGTGCAAACATAGCAGGCACCTGCTTTCTGTAACAATAGCATCTGTGGGCCAGAGCCAATGAAGACAGCATTGCTTTGGCCAGAATTCCAAAGACACTGCACAGAATTTTGGCTGCATTAAGCCCCACACTGCAAATGCAAGTACTACTCGCTCACTACCCAGGGATGAAACACTAAATCCTGGAAGTCTAAAAGAGTCTCCACAAAACAAGATGCAAACATTATATCCTCAATGCAAAAATAGCTATCATCATATAGGAGTGTCTGTGTTACTGCCTACTTGAGAAATGCTGTACAAGATGTATAATATATAGCTTTATCAATACATATATAACAAGCACACACAATCTCTTACTGCAAATATATTATATATTGCATGAGACTTTACCACTACAGTAAGTAGGATGGCTAATATAAAAATGGCAAAATAATGCATTTATAATATGATGTTGCTATATGCAGGAGATCTAGCCTGCTGCTCCAGGAAACAATTGTAAAACATAGAATATAACAGTGTATACTCATAGTATTGCACTCCCTTTACATCTCCTATTCTCAGTTCTGCAAAAGCAATGCAATCAGTTTGTGCAGCTCTGGCTGCGAATATAGCTTTTAAAAACATTGCACATCCCCTATTCTTTTACAGGTCTCCAAGCCTTCAGATACAATGTGTATTGCTCCATGTGAAATCATAAAGTACAGCCCCCCCCCAAAAAAAACTTAAAGTCACAGATGAGCTCCACACCACAGAACAAAAGCATGGTACTTAAGTTATCTCATTGTGTGGTCAAAGCTGGTATTCTCTCAAACAAGAGAAAAATAGTTCTCAGCACAGAACAGACTGACAGGAATCCAGACAAGGGGCACAAGTTGCTTAAGTGCCAATTCTACAATTGGAGTGGCAACCATCAGCACTGCTAAATCTTTCAAGGCATCGGATTTCCTTCCAAATCCATAAAATATCCTTTTGCTAGTGTGAACTCCAACTACTAGTCATGTTATACATGCTGCACTATTTTTCTTATAACAACTATGACTGATATCCTCTATGTTGTACCAGCATGTCACCCACTGAGCCATACAAAATCTATAATCCTTATAAAGTAACTCTTTAGTATTTTTGCTTCTTTTTTTTTCTTTTGGCCTGCCTAATATTATCCAAAAGATCAAGTACCTTGCAGCCATAATAACTGGTAGGCTTGTGAATTACCCAGGCTACACAAATTTCTGCTTTTGTTTATTCATATTATTAATGGACTATTTAAAAAAAATATTAAATTCTTTTAATCAGATATTCTTCAACTCTTATAACTATAAAAAGGAATTGACTTCATACAGGTAGTCCTCAACTTAAAACAGTTCATTTAGTGACTGTTCAAAGTTACAATGGCATTGAAAAAAGTGACATGACCATTTTTCATTCATGACCATTTTTGCAGCATCCCCAAGGTCACATGATCAAAATTCAGATACTTGGCAACTGAATCATATTTATGATGGTTGCACTTCCACGGTGATGTGGTCGTCTTTTGCTTCCTTCTGACAAAGTCAACAGGGAAGCACTTAACCACAGTGTTATTTACTTAAGAGTGATTCACTTAACAACTGCGGCAAGAAAGGTTGTAAAGGAAGGTAAAATTCACTTAACAAATGTTTCACTTAGCAATAGAAATTTTGGGCTCAATTATGATCCTAACTTAAGGATAGCTATATACATTATTTCTAAAACAACTTAAATGTAATACAAGTATGGAAGATAAGAAACTTTATAGAACAGGCAAGACAAAGAGACTAGAAAACTAAAAAACAAATTGTGGATAAATAGGATTAATTGGAAAAGTAATAAAGAAACTTCAAGCTACCAAGTACTAGTTAAAGAAACATGGTGAATTAAATGTGATGAGACTTAGAAAAGACTAGGTAGCAACTGAATTAAATCTCAGGAGAGATAAGATGATCAACACCACGATATCAAAATCACCAAACCTCTGATTTCTAAAAAAAATAATACTATTATGGAAGGCTTCTTTTGGTCTACTGATGCACTTTGATTGTATGTATCAATAGGGAATCTTACCAATCTCTTTAATACCTATTGTACAATAAGTTGTATTGAACTTAAATGTTGGTCTCAAGAGTTGGGACCTCTAAGATCCTACACTGAAGTACTGATTATCCTGGCCTATAAAGGGGAGTAAGGGTCAATTAAACAGAATTTTTCAACATTATGTTTAACAAACCCATACCCGCCAGACTATATTTGCTTTGGTAGATCCCAAGTTTGCAGTTGGCTTATAGAACATTCGCTTAAATCTGCATCAAAACATAGTATTGGGGCAAACAACAGATTCAAAAAGCTGGTATATAAAGTGTGTAAGAAATGGAAGGCAGACTTCCTAATTTATGCAGATATGCACATATGTCCTTTTTCTCAGATATATTTCACTTACAGAGATATTTCTATAAAGGGCCTAACACTGTCTCACAGAGGCAGCAACTGTTGCAAAGAAATGAGATTTCCTGGACAGAGAGCATGATTAGTGACTGCATACAACCTTAGCTCTCCCAATCTGGCACCTCTAGAAATATTAGATTGTAATTCCCAGTTTTCAATGATACCAGGTTGAGGAAAACTAATAGACACACCAACATACATAACAGCATAGCTCACTATGCTCAGAAGTGAACAAGTTGTGATCTGTCAAGCGCCTTAAAACCTTGCACAAATCCAGCCTCATCCCATATCGACTAATGCTTAACATTCCCCAAATATTTCCAGAATTATTTTTTTTTAAAAAACAAGAACTCCAGCGTCTACTTCTATATGGGTTTCCATGAGGTCTCTCTGGGAAACCCTTTGGATCTTTCTTACAACAAAGATCAATACTTTGAGTTTCTATAAAAACAGGAGGAAAAAGCAAGTGACTATGAAGTTCTGGTGATGTGCATGGAACATGTGTACCAAGGCAAGCCTTTTCTTTTTGTACCATAATCAATTTTATAATTGGGAATTTTAGGACTTTCTGGTGTGTCTAAACCATAATTTGTTGTATTCTCACTGCAGGCCTGATGGCTCATGGTTGCTGAGATCTAAAACTCAGAAACTTCTTCAAGTTCAGCAACCTCTGGAGAATCACAGTTTTGAAGGAGGCGTATCATGGAACTAGAGTACTTTTTGCAAATAGGTTGGTGAGTTTTCATTAAAGAGTCCTCTAGGCCAAATGTAGTATTTAGACACATCACCTCAACATCCCGATGTAGTAAACTGTAACTGATAGACTAGCTTTCCATTTCTGATAGAATCATATGCAGTGCATCCTTGTTGAACAAGGCCTTAGAAACTCTCAATTCTCAAGGGTCCAATCTAAGATACAGCCAGATGAGCTTCCCACAGCTGCAGTCTTCAACAATGCAGTCTAAATGTAAAGGGATCTGGAATCTCGACCTTCTAATTAAAATGGGAAAGTGCTATCTTCCATCATTAGATGAAAAATGTGAAGGGGCTGGTTTATGTATTCAAAGAGTAGCATGAATGCACTATAAATCTGAGCATGTATGGATTGTATCATATTCAAATGTCAATGCAGGCCTGCATAAAGTTGCATATTAAGTTATGTGGGGGTTTGGAAAAAATCACATTTAAAATATACATGCAAGAATCAGCACATAACATCTGACTGAATACAATGAAGCATCAAAAAGGTCTGATTCAATTATATATACAGTTAAGATATGGGTATTTCAAATATTTTTCCATTATTACTAAGCACATCTTCAGGTGCCCACACAGAAGTAAATATATACATAATACTGTATATAAGCACACAGAAACATCTTGCAGGATGATGTTGAAACTTTATGGAAATGTGCTGCCTTTATGCACACTAATGCAGAATAAAAAAGAACATATTTTAGTGCATGTATAGCATTTATCACATCATGTTTTACAGGTTTCTGTTCAAGCTTTTATGTCTCACTACAAAGGTTAAAACAAGCTATAATACAAAGTATGCAGAGAGAGATGTAATGCATGAATATCAGATAGGCACATGCATAATATTTTCATTTCTTGTCCACAATATAGTCTCAGAATGTTAAATAGTTTAGACAACAGCATTAATCAACAGCAAACCTGCATACAGTGAATGGCACCCATGCAAGCCCAGTTGCAGATACACACCCACAGATGTTCATAAACATACACAAAGCCTTCACAGGCATATATGGATGCCTGGCCACACCACGGCAAACACCCAGAATCGATTATTAGATTGCTTTCCGCCTTCCTAAGTCTTCATGCACAAAGCACACCTCCATATAGACACCATGCCAGCCATTCCCACACATTTTAAAGCTTCCTCTACAGAGGCAAAAATTCTAAGCAACTGGAAACACCCAACAATCCTGATCCATATGCAGAGCTGCATCTGTACATGCAAACATCCTTACTGACGCACACCCTGAACACCCGGACTCCTTTCCAGAAGAGGCATATTAATACCCTCCCACAGTATGAACGCGCGCTCACATACCTAACATCTCTGGCAGGCACCTTCAACCCATCACACATCGCCAGCATCTCTCCTGCACCCCCACCCCGCGGATCCCACTCGCTATCCATCCATCCATCCATCCGGGCGGGCACGCGCATGTTGAATGGCCGGATGCATAGAGTAGGTTGGGGGAGGGGGAGTGCTCTGCGTGGAGGGCGCGAGCAGGGAGCCGAGCCGGCAGCTGCGCTGGATGGTTGACTGAATGGCTGCATGAATGGAATGGCGGGCGGGCGCGCGGGCGTGAATGGGCTGCGGAGGGCGGGCGCGAGACGAAGGGATGAATGGGGCGCAGGCGAGGGGCCCGTGAAGCGTGAATGACAACCGGCTTGAGAAGGGAAGGGGAGAGGAAGCATTCGCCGCCGCCGTCGCGCGAGCCCGGGCCCCACGGCCGGATGCTTGCCGATCGGCGTGCTCCTCCGTGTCCTTCTACCGTACCTGTAGATGTACCAGACGCTCCGGCGCCGGGGCCCCAAGGCCGGCCAGCTTGACGAGAGGGCCGGCTGTTGTTGCTGGTTCCCGCCGCCGTCGTAGCGGGCCATGGCTCTGCTGCCGCCGCCGATCCCAGGCTCCCAGCCGCCGCTGCCGCCGCCGTGGGGCCCAGCCACATTCTAGGGGCGCGCGGTGGAATGGGGAGGCGGGCGGGGGGCGCAACAGCGGCAGTAGCAGCAGTAGCAGCGGCGGCGGGAGGGCTGCACCATACTCACATCATGGCACCGCGGAAAAGAGGAGGACGAGGCGACGACTACCGAGAAGAGTAGGGGACCGACAGGCCAACCGGCCGGCCTTGTTCATTGGCAGCAGAAACCTAGTCCAACGCCGCCGCCGGAGCGAGCGGGAGAGCGCACGCCGACTAGCCGGCACGCTTGCTTAACCCCTTGCGCACACGAGCACCCGGCGACGCCACGGCACTGCAGGAAGCGGGCGGGCGGGCAGGGCAGCCAGATGGTTTGGCCAACCAGCTCAACTCGCCTGTGAGAAGGGGGTGTGAGTTCCTCGGAGCACGAGCAGACCGCTTCGTTCGTAAGAGTCGAATGTGCACAGCCCCCGACTCTTGTTCCACAGTACTGTGCAGGGAAGAATTGATTTCCACCGTAAGTCATTCACCTTTGCCATAGGTTAAAAACAAACAAACACGCAAGTGCAGTCTCTTCTCCTACATTCAAGTATGCACTGCTAGGTAGATGTTCCTAAAACAAAAAAAGTTTCGTCTCCTGGTCGTTTTGATATTTCATTACAAAGATGGAATAGGACAGACAAATGAAGTAATTCAGGAGACACAGAATTGACATATATTTTCTGCATCTACCTCTCTTGTGCAATAAAATTACCTATCCTGGGTTCTAAATATGCTGAACTATACACTCCCTATTTTGCTGCTAGGTTCAAAACATCTTGTTAGGCAAAACTGCTTCAGCTAAGGTTGCAATTACCTGCTCTGCTGTAGATTTGTCAGAAGCATCTATTGGGCAGATGCAAAGCCAGAATGCTAATCTACCTTTTCAGTCTTAATTAAGCACAAAATCAGAGATCAACCAATCATATGTCTCCCACAAAGCTGCTCCCTGCAAAGAAAGAGTTCAAGAGTCTTTTACTGTATCTAAATTCTCTTTTGGGTCACCCTCAACTGGTAACAACCTCTATTTCCAGCCTACATTCATAATCTTTCATCCAAGCACTCCCCAAACTTGACCTTGCCAAGCATCTGAGTGAAGTAAGGTCAAATGCAACCCCCTGCTGAGGTTCTCCTGCCTAAATTCTGTAGGAAAAGAAACCATGCTTACAGCTCTGAGAATCTTACATCACACCAGAAGAGAGTTTTAGTTATAAAGGTTCTTTTTATCTGAGGAACTGTGGTTGTCTGACTTCTGTTGAGAGACCTAAATCTAGTCTAGCAGTCAAGGCTCTTTCCTGTGAAGCAACTGTGCCAATTCTGGCAGCAGATCCATCCAGATGGATAGCTAGCATCTTGTACTACTGACTGAAAGGCATTGTGGATGTATTTCATCTTTTCCTTCTTAATGGGGTTTTTTTTTTCCTGGTAAGAGAAAAATCAAAAAGGGTTATAAATGAAAAGTGCTGTCATCCAGACACCTTATAAAATTTTGTTTAATGAAGCAGAGTGATAAAAGTCTAGCGTTTCTTGGAGCTAAGAGAGTTTGTATAAAAAATCTCCACTGAATGGAATAAAGGCCAGCTTGTGGATGGTCTTATTCCACTTTACTATTTTCAGAATAAAGCCTGATAATTGCTTAGCATCAGGGCTTTTTTTCTGCCGGAACTCAGCGGTACTGCGTTCCGGCACCTTTTCCGAGTCCGTCCGCGTCACGTGGTCTGTCTCGACCAATCGCGCGCTATTTCCGGGTTTTTTTAGCGCGATGACGGGGGTGCGTTCCGGCACCTTTCTTCAGAGAAGAAAAGCCCTGCTTAGCATTATCTGGAGATATTGGATGGTTGCACTTCTTGTATCTTGATAGATTCTATGGTAGATGTTTTTGCAAACATCATGGCACATAGATCAGGGCTGACACTGGCCTTACTTCTGGGCAGTGTGGTTTATAAATTATATTGCCTACATAGTCCTACAGCCTAGCTCTACATGTTTCATTTCATAAGTTGATAGCAGGTTTGTGGAATGAGATTTATCTTAAAGCACAAAGGCACACATTATCCCGAGTTGCAGTTCTGTGGAGATATATTTGGGAGTAAACTATCCTGAAGTCAGTGGGGTTTATGAACCACTCCTATTAGTAGGAACCTTACTTTCCTTAATCATATATTTTTTCCTACATTACTCTTCTTCTCAAAGAATACTCTTCAGACACAATTTCACATACCTAAAATGTGTAATTTTTACTCCTGTAAAGATATATCTTTGTACATTATTCATACATATAAGAAGGCAGGTTTCTAAAAGAAATTTTTCTCATCTGAATGGATTTTCTTCTGAAAACCTTGACACAAGGAAATTTTTTGTTGTTTAAAGGAACAGCGTTTTTGGCAAAGTCACAGAATGCTAATCTACTAGTAGGTATATATGGGGTGAGATGTGGAAAACATTAAATGATTGGTGAGCTGATGACTTAAACTTTCTTCTAAGGCTGCAAAAGAGTAATCTAGTTCTTGATTTGCGGTTACAGAACAAAATGAGAAAAGAAGCCTTCAAAATATACTACATTCTTGGTAAATACAGAATAGAAAAGAATTCAGATATCTTAGTCCTAAACACAAGTATTTGAAATCAAACCTCTCTAAAATGCTTTATACAGATGTTTTAGAAGCAGCTGCAAACCTGATAAATTAAAACAGCTTTCCCCAGAATTGGGTTCTGAGAACTGAAGCTAACTAAATGCATTGGATTGGAGAAAGCTGCATTAGAGATATTTCCCAGAGGTCTTGTGCAATTTCACAATTCTTTGAAAGAATGTACATTTTTATAAATCTGTGAGGAAATATACATTGTCATTTCCACAATACCGCAAGCATAAGTGTTGCATGCTGTAATGGATGAGCACATGAAATATATACAACACGTACATACAATAATATGTACCGAATCTTGAATGGGGACACATAGGTATATTGACACAGTGAAACCACAAAAGAGCTATGATACATTCATTAGCAATGATAATTATCGCTCAGGCTACACATAAACTGCACATTTCATACAAATGTAGATAATGAGGCTCTAATAAGAAGAAAAAACAGAACTTTAGAGTGAGTTCTGCCTAATAACAGCCAGCATTGGTTTAATACTTTCTTCTCTGGACAATTTTCTGTTAGGAACTAAGAACTAAACATGCACACCATCCCAAATGGTTTTGCTTTGCAGCATTTCAGGTAAGTATTTATTCTCACAAAACTAGAGGTTATCTCTAAACAGCAGTAAGTGTGATTCACAAAAAGCCAGCTAGAAACATTCCAGAAGAAAACAAATGAAAGCAAATGTGTATACTGGTTAAAATGCTGGAGTAGGAAGGGACAAAGGTTCAAGTCTACTCTGAACCCCAGATGCTCCTGAGGTGAACCTAGGCCAGTCACTATCTCAGTCTGCTTCACAGGGTTACCATTGTGTGGAAACTGAAGGAATCACCAGCTATATATGTCACCTTCAGCTATTAGAATATATGCCAGACTAACAATCTAATTCATAAAAGTGAACTGATACTTGCATCTGACATAGTATACAGGTTAAGAAACAACTATTTTCCAACTGAACTGATACATGGGACAAAACAAAAAACGCATTGTATTTGCATTCATCATACTCGCATAATGCTCAGTAATCTCTCTTGCATTGTGAAGAATTGTGCATCTTAATTAATCATATAAGATGCACAAACTGCCAAAAAATGCTCATTCTCATCTTTTCCCTTTTCTCAAACACAAGCAAGTTTCCCGAGTTCCTGATTTGCCCTTACATTCTTTAGTTTCAAAACTTCTTGTTTCCAGATTACTATAATATCCTCCCCCTAACATGCAAGATTCCCCCCCACCCTTCCTTCCAATTTTGTTCACACTGATTACAGGATAAAATAAGAACACTTAAGAAAAATTAGTCAATACTGTTGAAGGGGGAAAATGTCTCCCACTATTTCGCCTTTTCTCCAAAGCACTTATTGTAGTCCTCTCTCCCCCACTCTTGCATTTTTTCCCTCCCCACTGGCTTCAAACCCTGCCCACTCACCCAGCCTCCTCTGGCCCCATGGTGCTGCCCAAATGGCTCAAGTGGCTGCTGGCCCCCTGGTATGTTCCATCTTCACTGTCTGGCTGAGAGCAAAAGTTGCTGCCTTGGAAAGTTCTGGGATTACTTGGCCCTGGTAGGTAAACCCCCAGGCAGCAATCATGCAAGCCCTGTGTTGAAAAGCTGGAGGGATATGCTTGCATAGGATGTGCAGACCCCGAAGCATCGCAACTGAGAGCTCTGGCTGAACTGATCCTGCTTTCAGATTGAAAGCCAGCTGAGTCTGGGACATACTTCCTGCTTGCAGAGCTCAAGGACATTTGCCAAAAGGATGGAATGCAGCACAGCCAAATTGGAGCATCGGAGACTTAGAGGCTCGGAATAACTGAGTTCACTAGGGAGCAAGAGCAGAACAGAAGGAGCCAGCAGGACAGGAAGGGCGGGAGTGTGGTGTTGGAGTCCAAACCGAACTGTGGAAGACTGTGAATTGAAACTGAGAGTCACAGTTGGGAATCAAGGGCTGTTAAAGAGGGGACGGAAAACGGCACCAGAATATGCTGACGGAAAACGGCACCAGAATGTTTCTAACAGCATGTGATCACAAAGGAGGATACTAGTGACAATAGGGTAGGTGGGCGTTAGCACCAGAGTTTCCTAGTCAAGTATGAAATATGGGGTACAAACAGGAACCTTTTGGGGGATGAAGGCTGCTAGGAAGAGAATTGGGTGCTGGATGATGCAAATCTTGAGTCAGACAGACAGACAGATGTGGGGATGGTGAGGAATTTGAGAAAATTTTCATTTGTTTTAATTACTGTATTTACCCAAAATATTTAGTCACTCGGCTGTTTCAAATCTCCTTTCAGTAAAGTGACATATAAATTACATGGTAAATAAATTACAGTAAATAAATGAAAGGAAGAAAGGGTTTCTCCCATCCAGTTATCTCTGAAGTGGGAAACATCGTTTTGCATTTGGAGAAATGAGGCACACTTTACTTAAAAGGAGCAGACTAGAAAAATGCGTATGAAGGCCATGATTTTAGGGGGAGGTAGAGACAAGTTTATTAATAGTATGAGAGACTGTTTTATATACAATTCTAATCAGTAGTTATTAACCCAATTAATATTAATTTATAATGTGGGAATGTGACTTCTGGCCAGTGTTTATCCATACATATGCTTGCATATGAGTACATACATATAGATAAATATGTCCCATTATACACACAAACACATACTATTACTCATCTTGTTTTACTATTCTATAATATTTGGGAATCACAAATCCTCCTTGATTCACTGCAGAACTGTGCTGTATTACAGACAGAATTAGATCATTTGTCTTCCTCTGGTCGGCATGTAGGATGCCAGAATAAGGGAAAGAATATAAAATGCCAATCTCCCTAGGATACTTATTTTCAGTTAGGTAAATACCTTGATCCTAAGCAGCTAATATAGCTTGCATATCTTTTAAAAAGGGATATTACATCTTAGGTGGGTGCATCATGTATTTGAAGACAAACTATACTTTACACAAAAAGTTATAATAGTCCTTGGAGGATTATTATTAGGTGAGAATTTGTTTCCTTAGCCATTACCTCAAATTCTTGTTTTTCTCCCCATATATGCATAAGATGCATCCTTGCCCGTGAAAATACAAGATTCCTCATGAAAAGCTGTATGGCCACTTAAACTGGTTAAAGTTTTTCAAATAAATACGATTTGGCTGCAGAGGACTTGTGTAATCAGAGTTTGCATCTGACTTTAACCTTCTCTGGCACTGCTGCTTGGTTCTTTTCATTTGTGGGCTAGTATAAGGTCTTACAAACTTAAACTTAAGAGTGTTTCTACAGGACTTTTAGTTTAGGCTAGCTGAATCCTACAGCAACCCTTTCAAGTAGGAGGGACAATAAAATTAGCATCATTTGCCCTAGGCAGGACAGCCAGCATAATTAACATCTGATCTACACTGTGGAAGCAGCTTCAAGTTTAAAGGAGCCTTTTGTGTTCAGTACTGCCATCCGCATGCCTTCTAATGAAGTGGCACCAAGTACCTCACACCCTGCAATTTCAACCCACACCACTCTGAGGTGCTGTAAAGATTTTAGATTGCTGCATGGTAGGCAGGAAGAAAATCAGTTATCATGATTAAAGGTCCCTTCCAGAATTCTCAAACCCTTGCAATTATCTGAGGATGCCCGTCACTGATCCTATCCCCTACTACTGTATGTACAACAGAAGCAGCATTGTTGAACATGTGGAATAAGTTGTATGAATCCTGCTTGCAGGTATGCAGAATCACTTTTCTGAGTGTTGTACTTTCTCAAATCTAGTACCCTTCACATGTGCTGGGTATACTGAGAGTTATAATCCGAGCACATTTGAAAGACATGAGATCGGGGAAAGCTATTTCTTCCTTTCTTAATTAATTAATTGAATTGGGTTGCTTGGTGTCAAGGTCACTGGTAGAGGGAAGAGGAAAAGGGCACAGTCTTTTATGGGCCAGAGAGGGTCCAACCCAAAATGCTTTCTGGTAACATCCCACCTATGGATTTAACTTAGTAACAGCATCTGGTTTACTGAGTCAACATCTTAAGCATCCCTGGACACCCTAAAACACCTGATATAGCATTGTTCCTGGGAAATTTGAAATAAGGCGCTGCCGGGTCAGCAGTTTAGACGGGAGGGATTAGCCCAGAAGTATTGATGCCAGGTCTGTGTTTTTGATTCTTTGGAGTTTGAAAAGGGGGAAGAATCTAAAGCCAGAATTTTTGAGACACCTGGAAACAAAGTGACACCATCTTTGCTTAGGCAAGTCAGCAGGCAAAGCTCTGGGGCTGTTTGGCAAAGCAGCAGATGAAATCAGAAATCCATGAATATCTGGATTAGGAACAGAACATTGAATATTTTTTATAGAGGATATCTACGATTTTTGGATTATTTCACAATAAGAAGATGAGTTTAGTTAGTAGCCCTTGGGGGTTTGACTGGGCAGGTTTTTCCACAATATATAAAATTATTAAAAGGAATCCTCTCCCCTCCTAATTATTTTCTTTTTGCCCTTTACTGGTTTCTAAGGTGAGACTTGGGAAATATTAAAGCCTTGCCATAGAGTGGCAGAACAACTACCAAACCCAACATACAGGCCAGCAGGATACTGAAGATGGAGTGGGAGGCTCACACTCAAATGTTGAGCCAATCTATTCTTCCTTAATTCCCAAGCTTCTTGTGAGACTAATCAAGGTACAAAATAATAAAGCACTTTCTAAATTACAAGTGCTGTGTCAACTATTCACATAGCTCAATCTGGAAGTAGTGGGTGCTCTTATAATTAGTCTAAAGATAAAAAATTGGCTGCCTCCTCCACATGTAAGCGAAAACAGCAGATATTATTTTGTTAGTCTTCTGTGAAGCAGAGAAAGTGTCCCTTTTGCATGTTCTGAGAAATACAGAGGGGGAAATAGGAGCATTTCCTACTGCGGTTACCAAAACTTTTTCTGAATTATTATTAGCTGTGGTCATAAATTAATAGATGGGCCAAAAAAAAAGAAATGGGGATGGTTAAGACAAGACCTGAATTTATGATTGCTTCACATGCATTTACTAATTTAAATATTGCTTGTAACTCTCTCATCACATTAAAAACACATCTGAATAGTAATTTTAGACCTGGCCACATTTAAGCAGGAAGAGATAGAAAAAAATTAAGATGATAACTATGAATATGCAATTCAAAGCTGGACACTTTTTTTACATATATCACGTCCTTCTCCGCATTCACATTATGAATACATACAGTGCAACCTGTGCCCTAGTTTCCATGTTTTAAGTAATCACTTAACTACCACATTAGCTGCCAACTAATTTAGCTCCTTTGATAAGCTACCGAGGAAACTAGTGAAGTTAAGCAATAAGATTTCTACTATTAGCAATAGCTAGTCTTGAGTAAACTTAAATCCATATCTGCTTAGCTATAAAATTTAGCACGTGAACAACTGACAGCATTTATTCGCATTCTAACTTATTTCATAGAGTTTTGGGAAGGGTGAAAAATGAAAAATCTGTGAAGAGCTGTGTTGCTTTGACCACTTTAAGAGAAAGGGGAAAGGGAAACTGGACCTTGATTATTGTTCAGAAATGTTACTTATTTTTAGTCATTCTTCATTATAGCTTAAGATATTTTAAGAAAAGGGAGCTAAAAGGAAAAAAAAACTTTTTCAGGAAACCAAAAGAAAAAGCCTCCCAGTTCCATAGACTCTAATGCATATGATAAGGTGAGCTGCTCTACATTAGACCAACAATAAACTCGTAATGTTTAAAACTCTAACACAGGACTGCCATATTGCAGAAATAGCTAACGCACTAGTACTTAGGCTTTGAAAGAGATAACCAGTCACTGGTTATTATACCTATTTTTCTTTTTTAAAACGTTACTCATAATTCAATTTATGATGTTTTCAAAGATTTAATATAATCACCAGACTAGAAAGGACCTGAAGCATACGTGCAGTCCTATTTCACAATATATGTTTTCCCTATCCTGCCCCCTCCCCATGTTCACGCAATCCATACTATCAGAGCAAACAAGATACATCACACTACTACTCATGCGAACAGATTATGTGAGATGACTCATGATAGTGACCAACTACATTCTGCAGGACAGTTTCTCTTAATCCCTATGTATAGTTATTTTTCAAGCATAAATCAAATCCTCCTGACAGAGAAACCTATGCAAAGGTATTAAGCACACTCCTGCTTTGCTCAGTGGGACATTCTGACAAGGAAATAGGGAGAAGGTTGCAACTTCCTTGAACATCTTATGGATGTGTATCAACTCCATGGAATATCCTGATTCCACCTGTGGCTGTTTCAGATTTACTGAATTACTAAATATACAAACAAACAGTTATTCCTGAACCCACTAGACCCTCTGGAATAAAAACCACATGATAACCTTAAAAATGCATTGGATAATGGGAACTGAAGTCCAACATATTTAGAAGACACCAGAGCAGGGAAAATACATTAGAAAAAGTCTAAAGTTCAATACAAAAGAACAGATAAGGTCTGGATATGTGTATAATGGTATCATAAGAAAATAGTGACCTTTATGATCTCAATATGTCATGCCAGTCTTCTTCAACCTGGCTCTTTTAAGAGATGTTGGAACTGTAATATCTAGAATTTGTCAGCCTGCATTCTGAAAGTTATAGTCCCAAAACATCAAGAGAGTGTCAAGGTGGGAAAGCTGTCACAATTGACATTTACCAAAACTTTTTATATATTATCAGCTGCATATCTACACATTTGTACTTTGCGTATCACCCCAGATGATCTAACTTTTGTGGATCATTCACTCACCTTGGGGCATCAAAGCTGTCATAGGAACCAACTGTGTAGTGTCTGAAGAGTCTTTTAGCTTTATCGCTGCGGCTCTCTGCAAAGCAAAGTGGAAAAGGGATGGGATTAGAGCAGAGGGGCATATAAAACCAAAGTAGCATTTTCTCTGGGTTCAGGACACTTTTCCTCCAGGAGCTGCTCAGTGGCAGCATAGATTTAGGGCAGCTAATGGTGGCAGAGTGAAAAAAGATGTCCATGAAAAAGGTCATGTTAAAGAAAAGGAATAAAAGGAAATCAAATGCAGACTTTCCAACTTTTCTGTAAACTGCTGCATTTTCTCCTAATAGTTATACAGTATTAGTTACCAGCACACATCTATATTTTGTAAGACATCGTGGATGATTAGTATTAGTGATAATGCATACTTGAATTTAAGACAAAGATGGCTCATTAGAGCCAGTTCTTTTCTTGGGCTTTCTAGGCCCTCTCCCATTGCATTGATAATTTTCGGTTTCCTGCTAAAATAGAAAGCATAGGAAAACCATAATATAACTCCCAATAGACTTAATATAATTTAAGTTATAATTTAATTTAATCCCTCCACCCCTCAGATATTAGCTCATCCCCTTTACATCAAAACCCTGCATGCTATGGTGCTTGTTACTCCTAAAACAACTGTGGATTTTGACCACAAAAATCTTGCCCATTCTTGTCAGACATCTCACTAATAGCTATTATTAGTATTAGAAACTAATAATGTTCTAAATAAAGTGTTTGGGCCTAAAATATGGAAGAGCATATTTCTGTGTCTCTCTTTATGCCAGCAGAAAATAAACGATTACCAGCAAGATAAACTCCAAAAGGAGGACAAAAAGGAACACTGATCTATTTCTGCACATTTTGAAATAATGGATATAAATTTAAAGAGAAATCTTACTCAAGATGTTGTGTTTAATTATATATAGAAAATTATTCTTCTAGTTTTAAATTAGCGTTCCCTGGTCCCTTTTTTAAAATATATATATTTTTTTAAATCTCACTTTTATTTTATTTTTATAAATAACTCAAGGCAGTGATTCTTCTACCTTCTCCTACTTTCCCCACAACAACAACCCTGTTGAGTTCAATTGGGCTTAGAGAATGATTGAGCCAAACTTTTTATTTCTAAGTTGGGACAAGAAACTCTTAACTAGCATAAGCATTGCTCCTATTAGATCCTGGGAGTTGAAATCCAACACATCTGGAAGATGGATGGCCACAGAGATCTATAAAAAGTGATCATGCAGAACTTTAAGGTCCCTAATTCTTCTCTTGCCTTCTCTTGACCCTTTAACTAGTTCTTTGAGAAAGCAGGTCCCAAAAAAGGGGAGGAATGGGAAGCAGTTTCCATTACCAATAGAGTATGGCTGGTTGGCTGAAAATTATGATCCATGACATTTGAAGGGTCACAATTTCTCAACTTATGAGAGAGAAGTTACTTTATATAAATCACTCTCCCCGGCTACTGTTAGTAATGCTTCACATGCATCTTTCTGAAATTCTCCAGCTATGAAACTGCATCCTTTCTATAGTGAACCTTAAGGCACAATCTGTGTATAGGCTGCCACTTCACACACTGCAGTGTAAGTGTAATCGCATATTGGACAAATACTGTGTATTTAGAATAACACCTTTTTTTGTGGTTTTAAGTATTACCATCAGATACAGGCTGTGAAAATTCACTAATAAAAATATCATTGTCTGGATTTCAATGAACTCCCATGAATGGGGAACAACAACTACATGGCAAAACATTTTGTCTGGAAGATTTGAAAACAAAAGCTGAGAATTATTTCAGTAGTATGAAGTGTTATGCATTGGAAGCTCATGTGGGTGTATGTGTTCTTATATTTGTTTGTAAAATGTTCATGTGTACATGACTGACAGAAACAATACTATGTTGTACTACAAGTAAAGCAGCATTCTTCAAGCAGAATGCATCATCGTAAAGGATGTCCAAATGAAACCAATTTTTGTTCCTGTGTTCTTGCTTTTCATCAAGCTGCTATTGTGGAAAAAAGGAATCGCTGTTGGTCCTGTTAGGAAATGCTCATGTCAAACAACTCCTTTTCATTCTTTTTTTTTTTCCAAAACCCAGCATTTTGAAAGAGAATCTATAGTGGAAAGATAAATAGATCTGAGAAAAACTACATTTTGCATATATGTATTTCACCATATTGTAATCTAACCACATGTTTTTCAGATATCAATAAGACATGTAATATCATGAGTTCTGAGGGCTCTGGAGGGAATTAAATACTAATGTAATATTTTTGATTGGGTATTAGTGTTAATGGCAATTTAAAGTGACGGGCGAAGGGGAGGAGAGAAAGAACAAAAAAACTTAACAAAAAAGAGGCCCCACTATGTGGCTTGGAGAATTCTGGGAGCTGAAGTTCACATATTCTAAAGTTGCCATGGTTAAAAAAATACTAATTTCATGCCTTGCAATAAAGGCTGCTTTGCCATTTCTTTTTCTTTCTCCCTCCCCCCCACAATAAAAAACGGGAATATCCTGGGACACTTTTCTCCCATAATATCTCCATGAAGTGCAGCTCCGTTTTGATTTGTTATATTTTCAGATGTTTAACCCCATTTTATATCACAGCTGCCTGTTTTCCCCTGCCAAGGAAATAAGCTATGTCAGGTGTTTTCAAACTTATCTTGGAGATGGAACCTATTGAAAAAAATACCCAGAATCTCTGATCAAGAGCCCAAGAAAATAAACATAATTGAATAAACCTTTAAAAAAAAATCTTTGTGGTAACCCTCAAATTTTCATGGAAACCTGGTGTTCTATGGAACACAGTTTGAAACTCCCAGGCTATATTGTGATGTAATATCCGTCCACAAAAATGGTTACAGGGGAGGAGGTCAAAATAGTTGCAAAGTGACTATGAGTGCAAAAAAAAAAAGAAGGAGTGGGGGGAAGAAAATGCTTCCTTCTCTATGAATGTTAAATCTAATCATAATGTAAGAAATTTCTAGGAATTCTGCTATTCTACCTTCTCAAAATGATGAAATTGTGTCTCCATGTCATAGGTAAAAAATGGAGCAATACTGGCAAAATGGTCTTTTGCACAAATAAAAAGTGAAAGTTCCAATAAGCTATTATGTCCTTTTCTAAGTTAGTCCATTCTATTATCATTCCCCACCAAGCATAACTTTAAAAAAAATCAATTAAAACCAATAGTCAGTGCTCACCAGACTTGCTTAATTCTTTCTTTTTAGATTTTTCTTTCTTAAAGACTTCTTATATGTTTACAAACTATGGAATTTCCCCTATCCTGTTGCTACTTACCCTTGGTATATGGGTGGTATATTGTTTTGATTACCCAAAGGTTCGTTCTTGAAAAAAACTGAACTTGTTATTATGTCTAGTAAAAATGTCACGGAAAGTGTCTTTGAAATGATATGAAACTATTTAGCATAATAATGTTTTCTGATTAGTAATGGGACAAAAATTCACTCCATTTCATGAAAAGGAACACATTGAATGAAGTATTCAAAAACAGCAGAAAGTGAATTGCCATGGCTGTGTGTGCGTGTAAGTGTGTGTACACAAACAAGAGAACAGTTCAGAGTGCTGGTGATCACCTCTAAAGTACTACATAGCTTGATCTTTGCTGAGACCACATACTCAAAGCAGAATCTGCCCATTCTAACACTGCCTGTACAGAAAGATAGTTGAGAATCCTCATTTCTTGCAGGGTGTATGGGATTCAGAGGTGGTCATTCCCTGTGGAAGGTCCCCTCCCATCAGACATGAGAACTAAACCCCCACTTTTAATACTTGAGAAAGTTTTTTAAAGGTTTTTTTTCCAACAGAGAGTAGATAAAAGTTCCTGAGTTTGGGATGAATCTTTGTTACCTGATGTTGTATAGCGATATGACATTATGACTGTAATACTTTAATTGCTGATTGCTTTTATTTCTGACATACTGATAAATTTTGATCATATGGACGCTACTGCAACATATTTCTATCTTCTAAGTCTGACTTAAGAGTTAGGTGATTGAAGCGGCATAAAAGCACTTGTAACAAACAAATAAAGGCATCATCTGGAATACCTACCTTGCTTCCCTTCCTGGGACTTGTTGGGCACTTCCTCCACGCAGTCTGAGGGGAACCAGCCTACACGACCCTTTACCTGTCCCTCCCAGAAGCCGCCTTCCCCAACACTCAGCACTGCAAAGGAGATAGGCATTGTTAGGGGCATAAAGAAACTAGGGATTGTATGAGGGTAAGCCAGCGGTTTTGTCATTTCCCTATAGCCAGTTTGGTGCAAGAGCCTAGGCCAAATCTACACCCAATAACTTCTATCATCCTTAGGTGATCCACAGACTTTTGTCCTAGATTTCCCTAGAAGATTATGTGCAGAGTAACCAACTGAATTTAATTTGCTGCTTTTAAAAAAAAAATTAAGCATGGACTATTTTTGAAGCCTATACTAAAATCTTGCCTTGAGATTTCCCAGAGGTTCTTCAATTCCAGCACTCTTTGATGAACAACAATTTGACTGTCTGTTGAATCCTACTTGCCTGTTGATATAAGGATATAGTCCCCCATCATACATTAGAAAGCCAAACCTTTAGTGGGCCAAGGACCCATTAGCTCTGTTCGCCAAGGAAAGGAAATGACTGATGAACTCAGCATGTATGGCTGAGGGTGGGAAGAGGATAACATTGCGGCTCTTAAACTCCGCCACCTGAGCCCCAGCGCATTGTAGCACAGAGTGCTTTAAATGAAATTGGCTCTTTTTCCTATCTGCTTTTTCAGATGCTGTGGACATCCATCATCTTCCTCTTGCATTTTTAATTTTGTTCTACAAAATAGCATAGGGGATTTACAATAGTTTGTACTCATGGGAAGGAAGAAAGGTTAACTGCAATGGAAGCCTTCTGGTATTAAACTCACCCATATGTGCCCACGGCCATAGTTATGTTGTTCTAAATCTTTGTTTATATTTCCCTCAACTGGAAATAAATCAGACAACAAAAAAAGGAACATCTCATGGCATGAAAGTCCCACCAACTATACCTGTTGAGATTCCTCCTTCTGTATATTAAATCTGCAGGAGGCCTTTGGTCTTCTGCATCTGATCACCACTCTATTCTATTCTACATGAAAACCTGAAATCAGGCCTCTTATCTTAGGATGTGCAGTTTCCCGCCGCTCCAGTAATTTCATAGATTATCTGCATAACCATCAATTTAGGGAAGAGCCAAGAGCACGAAATAGCTCTTAGCTAAACAAGAGATCAATTTGGATATTTGTAAAGGCAATCTGGCAGCTTACTAAGCAGAGAGCAGGAAAAAGAAAGGGACTGAGAAAGATAAATAAATTTGGTTCCTGTAATATCCATTCAGGTATTTGACCCTCACTGTTACTATCATGTCAGCTTTTATATCTGAAGCAACATAATCATTCGCAGAAAAGAAGTTTTACATTCCTGATTTAGAACAGTAGATTTCTGGCTTGTATTTTTTAATGTGAACCTCAGATTTAGTGGACCTTACTGCAAGAGACACAATCTTAAAATGAAAAAATTCTGAGCATGGCTATTTAACCTGAACACAAATAAATAAAAATTGGACATGTTTTTGGGGGGTTGGGAATAGCACCATGCATGAAAAGTGTAACAAATACTATAAGCAATATACAGGTTTTTAAAAGAAAAGATATAAACTGAAGGGATGACTTGCTTTTCTGTCAGAGTGCTACATACTTTAGGGGCAGTATTCAAAGAATCACTAAATCAGAATTGGGATCCATTATGATTATTTAAGAATAGCCTTAATTGAATATTACAGTCTCTGCAAATGAAAAGGCTGCCTTTTAATTTTTACTTCCAACATTAAAGGATAAAAAGAACCATGAAATTATTTTACCAGCCAAAACCTCAAGATTCAATCTCTGCATCTCCATCTAAGTGATCAAGATTATGCAAAAAAACCCTATGGCCTAAGACTCTAGAGATCTAGTTCCAATTAGGTTAGAAAGTTCTGGGTTAAGAGGACAAATAATATGAGTTTGGATAACACAACTTCTCATCTTTCATTAGAATAATGCAGATTATCCTTTTTTTCGATATCAAACACTTCCTCATTTTACAAAATTCTAATCCTGCTACCGTACTATTCTCTAGACACAGATACACACAAAGGCCATGAACCACTCACATGTAGCTGGCTGATACACACCAAGACATTGTAGACACCAACAAGAAACCATGTACACAAACACAAGCCAAGCCTCACAAATAGCCTGGCTTTTAAGCTGAGCCAAACACAAGGTTCTCAAAGCATGAAGTAGGAGGAAGCCCCCCCACCCAATTTAGAGAGGTCTAAAGTCCTTCCTACCCTCGATCCCACCTCCATTTATGTGTGTGTATATAAATATATATATAGCACTCTTTGTTTCCATGTTCTGTTAAGGATTAAGTATGGTTTTCCTTACTTGGGTGGGATGAATTGTTGCATGTTTATCAAAAAACATGTGGAGCAACTTGTTTTTTTAATGTCCTCACTTTTCTCACCATTAAGTCTTCACCTGACCTACTTCCCTTAGCAGAACATTTCTAGATGGTGAAAATCAATAAGGCTTGAAGGATTCAAAAGAACTGAAAGGGATGGATTAAAGGTTCTTTCCTGCTGCCCTTCTCCGCACTTTAAAGAAAGTGAAGGAGATTTTGAGAGGTCAAGTCAAAGTGTCCTGGACACAGGAATCTTGCCCAGACATCTTCCATCAGGTGATTCTCAAGAATCAGGTCTCCTAATTTTTTTAAAAAAGGATCTTTCTTGGAGAGGACCAAGTTTCTTATTCCTTCAGTTCAAGGAGGCTCACTACAACAGAGTTTGAGAACCTCTGTGCTAAGCCGAATGATTTCTCCCAAAGAAGCTGAACAATACTGTAGACTCATGAAGAATCCCTGGACAATCCAAGGGTGTGCACAAAGATCAACGTACCCTTGATCTTTTCGCCCTTGCTGATGGAGAGCTCACCCTCACCCTGGGCCTGGTAGGGTTTCACAGCCATGAATGTGCGGCCAGGCACAGCCGAATAAAGTTTCCGCTTCACACCTCGACTACTCAGTGTACTGCTTCCAGCAGATTCTTTCTGGTAGCCACTGGAACTGCCAGGAGATGGAGGGAAAAAGAAGCCAAGATAAAAGCAAGTACAATACAAAGAATTACTCTGGATTCCTCTTCACTTTTACAGGAGCAACTATATTTTCTGGCTTATTCTATTCTTTTTCTAGTAGTTCTATTAGAGGTAAATTGCAAATTAAGTGAAAAAGATGCAATTTTCATCTTTGCCTTAGTTTGAAATAAGCGCATGTTGAGTACCAGAACTGGGATTATAGTCTCTTTTCATGACATCTACTGAGAGGTCAAAAAGGCAAGGAAGGTGTGGTTGCAGCAGCATAATGAACCCTTAGTTCTATGATGATGATGATGATGATGATGATGATGATGATGTTCCGCCTCACAGATGTCTGTCCATTTTTCTCCTGATGAAGAATATCAATAGCAATAATACTTAGACTTATACCGCTCACAATGCTTTACAGCATTCTCTGGGCAGTTTACAACGTCAGCATATTTTTTCCAACAATCTGGGTCCTCATTTTACTGACCTTGGAAGGATGAAAGGCTGAATCAACCTTGAGCTTCATCAGGACCGAACTCCAGGCAGTGGGCAAAGTTTGCCTGCAATACTGTATTCTAATCAGGGCTTTTCTTCGGCGCCAAAAGGTGCCGGAACGCTCCCCCCGTCACGCGCTAAAAAAACCCGGAAGTGATAGCG
>JAOYMU010000077.1:80533932-80548378 GCA_025802295.1 Psammodynastes pulverulentus
AGGGAGGGAGGGAGGGAGGGAGGGAGAGAGAGAGAGAGAGAGAGAGAGAGAGAGAGAGAGAGAGAGAGTTGTTTGGTGATGAGAGATTCCCTTGCCTATGGATAGATGGTGGGTAAGTGTGTGGGTGATGGAATCAGGGAGCTTCCCAGAAGGATAGACGGGACATATTTCAGAAAGAAAAGAAGAAGAAAAAAGAAGGAGAATCTTGCTTTCTGGGGTGATTAAACTTCCCGCCATTGAGGAGAGCATAGGAAACCTGCAGAAAAGAGCCTTGATGCCCTCAGCCAAAGCTGAAACTGGAAGATGAGGACTACAAGTGGGACAACAGGGTGTTGGTGGTGTGCATATGACCCACTAGAAATCTCTTAGTCCTAATGCAGCCTTCCCATAACTTTGCACCTACCCAACATCCATCTTCTTCAGTTGATGAAGCCTCGCTGGCTGGTAGTGTTAGGAATTTTTTATCTAATGGAGGTGAGGTATGGCTGCTTTTATGTGCAATCAACAAATAGCAAGGGGAAAATGGGGTTCTAAGAATCCCAAGTGTCACATATCCTGGGATGGCATGTAATTGAAGCTGCAGTTTTTCCCCACTACTAAGGAAAGAAGAAGCAATGACAAGTCTTCTCTGGGTCTTTTTGCGGTCTGGGCTTTCTGGGTCTGTCCAATCCCGTATCAGAAAGCCCTTACCCCAAAAAGCATCCGGGGTTGTACAATGGCATCACTGGAATCACAGCAAAGGGGCACCTGCAAGCTGAAGAAGAGAGATGCTGATGACTTTGCCTGGCCATGTGCCACTTCCAGGAGGTGAGAATGGTGGTGTCCATTGCCCAGGTGGCATACAGACCCTTGTCCAGGGAAGGTGAGATGGAAGCAGCATGAGACTGAATGCAGGAATAATTCTCCCCATCTCCGGTTGATTTCTTATGTGAAGCTGATTGATGTCACCGGGAAGGAACAGTTCTGCTTTGCATTCCATGATGCACTTTGGGATACTGGACCAAGTGCCTTTCTTCAATAGCTACCTCTCCTTTCCCTGGGCTGTATGACAATGCAAAGAGTCTTTTACCCATGAAGGAATGTACTGATCTCTCATTCTCCCTTCCCTTTGCCATCACCTCACGTCTCCCCAAGCCCTGGGCAAAATGGGCTTATTGCTTTTAATTTTCAGTGGTTACCTGTGCTAGGCTCCGCTTGGTTAACATCAGATCAGCCTTCTGCAACCTGGTGCCCCCCAGAAGTGTTGGATTTCAACTCCCAGAACTCCCAGCTTGCTTGGCCTTTCGGGGAGTTGAAGTTCAACACATCTGGAGGCAAGACGTGTTGGATAAGACTTAAGCAACCAAGTGGTTCACATGCCTCCTAAATCAATGACCTCCAGATTGTGGGATGTTGCCTGACCCAGATCCTTCCTCCTATGCTTCTATTATAGTTTGAATACTAGAAAAAGATTGAGAAGTTTTTTCAATCCCTGTACTAATTCACATGGATTTTCTGCATGGACATGGAGGCACCATTACTTTATAGTTTTTGTGTTCCTCTGTCTATTAGGTAATCTGCATAACTGTGGTTTTTGACAAATTAGGAAGTAATAATGATAAAAATATCTTGTCATTAAATATTGCTTTTGAAATCTTCTTTAACAATATGGACATACTTTTCAAGATTTCCACTGTCTTATCTCCCTGAAGATCAACAGATACTAGGATCAAGCAGAAGAGGAAAGTCGGATCTCCAAATTTGCTTGTCAGATGCATCCGGTTAGGTGATGTTTGGTCAGAATGAACTTCCACTTGCATGCTTTTGCAAATAAATGAAAAAGCCACCAAACCAATTGTATAATTTACAAAATGAGAAAAGCAAAGTACTTGGATCTCTTCAATTCAGTAGTAGCTTATAATTCTAATTTGAAGTGGATCCAGTTGGACACGCTATTCTCTGCTTGGTCGATGAAATTGGAGCAGTTCCACCATATGGCTGTTCAGTCTCTCCAGGTAGAAGTACCATAATTCTTCAGTGAGGAAGTTCACCATTGTATGCATTTATTTCCATTGAGCTGTTTGCCTTCAAAAATGTTACATTAACTTTCAACCAAAATCTGTTTTGCTCTATGCAGTTCTGTACTCTTGATCAAAAATAAACTAGTCTTTGTCCTTTCAAATTAGACCACTTAAAAATCTACATATTTTATTTGTACAACATATTAAGCTTGGTTTGTGTTAGGGTTATGTTTCTCTTTATCTTTCTTTCCTTTTTAATCTTACTTTTTGATACAGATTCAACCCGTTAGAGCAGTTAGGAGCAGTTCAATATATGGTATTATACCCATCCAGAAAATGGATTGCTTCAGTCGTCAAATTAAACTGGTGTCTATAAGGATGAAGGTGTTGAATTAGGACCTAGAAAGGCTCAGGCTTGAAGTTTACTTTTAGCAACTGTACGTGATTCACAGTGATTTGGACCAGTCAGTTTCACTCAACCCAACTCATCTCACACAGGAGGGTTGCTGCTGTGGAGAAGGGCAGTTCTCCATAATCCTTCTTCTGCGTTTGGAGAAAATGAATAAAGGGACAAAAGTACACTATATCCCACCTGGAGAGCTGGAAGATTTATCTATCTGGTCCTTATCTTCAAAAGACACAGCAATAAAATATTTAATATATATATTTAAAAGCAAAGCATAAAAATAATTCAAAGCAGTATATGAAAGCAGTGCTTTAATTAAGCCAACCGAAGGATGCAAAATATGTCAGCTTTTCTGTTTTTTTTAATAACTTTAAATCAGACCAAATGTTTAAGGATATAGAAAAGATCAGAGAGAACAAGAGGAATCATAATGGGTGTATAATCCATGTCTGAATCACTTTACAGCAAAGACTGACTTACCTTATGCAACAGCTTCATTTTTCCCCCTTCCACATGTTCTTTTGGTTTTTTTAATCATTTTGGGAGAAGAAGAGCTTTGGATTTTGGTAACTATATGCAAACCACTGTCCATAATATGAATATTTGTCTTAACATGTAATTTGTAGTATGAAAAAGCAAAATATCAATCCTCACATGGAAATACCTAGATATTTAAAAATAAATACATTTTCTTGAAAACATGTTAATTTTTTTTCTATAAGTATATGGTCCATTATTTTCCCTAAGCTCAGTATAATATTTCTAAAACATTCATGCTGTATCATCCAGAAGGGACATCTTATTTCAGAATACTAAAATGTACACAACTTTTGCAATATAAGGCCAATTCTGGTTTTTTTTTAAAAAACAAAGTGTGATTAACAAACTGCATACATTGGTTAAGATAAACATAAAAGGAGAAAAAATGAAAATAGGGAAAATAAATATGATCATCATCAAATTAATTCAGTCTTTAAACTTACCATTAAATCTTGATCACACAGAAACATTGCTCCATTTTTTTCATTTTTAAAATGAAGATTTTTCAGACACTAATTTGAAATAAAAAATACATATGTTCGAATCTAACTATTACTTAATTTCAGGAATATCAGTTTCTTTATTTTCCATTTTTTAGAGCACTTTGGGCTGCATCTCTGGAATGGTCTCCCAATTAATACTTATTTGTCCCTAACAATATAACAAAGGGGACGTGGTGGTTCAGTGGCTAAGATGCTGAGCTTGTCGATTGAAAGGTCGGCAGTTCAACAGTTCGAATCCCTAGTGCCGCATAATGGGGTGAGCTCCCTTTACTTGTCGCAGCTTCTGCCAACCTAGCAGTTTGAAAGCACATAAAAAATCCAAGTAGAAAAATAGCGACCACCTTTGGTGGGAAGATAACAGTGTTCCGTGCACCGTTTAGCCATGCTGGCCACATGAGCATGGAGACGTCTTCGGACAGCGCTGACTCTTCGGCTTTGTAATGGAGATGAGCACTGCCCCCTAGAGTCATGAACAATTAGCACATATGTGTGAGGGGAACCTTTACCTTTACCTTTACCTTAATCTTAACAATGTCTGCCTTCTTGAAAAAGCTGAAAACAGTGTTTTTTCATAAGTATTTTTGTGGAATGATGTCAGATAGTGTTATTTTTTTTTTAAAAAGCATTTATTTTATGGGTTCTTTGGAATTACTATGTTTTGTAGTTATTGTAAACTGCAAAGACTCTATTTAGGATCATGGCAGAATATGAATCTGAGACATAAATAATAAAAAATATCTTTGTGGATGCCTGGGCATGGTAAAACCAAATTCCATCATGAAATGTCAAATTCTATAGTTTAGGTACACAGTTCAAGATCACATTTACATCTTTAGCTGCTGTATTCCCCTCTCCCCAGCCATGTTAGCTTACATTGTTACTTGAGACCAAAAGGGAGCCATGAATGGACGCAAATCGTATGAGTCAAAAAGTCCTTACATCACTTCTATATGGATGACCAGCTCTGATTGATATGCAGACAATCAACAGGCCTCTCCTCAAGCTGGCACTCGTAATCCTCAGTCTCAGGAACAACACTGGGAAGAAGATTATGTTATCTACTGGAAAAGACGGCATCTAAAACCAACACAATCAATGAGTTGATTATTTCTGCTTACCATCTGGAGCTTCCCGTGCCTTAAAGCTGCAATGCCCAAAATGTTTAATTAGCATGGTAGCTGTAGGACATTTAGTCCCATTTCACCTGAAAGGTATCAGATTGGGAAAAAACAATCCAAGGTTCTCCCCCATCCTGGTTTGAACTTTGAGGGACATGGCATTCCATTCTACTGCTGTTATTCCAGCTGATGATTGGGTCCTTTTAGAACTGGGATAATTTTATAAGTAGTATTTGCTAGAGAGTTTCCTAGATGTTGGTCAAGAATTCATTTTTCTGTGCCTGTTGGCTGTTCTGGATGAGACTGGGGAAAAGCAATATTTGAATTACAACATGCAGTTGAAATGATAGTCTGATATGGTTCTTCTGGTCAGACAGATTATTTCCTTGTTCTGATATTTCTCTGATAGAAATTATTGCTTTTTTAAAGGTCCTTACCTATCCTAAAATAACACTTTCTCGGACAATGTGATGCTCTTGAGTATAAATACTATGTTCACAAAATAAACAATACTATATTCAGATCACATGAGGATACAGTCAATCACATATACAATGGGTTCACATGTGCTTAACAATATTACCTAAGACCTAACAGCAGTATCTGCAGAAAACTTAGTATGTTATAGAGCAGGGGTGTCAAACTCGCGGCATCATGGCGGCATCACGTGATAACTTTTTCCCCCTTCGCTAAACTGGGCATGGGCATGGCCATGGGCCACGAGTTCAACAGCCCTGGTACAGAGTTACTTTATGATTCAATGTGATTCAATATATTATCTGAACCTCCATACAAGTGAACTGAGCTGTAAATTAATTATATTCTACAAATCTAGCAACCACTGTGAACTTCAAATTCAAAACTGAAAACTATTTGGCTAGAAGGTATATGAACAAATGAGATGATTCACCATCATACCTTTGCACGAGTAGACAGTCCTTGTTTTCTTGATATTCAGTTGGCTTCAGAAGATGCTCATCCAACACCTAGACTTATGGTATTATACAATGGTTCTAAAATAAACCATTGTTGTAGTATGCCAGGAGATAGCCTGCTTAGAATTTCAGCCAGTTTTTCCATTATATCATGTCCCATTGGTCCCACCTACCCTAATTTTCAATTTCTTTCCTTAAAAGTTGCTTAGTATTCCATGCTCATGCAGGCTGATTGGTATCTTCATTAGGCTGTTTTGGTGATTTCCACTTGCTTAGATTTTGCCTCTCAGATTGTTTGCATTTCTGCAAGCTTTGGGATTCCTCAAAATATTATGCCACCTGCTTGTGTATGAGTAGTGTTGTTTTGGCTTTTAGAAAAGTCTACAACTGGAAAATTAATTTGCTGTTAATATATATCATTGGATGCAAGCCTTCTGAATTTTAAGGTATGTGGACTTCAACTCTCAGAATTCCCCAGCAGGTTGGCTGGCTGGGGAACACTGGGTGGTAGTCCATAAAGTCCAAAAAGTTGAAATATGCTGATATATAGAATAAGGTGTTGTAATAAAAAGCAACAACCTAAGATTAGTATTGTAAATATTATTTTCTGGGTATGACAATTGATTTCTGGATATGTCTTAGGTATGAAAACTCTTAGGTAGAATATCCTGATTCAGACAAGCTTAGCATCAGCCAAATGAAATCAATGAGATTTAAGTTAGTAACGATAACTCATATTTATTTCAGTGGAATGATTCTTAATGTAAATACTTTTGAAATCAAATATGTGAGATGTATATGTAAAATATGTGATTATGCACATGTAAATGATTAATTTATTCAATATGCTCAAGAAGAAAAAAAGAGCATTCTTTTTAGATCAACTGGAACTTTCTCCCATCGTTCTTAGAATTTCAATAAGCTCTAAAAGCTGTATTTAAATAGCTTGAGTCATAAAAAAATGTTTACCTTTCCAACTGTGCAAACTTCAAATTTTACTTCCCTGAACTTATTCCTCATAAATGTCAACATATTCATAGGCATAACCTCTCAAAACTAATTGGTGTATTTGGAATTCAAAAAACTTTTTTCCACTTCCATATTTAAATTCAAAACCCAAGTAGAATATTTAACTTCTAAAATAATGTGTGACTTTATAAAGTGCCATGTTCTTTAAGGACAGTGCCTTTCATTCACTCCTTGTTTATTAGTTTGTATTAAAAATAATGAATATATTTTTAAAAAATATGCTGTTTTTAAAGGGACTGTTCTCATTCAATCGAATCTTTTCTAATAAATTCAAAATATTTTAACAATTTGCTCGTTGCTGTCTTTATTTTTAAAATGTATTTATACAGAACCATTTGTTGATTCTTTCCTCCTAGAAGATGATAATACTGGAAATTATAATTTGTTCCTTATGAACTTTTTTTTAGATAATTAGAGTTGACAATTCACTAAAGGCCACCAAGCATTTAAAGGCTGAGCTGGATCTTTATTCAAGTTTTTCTAACCCTAGTTCTAACCCTTACATTGTGTTAGCTTTTACTAAATTGAAAGTATAAACCATAATTGCATTTGTCCTTGAAATACAACATGTTCTGCCATGGGAAGAAGATCATAAAAAACAAACATTGCAAAGAATTGGTTTTGGAAAATCTTTCATTAGTAACAACAACCCTGTTGTTTACTCATTATTTACATATAATAAGTGACGTCATGCATCAATAATTACTGAAAAGTTGTCATATGTGTTGGGGTGATGATTAATTCACCATAAAATTGTCAACCCAAGCCATTACAAAGTTTGTTCTTGCTGTATCCCAATAGGTCTTATTGCAAACTCACCCATACACTAGCAATATGTTATTTATTGTGTTGTGATGTATCCTACGATTTTGCTCGGTCAGGTTACCAAATAACCCCATCCTCTTAGGGACCAACACTTTATTTGTGTTGGTTCTGGTACACAAGAAGTAGATTTTAGTTCTGCTGTGAATTAAGAGCCCAGACAGACTCAACCATTGGGAAAAATGAAGCAGTTTCATATGAATGGGAGGGGAAAGAGGTATGTTAAAGGACTTGCTCTGTCCTTCTAAACCAAGTTGGTGCTTTTCAGTTGTAATGGTAGATACTCGCACCATTATAAGTACTAAAATATAAGAAAGATTCAAGAGCTAGTCAAATAAGGTTTTATTGTTGGACTAGGAAGGGTTGTAATCTTAGGGTTTTTTGTGTCAAGAAGCAAAATGTCCTGATCTCTATTTTATCTGGCAGATGTTGTCCTCAATTTTTGAGGAATGAGTAAGCCAGAAGTGCTTGTACCTCTTTATCAGTTTTAAAAAATATCATCCAATTCCTCCAAGCCACTTTCAAAACAGTTGCAATGCTTTGTTCTTGAAGGAGAGGTGAGATTCTCAAGTCCTTTGTGTGGGCTATTGTAATAGTTCCACATACTATAGTAAGTTATCTGTGAATTTGTATCTCTCCTTTTATCCTCATTTTCTATAAAAGCTTCCCTACTCTCCATGCTAGGCCAATATAATTTTGGCAATAATATTACAATGTATATTGTGCCTTCACATCAGGGCGTTTGCATGCCACCATCAGCAAGGCCACTGTATGGGAAAAATAGTCTTCTCTGATGGAAAAAAAATAATGAGAGGAAATCTTTGAACAAGTCTGTGATGTATTTTGTGGTTTCCTGTGCACACAAACCTTTGTTTCCACCCAATTGAACATCTATTATTACCCAATCTTTCATGGACATATTTTTGAATGATCTCTAATAATTAATCAGGAAAAATCCACACACTCAAGACATAAGAGTCAAAACAGTCTTTATACAACCCTCTGAATACCACTTGGAATTTTCACAACTCCTTTGTTGTCCTTGACAACCTACTATTGTTGTCTACCTTTGGACTGATTTAATTTAATATTGGCAGAGAAAAGCCTGCTTTCAGTTTGATTCTGGGACACAGTATTGTGGTTGGGAAGCTCTTGCTCCAATGGTGAAAGAAGTGATCCAAATCTACTGCATGCCTGAATGTTGAAACTTCTGGTGAACCATGCTCAGTTTCAGAAAGGGCATTATACTGCAGGAAAAAGGATAGAAAGTGGACAATAAAACTATTCAAGCATCCTCATTCTCCTTAAAAGTGAATTTGTGTGAAATAGAATTAACTAAAAACAAGGGAAAATTTTAAATACTTGAACTTTTGGGGTATTCCCCTTTTAATTGGGAGAATAGGATGCTGTCTAATCATGGCTGTATTAAAATCCTGGATTCCTCCAATGCTTTCTATATAGTTCACGGTTCAGTTTTCATGGTCTATTAATTCACTGTGATCATACATTAAACTATAGGTAACCATCAATGATTCAATAAACTAAAACAGGCTGGATTCACACAATAAGATAATCTACAAACAAACAAACAAAAAATACCCACTTCTCAAATAAATAAACATATTAAAAACCACAAACAGGGCCAGGAGATTGAGGCTCAAATCCATTACTAGCTATAGAGATCTAATAACCTAGCTCTCAGTCAGCCTACCTCACAGAAGTTCTTGTGGAGAAAATTTGGGTAGCAACATGTTGTCTGCTAATCCTTAATCTCCTGAAGAAAATGTGGGATATAAATCAAGTAAGAGAAGTAAGTAAGGTCTAATTAGTGGATACTTATACATAAACTGTATTTATGGATATATGTCAGTGTATGATACAGCAAAGTACATAATTACCAAATGACAACTGAGCAAAAGCAAGTTTACAAAGTGAATGAGCAGTGGGAACTTCCTTCCTTCCTTCCTTCCTTCCTTCCTTCCTTCCTTCCTTCCTTCCTTCCTTTCCTTCCCTCCCTATAAATTAATACTCCAGCTTTGAAACTATGAAGCCTTTAATAATTCCACTAAAGTATATTATGACTATGTATTTACAGAAGAAAATAAATGTAGCTCAGGGATGAACTTTGGGGGCCTTGGTTCTTTCTTCCTGGTTGTCTGCAGGAAAACAACCAAGCTCAGAGACTACCAAGTATTCCACATACCATGACTATGTTTTTAGAACACACTATGCAGGATTTTACGTGATTAATCCAGTTTCCAGGCTTCCCATGACACAGTAAAGAATAAGGTAAACCTATAGGCTGAGTTTGGATAACCTATTGAACCAATTGTACTTTAGCCTAACATATTGTGTAATCTTGGTCTGTGAGATATGCCACAATACTATGATTTAATGGCACAATTCAATTCCTATGATTCCTCCCAAAACATCAGAAAAATATATCATGGTAAGAAGGGGATTGACAGGCTGACCAGACAGGAGGAATATGTCGTCTTGTCCATCACAACACAATGCACTATTCTGTCAAGGACTACTCAGGGATACTATTTTGGGGGTTGAATTGTATGTAGGGTTGAAGTGTAGGGCCAGAATTCAAATAGGTGAGGACCTTCTCTGCCTCTTTCTGATTCCTATTTCTTCTTTCCAAATTGGAGGGACACAGAACTCTTAAGAGATCTGATCTTTGGTCAGAAAGTGCTCATCCCTGCATTAGAACCATTAGCCCCAGTTTAGCATTAAGAACACAATGCAGGGCATTAATCTTTGTGTGCATAGCTACACGTGTATTGTGAGCCAGGCACTCAACAATCAGGTTCCATCATCTTTCTAATGGTGCTCACCAT
Organism: Psammodynastes pulverulentus; assembly: GCA_025802295.1. Taxonomy (NCBI): domain Eukaryota; kingdom Metazoa; phylum Chordata; class Lepidosauria; order Squamata; family Psammodynastidae; genus Psammodynastes; species Psammodynastes pulverulentus. The sequence continues at coordinate 80,544,132 of JAOYMU010000077.1, forward strand.
TATGTTCTGTTTCCCTGCCGCTAAAATTATGGCAGGCTAATCTATAGCTTTTAAAGGCACTTTTGAAGCTGCATTACATTTAGGTCACCTGAATGCACTGTAAGCTGATTCCCAAAGGCCAATCTCTGTTAATCAGACCCTGATAAAGCTGAGATGCCACATTTGGTCTTCATTCTGCCTTAAGAGCCTTTCTCTCCTTTACTGATTGCTTCCTTTATACTTCCTTCCCAGACCATGCTTGAGAATGCCAGGAATTGAAGCTTGGACCTTCTGAATGTTAAGAAGATGCCCTACCACTAAACTTAAAAATGCCCATAGAACCTGCCATAGGGCAGAAGCTGACTGGTTTATATTTGCACCAGAGATGCAGCCTTTATTCCTTTCTGGGAAATTTCCATTCTCCAAGTGGTCACTGACGTTTACCTCCCCTCCCCTCCTTCTTACCTTGCTGCAGTCATCTCCAAATGTCAGCCTTCATCTAGATGCAGCAATTAACTTTGCTTAGGACAGAAAGACCGAAGAGGTTGCAGCTTTGGCACTGAAGATGGGAAAATGAAACATAATAAGAAGAAAGGAGAGACAGGAGGTGTGAATTGGGTCCTTCTGGCTATGTAGTGCAAGAAGCAGAAACACCTGTTCACTTAGCAACTGTCATCTTTGACAACTATAATTCAGAGGGCAGGCAAGCCACAAACAAATGAAGGGTAGAGAATTGGAAATGCCCCAGAATTTTTGGCTAATAATACCTGTTAACTTTTAATTAGAACTTTAAGTCCCATCAACCATTGCTTCTGGAGTGCTTCCAATCACTTTGTATACAAAAACCAATAGGACAGTCAGAAAAAATATTTCTCCAATACCAGTAACGATATTCCTGAAACTAGCAGGCAAACTTAGGCAATTTAGAGTCACCTCCACTACTTTTTCATCCTATATCTTGCTGCTACATCCTAGCCTTGTGACCACAGAAGATGCCCTTTGCCTGTTGATAGTGTTCATGAAACAAATACTAAGCCTGATATATATTTTTTTCCATTTTGGATTCAGTTTGGTGTGGTACTGAAAGAGGAGGGAGTTCCTCCCTCAAATCCACCTCTGATTCTATGAATGCTTTTTATTCCAGCAGTATACTTCTGAGAATCAGATAACTTTGTTCATCTACAAAAGTCATCAAACAGAATTGATCTGTATCTACCTTTTGCCCAGCCTTGGCAAAAGAGACAAATAGGGACATCCATGGGCATTTAAAAAGTCAAGATAGCATCTGTGACCATACCGTCAATGTCATGCTCTTTTTAAAGTGTGTGTTGTATATGTGGCATATTAGAAAAGGGGTTGATGATGTGAATGGGTCAAACAGGGGGTTCACTGGAAAAAGCAGCTATGTGTAAATGGAAATTAGGTTATCAAAGAACACAGTGGTTGGACACTATCCAAGCTGACACCAGCCACAACACTGAAAAACTCAAAGAAGTAGTGCAAGAGCAGAAGATGTGGAGAGACCTGGCCCAAAGAATCACCAAGAATAGGACATGATTGAATGGATAGATCTTCATCATCATGTGGAGGTGGCTGCCATCTTGCCTTTTAGGTGCTCCCTGCCACCATTAGAGAGGATGGCAAAGACCTGAATATAAACAGTGTCGGTGCAAAACCTACATATATCCATTCCTACAGATGTTATTATTATAAATAAACAAAGTCATCTGGATAGAAATTCTTTCAATAAAGTGGAAGCCCCCAAACATACAGGACATTGGGGTCATCTTGAAATATCAGAATTGACCTGTTGGCGTGGAGGCACATACCGTAATACTCAAAATAGAACGATCTCCCTGTCTAAAACAGTGATGGCTGACAAGTATGGGAAAAAATTATGGGATTTTTGCAAATGCAAATGAGCTATCAAGAAACGTGGGGGAATCTGTCAATTTCAGTACAACAATCAAATATTCTTTTTGAAGTCATTTTTCTCATGAAAACCCTTTTCCTCGGTGATTTATAGAGTCTGTTAATATTATCCAGTCATTGCTGTGCCAATATAAAAGTCATAAAGACAGGCTTTGTTTTGTCACACAGAGGGTTCAGTAACACTAGAATATGCTACAAATCATTTGATGATAAATGGAGATATTGTTCCTTGTCTTCCCTATCCTTCCCTCTTCCTTTCAAAGATGCTTGAAATCCTTCAATGTTTCTACTGAAGACAATTAAGACTCTTAGCATTACATTAGGTCTGATCAACATTCATTACAAAAAACAAAAAAGATATTCCCTCAGATTCCTTTTTATAAATGTGCATTCATCATATTCCTGCTTTTCTAAAAACAACCACCACCAACCTCCTATGCTCATTCAAACAATTTGTGCTTTAATTCATTCATACTTCCACCCCATTCACTCCCATTTCTCTCTGCATCATGTTTTCCATTCATTTATTTGGGGATTTATTCACTGCCCCCCTATTCCTGCTCTACCCACACACCCACAGGAGCAGTAAGGATTAAATGATACATGTTCCTACGTAGGAATTTGAACAGATGTCAGATATAAAACTGAAGGCTGGAAAAGAAGAGAAGAGGAAAAGGTTTGGGTTTTATTCAGGCCCCTCATCCCACTGAAGGGCTGAGGAAAGCTCGTGTCCTTCTTCACGGATAACATGGTACTAAGGTTAAGGCTAACAATATCTAAGAAAAAAGGATGAATGCCAAGATGCATAAACAGCAATGATGGGTGGATGTGTGAGAATGGAGAGGCCAGGCACACTTTAAGCAGCCAAAAAACGTGACCAACATGTATCTGTTGATGCAATGAGAGCTGGAGGCAGAGAGTGGAACCACACGTGGGAGCTAAAAATAAAGCATCCCAGCCCCTGCTTCCATTGGCTGGGGGGCACAGAGAGCTAAAAATACTCTTCATACCATAACACAGGCTGCTCCTGTCTCTGTAGGCTGACCTGTGCAGGCCTTTTCTGAGTTCATTGCAACTTTGAACAGAGAAGGACTTCTAGCCAAAGTCCTTTGGTTACCCTGTACCAGACATCTTCATCACTTCCTCCATCCTATTTCTAGCCATCACTTTCAATTGAGCCAGGACCCAATAATTCATTTAATAAAGGGGCTGGATTCACATAGGTTCCAGTCTTTTCTTCTCAGGAACTTTGGAAGACATATTATTGCAACCAGTTATTTCTTCATTGGTTAATACAGAGAAATATCATGGTTACTGTACATCTGTTGACATTCTATTATTCCATCTAAGAAATTAACCTGTGGAAATTTGACTTTTAACCTCAATTTCCTCTTTTCCTTTCCCCAATTCACCAACAACCCCAGATTTGTAAGTGTTTTTCTCTAATGACAAATTCTTAGAAGTTTGCAATTATTTTGTTTGGCCTAATGAAGGTATTGCTCAAAGTATCCAGTATAGGATACCCAGGAATACCAAAAGGATGTACTATTAATGGGTGTGCAGAAGAGAAAATTTAATTGCATGGAATATTTCAAATAAAGGTGTAGAAGCCCCCACCCTTTTTTCTATGCCTGGCCAAATAATGACACATTTCAGATCTTATTCTGCTATTCTGCTATGGTGTTTCTATGGGGTGGGTATTCAGTCATTAACTCTGACTGTAGCTTATCCCATAAGATTAATCATGGAAGGGGGAATTACCTCTCTTAGAAGAGAAGCAGGCTAGAAAATCCATAATAAAATAATTATAACTTCACACTAATTTATGAAGCTCTATTTCAATACAGTGGCTTTCTGTAGCAATTTGCTGAGTGACAATATGAAATTGGATATTCATAGTACAATCTTACTACAGGGGGCCAAGGAAGGAATCTTAACTGAGGTCAATTAAGTTTGTATGAATGAGGTTCTGCCGTCTATATTCTGAATATATGTCAGCACACTGCATGTACTTCACAGTTGGTGAGACATAGAGTATTTGCCTGGCAAGATAGTATCTAGATTAATAAAAAACTTACTGGGCAGCCAATTTCCAAGACATTGACAGGTTGCACAAGCCTCAAAGGAGGGCAACAAAGTTGATATAGAGCAGTGGTTCCCAACCGGGGTTCAATCGAACCCCAGGGGTTCGGTGAGACAGTCCCAGGGATTTGATGGAGGAGGGTGATCAACTCGGGTGGGCGGGGCACAGGTGCATGCTATGGAAGCCGAAGCAGCTCGAAGGGTCTGGGAGGGCGTGCGGGTGCTCACGCGTCTCCCTTCCCCTCCCCTCGGCC